>CM072524.1:48112890-48262890 GCA_036898135.1 Oncomelania hupensis
CTGATTGACCGAGAATGGAATGGGTAGTATAGGGATTTTTTTTTAAAAATAAACATGGCAAGCTATTCAAACGTATTTCCAGACACCCACCCACCCACAGTTACCCAGACACCCACTCACATAGCTGGAAGAAAAAACAACAACAACAAAGCATTTCAAAAGTGCTCATTTTCATGGGACTGTCCTATCCCAGTTTTAACCCACAGAAGCAAAATGAAGAGGTGGAAACGATTAAGGCCACCCCTTTAAGTATCTGCAAGCTGACATTAATCGAATCAAGATCAGCCATTGTGAGACACAGTGCAAAATGTATTGAAAAAATTATAAACCTTGGCGACCTTGACCTTAAAAAGTGCGAATAGGAATAGCATAAAAGGCTGAGTAGCAGTATATGCATAGTAAAGAAATCATAACGGTCAAGTCTTCGTCTCTTTATTTCTTTCTTTACTTATTTTTTTTTTTTAGATAATAAAGGCATGTTTTTGGTTGTTTTGTTTTTGTTTTATATCAGAAAATTCAAATGCGCACTGACGGAACGAGAGACTGAACAACCGTAGGACCGACCAAATAATGGGCCAAAACTGAATGATTGGCCATGAGTTGAAATAATTTGAATCATTAAACTCGGTTCAGCCTCTGTTGTCATTGTTGTTGTTGTTGTTTGTAGTTGTTTGTTTGTTTGTTTAGATATAGAGCAAAATGTGTTTTAAAAGGAAATGACCTTTGAGCTAGAAAAAATACGATGGCACTGGAGCCTGACCACTAACTTACGTAATGTTCCTAGGCATGAAGTTTGGCAAGTCTAAATCTGTTTTAGTGATTCTTGAGATATGAAGTTTGGCAAGTCTAAATCTGTTTAGTTATTCTTAAGATTTGAAGTTTGGCCGGTCAAAATCTGTTTAGTAATTTTTGCGATATGGCGTGCAGCGACAGACAAACCAACAGACTGGCTCGTTCTGATTCCCAACGAATTCAAAATACTCCCAGATATTATCAGGCATTACCCAAAAACAAAAAAAAAAGGTCGAGTGCAGCCGACAAAAAGTACAGACGCTCCACGCGCCCCGCTCGTGCAAGCTTACGTCAGTGCACCAGCTGACATGGGCGCCAAAACCACGCCCACCTCTGACCGCATTTTGCACCCTGACCTTGACCTTGCTGAAGAAGAGGCTTGGCAAATCTTTCAGTTCAGACGGTGTCCCCACACTTCAGTCCCCCATGTTTCCATTGAGCACGGTGGATTATTTTATACCGGCTGTTTGCCTTTGATCCCCGTCGGCGCAAACCTATTCTGGGATACTTTTGGGGCCATTTTTCAGTCTTTGTGGATGAAACGGCAAACATTTATTTGTCAACATAGGGAAGATGTGGAGCGTATTTATGACTTGTTGTGACAGTCTGCGTACGAAGCGAACCTGAGCACTCCCACCCAACACTCTCCCCATCCCCCACTCCTCATCAGAGGAGAAGGCAGTGTTATAACAAGGATGGGTTTTGTGTTGGAGTCGACATCCGCATCACATAATATTGAATCCCACAGAGAGAAATAGTAATGAGAAACTTGTTAAAATAAAACACTCTCTCTCTCTCGCTCTCTCTGTCGCACACACACATTAATAAGAAGAAGAAGAAGAAGAGCCTATCGATCCCTATCCTATCCCGAAACTCAGAGGTCGTAGGGCCACCACAGCTTATCGTTTAAACAGCGTATTTCATCTTTCTCTGTCCTCGGCAACCCTGATGGCTTCGCTCAGTGTCAAACCAGTCCATTCTCGAATGTTGTCCTCCCACATATTTCTCGGTCTCCCTCTTCTTCTACCTCATTGCACTGTGCCTTGCAGGATGGTCTTTGCAAGACCTGATGATCTGGTGACGTGGAAAGACAAGACCATCAGTCTACATTCCAAGGTAAGACTGATGCGCTCCCTTGTCGTCTCCATTTTCCTATATGCTTGCGAAGCATGGACCCTCACAGCAGATCTCCAACGAAGAATACAAAGCATGGAGATGAGGTGCTACCGAAGACTTCTGGGCATTTCCTATACCCAGCACAGCACCAACAACGAAGTCCGACAGACCATTACACAAGCCATTGGACAACACGATGACTTGCTCACAGTGGTGAAGAAACGGAAACTCCGATGGTATGGCCACATCACCAGATCAATAATAATAATAATAATAATAATAATAATAATAATAATAATAATAATAATAATAATAATAATAATAATAATAATAATAATAATGAAGTTTTCTTATTAAGCGCAATTCCCCTTGCGGGCTCAACGCGTATGCAAACAGCAGCCGCATTCATACAAAAACACTGCCATACGGGAATGGGGGGAGGGGGGGAGAATGTACTGGATAAGCATAAAAATGTCAACGGAGTAATGGTTCACAGATTAAAAGCTGCACAAAACAAGTATGTCTTGAGCTTTGCCCTAAAGCTCGCCAGCGATGAAACGTTCCTCAGCTCAGTGGGCAACGAAGCACTAGCTGACAGAACGGTCTCCGACTGTTTTCAGGTTATTTCTTAGAGTCTTAAGCAATTTCTCGTTTCAATTCAATATTTTAATTTAACGTCTTTTCACAACAATGTGATTTTAGACAAATTTTCGTTTGATGATGGCAAAGAGCGTGAGGTTGTAAGGGATGCAGACAGATATGGCGGAAGTGTAGCGTTGAAATGTTGGTAACTAAAAACAGCAATTTTGTATCCTATCCTATCCGATCCTGTCCCATAACTCGGAGGTCGTAGGGGCTCCACAGATGATCGTTTCACCAGCATACTCCATCTTTCTCTGTCCTTCCGCAACCCTGATGGCTTCGCTCAATGTCAAACCAGGCCATTCTCGGATGTTGTCCTCCCACCTCTTTTTCGGTCTCCCTCTTCTTCTACCTCCTTGCACTGTGCCTTGCAGAATGGTCTTTGCAAGGCCTGATGATCTGGTGACGTGGCCATACCATCGGAGTTTCCGTTTCTTCACCACTGTGAGCAGGTCATCGTGTTGTCGAATGGCTTGTGTGATGGTCTGTCGGACTTCGTCGTTGATGATGTGTTGGGTATAGGAAATGCCCAGAAGTCTTCTGTAGCACCTCATCTCCATGATTTGTATTCTTCGTTGTAGATCTGCTGTGAGGGTCCATGCTTCGCAAGCATATAGGAAGATGGAGATGACAAGGGAGTGCAGCAGTCTTACTTTGGAATGTAGACTGATGGTCCTTTCTTTCCAAATGGGCATCTGTGCGACCCTAAGTCTGTAATATGAGCGCTTATAGCTGTCATGGTGATGACTAACGAATTAGACACGCACTGCTGAACTCAACGTGTCAGGAAATGCCATTGACTTACTACTGCGCTCACCAAGTTGCTCCCTTCTAAGAAAAAAACAAAACAAACTAACTGCACATAACTTCCTGTTTTTCTAAAGCACACTCGCCTTGAAAGCATGTCTCCCTCCAATCAGCTTCATAATCGTCAACATCGTCCTCGTCGTCAGCAGCGGCAAGGGCATCGTCATCATCATCGTCATCATCATCAACATCATCATCATCATCAGCAGCAGCAGCAGCAGCACCATCATCAACATCACCATCATCATCATCATCATCATCATCATCATCATCATCATCATCATAATCGTCGTCGTTGTTGCCATTATTATTGTCCCGTTTCATCATCGATCATCATCATCGCCATCGTCATCATCAACAGCAACAGCAGCTGCAGTAAGAGGCATTTTCTTAATTCTTCTTCTTCTTCTTCTTCTTCTTCTTCTTCTTCTTCTTCTTCTTCTTCTTCTTCTTCTTCTTATTCTTCTTCTTCTTCTTCTTCTTCTTCTTCTTCTTCTTCTTCTTCTCCTCCTCCTCCTCCCCATCGTCCTCTTATATCTTAATATTCTACCTCTCTCTGCTACTGCACTATTCACTTCATACTGAAGTGGGACCATTAATTAATATGAAAATGTAATTAATATAATGATAATACAATTACAATGAAGTGCGGCAGCCAATTAGTATAAAAGCCAAGTGTGACAATCCTCTAAAAATGATACCAATGACAAGAGCAACAGCAAGCACACTGCTGAGCTGAGACTGAGACTCGCCTCGGTCGTCATCTGTACTGTAGAAGCTCATGGTAAAAGACTGTGAAGTTTCATAGTCCTGTGATAAGCCCTTGATAGACCAGTCTGCTAGGCTCCAGACTAGATGCGAACTCCCTCACCAAACTATAGGAGCAGAATGATCGGCGCATTGATCGTGAGCCCTAAAGAAGAAGAAGAAGAAGAAGAAGAAGAACAAGAAGAAGAACAAGAACAAGAACAAGAAGAAGAAGAAGAAGAAGAAGAAGAAGAAGAAGAAGAAGAACAAGAAGAACAAGAAGAAGAAGAAGAAGAAGAAGAAGAAGAAGAAGAAGAAGAAGAAGAAGAAGAAGAAGAAGAAGAAGAAGAAGAAGAAGAAGAAGAAGAAGAAGAAGAGGAAGAAGAAGAAGAAGAAGAAGAAGAAGAAGAAGAAGAAGAAGAAGAAGAAGAAGAAGAAGAAGAAGAAGAAGAAGAAGAAGAAGAAGAGGAAGAGAAGAAGAAGAAGAAGAAGAAGAAGAAGAAGAAGAAGAAGAAGAAGAAGAAGAAGAGGAAGAACAAGAACAAGAAGAAGAACAAGAAGAGGAAGAACAAGAACAAGAAGAAGAAGAAGAGGAAGAACAAGAACAAGAAGAAGAAGAAGAAGAAGAAGAACAAGAAGAAGAGGAAGAAGAACAAGAACAAGAACAAGAAGAAGAACAAGAACAAGAAGAAGAAGAGGAAGAACAAGAACAAGAACGAGAACAAGAAGAAGAAGAAGAAGAAGAAGAAGAGGAAGAACAAGAACAAGAACAAGAAGAAGAAGAAGAGGAAGAACAAGAACAAGAACAAGAACAAGAACAAGAAGAGGAAGAACAAGAACAAGAACAAGAACAAGAACAAGAACAAGAAGAGGAAGAAGAAGAAGAAGAAGAAGAAGAAGAAGAAGAAGAAGAAGAAGAAGAAGAAGAAGAAGAAGAAGAACAAGAACAAGAACAAGAACAAGAACAAGAACAAGAAGAAGAAGAGGAAGAACAAGAAGAAGAGAAGAAGAAGAAGAAGAACAAGAACAAGAACAAGAACAAGAACAAGAACAAGAACAAGAACAAGAAGAAGAAGACTCAGCAAGTCTCAGCTAAGCAAGCAGCATCATCAGCGATAGTCGCTCTACAAACCCAGATATTTATTTCCTTGACTCCTATCTAATACAAGTGGATCAATGAACATTGAGCACACGGAGGCTAGTCTAGAACTGATTAATAACTGCGGTTGACTACGGTCAGACCAGTCACTGACTCTCAAGCAGGGGAAAACCCCAAAGCTAGCTACCACAACTGACACGTCATCTGATGCCAACGGCAGTACCAGACTTGGTTGCCAAAAGTCGGTCGGGGCTGTAAATTAAACTGAGAGTGGTGGTAATGATGATAAAAGGCATGGTTGTTGGTGATGATTCAGATTTTAAAACAGAAATAAATCAATCAATCAAATTTTTAAAACTTCATTTTGTGCCAGAATCCTCAAAATACGGCCGATTATTTATAGATCGTAATGATAGATGGCTTAGACTCTTAGACACAACAACAACAACACCAACAACAGCAACAACAACAACGTGCATGCCATTTAAATTATGCCCATGCAAAAAAATCTACACACATTTCTATGTGATTATAATTAAAAATGTATCTTGCTCACCTATACACAATAACTATCTGCAAAAAAAAAATAAAAAGAGTTCAAACTCGGTTCAACCAAATCTGAGATAAAGCGCAAAATAAGTTAAGAAAACTAACAGCAGACCCCAGGGAGCTTGAACTTTCAAAAAAAACATTTTATTATTTTTTTTATTTTTTGTTAGGAAGGGCTGAGCAGCGATGACAGAAAGACAGCCCACTAAAGTACCAATATACCAAAACTCGTCACAATCGGCACAGCCGTTTTAAAGATTTTTTAGCTAAATATGCTTAGCTAAGTTTTGACTGGGCAGCGATAACACAAAAATAGTCCACTAAGCTCAAGTACCAGTACAGCAACAAACTCGTCACAGTTGGTTTAGCAGTTTTCTTGAGATATTAATTATCAAAGCTAAACGTGCTTAAGCAAAGGTTTTACCCTAGCGACCTTGACCTTTGACCCTGAGCACATGTCATCCCATCCCTCACGTAGAAATGCCAAAACTAATTAAGTAGTTTCCTTTAACCCTTGTGCACGTTAACATGCATGGACTTGGCAAATTCAACATAGCAAGGGACTTAATAAAGCTATCAAAGAAAGCACCCATCCCTTTAACAGTTTTGAATGCAGTTTCTGCTAAGATTTCTCTCCCCACCCCCCCACCCCCACCCCTACCCCCACCCCCCACCCCTCTCTCCCGTGACTCCTTCCACACTTCCTTTGTCTTCCCTTGAGGCTCTGTCGCACCCTTGTTCTTTCTTCACCTCCACCCTCTCTCCACCCTCCCCCTCCCTCTCAAACAAACACACATGCGCACTCCCTATCTCGCCCGCACCCACACTTCAATGGCACCCTACTCTTTCCATCCACCCGCTGTCTGACACCTCGCACTCTCCAACTGCACATGCATGCACAGACATGCATCAGCGGATCAGCACTCCCCGTCTTTTGCTTCCTGACAATAATTATTTACCCCTTCCAACTCGTCATATGATTATGATTTTGTTCGTGCTAGTGAGAGCGTCTTCGCACTAGCACAAATAAAATCATAATCATATTGAAGACGCACTAGCACGAACAAAATCATAATCATATAGAAAAGTCTTACATCGAAAAGAGCAGAGCTTACCATCAGCCTAATAACACGTATTTCATACTTCTGTTTCTGATTTAAAAAAAACAATAACAATAACAACTAGAAGAAGAAGAAGAAGAAGAAGAAGAAGAAGAAGAAGAAGAAGAAGAAGAAGAAGAAGAAGAAGAAGAGCAATAATAATAATAATAATAATAATAATAATAATACTAATAATAATAATAATAATAATAATAATAATAATAATAATAATAATAATAATAATAATAATAATAATAATAATAATAATAACAGCAAAATTAATAATAAAAATAATAATAATAATAATAATAATAATAATAATAATAATAATAATAATAATAATAATAATAATAATAATAATAATAATAATAATAATAATACCGGATGCTAATACGCGCTTTACTTCGAATGATTTCAAACTCAAAGCGCGGCGACCTATGCCAACATACACGCTCACGTGCAACAAATATATTACAGACACACAACAAGGACAACAGTATACAAGGCATACACGTGGTGTAAAGGCAGGGAGATCGCTATTAGGAAACTGAAAGTTAAATAGTTTTGTATTTTTTAAAGATTAAATTGACTGCATCCAATATTATTTTGAAGGGAGGGAGGAAACCGGAGTGCCCGGAGAAAACCCTCGGTGACCTCAATAGTCTCGTACCTAAGTCACATACGTTCGCCCCTTGCGGGAATCGAACCCGCGACCTTCTGCATAGGAAACCGGCGACTTATCCACTGCGCCACGAGGCCACCCCTCAAGCAGCAATACTACTACTACTACTACTACTACTACTACTACTACTACTAATAATAATAATAATAATAATAATAATAATAATAATTATAATAATTATAATAATAATAATAATAATAATAATAATAATAATAATAATAATAATAATAATAATAATAATAATAATAATAATAATAATAATACAGCCTGTTATAGCGCTTTTTTTTTTAATCGAACTCAAAGTACGGCAATCTGAAGCGATTGCTAATACAGAAGTCGGAAAAGAAATCAATTTTTAGTTTCTCGAACTGCAAAGCTCGGAAACTACTATTTCTGGCTTTGGGCGTCCGTTGTCCGTTCCTCCGGCGAAATGACGAACGCCGGAATCATGATGAGGTCACCTATTACATTTTAAAAAAATATATATATATACATTTCCTTTCAACTTTGTATGTAATGAGAGTGTACAGAGTCACTGAGCTTTAATCAAAAGTTACGTATATCGAGTGACGTCATCGTGGTAGCGTAATAAAAACAAAATGGGGGGGTTATTTATTTTGCGCACTTTCCTTTGAAACTAATGGACGGATTTCTTTTAAACTTGGTATTTAGTGTGCGTGTGTGTGTGTGTGTGTGTGTGTGTGTGTGTGTGTGTGTGTGTGTGTGTGTGGGTGTGTGTGTGGGTGTGTGTGTGGGTGTGTGTGTGTGTGTGTGTGCGTGTGAGAGAGAGAAAAAAAAGAGCGAGAGAGAGTACACGAGGGAACTCTGCACCAGTTAGGGTCCTGCACTTGTTATTTTTGAAATTTTATATTGGCTGCATCGATTTTATTTGTGAATTTTTTTTTTAATTGACTGCATCCAATATCATTACTGAAGGTCGAGAGAGCAAACAGGAGTAGCCGGAGAAACCCCTCAGTCACCTGTAAGGTCTGGTAAACATAAATCGCATACAAATTCGTCCCTTAACCTACCCAACTGCGACCCCAGGCTAATAACACCAAAGGTAGTCTGCTATCAATGATCTCTGATAGTGAGGGTTTGACATGCTTCATGACCTCACCATACAGACCTCAATCATCAATCGCAGTTGCTGGCGCACCTGTCTCGTTACCTCGTGGCACCATGCACCTGCTTCCACTGTGAAAATACGGCCTTTGTTAGCACCCCACACTACGTTAAACAAGCTGTGTGTGTGTGTGGGTGTGTGTGTGTGTGTGTGTGAGAGAGAGAGAGAGAGAGAGAGAGGGCGTACCGTGGAGAGGGGAGGATAAGAGAGGCGATTTGAAAGATGCTGACTCTTTGTGTGTGAGGTTAACTGTTTTTTGTTGTTTTTTATGGGTTGTGTGTATGTATGTGTGTGGGTGTTTGTGTGTACGCGTGCGCGCCTATGTATGTTGTGCGTGCGTTCGCGTTTGTTGTGTTTGTGTGTGTGCTCTGTGTTTTCGAGCGTGCGGAATTGAGTGACAGAGAGAGACAGACAGAGAAGGAGAGAGAGAGACAGAGACAGAGAGAGACAGAGAGAGAGAGAGAGTGAGCAGGTAAAACACTGAAACCTGTGTCTAGCACTATCATGTGTTGCCTTTGTTCACACCGCTCCTTCTATACATGACGGAATGTTGTCATGGGTGAAGAAGGTAAGTGAAGTCAGAGAAGGAATGGAGGTGAGAGGTGAGGACGGGCTGGGGGAAGGCACAAAAGAAGAGGAGGATGGAAAGGGAGGGGAGGTAAGACACTGGGATTGTTTGTCTAGCATGTCACCTTTGTTTGCATGATAATCTCGCTCTCTCTCTCTCTCTCTCTCTCTCTCTCTCTCTCTCTCTCTCTCTCTCTCTCTCTCTCTCTCTCTCTCATTCTCTCTCTTTTCTTTCTTTCTGTCTCTCTCTGTCCACACACGCACACACACACACACATACATACCCACACACACACACACACACCTTTATTCATTCTTCACCTCCATTTACTTCTTCTTCTTCTTCTTCTTCTTCTTCTATTGCAAATTGAGCTTACGCATCCGGAAAACAAAGTGCACACATATACACACACACACACACGCGCGCACGCACGCGCGCTCTCACGCCCACAGAGTCAAACAACCTTCGCCTATCAGTCACTTGTCAGTCTTTGTCATAACATCGAGAAGCATCAATGTACACACACGCTTGTTGGAATAAATGGTTAGGTGGGATGCATTGTATATTATAGGTGGGACAGTAGGGCCAGCACTCCACAAACACACTAACACTGTCCACAGGCCTGCACACCCAGGATCTAGGAATAACCCCGACTTTCACACTCCCCCGCCCTGCTCCCCACACCCCCACCCTGGCCCCCTCCGTCCCTCCCGACCTAAAGCAGCCTCAAACATTGGGAAGCAGAATAACCCCCAGCCACTTTTTCTCTTTCCCATCACATATAAAGCACCTGACACACTCCCAGAATATCACACACACCCACACACACACACACCCACACACACACACAAACACACTCACAGAATGACAAACACACACATCAGACCCAATTCAATTCAATTCAAATATTTAAATTTACGTCTGCCACTACAAAGTGATATTAGACAACTCAAAACTCAAAACACAAATGAATATTACACAATCATTACATAAATGTCATAACAGTTTTGTACAACTAGGTACTACGTTTTTATAATAATACTAACAATGTCAAGTACATAACAGAACTATACAAAATAGTGTTTCAGGTCATCATTTTTTGTTATGACAATTCAGACCAATACACACACAGAATGACACACAAACAAACACACACAGACACACACAAACACACACACACACAGTCACTCACAACACATACACACAGTCAAATAAATACACATACACACAACTCATTGATTGATTGATTGATTGTTGCTTTAGGTCCAGCGGACTCTTCCGAGCCAAATCAGGACCGGACACACAACTCAGACTCAACACCGAGAGAAAGAGAGAGAGAGAGAGAGAGAGAGGGGGGGGGGGTGAGGGGGAGAGAAGAGCTTCTCTCTTCTCGAGAAGAGCTTCTCTCTTCTCGAGAAGAGCTTCTCTCTTCTCGAGAAGAGCTTCTCTCTCTCTCTCTCTCTCTCTCTCTCTCTCTCTCTCTCTCTCTCTCTCTCTCTCTCTCTCTCTCTCTCTCTCTCTCTCTCTCTCTCTCTCTCTCTCTGCGACAGAGAGACAGAGACAGAGAGACAGAAACAGACAGAGTGTAGTGCTTAACGTCCCCGGACACAGGTGCGTATAGGGGACTCAGACAGAGAAACTCAAAATCCGTTTATAATGCTCAGGAGGCACTCCCTGACACACTCGAGTACTCCTTGTGGGTGTCCCATCCCGTGCAAGGCAATACCACCCGTGCTGGGCAGGACTTTGTCCTATTGCTGGCTGTACCAGCTCTTTGTTGATCTGCATGTTACATTTGGAATGGTCGATCAAGACTGGCTACTATAGTGTTAGTATAATAGCTAGGCATAATACCCCTCCTTCCCCCTCTCACCCTAACGTGCATTTTACAATCGTACTGTTTACTCCTTGGGATGTTGGTATATCCAGTCTGAACACGCACGCATCCCATCGCATGGATTTTAAAAAATTTGGACGCTTTTGTTTCAGACGGGTGACTGCTGGTTATACCCCCTCCTCCCACCCCCTTCCCCCCTTTACCTCTTCCCCAGCAATCACCAGGTCTCTTACCCCGAACCCTGTTGGGGCATAGACCTGGATGATGGAGATGTTGAAAGGGGCTGCTCTCAGACGAATGGTACTGAGTTTACTGGAGACTGGGCGGCAACCCATGACAGTGGCTAGAATGACTTTGTGGACCAAGAATTCAACGCCGTGATCGAGCCTGTCATCTCTCCCGCTGAAATAAAGCTTGTGGCCTTTGTCGGTCGTTGTTTCACCTAGGACTATCCATGGCAGTTCGCTAATAACTGAAATGTTCCATCCATAATGGTCCAGTTCGTGGGCCAGTTCTTCTAATTTTCCATCCGCAGCTAGGGTCCTGAAATTTCCTATGACGATGTTGCCTCTCGTGCGAAGATATAAAACAGATATTTTTTTTAAAATCCAAACTTATAGTTTAGGGTATGCTTATTACAACTTTTGCCCCTGAAGTAAACAACACCGGTTTACGAGTGAAAATAACGAACAAAAAATATGTTACGTCACACACATAACCGTAATTAAATGTAGCTAAAAATGTCAACGCACCACCACGGATCTACATCGAACTATAAATAATGTCTGCTGGGTGATCCATTTCGTACATTACATTACATGATTATTGCTTTAGGTCCAGCGGACTCTTCCGAGCCAAATCAGGACAAGGCACTCAGGTCAACGTAATTTCAAAAAAAAAATTTTTTCAAACAAATATGTTAATTTTATTACGTGCCAGCTACACAAAAATACATCCAGCAGTTCCCTTCTCACCCCTCACCCCCACCCTCCTTCCCTTATATCCGGCTGCCCCGGATTGAGCTCAGCTGTCTGGCGTGAGACAGCGCGCCTAACGCAGCAAGTGGGGACCTCGGGCGCCTTGAGCAGCTCTTGAGCTGGAAAAATGCGCTATGGATATAAAAACGATCTTAATTATTGCTTTTAATATCAGATTATTTTACTTTAAAGTCTTGTCATTGGCAAAAGGATTTTTTTATCCTGTCCTATCCTATCCCGTAACTCGGAGGTCGTAGGGGCACCACAGATGATCGTTTAACCAGCATACTCCCTCTTTTTCTGTCCTCAGCAACCCTCATGGCTTCGCTCAGTGTCAAACCAGTCCATTCTCGAATGTTGTCCTCCCACCTCTTTTTTGGTCTCCCTCTTCTTCTACCTCCTTGCACTGTGCCTTGCAGGATGGTCTTTGCAAGGCCTGATGATCTGGTGACGTGGCCATACCATCGGAGTTTCCGTTTTTTCACCACTGTGAGCAGGTCATCGTGTTGTCCAATGGCTTGTGTGATGGTCTGTCGGACTTCGTCCTTGGTGATGTGCTGGGTATAGGAAATGCCCAGAAGTCTTCTGTAGCACCTCATCTCCATGCTTTGTATTCTTCGTTGGAGATCTGCTGTGAGGGTTCATGTTTCGCAAGCGTATAGGAAGATGGAGATGACAAGGAAGCGCAACAGTCTTACCTTAGACTGTAGACTGATGGTCCTGTCTTTCCAAAAGGGCTTCAACCTTGCCAGGGCAGCAGTTGCTTGTGCGATCCTGGAGAGGACTTCCTGTCGGGACGTTCATAAACACACACACACACACGCACACATGGGCGTGTATTAATGGAGTTATGGGGTACTGAACTTGACTATGCACAAAATGGGGATTTTAGCTAGCGCCCCACTTTTTCAGCGCCCCATTTCTTTTTTCTAAGTACATGGCAGTGCTTTTTTGGTACATGGAAGTGCTCTTGTAGTGCATGGGACAGTTTTATGTACATGGGTTTGCTCTAACTTGACAGGCTGTTCCCTAGACAAAATTGAAGTAAAAGAGTTAGGGTACAGGTTAGGGTTAGGGGACAAAATAGGTCAACCTTTTGACGAAAAGAGCCATTTAAAAAAATTTAATTCTTACATTATTAGATGATATTTACGTTCTTTAAGTTTATTTTTTTTTAAACGCTTTCTGATCACATTTCGCCCAAAACCCCAATTTGCCGTGAATCCAGACTTTGTGTGTGTGGGTGGGTGGGTGGGTGTGCGCGCGTGTGTGTGGGTGTGTGTGTGTGTGCGTGAGTGTGTGTGTGCGTACTTAATTTTTAAAAAGTTTCTGATAAAAATGTGCCATCTAATGCGTTTTCATAAGGGCACGCTTGGGCCAGTGATACCAAACACAAACAAGCTCAAGGTTTGATTTTGATTAAAACAACAACGGTTGATGCCAATATTGACTTAAGGCGATGTGGACTTTTACACTGATTGGTTCTATGCCCTGGCACACAAGAGGTTTCTTGTTTAAGTAAGCAGAGCAGCTAGCTCATTAGTTAGAACGTCTGCTGGACCTGCTCACAGAGTTGGCCAAGGAAAGGATAGTGTTCTGTTTATAGTCTACGCTTTGTCATCTATGATGTCATGTTCATTGTGTGCGTTCTTCACTCCTTCACATCATGAATGAATGAATGAATGAACATTTATTAAGCGCATAAACGTTCCGCACAAAAAGCATAGATCAAAGCGCTGGTGGAAAACATTTTCAATCAAAAATACACAGGTGATCTCTCTCTCTCTCTCTCTCTCTCTCTCTCTCTCTCTCTCTCTCTCTCCTCTCTCTCTCTCTCTCTCTCTCTCTCTCTCTCTCTCTCTCTCTCTCTCTCTCACATACACAAGCATGCCGTGCACACGACCTCTCTTTCCCAACGTGTTCACCAATCCAGTCTCCACAACTAAATGTATGCCTACTATACTCCATCAAAAGAGTAAAATTGAGAGGGAGGGGTGATGGGACTAAAGGCTTACAATTATTGTATAACAACAATAATAATAAATAACACACCTCCGGTTTTTATGCATACCTACTTTCTATATGTCAGGCACTGAATAGAATACACCCAATGTTTCCCGGCGTGTCGCAAGAGGCGACTAACAGAGGTGATGTCAGCACGGCATCACTGCGCGCAAGTCTTCTACACAGAAATCACCGGCCAGGACGGACGAACCTCACGTTACTACAGGTTCAACGACCACGTGCTCAGGGCCAAGGCGTGTACTGTACTCGCGTGGATTTCGGCTGTGGCCAACAGCCTGGAGGAGATTGGGCCCTGCCAGGTCTTTCTTGCCCAAGACACGCCGTATGATGAAAAGAACCACTCACTCCATACCGGATCGGTCTTCCCCCGTAGGGGTGCCGGGGGTTTCTGTATAAATAGTATCTACCTATTCTGGAAATTTAGTGCTTTAAATTCTGATTGTCGCTGTCGTTCACATTTCTTCTTTCTTATTCCTACTCTATTCTATCAATGTACTATACTATTTTCTTTTTCGCTAGACCAGTCACCTACCTTTTTTCTTGAAAACTCTTCCGGGACAAAACTCCTCATTTGTGTGTGAGGTCTGTCGTATCAGCTTTGGAATATTGGACGCTTCTACCAAAATGGTCACTGGGGCTTCCTACGATATTATTATTCAGCAATGTATTTGTATGTGTTTTGTTGATATTTTATAATGATGTTTGTATTGTATTTTGTTTTTGTAAACGGGGGTTCGATAAATTAGAGTATAGCCTCAACGTCTCCTGAGTGGGATGCCTTTATTGTACAGTGACCTGCTGGTGGAGTTCCTTCAGTGTTACCATTGGGGTTGTTTCAGCAGATCTGTTATGGGAATCAGGGGTGAGTCCTCTTTCAGCCAAGTTGTGGTCTTGATTTTGTGGTCCGGATTCTGCTCTTTGCAGTCCGCTGGTCCCTGTAAGTAATGAATAACTAACTAACTAACCGGATCGGTCGTGGCCCGGGTCACCAAGGACAGCGCGTTCCGCTGACCACCAGGACGATGAGAGTCCTACTGATAGACAACTTATGAGGATCCGCACGAGAGACAACATCGTCATAGGAACCTGGAATTTCAGGACCCTAACTGCGGAGGGAAAATTAGAAGAACTGCCGACGAGCTGGACCATTATTGATGGAACATTTTAGGTATCGGCGAACTGCGCAGGAAAAGCCTCGGTTAAACAACGACCCACAAAGGCCACAAGCTCTATTTCAGCGGGAGATATGACAGGTTTGAACACGGCGTTGGATTCTTGGTCCACAAAGACATTCTAGCCACTGTCATGGGTTGCCGCCCAGTCTCTAGTAGTATCATTAGTGGTTACCACTAGATCCGTCTGAGAGCAGCCCTTTCAACATCAACATCAGTCAGGCCTATGCCCCCACATCAGACTAAGGCGACAGCGAAGTCGGGGATATCTGTGAACATCTACAGGCTGTCCTTGACCAAGTGTGTTACACTCGATGTTGGTTTTAATCAGTTGATTCAGCCCCAATGCTTGAATTCTCCTGATAGGTGTAACTTAGATTCGTTTATCCACGCAACCCGTTCAATCATCAACAAGGCTGGAGTCGTCGTATGAATTTTTCCAACTTTATTCAGCGTACATCAACAACTGCATACAATCGCTTTTTCCACTCTCAACTTTTTACTTTCATCTTTACAATATACAATACACTTTTGAAACAGTGCGGCACTTCTATAGTCTCTCTAACTCCAGAGAAATAAAGAACTTTCGGGCAAGACATAATTATAAAACCAATCAGAATGAACTTCGTCATCACTGTCTCACGTCCTACAACCATATTTAGGATGGAAGCGTCTCGTGGTTACCACTAGATTTATCCACACGCTTCGATCGATAGTAAACAACCAACTCCAGAAAATTCTCAAATAATATCGACCAACTAAAATCATCAACGTTATACAAAGCTTCTTCTAATAACAACGCAAAATCAAATCAAAGGTAAATACACTCTATGATTGCATGCTTTGCAAAATAAAACGAACAGATCTATCGCGCGCGTCACCAACGTAACAAAGTGCCATAGAAGGGCATAGTCATAGTACAAGGTGAATGGAATGCCAAGGTTGACCGGAGAGGAACAAGAACTTGAACAGCTGGTACAGAAGCTTGACTCCACCTCCAGAGCCTATGGAATGGAATTATTAGTGCAGAGATGACCAAAATGATGACCAACAACACCAATAGCATCAATACGGGCACAAAGTCCAAGGCCAATCCCTCAACAAACGGCGTAGCTTCAAATATTTACGAGCCATTGTATCAGACAATAGGTCCCGACAGGAAGTCCTCTCCAGGATCGCACAAACAACGGCGGTTCTGACAAGGTTGAAGCCCATTTGGAAAGACAGGACCATCAGTCTACATTCCAAGGTAAGTCTGCTGCGCTCCCTTGTCATCTCCATCTTCCTAAACGCTTGCGAAACATGGACTCTGACAGCAGATAAGGTGCTACAGAAGACTTCTGCGCATTTCTACACCCAGCACCTCTACAACGAAGTCTGACAGACCATCACACAGGCCATAGGGCAATACGATGACATGTGAAGAAACGGAAACTTCGATGGTATGGCCATGTCACCAGAGCGTCAGGCTTTGCAAAGATCATCCTGCAAGGCACGATGCAGGGAGGCAAAAGAAGAGGGAGACCAAAAAGAAGTGGGAGGACAACATTCAAGAATGGACTGGTTTAACATTGAGCGAAGCCATGAGGATTGCCGAGTACAGAGACAGATGGAGTACGCTGGTTAAACGATCATCAGTGGTTCCCCAACGACCTTCGAGTTACGGGTTAGGATAGGATAGGATATGACATACTATATCACTACAACACACTTGACACAACAAACACGCTCTAGCAGATAAAATAGCTCCCATCGCACCATTTACATCTCTCTCCCTCTGTTTCTGTCTGTCTGTCAGTCTCTCTCTCTCTCTCTCTCTCTCTCTCTCTCTCTCTCTCTCTCTCTCTCTCACTCTCTCACTCTCTCATATTAACATAGCTCTGACAATTTTGAATGATAGTCTTCCTTGCCATTCACACATATACAACTCATGTCATAACCTGAACTTAAATGCCAACACAAATATCAAGTATTGTTGAGCAGGAAAATTACACAATCAAGCTATCTGGATTTTGTTTCTTTTTAAACGCACACAACATGGAATACCAAGGTTTTAAAACAAATATAGTTTGTTCATGTTTAGTCAATGTTCGGTTATCTTATATGAATGTCCTATTTTGCTTCCACTAAATGAAGAAAAAAAGAACATCCATATCGATAGGAAACAACAAGCCATTAACAATGCAATGCATAGTAATGCAATAAATGATATAAATTCCTATCCTATCCTTTCCTGTCCCGTAACCCGGAGGTCGTAGGGGCACCACAGATGATCGTTTAACCAGCATACTCCATCTTTCTCTGTCCTCAGCAGCCCTGATGGCTTCGCTCAGTGTCAAACCAGTCCATTCTAGAATGTTGTCCTCCCACCTCTTTTTCGGTCTCCCTCTTCTTCTACCTCCTTGCACTGCGCCTTGCAGATTGGTCTTTGATATAAATTATAGCCCGTAAAATCTACATGCCCGAAGTGGGTAAAATTGTGTAGTAACGTTGTGTTTTTTAAGGATTGCAATGATTACAGTTTGTCATTTAAAGTGTTAGACGTGATTGTATGTTGGCATGTCCATTCGAGGGAATGACGTATGTGACGAAGACGTTAAAATAAATTATTGACTTGAATTGCATTGAATTTCATCTAACCTCAATTCTCAACGCTCGTCCATCGCCATTCTGGATCACTTTGAACAGAGGCAAATATATGTAAGGGGTCTGCAATAAATAAACATCATTTCTGGTGTCTGAGTCACTGTCGAATGATGTCTCTCTCTTTTGTTAGAAAAAAGAATGGGCAGGGGAATCTGCAGAGTCAGATTGAGATACTTCATTGCCAAGTGACAAACCAAGCAATAGGAATGCCTTTCTCCGTGAAGCACATCCATACAAACTCAATATTTCATATCTACCGTATATCACCGTCACACACGTCAACATTTCGTGTGCGCATATTAAAAAAGAAACAAGAATATTCCTCTTTCGCGTTATTCACTGTCTTTTTCTCTCCTGAGCGTGACAATCATCATCATCATCATCATCATCATCATCATCATCATCATCATCATCATCATCTTGGATATTGTTATTGACACGTGCATATTTCAACACCTGACCTAACGGAAAACTGGAACTTATATCCATTTACTAACAAGACCACACACAATTTTAAAATGAGATGCGGTTCATAGCCCATGGGGTCATTTTTGCCAAAAGAGGGCGCGGAGATCGGAGAAGAGAAGGGGGGAAATGGATGATGTCTAAACCTACGTCAAATATATAGTAATACATACATACTCACATACGCACGGGGCGGGTACGTGCACACACCACTACCCTCGTAATCTCCAACAACAACAACAACAACAACAACAAAACCGGCAGCGGTGGCTACAACAACGATATCATCATCAAAACAATATTGGATCATCTTCATCTTGGATGTTGTTGTTGACACATAGATGATGATGATGATGATGATGATGATGATGATGATGATGATGATGATGATGATGATGATGATGATGATAATGATGACGATGATGATGATGATGATGATGATGATGATGATGATGATGGTGATGATGATGATGATCACGGTGACGACGACGACGATGATGATGATGATGATAATAGTGGTGGTGGTTGGTGGTGATCTCTTCTTCTATTTGGCAGGAAAAAGATCCTGACAACGTTATTCATAAGCACTCATCGATGACGATGATGATGATGACGACGCGGACGACGACGATGATAATGATGACGATTATGATGATGTTGATGATGATGATGGTGGGGGTGGTGGTGGTGGTTGGTGGCGATCGTCTTCTTCTATTTGGCAAGGGGGAAAAAATACTGACAACTTCATTCCGGAAGGAAGTTAATGCACTCAGATTTGTATCTGTTGTCAACTATGTGTAGTGGATGCTGAAAGCCAATAAAGCACAAATAAAACATCCAATCCCAAGTCACTGAATACCACCAGTGTACATTACTTTAACATCGGAACATCATGTACTGTTGTTGACTGAATGCGAAACGAGTCCTTGTCTACAATGACAATGGTAACAAAGAGGATGGGTTCCACTCATTTAATTAATCATTGTTTATAGGGTCCAGCGTACTGCAAAGAGCTGAATCAGGACCACAACTTGGTTGAAAGAGGACCCACCTCGAATCCGTATAAAAGATCAAACAGCTGGCTGATAGTCAGAGATCTATCAAGCATAGGCTGTGTGCCCTCAACAGCCTCCGATACTCGGATTTGGGGTCTGCAAGCCTAGTAACAGTCAGATAACGGCAAACGATCTAAGAAATGCTGCGTCTTGACATTTACGTCTTTGCGTAATTCAACACCTGACCTACAAACTACCAAGCTAATGGAAAACTGGAACTGTTGTCCTTTTATAAAGAAGACCACAAACAAAATAATGTACAATGAGATAAGGCTTACAGCCCAAGGGGCATTTTAGACAAAATATGGGGGATTGGGAAGGAGAGGCAGACAGGGGGGGGGAGGATGGGAGGAAGGGGGGGAGAAAACAAGGGAGGGGGGAAGGGGGAAATGGATGTCCCGAATGGCCGATGACGACCAAATGCATGTCAAATAAATAGCGATACATACATACTCACATACGCAGGGGGCGCGCATACGCACGCCACATACGTAATTTCCAACAACAGCAACAACAAAACCAGCAGCGGCGGCGGCAACAACATCACCCTCAATCAACAGCGACAATATTGTGACCGCGCAGTTTGTTTTATTTTCTGACGTCAAACCCCCAGCGCTGCAGAACTACGATGAGGAAGATTTGTTTTAATGACGTCAATAATATGAGATCCTCGTCTACTTGTATAGATTTTCATCAGATAACAGCTGAGGAAACATAAAAGTACGAATGAACAAAGGTAACTAGAAAGCACAACAACAACCATCATTACAATCAGAAAAAAGATCCACGTGTTTACTTACGCTAAACACAATAGCCCCATGCCTTTATCGTTGGGTATCGTTTCCATGTCACGACCAAGACTAATGACGTCAGGAGAGGCCCATCAAGCCATTAGTATCATCACTGTGACGTCAAGCAAACACAGTGACTGATAAAAATGGCATGGCACACCTTCTCATATGTACTTCTGGCGAAGACGAGGCGAAGTCTTAGATCTTGGATAAAAACTGTTGCCAGAACTGACGTCAAGTTGTTGGTAAATGACGTCACTGTTTGCATCCCATTCATACTCAATAATAAAAGTGGCGATTCGTGCAGTGGTTAAAATAAAATTAATAATAACCAATGAATAACTGACCTAAAATAAATAAGTGAATTATAGGAATAATTAGTTGAATAAAAATTTAAGATTGTTTCATGACTTACTTTAAAAAATCTATTTCAACATATGGTCCGGTGGTTTTGGGAGCATGCGATGTAGCCAAACCGCCAGAGGCTGTGGTTCGGATCCACACAGTTCCTGACGGATAGGGCAGATCGCAAGTCCCAGTATAGAATCAGCCTTAAATGTAACTATGTAATACTTAACAATTGTAAAGTTTAACAATTGGAAGTCAAAAATAATCATAGATGAGACCATCATATATTTTTCTTTTACGAGAGAGAGAGAGAGAGAGAGAGAGAGAGAGAGAGAGAGAGAGAGAGAGAGAGAGAGAGAGAGTAATAAAAAATGGTGGAAAACGTGTCCGACAACGGATTAGTGCGTTCGACATTCTTACCTACAATTCCAAAATACATACCACACCCACCACCCACAACAACAACAATAATAACAATAATAACAACAACAACAACAACAACAACAATAATAATAATAATAATAATAATAATAATAATAATAATAATAATAATAATAATAATAATAATAATAATAATAATAATAATAATAATAATAATAATAAACCGAGCTTAATAAAACAGTCGTAAATTTCAGTTTAAAAACAACCAAACAAACCCAACCAAGGTTAGTGCATGAGCACGGATATAACAATCCTAGCCTTTGGAACTGTCCGCACGTGTTATGTCACAATATTGTCGCTAGTGTTATCGGGGACACTTTATCAGCGTTTGATAACCTGCATCCGCCTTCCATTCAGTCATCAAACCGGGGTTATGTTCAAACTCACACTTGTGCGGCCAATCATAAACCCTTGACGCGCCTGAAACTACCAATCAGAAGGCGGCATTTCACTCTTTTGTTTGTCCAGCAGCTTCCTAGTACAGTGCATAAAGGAAATGGGACTGACACGGTTTACCGTGTTCAATGTCAATGCTTTTGTCTCTATACATCCGTGATAAACCAGATACGGTCAAGTTGTTGATGATGCAACTTTGATAGGTGTACAGCCTCCTATCTTATCCTGTCTCGTAACTCGAAAGTCGTTGGGGCAACACAGATGATCGTTTAACCAGCGTACTCCATCTTTCTCTGTCTTCAACAACCCTCATGGCTTCGCTCAGTGTCAAGCTGGTCCATTCTTGATTGTTGTCCTCCCACCTCGCTTTCTGTCTCCCTTTTCTTCTGCCTCCTTGAACCTTGCCTTGCAGGATGGTCTTTGCAAGGCCTGATGCTCTGCTGACGTGGCCATACCTTCGGAGTTTCCGGTTTTTTTTATCACTGTGACCATGTCATCGCGTTGTCCAATGGCTTGTGTCGGACTTCGTCGCTGGTATGTGCTTGGTATGGAAAATGCCCAGAAGTCTTTTGTAGCACCTCATCTCCATGCTTTGTATTCTTCGTTGTAGGTCTGATGTGACAGTCCATGTTTCGCAAACGTATAGGAATATGGAGATGACTAGGGAGCGCAGCAGACTTACCTAGGAGTGCCCGGATGGTCCTGTATTTCTAAACGGTCTTCATCCTTGTCAGAATAGCAATTGCTTGTGCGATCCTGAAGCGGGCTTCCTGTCGGGACCCATTGTCTGAAACAATGGCTCCTAAATATTTGAAGCTATGCACCTTGTTGATGGTTTGACCTTGGACTTTGATGTCCGTGTTGATGCCAGTGGTGTTGTTGGTGTACAGCTACACGAACAGCATATCTAACTGCAAATGTTAACGTACAACTAACTGATCTGCATTAGGAAAAAGCGCTCTATAACTACCATAATCATTATTATCATTATTATTATTATTATTATTATTATTATTATTATTATTATTATTATTATTATTATTATTATTATTATTATTATTATTATTTAGTTTATTTATTTTAACTAAAAATTGGACTAAGTTTAATTAAAAACAATCTACAAGCTGTATTAAAGTAGTCGTTGCTATATAGCAGTTACCGCGCTCTCGCTGAAAGACAGCGCGAAGTTCGGCCGCATGGATGACGAATAAAATTGAAAAATTAAAATCCAGTAATAAAATAAAAAAAGCAATTTACCCAACAATAAGAAAATGCATTCTCAGAACATACATTTTAAAAAAATATACTTTGCTGAATCATCAAACATCAAAACACAATTTTTGAATGAAATACAATTTTAATGCTGTAAAAAGAAACTCATTTTCGGATTAAAGGCATCACTAACTTACAGAACTCCGTCCAATTTCTTGCCCAAATGCATTGACCTCACACACTTGATTATTGTCATTTGATGGTTTGGTTTTGTTGTTCTATTAACGTCTTTTGTTCACCAAGATCATAAAGACCATCCACACACATTCAAACTCACGCACGCAAACATAAAATAAGCACACGCACTATCTTCATCTCTCCCACATATAAATATAATTTATAACCGCATTAAAACATAAGTAAAAACGAGCGACTGGAGAATAAAGTAAAGCTTTTGCTAATCCCACACTGAAATCATTGTTCATGTTTGTAACTAATGTTACAGTATTTACTTCAATGCGATAAGGAGGTGGCGGTGAGAGGCAATTATAGTCATTTGATAGTCATTTGAATTTAAATACAACAAATCTAACATTCATCAAATCCGACTACACAGAAAGTGGATTAAAAAAAAAAACCATGAATCTCCATCAATGTATATGTAAGCCTAGCAGCAGCAACACTTACGTCATTGCATCACCGGCCAACACTTTTAACAATGTCAAAAACGTGATCAACATAAGCGAGGACACTGCACATGCACGAATATTTCATGGCCACTCGACGAAGCGTTCAGTTCCTTGTTCTGTCGTTTCTTCTCAAGCGCCATGAGCATGAACGGTATCCGTGGATACCTGCGCAATGTAAGACTACATCATTATCATCACCATCATCGTTATCATCACATTACAATCATCATCAGGGTTATCCAATGTCGCAAATGCAAAGTGGAGACCAAAAAAATGCGTATCACCCACTACGAAGACTTTTGTAAAGCATAATGATTGCGCCTTAGCACATTCAAAAGGCAGTGACGACTCTGTATCCCTGAAGGCTGTTGAGTTAAATAAAGGTTTACAGTGAAGGGAACAGTTCCATTTCCTCTTTTCATTGGTGAAACAAACCTTTTCCAAACATGTTATCACTAGAGGCAGTAGCGCAACTCTTTATACTGTCTAAATGCGATTTGAGCATATTTAAAAAGGCAACAACATATAACACACTTGAGTGCTGCTGCCGCTGTGCGGACTGGCCATGATTAACTGAAACTACCCATTACGGCGTGGCCAATATATATGCAACTACCAAGCGTTTTCTCAAAATATTAGACGGAAGTACATCCGTTCAGAGTCACATGCCAGACTCGGTATTACAGTATCATATCATGGCCTGTCCCACTTAAATGAACAATCACTTAGGGAAGTATTTAGAAGCCAGGGCAAATTAAAAGTCAATGCATGAGGTAGGTGGGTTTTTAAACAACTACGCAGAGGGAAGTATTTCTAAAGTAGGCTTACCGGGCTTGCAAAGCATACAAAAACGCTAGAAACAGTAGCTGAATTCAACAGACGATCGCTCTGAAATAATCCGAATGACATAGAGGAAAGTATTTATAAGCACAGGCTGTAGAAGGCAACAAACACGCCGAAACAGTCAAATCAGTTCAGCAGATTCAATGTCATGTCGACTTGCCCACAATCACCCAAGAAGGAAAAAACACCAAAAAAAAACAACGGGGGGAAAAAGTCAATATAATTTACCAATGATGACACAGTCAATATATTATTTTGGAATGGTGAGACAAACTGGACAATGTAAAATTGTCAATTTAATATTATATTATATTATTAGTTCAATGCTGGTTCACTATAATAACACACACACGCACGCATGAACTCACGAATTTTCAGGATCTGGCTGCGGTGGTTTTACAGGAATATGCATATACGGCCTGCCTTTATGAACTGTCATTACATCGCGCTCTTCAAAATCAAAGAACGGGTAGTAATAACATAAAACCAGTGTCGTATCCAAAGTTCAGCTAACACATAATATAATATAGAAGAAAACTCGTAAACACATGGAAGAAAGAAAACTCGTACCTTAAAAAAGTTGTGATGTTGGTAAAATGGCTTGAAAAAAAAAAGAAAGAAAAAAGAGATAAAATCTGACCTTGGGAGAAATCTCCTTCCGTGGGCTAAGATGGTGGCAGGCGAAAGGTCTACAACCGAAATCTTGAAGGAAGCACTTTCACTTTAAGGTAAACATAAGCCTACACATATCCACGATTTGGTGGGCATTCAAAGTCTTTGAGCTTAGATGACATAAACAAGAGTTATGGCGATTTAATTTTGAATGGAACTGAATATAAAATGCTTTGTTTCCCCCCTCCCTTTGTAGACAGAGAAAACACGCGTCAGCGCTGAGAAGACTGTTCCCAGCTCCACTGTTTATGATGCTTCTCTAAAGGCGTCTGTTTGAGCCGAGACAACATAAACATGTGGAGTATGCGGATAAAAACTATTACAACTCATTGTATCATATCACTGATGGCGACAACAATGTGGGTGCTCTTGTATTTTGCACTTCATGCCTAATCTGGTATCAAGCCCCTTCCGTCTGCATGAGCCTTTCTTCACAGTGAGCTGACAATCTGTATATAAAAACACAATCCTATCCTTTCTTGGAAATGGTTACGACAGAGAACATCTAATCTGTTTAATTAAAAGAATCGTCTCCCTGTTTCGGGAAATAGCTCCTATATAAAGAATATCTAATCTGTTTAATTACAAGAATCTTATTCCTGTTTTGAGGACTTGCTTCTTATACAAAGTACATCTAGTCTATTTTAACAGGAAAAAAAACCAACAATGTCATTTTCTTTTCTTTTCTTTTTATTATTTTATTTACATGATTTACTTACAAAATACATCTACCGGTAGTCTGCAGAACAAGGAACTGTAATGCAAAGAGTCCCAAAATGACGAGTTATACAGTTCCGTGTTTCTACATGATCTTCGAGTGGGTTTGGTAACGAACTTTTTTCTACTTAATCTAATCTGTTTCTCTTTAAATCCTAATTATCCTTTTTAGGACAAGGTTACTGCGAAAACGCCACCTTTTCTGAACGTTGTTTTGCTTTAACTATGTCTTAGCAAGAAAACAGCATTATTAATGCTCGGCGTATTCTCCAACAAGTCGCTGGGGAGAAAAGAGGAAGAAAGGGAAAAAAAAGTAGTACAATAATATCCTATTCTATCCTATGCTGTCCCGTAACCCGGAGGTCGTAGGGGCACCACAGATGATCGTTTAACCAGCATACTCCATCTTTCTCTGTCCTCACAATAATATAATACTACTAATAACACTAATATAATACTAATGATACTATAATACTAATAATAATAGACGGTTCCTCATTTCTTCACCTTGAGCCGGGTTTGTTTTTTGTTGTGTTATTTTAAAAAGCAAATCCCCAAAGAGTGAACTGACGTAAATTTAATGCATTTAACTCACAATAAGCGGGGTGTAGAATAGCGCAGTGGTTGGAGCACTCGCTACTGTGTCGCACGTTAAGCACCGTCCAGTGCGGTTAGCACTTGGATGAGTGACCGCAAAACGTGAAGCGACAAATAACAACGCCCCCAGTTGACTCAACTGTGACTGAGTACCTACTCTCTTAAGGGTGGGGAAGGTAAAGCAGCGAAGGAGAGAGATGGGCATCACCCTCATTACGCTGGCCCAAGATAAGTGTGATCTCCAACATCACGCTCCCCTACGGCCACAAGGCTATGGGACCACCTTTACCTTTACCACAATTACCGGACTATGCTTATCCATAGCCAAAACTGCTTACATGTATAATCAACCCTTGTTTGGAGAGGGTTACAGTTACACACGACTGTATAAAAACTTCGCACAACAACACGGTATGTCAATTATTGAATGTAACGAAAAGGGGTATTTCATACCAATATCTTCTCACAAGAAACAAACTAACAATAATATAAAGTCATCGGACCCAAATAGCTTACCCATAACCCCTGCCCGTGAAATTCAACATAAATTGAATTTAATTGGGGAATAAGCGTGCAAAGGCAATAAATTCTGACAAATATTGCGTTCACAATTTTGTTACCATGTTTCTTCGTTATGTCCAGCCGTATCTGTGATTGCAAATACTTCTGAATGGCTTACTAGCTTTTTAAATTTGTAATCATTCCTCCAGCGCAACAAACCTTTTACTTTCTTTCATATATAATAAATATATATTTTACCGTTTTAAAAAAAAATTATTTAATTTTTTTAAAAATATATATATTTCGGAGTTTTGCAATACATGTTACCCCAAAGACACAATTTTGCTAAACACGATATAAAGACCACCAGTTCTCGTAATGAGTTGACGTTCAACACCAACCGGATCTCAGGCATTGTTTTAACATTGCCGTCGCCGTAGTTTGAACTGGAACAATTGGAAAGTGTGTTATAATACAAAGAGCGCCCTGTGAACCAATGTGTCCTGTTGGGATTGGACAATACGGGAAAAGTTTCCTTTTTCGAATAGGGGCGCCTTGACCATGATGAAAGGGCTACTAATTGTATTAGTAATGCTTACTTGACATTTTTTTCCTGGTAAACTGCATGACGCTTTGTGCCATAATTAGTTTCCTTGTTAAGGCGCGTAAAAACGCAATGCGATCAAAAGAGTAAACCTATGTGTTGTTCATAATTTTATGTAATTTATTTTATTATTCTTACATAGCGCTTTTCTTTTTTAGTTCAAGAGCTGCTCAAGGCGCTGGCCGATACAGGATCTAACCCAAGCCGCCAGAGCCGACCACTTGCTGGCCTGGGCGTACAGACGACTGAGCACAGGTCTGGG
The DNA here is from genome assembly GCA_036898135.1 of Oncomelania hupensis. Lineage (NCBI taxonomy): Eukaryota > Metazoa > Mollusca > Gastropoda > Littorinimorpha > Pomatiopsidae > Oncomelania > Oncomelania hupensis. The sequence goes on from CM072524.1 coordinate 48,140,369, forward strand.
CGCACAGACGACTGAGCACAATCCTAGGCGACATGGGTTGGGTAAGAAGGGAAAACTATACACTGAAACCGCCATCACACTAATAGCAACAGTAAGATGTCCAGTGCTCACAGCCAATGTTTATGTCCGGGCCACCGGGAATCGAACCCGCAACCTTTATAACAAGAGCTCGCCGCTCAACCAACTGAGCTATCCCGTGTCCCTAAGTATATAGGTCTCCCTTTCCCTCCATCATTGATGCGCTTTCCCCCCTCTGCTCCCCCCCCCCCCCCCCCCCGAAACTGACCGTAGAATTAATAATATTAACCATTAGTTTTGTAATTATGTGTGGATAAGGCGAAAGAACGCGAAAGTGCTTAGGCTCATATACTCCTTTGGTAAATTATTCATTAAAAAAAACACACACACACACACAAACACACACATAAACTTTCCTCTTCGCTTCACCACCCTCACCTTCACCATCATAATCTTCACCCTCACCACCAAACAACCTAGAAGCTGTAATTTCAACAAGTATCGCTTTCATAAAGGAAGTCACTGTAAAGTCACTGTATGACAAGTGTCCCTTACACTACTTACTACATCGAACAACCCTAGCGACTACCAGCCAACGCTGCGCAACGATTTAGTCTCGCAGCGCACAAGCCCAGCGTAGTAGCCGAGTCCCGCCGAGTACCCCCTCACAAGTAGACAGAAAGACGCGAACGGAAGCCTCCGCTAGTCTTAGCCATGCAGTGTGCACTGCACGAGAATTCCCATCATAAAACATGTCAATGTCGAGAAGAAGAAAAAACAGGCGGGAAGGATGGTAGGGAGGGGAGGGAGTGGGGGTGGGAGGTGGGGGGATCAAGATCTCATTTTACTATCAATATTTGCAGCTGTACAAATGATGACTAAAAAGGACTGGATAAACCAACACTCAACTAATCAATTAATCAGTTAAAAAAAAATTAAGGAAACTTTGCAAAGCGCGCGTTGATTGAGCTCACCCAATCAAGAGATCAGTTCATCAATGGCACTACTCAAACAGGAAACTTTTGCAGAAATCGCGGATACAATACTCAAAAAAAAATAAGAACAAAGAAAACATTGGGGACTTTTTGCAACTCCACGAAAATATTTTTCGTTGTGATTCCCTGGTACATTTTTAGATCGATCCCCATGGCGCCTGCGCAACGTTAGCTCCTGTTTACTTTTTCGTTCGAAATCAAAATTTTATTTCGCCAGATAGAGTCAATTGCGGACTTTTTCAAATAAAAGGAAACATTTCTCGTAGCGATTCCCTGGTTTATTTGTTAGAACGATCGCATCTGCGCCGGCTACGACGTTGGCTCCTGTACACCTTTTTGGCTAAAATCTAAATTTTATATCGCCACAGAGTCCATGATTTGGCGAAGAAAAGATTGCAAGCTTTCGATGAGTGTTGTTCGTAAACATATGAAGCTGTGAATATCATATGTCTGGTATATGCACAATTCAGTCATGCATCATCGGGTGCATTTCTTTATCGTATATGCTATTTATACGTGGAAGTGAAAGCTACAGAGAAATCTCTCGTGCCCGTGGTGATAGGTTTCTTTCCTACGCCGATTCAGTTCTGAACTATGACCGTGATAGATACTCGGCTGCCTACGTTATCGACACGCGGGATAGCCTAGTTGGTAAAGATGCGAAGGCGAGCTCGGGTTACAAAGTTCGCGGGTTCGATTCCCGGTGGCCCGGACATAAACATTGGCTGTGAGCACTGGCCATCTTACTGTTGCTGTTAGTCTGATGGTTGTTTCAGTATATATAGTTTATATTTATACAAATTAATATAGAAGCAAGCGGGCGTCTCGGACAGCTTTAGTTAGATCCTGTATCTGTCAAGGCCTTAAACAGTTCTTGATCTTTAAAAAAAGCGGATAGCGCAGTGGTTGGAGCAATCGCTACTGTGTCGCAAGTTAAGCACCGTCCAGTGCGGTTAGCACTTGGATGGGTGACCGCAAAACGGGAAGCGACAAATAACAACGCCCCCAGTGGACTTAACTGTGACTGAGTACCTACTCTCTTAAGGGTGGGGAAGGTAACGCAGCGAGGGAGAGAGATGGGCATCACCGTCATTACGCTGGCCCAAGATAAGTGTGATCTCCAACATCACGCTCCCCTACGGCCACAAGGCTACGGGACTACCTTTACCTTAATAAATAAAGTATAGCTCGGAGGCCTAGTTGCAAAACGCCGAATATTGACCTTCTTCGTCGCCTGCTGTGACCTCATGTAATAGGATGTAGGACAATAAGATACGCCGGGATGTTCCCGCCGCGAGCGAAGAAGACAAAACTTTTCGCTAATCGCAAAAACTCCCTACTGACAAAAGTAAAACGAAAACAAGCAATAGGTAGGTACCCCGCTATGAGTCACGGTGTCGGTTAAACGTATATCAAAGCTTACCTTGCTTCCACCTTCTGTAAAACAAAACGTGCGGCACACCTTTGTGCAGGCCACAGTGCCAACAGGTAAAAAAAACAAATTAAAAACAGCAATATATTCGAACCAATTGAAATGGCGATACCGAAACATTACTGTACTTCCCGCCAGTTTCAAATTACTTCGGTGGAAACTAAAAAGGCGCTTTATGAAACAAACAAGCAATAAAATCGAACAAATATCTGTTTAAAAAAAAAATTACCTCCAAAATAGAAAATGTAATGACCCATTGCTTTGTTTGTTTTGTATAATGAAGAAAACCTAAAACACAAGCACCGTCCTTTCCTTTACCTGAAGAAAACTGAAACGTTCCTTCCTCCAACACAGAAAACCTTCTTTAAGGGAGGAAAGAGCGGCAACATGTGTAACTGTAGATTATAGTCACACGACACCGAAGCGTATAGGCGACTACTGGTCACATTATTCTGACACCTGCGAACCAGTTGAAGGTAAGGGGAAAATAATATGGTCACACATTGGCCAATCCGGGATTCAAACCAGGTACCTTTCGGTTACCAGTACTGTAAGACGCTCTACCAACTGAGCTACCCGGCAACATTCTTAGCCTCGGTAACTTCAATGAAAGAGAGAGAGAGGGAAAAAAAGAGAGAGATATGGAGGAAGGAAGGGAGAGAGAGAGAGAGAGAGAGAGAGAGAGAGAGAGAGAGAGAGAGAGAGAGAGAGAGAGAAAGAGAGAGAGATCTGTAGCAGTAATTAACAACTTCGAGAAGAAGAAAAGCAATTTGCGTTAGTAATACAACTGCGTACATGTACATCACAATAACAATGCGCACATACAATAATTATTATATAGAAAAGGTATCGTGATTGGTTGCTGTTTAACGCCAATTTGATGTTATACATACCTTTCAGGAAGGGGAAAAAAAATCATAAATAGTTTATTTATTATAATACAGAAAGATTTCATTGAGATTCGAAAGTTCCATTGGAGCGACTTCGTCACGATGACTAGACGGAAAAGTTTGGTTCAAACGAGTCATATTATTACTTTCTTCTACTACTGCTGCTGTTATACATACTACTACTAGATCTATATTATACTAACTACTACTAAACTGTTATACTACTATACTACTACTCCTTATTGCTAATACTACTGCTTCTGCTGTTACAACTAGTGCTCCTAATCTACATGTACTTCTTTTTCTTCACTGGGTAGTTCGAACAGAAAAAAAAACTTTTCTTCGCTGTACAAATGAATCGTGGAGGGTCGCAGTGACATCATGGTTATATTTAGTTCGAATCCGCATTCCTGGGTTACTCAGTAACTAAACGGCGCCCAGGCAGGTCCCAGAGCCTTTGTACTACTAACACAGGCCAGGGCGCTCCCAAAAACACAGGGACGACGTCCACGCTGCTGTTGAAAGATCACTGCACTGATAATCACTTAGGCCTATCCTCATAGCTCAGCCTTAAGAATAGTTGACACTGACAGTATGCACTTTACGCGCTTACGCAACTGAACCTCACTACTACTGTTATACAGCGGTAGTCCAGTCCCAGTAATGAAATAAATAGCCAAATAAGCAACTAATTCCTATAAAAATGCTATGCAGTAAAAAATATTCTTTAAGCAATGAGGAAATACCTATAAAAAGTCCCAGTAAAAAAAAGGGGTCTGAAACATGATTTTTGGTGCTTATGTTTTTTCACACTTCAAAACGTCAAAGGGAGATTACTTGAAATAAACATTTAATTCAAAACCATATCATGTTGCATGTCAAATGAAAGCTCTTAACATATACAGTCCGAAAATCTGTTTCAACGCTTTCTGTGTCAGTTATAGTTCTGACTGTGGATTAAAATTTAATTAACATAGGGGTATAAATGCGAAATTCCGATGATCTTAACAATCTTGATCTCGATTGTAAAAGTCGACCTATTTAATTCACAAGAGAAAAAAGATTAGTTAAAAGGAAGACACACGAAATAAAGAAAAACAGAAAAACCCAGGAAATTGATTAGTTTTCCAGTAGAATATAGAAGTGGTCTACCTTAGTCGCTCTCAGAATCCGACTCGTCATCCAGCTGAACCACAGAGTTTGTGCAGCTGACTCCACGGCATTCTCCACAAGCTATGGTGCACGTAAGTCCGTGCTTTCTGCATCTGCATCTGCCAGGTGAGCAGTCTTTCTAGCAGCAGCAGCGGATAACATTCAAAATATCCTATGGAGAAGCTGGCTTATTAGTTATGATTGGAAGTAGCCCACCCTCCTGTAACTTCCATTCCCAATCCATTGGTGATAGACCATGGTCTCTGTCTAGACTCAGCTACTCCTGGACTTGGTAGAATGTTCTGTAGGCATGGAATTCAGCTGCTGCTGCTGTTGGGGGAGCACTTTAGCTTGGATTTGTGTATGGCTTGCAGACACTTTTTGCTCATATTTGACAAACCACAGTTTGGTCAAGGTATCAGAACGTTTTTCACTGTACAGGTGAACAAATACCCTCTCACCAGCCGCTGCAACAGCATCATGACTTGACATCTTATCATTGAATACTCTAGCCTCATCCAGGAGCTCTCCTGAATCAAGCTTCTTGACTATGAGTGATTTTGAGATGTTGAAGGGATGAGATGTCGTGTCGTATCCACAGAATGCATGGGCAAAAAGAATGTTATTACAGACTGTTGTTCCGGTTTGTTTTCGCAGTTGGCCAAGAATATTTCCTTCGTCTCGCAGAGGATCCTGTCAGGATCATAGGCTACATGTCTCCCAACCATGCCTTTGCTTCTTCGAAGATGGGCAACATCTTTGGTACTTGGGCCATCAACATAGCCATCGAAAATGATTGTAGCTAGTGTATGTTTCCTAGCAACAAAGCTGACATACATCTCTGCTAGATCTTTTAGGACGACCCTCTGGGCCATGGAAGGCGATGCAAAAGGGATCCACCATCCAGAATGTATTTCACATTTTCTCTTGGCAAGGATGCAGTTTCATTGACAGCAGACCAGATAAATCCTGCAAGAGTATGTTTCATTGTTTGTTGGCTTTTCTGGGGAATCCTGTCGCATCAAACAAGGAGGCAGGTACATTGGCCAGTACATAGTAAAACATTTCTTCGAGCCTGTTGGCATCATTCCCAGCGACTTGCACCAACCTTTGACACAATAACTGCGGATCCACTTGCACCATTTCCTGGCCAATAGTCACTCCAGTTTTTGTCGTCATTGTGACTGCTTGATTGCTTTTCTTGAACGTCACGTCAGCTGGAGATTGACCCGTCATCCCTGACCAATTTCAACAGCTTGGTCAGCATTGACAGATGAGTCAGCTGCTTAGCCAGTAGCAATAGACCTAAGACTCATGTCAGCGCAAAACGGATTTTTGGATGAAACATAGTTGATGACTGTCAAAGTTTCTTTGTGGTCTTTCTCTTGCCTTATTTCAGAAGAATCTTTGTGCTGCTCACTTGTTGTGAACTCTGCGTCAAGGATTGCATCCATTGGTTTGCTGTTGCACAAGCAGGCATAGAGGGAAGCCAAACAAGCCTTTGTCGTTCGCCCATTCCGCGCCCTTTAGTTAGGCCACCATTTGACGTCAGCGTCCTCATCAATGTTTGCTCAATCACCAGATCACACGACAGACCAGCCCTATAGCGATCGCTTCTCCTTTTCACGTGATGGCCTGCCATGAAATCGTGATAGACTTCTGGGTAGGTTTTGTTCAACTCCATCATTTGCTGTAAGTACAGCCTGGCCGACTTGGTGTAGAGGTTGTGCCCTGAAGCAGCAAAATAGGGCAACATTTTGGCAACAGCAGATAGATGGAGCTTGAAGTCTCCAGTTCTCTCAGCCTATATTGCTGTGTGAAGGAGGTGTACCATTTCTTGAATCCATAGCTTGCTCGTTCTACTTGAACATTGTCGTTTGAAATCTTCCAACGTTGCTTTAATGCGTCCTAATACAGGATGTATTGCAGCATCTCTTGCTGTTGTTTTGCCCTGCATCAGTGATTCAAAAAGAGCCTAATCAAAGTCATCTGTTATGTCAAGATCTGCAGGATTATGTAGAAGTGACTCTTCTTCTTGACAATCACCGTTTTCCTTCCTAGGATTGTAATCATTGGACAAAGTGTCAGGATGGAGCAACAGCCATGACATGTTGAAGGATGTGCTTACAAATATTGCTCTCAATGCTGCTTCGACAAGAAAATGTGCTCTAATTGCCCTAGAATAAGCCTTTCCAGCAATGATGTGAACTGCAGAATTTGATGCACAAACTGCCTCTATTGCCTTGTCTTGTCTTGCCGTATATGCCCACAATCAATCGTGTTGATCATTATGGCACTTTTTTTTTACCAAGGTGCATGCTGGGTGTGTTCTTGTTACCGGCGCTCACCCGTCTAGGATATGAGCGTCAGGATCTTTAAAGTCCGTTATGATGTAATGTATGCGACACGGTTTATACTCTCATCCGAAGGAGTAGGAAACGAGAGTAAAGTGTCTTTCCCAGGGACACAACATAACACAATGCCCGACCTGGGCTCAAACCCGGGACTTTCCGATCCGCAAGCCAACGCTCTAACCATTCAGCCACCATGCCTCATGCAAGCCTGCATCATTACATTACATTACATTATTATTGCTTTAGGTCCAGCGGACTCTTCCGAGCCAAATCAGGACCGGACAACCCCCGATCCGCATAAAAGATCTGCTGAAACAACCCTAGTGGTAAAACTGAAAGCTCTCCACAGCCAGTCACTTTACAATATAGACATCCCACGCAGGGGACGGCTGAGGCTTCACCCGAACTTATCGAACCCCCGTTTACAAAAACAAAATAGAATACAAACATCATTATAAATTATCAACAAAACATACATATAAAATGCCTACATTGCTATTTATACTGAAACCCCCGGCACCCCAACGGGGGTTAGCCTGCATCAGCCATAAGATGACATCAACCACAGGCTCTGAAGTCTTTTCTTTCCCCTCCTACATACGTACGTGGTATAGTATGTATAGTATGTAATTGAGGCATACGAGAGACGAGACTTCCAAGCCTGTGTATCAACAATGCCATTGACCTTGTCACCTACGCACATTTCATCACTTGGCTGTAGATTCCTGACGTCATGCGGAACAATATCTGGGCGGTAAAAATGGGGGTTCCCCAATGCATTCGCATCAACAAATAGTTCGCTTTAAAAAGTTAAAATAAACATATTCATACCCCTTCGATTCCGTGGGACTTTTCTTCAGTTGTAAACACAACTGTAAAGAGTAAATTAGAATATATATCATTTTTATAGGATTTACTTACTTTCCAAAAGCCTGTTGGATTGGACTACGGGGCGAAGACCAATCGATGGAGGAGGCCCGTTTCTAGTCTCTGACTTACTTGCAAAGGACTGGCACATGGTGTCACCATGCAAGCGAAGCAGAGACTCGCCGAGTAGGCAGTGAGAGGTAAATAGCGAGTCTCAGCTACGATGTACCCCTACTTTCCCTGCCAGCACGATCAAGACATAACAGTAATCACCATGTGATTGCACTACAGTTTTGTATAGCTTACTTCCGAAAACGTAAGAAAGCCTTTTTGACAATACCGGTGTCACATCCTTCAAGTTCCGGGTCTCCTAGTTTATCCGAGCGCATTTGCGCATGCGCCAGGTCATGTCGGGCCGGCTTTTTCACGAAGTTCTTAGGCGGCATAACCCTAACCCTAACCCAAACCCTAACCCTAACCCTAAACTCTTAACTCTAACCCAAACCCTAACCCTAACCCTTACGAAGACTATGATAGCACTGTGCGCATGCGTCGAATTTTGTAACGCGTCGACCAATCAGAATGCTCCCATTCGCTCCCAGCCCAGCTAAGATACTAGGAACTGTGAGGATGTCACACCGGCACTGTTTTCAAAATGTAAAAAAAATAATTTTAAAGTAAGAGGATCGAGAACAGCTTTATTACAGCTAGGGAACATGTTACGGTTACTCTTGATACCTGATATTATATTGTACATTTAAAACAACAACAACAACAACAACAACAGAAATTCAAAACTGAAACAAAAATAACTGCCACAATAATTGATATTATTGTAAGGGTCAACTTGAGTATTCAATGTTTAACACTTTAGAGTTTAGTAGTTACGAGAAGGTCGTAAAGTTACATTTGAAACGAAGAAAGCTGTTGCGGCTTTTGTTGCTGTTGTTTAAAGTGAAAATTCAATATAATACAGGTTTTAAAGATCGAAAAAAGCCTTAAACTATCAATACAACAAACAACATGTGAAGACAGAAAAATAAGATAACCCGGGCACACTCCACAAACAAAAAACCTACTCCACTACACAAACTCTTAAGTCACACAATCAAAGTAAAAGGATAAAAAAAAGTTTGCAGATTTAATAACATTCGCTGTTTGAACATTTCCCATAATTTTGTTTGTTATTAGTACACTGTTTTAATGTGACTATTGTGTGTGTGTGTGTGTGAAGTTTACTTCCAATGTGTACTTTAAAAAAATGCAATTAAATTTTTTTTTAAACTGATTGTACTTTATTGTATATGGCGTGTGTCTGTGTTTGATCATGCGCCTTGAGCAGACTGTAGTTTGATTATGCGCTTTACAAATACAATTATAATTATTATTATTAAGTTCAAAATAAGAACTCCAACCAAACGATGACATTATATTTTAAGCTGTTCTCGCACAAATTACCACCAGCGATTTCATCAATGAATTAAATGTAAAAATAATAAACGGTAAAATGTATTTTCGATCAAGAGAAACCACAAACAACAACACAATTATCTTCACAGCATACAAACATAAACTACTTTTCCACAAAATAAAATGTATCCACAGTATAAATGTTTCTTGTGTGTTGCCATCAGTCGGCTCTTAGCAGTCTGCTGGAAGCTACAAACCTGGGTTATGCGTCCCTCCATTAACCGAATCTTATCTAACATAATCTAATCTAGCTAGATCTATCCACTGTATACACATACAAATGTGTGCTTAAACATTTTTCTTCACAAGACGAGCTCTATATGAAAAGCTAACTTTGTTGAATCTAAAACGATCATATAAGCAGAGAGCAGCAACGAAAACGTACTACAGGATTTGACTACAGGTACATCAAAAATGCTTGCGGTGTCAGAAATTTCTTCGAAACGCTGAACCGCCTTGAAGACTTAAAGCTGATTCACAGCAGAGACAATCGTAAAGTGAAAATCCATAAACCAGAGTATTCACAGACGCTATCGTTTCGCGCTTTTTAACTTTAAGACACTGTTATTACCGCAAATCCTGTCTAGCGGTAAACAAAGCTCACCACTTCTCTGGATGATATGAAATAGCTGTGAAAGTCTATAGCGACACACCGCAAAGCGGATGCTCTGACGTCAACGAAGCACACAAAATTCGTGGATGACGCACAAGACGACCTTGTGACGGTACCTGTGCTCGCTTTGGCGTGACGGCTAAAATTTGAATTCCACGCCGTTTTTGTTTGTTTGTTTGGGGAGGGGGGGGGGGGGAGTGAAGGGGGTGAGGGGGAGAAGGGGGGAGGAGGGGGAGGGAGGAGGCGGGTTGATTTTTTGTTTTAGTTTAATTAACTGTGTCCACTTGCCAATATGAATTGCCCATGACCCGCCCGTAAATCCCTTTTTTACTTAAAGCGCACGTCGACTGAGTGAATGTCCGGTGCGAGCATTCAAGAGCTTATAATTATATCAGTATATAGTAGGTCTGTCTGGCTAGACTGGACTCAATGCAATGTCGGAGCCTCAGTGCTGAGGCAATAAGTTGAACGATACTGAACAGGACGTACGTTCAGAAGGCTCATAATTATTAATACGCTATTCGTGGTGGGCTAGGCTACGAGGATGATGACGATGATGATGAATGATGATAATAATGATGATGACGACGTCGATGATGATAATGGAATATCACCCAATGTTCACGCAACTCTAGCATGCCCTGTGCAATTGTTAAAGGACATGAGAGATCAAATACTCTGTTAATCTCCTTTCTTAATTCATTGGACCTTAATCCGCAACATGGGGTTGTTAAGCTCGAACAAGACAGTGTGGTCATGGATCGTGCAGCACACGCCTAATATACATGGCACCACACCAACACGGTGGGTATACACCCATCGACGTTTCCTAAACACCGTCTCCTAAGTGAAGTCACAAAACAAAACGAGCTGTAACTATACACACAAAGAAATCGCAACAACAGTACGACTAATCATAACCTCAAACTGCGCGCACTGAACGAGAAAATAGCCGCCCGTCACATGTAGGAAGAAAGGTAGCTACGTAGACGCTGAAGAATTATATAAAAAGAACAGATGGAAAAATTACAAATTGTATATGTCTTCGGTGTTGGCGCTATTCTGCAAGTCCTTTTTCCCCAATAAGGCAAGAGTACTTCTGTGCCACGCAGCGTAGATGAGACTCGACGAGATGCCACTCCCTGTATGAGAGAGCAGGCCTCGTCGAGTTTTTGCCACGCCGCACGCACGCCTCCCCGCGTTACCCGACCTTGTGTTCTTGACATGTTACTTTACCTTAGGAAAATGTTTAGATTCCTTCTTCTGAAAAAAAAAAAAACAATTGTAGCTTTCAAACAATTTCTGCTGTTAACATTGGAAAGCAAGAACTTATAGTTTAAAGGAAATACAGATCCAAAGTGAAGCAACTGTATATAAGTACAACAGTATCATTTCTGCAATCAACGTCCCATATATAAGCTTATGTGTTCGGGGACGTTAATTCTATTTATCGAGTCGAATTCTTCAATCATAGACATAGTATTTCACTACCTATAATACAACACAATATAATGTAGGCTTATTACATTACAATACAAGGCAACTTACCCTTTACATACTATCGCAATCATCCCACTTCCAATAAACTTGATAAGGAATGACACAGGTTGTGTGAATTTCTTTTGCTGATTGGACGGTGACAACACCACACAGTCCTAATCGTGTGAATGACTTAGTTAAAGTAGTCCATTGATCATTCAAATATGAAACGTCCCACGGGTTTCCCAGAGACACGTGACGCTTTGAAAAGCACAGATCAAAGTCCGTGCCGTGGGTGTGAACGTAACGAGTCCTTGCTACTAATAACCAGGCGGTTAACTACAGGCCCACGCACTTCTTGAAGGTCACAGTAATTAATACATTATACAACCAAGCGGGCGACTACTCTCCCTCTCTCTCTCTCTCTCTCTCTCTCTCTCTCTTTCTCTCTCTCTCTCTCTCTCTCTCTCTCTGTTTTTTTCCTTCCACTGAGGAAGCATTATTCAAATCTAACGCTGGGGTGATTAACTACGATGTGTTATCCACTCCTTAACTCACACAATCACCATTCAAACTTCACGCAGGAGTGAACACCGCTAGAGCACATACTATCCACTTCTTAACTGTTCTTAACGCAATTACAAATCAACATCACAATCCAAACTTATCGCAGGTGTAAACACCTCTTAGAAGAAATACTATTATTTACTCCTTAATTCAAACAGTTACAATTCAAACTTACCGCTGGAGTGAACAACTGAACAATTACAGAACACATTACTACCATTCATTAATTCAAACCTTTGCCTCTGGAACACACTAGACAAGCCGCTCCTTAACTCAAATACTTCCAATTTAAACTTAAAGCTGAAATGATCAATAGTATAAAACATACTACCCAGTTTTAAATTTTTTTTTTTTTCTCAAAACGTAAAATAACTACAGAATAGTCAAACTATCCATTCCTTAACGCATCTCAATTCAAACAAAATGTAGTTCAAACTTAACACTGAGGTGACAAAATAATTATCCAGTCCTCAACTGTTCTTCGCAAACTCAATACTCTTCCACCTGCTCCAAACAACGATTTTTATTAAGTACTAAACAGCGACCGTGCTTCTAAAAGTGAAAGTCCGAATCTTCCGAACAAAGCAACATTCCTAACTGTCGCTGTCCAACGACTTTAAGCACAGTCGATCCTGCTCGTAAGTCAAATCACACATAAACATTAGAAACCCCGTGGTCCACACCGCCAACGTCAGTGCTCGTTAACTCTAAATGACACATTAATAAAGACTACGTTGTATCCAGTCTTTGATAATACCACTTCGCGGATAAATTTACTTTTCATAGAAGTGGCGTTCCATTTTCTCATTAATCGACATAGCTCATGTTCGTAGTATGAATTATAAGACAAGATTCGTGGACTGTTTGTTTCTGGCGTTCGGCCGCCTCTCTGCCTTTTGATAGCTTAACTGCGCTACAACAACAACAAAAAAAACGAAAGAAAAAGGGAGAGAGCAAAGAGAGAAAGAGAGAGAGAAAGAGATAGAGAGAGAAAGAGAGAGAGAGAGAGAGAGAGAGAGAGAGAGAGAGAGAGAGAGATGAATGAATGAATGAATGAACTACAAAAATCATAATTACCATGCAGTCGCCACAAACAACTCAACGAAAATAACAACTGCAGTATGATCCACCTTACTAAAGGTTTTCATGTACTTGAAAATGAAAACAACAAAGATTTCAATACATCGAAAATTCCTAGCTCTGAACACAGGTGTTCGATGTTTGTATCTTTACTAAATGTTGCATCCATTCACTATACAGGTGATTCGAACAGGAATACACCAAAGAAATAAACAAATGATAAAGAATAATACAATGAACGAACCACGTATGTCACCACAGGAATAATAATCATTCCTCCAGAGCGACTCGACGAAAATCGCACCTCAGGTGTCTTAACAGAATACTATTACTGGACTCGTTTAGCTTTTCGCGTCTGATCACTCCGCTACCCAAAGCATGACTGCACAAACTGAGATAGAGAGGGGGAGTGTGAAGAAGAAGAAGAACACGAAGAAGAAGAAGAAAGGGTGCCGCCCGCGCTGGCCTTAGAAACCTGATAGCCGCGAAATTCAAGGAGTGTCCAGCGTAATTTTATACAGACACCTCCGAGGAAAACAGTCAAGCCCTTGCGCTGAAGGATGGTCTAAACTAATCTGGATACGCACGCATTTTCTTTGTGCGAATCTGTTCAGGTAGACAGCGGAGAAAGGATTTATTGTAGGGTGGAGGTGAGGGAAGGGGGGGTAGGGGTGGGGAGGAAGGATAACTAAGAGTTCCGGAATAAGCCGCAGTAGGTAAGGTTAGGTCATAAGGTGCAGAAGTTAAGGTTAGGTCATAAGGTACAGAAGTTAAGGTTAGGTCATAAGGAGCAGAAAGGCAGCATTCTAGTCTTGTTTTATCTTAAAAGTTTTAAATACACTGGGCACCTCGGGCGGTTTGAGTTAGGTATGTATCGACTAGCGCCTTGAGCAGCTCTTAAGCTGGAAAAGCGCTATAAAAGACGAATAAATACAGAAATTAATTAATAAATAATAAACTCCAACGCTGTGTTCTAATCCGAAGACGTGCTGGGTTGTCTTCATTTTGAGGAGGTACAAAGTGTAAGGTTAGGTCATAAGGTACAGAGGGTAAGGTTAGGTCATAAGGTACAGAGGGTAAGGGTATAAGGTACAGAGGGTAAGGGTATAAGGCGCGGAAGGTAAGGGTTGGGATGTAAGGTGCAAAAGGGTGAGGCTATGATATAAGCTAAAGAGGGTAAGAGATGAGTATATTGATAACAGAAGGTAAGATTAGAGTACATCAAAAAGGTTTGAAGGGTAAGTTACAAAGGACAGAGTATGACAGTCAAACCTGGGAAACACGTAAGTGAACGTGGACGAAGTCTCTCTCTCTCTCTCTCTCTCTCTCTCTCTCTCTCTCTCTCTCTCTCTCTCTCTCTCTTTCTTTCTTTCTTTCTTTCCTTTCTTCCCATCTTCGGTTCATTCATTTTCTTTCTTTCGTTCATTAATTTCTTTCAAGCTTTCTGTGTTCTTTCTTCTCCCGCCTGTTTTTTTTTTTGGTTGTGTGTGGGATTGTTTGAAAAAATATTTTTTGCGTTTTGTGTGTGTGTGTGTGCGGTGGGTGTGGGGGTGGGGTTGTGTCCGAGGGCAAGCTGGGGTAAACCCGACTCGCGTTGAAAGTGTGAACACTGCGATTTCCGTAATCCCCCATCGCGCTGACCATATCTGCACTGGCACCACGCCCTGTCGCTGATCCCTACCCTCATTCCCGAACACACACCTCGCTTCCCTCCACCATCCCTTCACACTTTCCACTCCTTACCATCATGTACCCTTCCAGAGACAACGGCAGGGCCACAGAGAGAGACTCTACATTGAAACCATTGATTTATTATAGAAACCATCCTGAAGTCTACTTCCATAGGAGACGCCCCTTAATTCTTACCTCTTTAAGAATATCCTTTCTTGGTTTAAACAAATGTAACATATCCTTCCTTAACAAATAACAACAACAACGACAACACAACTCGCGAAACGCGCGGAACCCAGACATAAATTTGAGGTATACATCTTTGTAAATTGGCGCAATGCTTTTTATATTAATATTTACTATCATAATCCATCCTTCAACGTTGGTTTTTTTCCCCTCACCAATCTATTGTACACACGCATACATACCTACATAATTATAATGCTAATCCCGAGACTGGTGTTGAATGTATCAACACTTTAAAGAACGCCTCCAGCGAGTTCCTTAACACACACACCCATACACCCCACCCCTCCCCCACACCTCTCCCGTTGCGCTGACCCAAAACAGGAATATCGGATAAAATCGGTCCTCAGATTCTTTTAAAAAAAGAAAATAATAACAAGCCTGTCTTATGAGGATCACAGTAGCACAACGCCTTAATAGAGTGGGTGGTTGGTCTACATAAGGCCGTAGTGTAGCATTTATTATCCTAATCCATCCTTAAATAACTGCCTGCACCCACACTCATTGTGCTCAACGCACCCACAAACACAAAACACCTAAAAAAATAAAAACACCTACAAAAACACAACTAAACAAGGTAGGGTTAAAAGTTTCTTTGAGAGAGTCTATTTGTGACATGTTGTTCCAAACTCGTTTTTACGGGTCTTATACTAAGGACATCAGGGTTTGTGCGTTTAGTTTCTTTGTTGTAACTGTCATAAGACAGTAATATATAATTATAGTTGGATGAGCGGTATACACA
The DNA here is from genome assembly GCA_036898135.1 of Oncomelania hupensis. Taxonomy (NCBI): domain Eukaryota; kingdom Metazoa; phylum Mollusca; class Gastropoda; order Littorinimorpha; family Pomatiopsidae; genus Oncomelania; species Oncomelania hupensis. The sequence continues at coordinate 48,155,945 of CM072524.1, forward strand.
CTAAAGTAAACACACCTCTACAACCAATACATAATATGGTTTAAAGCTATTATAAGACTTTATATCTGACAAGTTGTTCCCGACGTGTCCTCAATTTTAAAAAAAAAAGTCATAATATAATAAGCCATAAGTTGTATAGTTTTGATGACCGGTATATATACACAAACACACCTATTTTAAGCTAAATACGGTCTAAAATTACAATAACATTTATTTCTGACATGCTGTTCAAAACCTGTCCTACCGCTTCTAGAAGTCCCATCAAGATAGAAATTGGAGTCACACTGCGTCATGGCGTATGCCTCGTCCGTCTCTGCTATGCAGTGTGATTAGGAGCTACTACAATCAGTGAGATGGATGAGCGACAGATTTAGATGCAACAGGGGTTATACGGTGCTCCTCCTTCTCCTAAAGAATACTAGCGGCTCTTAATTATAATTCGGCTTTCTGCATTGGTAATGAATGCACTGTACACTCAAATCAAAGAGTTGTTCAAATCGCTATCTAAAATCAGCCCACACACATTTAGAAACAGAATTAGTTGAAAATAATAAACAGTGAACCCACGTCGCCATCTCTGCAGACAAAACAATACAACACAACATGACATTATACAACATAACATAATACAACATAACATAACATAATTCAATACAAATGCAATACATATACAACCTTTCTGGTTTGCAACACTTATTAACGCTGGTCCAACTTTGACCGAAGACCCAGGTTCGACTTCCTTGGTAGGCAAGATAAAATAGCAAATTTTCACTGTCTGTCATAGCAGGAGTTGCTCTGATGGTTCAGTGTTCAGCGATTTAGATCCAGACTGATTTTGTCCCTGGGACGATTGGTTATAACCCCATCTGCCATATCGCAAACGATGGGTGTATACGCTAAACTTCACCGTCGAATTCATTCATTTGTTAAAATATCAATTAGGAAGTATGACATTACCTTATGATTACATTAACCAAACCTGTGTCTGCACCTTCATAGACGTTTTGCCAATGTGTACATAAAGGCTGCACACACCTTTTCATAGAATTTGGCTGAAGTATGCTATGTGGCGATATGTAGAATGCGCGTGGGAATTTGACATATAGAAACGACGATACCAAGGCTAAGCGCAGTACACCTTCTCAATTTGAACGTTCACTTTTAGAGCTCTGGATCATGGTTAGTTTAGATTTTTTTTTTTTACATGGCCTATCCTAGCTAGTCTGAATAAGTCGGCAACAAAATAAATTAACCAATAGTCCGAGAAAATGCGTGAGACGCGGTTTGATCAAACATTCTGTCTGATTGAGCGCTATTCAAAATATATTATTATTATTATTATTATTATTATTATTATTATTATTATTATTATTATTATTATTATTATTATTATTATTATTATTATTATAGAAAATAATGAATTTAAATGCATCATTTAAAAGTCAGTCCATAACTGTCAGGAATAGTTAAAAGTCCTCATGTATTAAAGACCTCATTATAATTCCAGTTTGGGACATGAACGTAGGAGTATCGGAGTTCGCTTTGTACGATCAGACTATTAGAACTATGCTATGTCATTAGGTCGATACATTCATTTCACTCGCGTCCCTGCGTGCTTGTGTGCTTTCCCTTCCCAATTCACAACTTTCCGGCACCTCTCATAAAAACTCGTGGGTATCGCCATTATAAATTAAAACGAGGTTAGAATGAAACCAAGTTCCGGTCTGGCTTGTTTCGCTTTTATCAAAGCTTGATGCGTGACTTTTAAATATGGCAAATTGCCGAAAACGACGATTGTTAGAGCCAGAAAACGAGTGGGATAAGTATAAAAACTGTAGAGGAAGTACATGCTCAGTGAAAGGATGCAAAAACAATCGTAGAGGCCTATATTTGTGGCGACTTCGGAGGTGCGTCGATCATCGACAGAAAAAGAAACAGGACCTGAAGACTCTTGTAGTTTTCCATAGCTTCGCCGTCGCAACCTTCACAAAACACGAAGTAGTTGACTAGGCGAGCGTTGTGGCCAAGTGGGCTAAGGCGGGACTAACTTGCCTTGTCCACAAGCCAGAAACCAATGGCGCCTGACAGGTGTGGGTTCGAGCCAGCATCTGGGCGTTATGTTTTTCCGAATATTTTTCAAAAATTCACAAATAATGTTAGGTAGGTAGGGTTTAGGCGCGCCACTGGCGATAGAAAGGGATAATAAACTGCAGCAACAACAACAACAACAACAAAAAGTGAGGGTACGATACAGGTGGCCAGTGACACATGTTATTATTCTTGAATATTTGGAAATAACTCACTAAAACACGCGGAGAAAGAAACCGGAAGTATGTTTCATTGAGGGGATTCCCGTTGGTGCATAGGATAGCAGAAAAGTGTGAATAACGTTTATGTTGGACATTTAACCACTGCACGCTTTACGATTCAAAATGCTGTAAAATTATTAATACAATAAAGTACATTGACTTTGCGATACATTTTATCACACCGATAAGTAGCTCGAAGTTAAATAATTGTGATAAGAGCGGCCATCTTGTAACTGCAAATAATTATGTGATTTCAATAAGCTAATGCAGGCTCTTGTGAAAACCCCTCCAAGCGAAATATCGTCGTTCGATACAACATTTTGTAAAATATATTATTCGCGAAAGGCCTTTCACGTCAAATATTTCATTGGGGAGTTGATGCGATTGGGAAAACCCCGGGATGTCCAATCACACGGCGTCACGTAGCAGACGACGAAGAATGTTTATGTTCGACGTTTTGCAACTAGGCCTCTGTGCTACACTGTATTTATTTATTTAATTAGTTAGTTCCTTACTTAGTCATTGTTTATAGGGTCCAGCCGATTGCAAAGAGCCGAATCAGGACCACAACTTGGTTGAAAGAGGACTCACCCCTGATCCGTATAAAAGATCTGCTGAAACAACCGTAATGGTAACACTCAAGGCACTTTACCAGCCAGTCACTTTACAATAAAGGTATCCCATGCAGGGGACGCTGAGGCTGTACTCTTAATTTATCGAACGCCCGTTTACACAAAAAAAATATAAACATCATTACAAAATATAAACGAAACACATACATTTAAAATGTCTGCATTGATAAATAATAATACCATAGAAAGTCCTAGTGACCATTTTGGCAGAAAGCGTCCAATATCCCCAAGCTGACCTAAAGGACCCCATACACAAATAAGGACTTTTGGGAGGGTTTTCAAGAAGAAAAAAAAGGTAGGTGACTGGTCTAGCTAAGAAGATAGTACATTGATAGAACAGAGTAAGAATGAGAAAGAACAAAGGAGAAAGACAGCGACAGTGGGAATTTAAAGCATTCTGGTATAGTGCTTTTTCCAGCTCAAGAGCTGCTCAAGGCGCTGCCAGATACAGGACCTAACTCAAGCCGCCCGAGGCGCTCACTTGCTACGTTAGGCGCACAGTCTGACGCTCCGCAACCTTTGTAACGCCAGTTCGCCGCTCTACCCACTGAGCTATCCCGCGTTTTGACAGACAGCCTATTATCACGGTCATAATTCAGAACTGAATCGTGTAGGACACAAACGAGAGATTTCTCTTTCCATTTCTCTTCAAGGCATAAGTACGACCAAAAAACTGCACCTGAGGATGCATGACTGAATTGTGCATGTATCAGACATATTCACAGCTTCATATTTTGACGAAAAACACTCACCGAAAGCTTGCACTTTTTTTTCCCCCGTCAAATCATGGACTCTGGCTAAAATACCATTTTGATTTCGGTCGAAAACCTAAACAGGAACTAAAGTGTAAATGCGATCGTTCTAAAAATAAACTAGGGAATCACCACGAAAGATATGTTCGTTGAGATGCACAAAGTCTTTATTCACGATACATTTTCGCGTCACATATTTCATTCGCGAAACACATTTGCGCCAAAAATATCATTCGTGACACACATTCGCGTCAAATTGGTCTTGTGCATCATAATGTTCTAAATACTATTATTAGGCTCGAGTTTCCATCTCCAAAGGTAAGATTACTTTCACCCAGTATTTTTTAAATGTATTATATATGGAATTCCCTTTGTACAATAATTATTTATTTGCAACACTTTCAGCTAAATAATCTTTATTTAGAAGCATTATTTCCTTAATAATTATTTGTTTAAAACAATGTAAGATTTCTCTAAATAGTATATTTAAATAATAATAATAATAATAATAATAATAATAATAATAATAATAATAATAATAATAATAATAATAATAATAATAATAATATAACTTATTATTTACCCAAACAATATATTGTTCAGGTAAATAAATCATGGTACATGTAAATAAGGCTTTGTTTTTACATAAGGAGTTCTTTACCTATATAAGGCATTATTTTTATCAGGTTTTGTGAAAAAATGTATTTTTTTTAAATGCTTCTAAATAATCATCTGTTTTTACATTAATAATGCATTATTCAGCAGAATTTGCTAAATAATGTATTATTTAGAAGATGTAGCTAAATAATGCATTATATACCTAAACAATTCATTGTTTAGGGACTGCAATTTGCATTATTTAGGGGATTCACAGATACAAGTATTACTGTGAGGTTGTGTGCAGTGATAACGAAAATTGGAACATCGTGATTTTGTGCCGTTTAGCGATTTAATATGAGGCAACTGCTTTATTTCACTTTTATAAAATGTTTTTAAAATGTTCGCAACAGTATTAATATACGAAACTGCCACGGTAACGGCTCCGGAAAAGCGGGATCCAGCATTATTTCTGCATTGGTGGGATTGCCTTCAGGGTAAATAACTTGCAAGTTAACAGGATCGTGTGAAAAAAATAACAGAAGCGTTGATTACAGTATTTCAACGATTCAATATTCCTACTATTGCCATTACTTCTACACATATGTCTGCGTTGTGGGGTAAATAAATACAAAAAGAAAGCAAACTATTTTTTTTCTTCTGACGGACATACTGAAAACACTAAACACTCCCGCACAAAACTGACCTCGACCTTTTGTTTGTGTTCGGGACGTTACTGATGTTTTATCTTCGGATTTATGGAGTGATTTGTGTTGAAGAATACGCAATTAACACAAATTTTGGATACACAATCTTTGGAAAGATCTTGCACTTAACTCCAGAAATTATAGTCAAACTATAGTCAAATTATAAAAACCAAGTTTGAAGCGAATCCTGGAATCCACTAAATAATGAAAATTGCAGTCCCTAAACAAATAATGCATTGTTTAGCAACATCATCTAAATAATACATTATTGGGCAAATTTCCGCTAGATAATGCATAATATATGTAAACAAGACTAGTCATTATTTAGAAACATTTCTAAATAATACATTATTTCACACCAGACCTGTGCACTCTTACGATTTTGGCGTAATTTTTACGCGAAAATTTTATTTTACGCCAATTACGACTTTGAGCACAATTTTACACCTACCATTTATTTATTTTTATTTTGTTATCTTGTAATTTTGACTTTGGCAGTTTTGCGGATATATAATCAACAGGCAGATTTTTGGAAACTGAAGTGCTGTGTGATATGTTGTGAAGTGATCCACTTGCTTTTGGTATGTATGATTCATTAATTGACATCGTGCTTTGAATCATATTTGAGTGTAAAGTTAAAAAGGCGTGAAAAAATATTTATGTTGGTGAATTACACCAAAGTTTTGTAAATTACACTTTTTGGCCTGGGAAATACACCAGCTCATTTTTCGGGGTGCCCAGGTCTGAATAATGCATCATATAGATAAATAATTCCATATTAAGCAACAATGCCCTATTTACTCACATCATGATTTATTTACGTAAACAATGAATTGTTTAGCTAAATAATAAGACATTAATTTAGAAAATATATTATTTAGAGAAATCTTACATTGTTTGTAAACACATGATTATTTAGAAAATATTCTTTTATATATAAAGATTATTTAGCTGAAAAGGATTTAAAATTTATGTTTTTTAAAAAAAAAAAAAAAAAAAAAAAAAAAAAACAGAACCAACAAAAATCGCAAATAAATATATCGCCGATACTATGATTTCGTTATTTATGCGTCCTATATTTAAAGCGACGTAAATGATGTCAACGGAAGTCATGACGTCAATGGAAATAATAACGTCAACAGAAGTTTTCAAATAGGAATTTGAATAGCTTCCAGTTCCTGATTTATAAACTGGATCCATTTCCCGTCAAAGTTACCAGTGTTAGGTTACCGTGAGGTCACTGACAACTGACCGCGAGTTTCAATATTAGCAAAGATATAAGCAAAGATAGCACATTCTTTGTTACAGCTCATTGTTAGTATGCACTATAAAAACAGCTATGGAGTTAACTAAGATGATGATGATGATGATGATGATGATGATGATGATGATGATGATACTACTATCCTATATTACGCCTACTCCTGCTGCTGCTACTACTACTACTACTAGTGGGAATCACATCACGAAAATCTTCGAATAACACTAAATGCTACAAAATAAACCGATTTCTAACAAAATAATCTGAAAAAGAATAAAATACATTCTTACATAGCGCGATTCCCAATGCATCAGGTCAAAGCGCATAAAGTATTTAAATAATGGTACAGTGCTAGACTGCAGTGACTGGCCATACTAAAAATAATTGTAAAGCTCAGCCGATTAAATCTTCCAAAATAACTTTTACGCTGTGGTTTATGTGCGTGTTCTCAGCTACTGAACATGCCGAGTGATACCAGTTAGCATTATTCCTGTGTACCTTGAATGGTACATTGTAATATTAATAAATATAATAATAACACTGGATAACCTACTAATAATTACTATAGATTAATAATAGTAATACTGGATGTTATTAGTTGTGTTTTTTTTTTAAAAAGAGCTATATTATATTTTATCTTAGTTGAAAACGCACCGCTTTGTTCAGGCGAAAAGTTAAGGTAGTATGTTTTCCCTCTGGCTGTAACACACAAATTGTATAATTGTCGGAAGTCAAAGAGTTATTGAAGTTATTTAATTGATGCTCTCTTTAAATAGCAATTTTCTTGTTAAACCTGTTGTACATATATATCCATTCCCCCCAGCCACCCCCAGGGATATCAAGGTGTTTTAGTCTTCTTTGACTTCACTGTTTTATGGACTTTAATAAAGATATACCTTCTACTTTACATGTTCTCATGCAGCCCTGTACGTGTACAAAGAGCTGCTCATAGACTACAAAGATGAAGTCCGATTAAACGGATTCTTGAAAAACTAGGTTAGTTTGCATACTGCGTACGACAAAATATGGTCTGCAAATCAAATGTCCGTCAATGTATGCAACGCAAACTTCTATCGCCAGTGGGAAATTCCAAGGAGATGATGACGTCCACTTAAGAATGTTCAAAGCACACTTCCGGATGTTGTTAACACTAATTAATCGAGCTTCCTTAATGACAGCGTTCTGTGTGCGTGCGTGCATGTGTATGTGTGTGTGAGAGAGAGATAGAGAGAGAGTGAGTGTACGTGTACGTGGTATGTCCCTGCGTCTTTGCATTTAGCTCGTATTACCGACCACCCGAAGTACTATACTGATCATATTACTGCTATGCCACCGGGTTTTTGTTCGATGACTGTACAAATCAGCCAGACGAATCATATTACACACACACACACACACACAACAGGGAGGAATTTCTGGTGCTTGGAATCCGCTGAAACGAGCTAGGAGTGGCCTTAAGGAATGGGCATCCAGTCATAGCAGTATGTGTGCATGTGTATACAGCTATCAATGAAGGTCGCAGAACTATACACTACACAGGTAAATCACTAGATGGGCAAGCTGGAGAGAGAAAGAAAAGCCAATTTCTCCCCCTCAACACCGCCCTCCCCATCCTACCACCACCACCATACCACACACAACCCCTCAAAAATAAATCAAAGCACAAAAATATACACACAATAGACTAAACTAAAATAGAATGCTGAATTGATATATTCTCCATACAGAAACAAATACTGATTATTTTTAATACGGCGAATTGACCCCTTCGCACATTCTCGTCCAGGTCTATTCAGAAGTTTCTTTCTAACGACAACTGGCTTTTTACCACTAGGATGCAAGTCTCTATAGCGTTCACGATGATGATGATAATGACGAAGACGACGATTATTTCCCTACATATTACATGTATCCTGCTGGAGCTAATAGAGCGTGCACTCAGGAAGTGATAATGCAACGTATTTAACTCCTGTACAGATTATCCAAACGCCTTGGTACATTTTGTTGTTCCAGTTGTTTCAAAGTAATGATTGCCCATTTTAGCGCAACATTTAATTTTTTTTCTCAGATTACCGGAAGAAACTTGACAATGTTCGTTCCCAAAGTGGTAGCACTTATTTAAGCTTTGCATTTGTGTACCCTTAATGCCTTCCATATATTGTGTACCCTTAATGCTCTCCATGTATTGTTTGCTTGTCTCGTTAATAATATAATTTTGTTTAAAGCAATGTTCGTTCCATTAGTAGCTGTTGCTGTTTCTGCTAATAATGACCACTCAGTTGTCTTGGAGTTTAAACGGTGTGCATCAACGAGCAAGTTGGCGCCTTGGGAGGTTCGAGTTAAGATCCTGCCTTTAAGCAAGCGCCCAGAACAGCCCTTGGGAAGCTGGTAAAGACTTATATATGGACAATTTACATTATATATATATCAAACAACAATCATTTTCTACCGACTTAGTGCAGTGCCATTGGACAAACAAGCCATCATACTTGCCTTGTTCCCCGTTGCGAAAATGTCCATGATGGTGGTGTCGACGTCTTAGGGGTCCAGAAAGGGAGGACCGGACCAGGCCGGGCCGCGTTGGGAGGACGCTGCTGCACAAATGGCACGCAACCTGACGATGGTCAACAGGGAAAGCGCGCTCACACACAAAGGCGCCAACCACCACCTTCACTGCATGCCCACCCTACCCTCTCCCTTCTCCGCCAACAGATTCACTGACACTAGTCTTTCCACATCGCCACTCACATTTGAACTGGTCTGTCCTCTCCACATCAATATGGTAGCAGTATTCAGCACAGCACTCTCTCTCTCCCTTCCACTCTCTCTCTACCCCTTTCTCTCTCTCACTCTCTCTCTCTCTCAGTACCATCACTATATGTCGGCCCTTCACCCACCACTGTTGCAGACGTTCTTCTCCAGGCAGGCAAGGCCAACGTCCTTGGTGTTCAGTTGTGGGCCTACTTGCCGCCGCTGGCCACCATGAAGGTAGCGACATCAACAACATCCTTAGACGCTGACGAATCAAAAATAACTAGGTCGGGGATGGAAGGCAGCAAAGGGGGAGAGTGAGATGAGGGAGGGAGAGAGAGAGAGAGAGAGAGAGAGAGGAGGTGGCCACGGAGTGGGAATATAGCAGACAGATAAGCAAAACTACAAATATGAGGGAGATGGTTTTGGCGGGAAGGCAACAATCACAATCTTTCACATACATACACACACACACACGCACACACACTATTCACTAGAAAATGGGCAGGGTGTGAGGGAAAGATAATTCAGTGCAGTCTGTATTAGTGTGAGAGAGAGAGAGAGAGAGAGAGAGAGAGAGAGAGAGAGAGAGAGAGAGAGAGAGAATGGAGTGTACACGTTTGGAGGCACGTGAGGACACACGTTTAGATTAAAGTGATGAAGGAAAAAGGGAAAGGTGGGTGGGAAGGAGCGTAAGGGGCATGGTCTACGAGATATTGATTGTGAATGGGGAGCTGGAGGCTTTCAAAAAGGAACTGAAGAAGCGGAGGGGGAGCCAGAACCACAAAAACAGGCTCGCAAAAATGTGCACTAGTTCGAAAACAACTTTCTCCACATCCGTTCCCCAACACACCCCTCTCTTTCTCTCTCCGTTCCCCGCAAACCGCCCTCCCGCCCCCTTACCTCATCACCTTTCCTTCCTCCATTCCATCCAATCAGGTCCCTCCATTACGAACAGTACCTCAACTCGCCTTTGTTCCAAACAGGGCCACCACCACCACCACCACCCTCCCCACCTCCTTCCCAACACGCAGATGTTAAACGAACTGGGATTGGTCGCCATCGCTGATGGAAGAAGGTCTGGGATTGGCCGAGCCAGCTGTTGACAAAGCACCCCTCCCTACTGGGTTATCGTTCTTTCAGGCCTTGTGAAGGCAAGCTGCGGCCACGTGACTGCACTGCTGAGCCAATGGAAGGAAGCGCTGGACGAGAAGCCGAGGCAAAGAATGTGGACCGGCATGCCGCTACAGGGTCTGAAGGAGTGGAGGATGGTCCACGGGCGTTCTTGTGGACAAGGCTACAATCCAATACAAAACACAGTTGCAAATGTAAGTATACAGCCGCCATAAAACCAAACTGAGAAACCTTTGAAAGTTATATGGACCCCTTGGAAGCTATTCTGGTCAGTCTGGGTTCCTTTTGAAAACTTGCCGGTGATCATAAAGGAATCGTTTTTGCTATTTCAGTTGTTTTCTTTTGCTGCCGGGATTGTCTTCAAACTAATGGTATTGCCCAGTAAGTGCAGTTTTCGTGAATTGTATTTCAGTATCCCAGTGAACATTTACACATATCATCAAACTAGTTAACAGCTATTTGACAGTAGGAAGGTGTTTTTTAGTTTCTTTTTAGCATGTTTAGAGCAGCTACAATCATTTTGCATGGTTCTAACTTTTAACCAATAATTTGTTCGATGTAAAAATTTTAAATGATCAAATAATAGGCAGAAAACGCGGCAAAACTATATTATTCAATACAATAGGAGCTTCCAGTTCCTGAGCTACTAGAAGTCAAAGAAACAATCGTAGGCTATCAGAAAATAAACAAAATGGTTAACAAGCTCATTTTCAACAATAAAAAATTTAATTATTTTTTTAATCGTTGTTAATTCATTTGGATGTTTTTTTGCGCTAGAACAGCGAGGCTACATAAGAACCGTTAATAGCGATACGCAATTTCTAAAAATTAATACACAACTTCCGAACAGGCAAAGCAAAGGAAGCAAAAACAGAAAGAAAATAATGACAAGAAAAGTAGTACGAGTAAATTTGGTTGTGTATGGAAAATTGCACATTTTTTTCACTACAAATGGTGCAAACAACAACAACAACGACAACAAAACAAACAAAAAAACAAATAAAAATAACCGCTTTCTCATTTCATTTATAATGATTCTCACTCTCAAATAATATCTTGAACACTACACAAAAGTTTTATAGCAATACGTAGGACTACAAAAGTATCCTGATTAAAATGGTCGCAATATATAAGCCTACAAGAGTTATATATTAATTCAAATCATCCATATGTCCACTCGCCCTTGTTGGTTATTTAATTCGAAGTGCCGGAGGCTTCCGGCTACTCGCCAAATTGTAAACACCATTGATGAATGTATTTTATTTTAGAAGCTTTAACCCTGGTATTCTAGAAAATAAATTCTGTCAGCCATTTTTTACGCTTACGAACCATAACGCTAATAACGTTAATTAAACCCTATTACTATGTGGGTCATCAGAATATTTCGTAAGAAAAACGAGTTGGTGGCAAAATATGTAATAGTAACACAAAATTACAACAGAAAACTGACAGGAACGACGTCTAGCGTGCATAACAGTACAACAGAGAGAGAACGTGCATAGATTTATGATTGGGAGAAAACAACTCGAGAGCTACTTGCTATAGCCAACAATTTGAGCACACACAATTTAAATAAGTATACTAGTATTTTTACAGCGCTCTTCCTCTATAAATAAATCAAGCTCAAAGCGCATAGCATGAGACATTGTTAATAGTTATGAATAGGCGGTTTGATTTCTACATTTAGCTTCGATATGCGATCTGGATAAGATTCGCTAATCAAGATAATAGCTGTCATTAAAAAAAAGTAGAACTAATTTTTTTTTTATCATCACCAGCCGGTGTAAATTCTTTTAACTATCTACAGATTATTTTAAAAGAGCCACAAGGCCTTCAAAAAACAATACTATCCACCAAAAGAAATGTTTTAAATAAAGTGTAATACTGAATCCACTGAAACAAGTCTTAAATTTTTTTTATTAATGTAATAAATTATCTACTAAAACCAGTCTTAAACAGGCGCCATATATCACCATGCAACGTAAGATATGTGCGCTATATAAATAATGGTACTGTTATTAAACAAAGTATAATAACTAATATTAACTAAAGACGAGAGTCTTAATTACAGTATACTTCGATAACCTGCCGATAATCTTAAAACACTTTTAGTGAATTGGCATTACATAAATTACTGCACTGAACTGCGTTAATAATAGTCGATAGTTTACTTTACTTAACAATCGCCAAATTTCCTTCGGTAAATGAGGACAATAAAATCATCTGGTATCTTACTTTTGAATATGCACGTTACCCCAAAATCCAAAATATAAAATATATCTGTAGACCTGTCGGGGTGGCCCGTAGCGCAGAGGATATAGGCGCTGGTTTCCAATGCCGAAGGTCGTGGGTTCGAGCCCCACCTGGGGCAAAAATTTGTGACCAAGGTATGAGACTTTACGGGTCATCGAGGGTTCTCTCCGGGTACTCCGGCTTCCTCCCTCCCTTCAAAATAATATTGGATGCAGTCAAATTATTTTTTTTAAAAATACAAAACTATTTTACTTTCAGTTTCCTAATAGCGATCTCCCTGCCTTTACACCACGTGTATGCCTTGTATACTGTTGTCCTTGTTGTGTGTATGTAATATATTTGTTGCACGTGAGCGTGTATGTTGGTATAGGTCGCCGCGCTTTGAGTTCGAAATCCTTCGAAGTAAAGCGCGTATTAGCATCCGGTATTATTATTATTATTAGACGCAAGCAAGCACGACAGTGGTACAGAGAAGAGAAGAAGGTAGGGTTAATTCACATCACGCTAAGAGTCGCTGCACGCTAGGAGAATACGAACTAAAAAGAAGAAGATCAGAAAACAAGAAATATAAGAAGGAAAAGAGAGAAGAAAGGCGTTAACAGAAGCACGCATGGTCGGTGCTGTCTATATCTGGCACCATGTAACAGGTAAGGCACTTACTCATCATTTCACGACTCATCCCTCTTACTCATGAGTCGATGGAGGTGCACACTTTTGACCTTGTTTCAGACTATCTGTGAATACGAAGGGGGAAAAAAAGGTGTTTATAAATCACTATTACTCAAGCGTATACAAATTTTTTAAAAAAAAACTCTTTCGCAAACCGCTCAACAAGACTTTGGAGCATTGCGCGGTACAAATCATCATCATCATTCAAGTCAAGTCAAGTCAAGAAATGTTTATTCCACAAAAAACATGGGAAAATTTGTTGTTTCACGGTGCATAAATGACAAAGGAAAATAATAATAATACAACAAGACATTAGAACACCCCTCCATCAGTATAGCAGCAAGCTGAATACAGTCTCCTCTCCCCCGCACACACACACACACACACACACACGGTATGCTTATATACATACGCATACACACACGCACATACATACACAAACATCATACACCCACACATATATACATGTATATACACACACATCATACACTCGCACATATATACATGTATACACACACACATACATATATATATATATATATATATATATATATATATATATATATATATATATATATATATATATATATATACACACACATCATCATCATCATCATCGTCCATCATCCTTATATTTATCATTATCATTAATTTTATTATTATAATTATTATTATTATTATTATTATTATTATTATTATTATTATTATTATTATTATTATCGAAACAAGACGGCAGATCATTCGAAGGTAACTTGTAGTATCTTTGAAAGGCTTGAGTTCGGGGGAAGAGAGCAAAGTCAGAATAAAAGTATTATATGAATTTCCCAAACGTATTTTTGCAACAAAATACACACACAATGGAAAAAAAGTGTTTGAAGTTTTTTTTTACGCTGGAACAGAAAAACAAAACATCGAAAAAACTCTATTGAGTATTCAAGAAAAATAAGAAAGAAAGAAAGACAAAATAAAGAAGAAAAAAAAGGAAGAAAGTAAAAACAAATTCAACAGCAATCATTATTATTCTTAAAGCGATTTCTCAAAACCAGCAATTGTAAAATTAATTGCAAACTGCGATTCAACAATCCATACATTTCTGAATCAGGAAGGAATTCATAAGTAGGGGCATATATTTTAATATAGCTATTATCCTTTTTTAAAAAATAAAAAAACTTGAAAAAAAAGAAAGAACTTGTTTTATTACAATTTTAAGTAAACATTTCTGAAACAAAAGTTAATACATTTCCTATAACTTAAGTGAATATCTCATGAGCAGAAATTATGGATTTTTCGGAAGCAATTTCAGAAAGAATGGAATATTCACTTCTTTTTCTTTTAAAAAAAACCCACTATTTCTTCTTTACAAGAAACGTGGTATTATATGAAAAACTACCAATTAGCCTATTAATAAAAATTTAAAGATAAAAATTATAGATATAGATATAGAGTTATATAGGTATAATTTACATTTGCATAACACAACGACCAATTGTTTCCAGTACTTTCAAATGAAAAATGTCTCATTTATCAATTCATATTGTTTACACACAAAAACGACCCTTCAGAATAAGTTACAGTAAACTATACGCCTTTCTTCAATAATGCCTTTTTTCAAGAAATACGTACGGAAATGCTACGTGTAAAAATATTTAATACAATGACGATTGTTCACAGTATTTCCTCCCACCCTTCCCTTAACCCCCCACCCCACCCCCAACCCCATTTCCCCCCACCCACCCCCCCAAAAAAAATAATTTATTTTATGATAAATATTTCCCGAACAGTTAAAAACAATGCACACCCCTTTAAGTTCATATAAAGGCAATAAACATTTACGAGAAATGAATGGAGAACGGCAATAATTTACATTTACGTTTAAAACAATGTATACCATTTTATTATCACGAGCATAGTATCTTAAGGTACGCGATAATTAATGTGTGGAAAATAAGTTGAAAGTGAAACGCGTAGCACATGATAATTATAAGAGTAAGGGAGAGGGCTACAAGGTAAAGGAAAAAGGTGGGGGACAATGGTGGGAGACAGTCTGACTTTAATTTTAAGATGGTCATTAATGAGAAACAAGTGGAAGATTACATTACATTACATTACATAATTGTTGCTTTAGGTCCAGCGGACTCTTCCGAGCCAAATCAGGACCGGACAACCCCCAATCCGCATAAAAGCTCTGCTGAAACAACCCTAGTGGCAAAAACTGAATGCCCTCCACCAGCCATTCACTTTACAATAAAGACATCCCACGCAGGGGACGGCTGAGGCTTTACCCCAACTTATCGAACCCCCGTTGACAAAAACAAAATAGAATACAAACATCATTGTTAATTATCAACAAAACACATACATATAAAATGCCTACATTGCTAAATAATAACATCATAGGAAGCCCTAGTGACCACCTAGCAGAAAGCGTCCAATATTCCCAAGCTGATCCAACAGACCTCATACACAAACAAGGAGTCTTGTCCCGGAAGAGTTTTCAAGAAAAAAGGTAGGAGACTGGTCTAGCGAAGAAGACGATAGTATAGCAGATTGATAGAACAGAGCAGGAATGAGAAAGAGCAAATGAGAAAGACAGCGACAGTGGGAATTTAAAGCACCAAATTTCCAGAAAGTGGGGATATTATTTATACTGAAACCCCCGGCACCCCAACGGGGGAAAGTGAAGGATTCAACTTGTAAAATATCGAGGACGGAAGAAAAGGTTGCACGCGAACACCAAAAATACAGGGAAGAACCTACATCAATAGCGAAACCGCAGTAACATCTTCCCTCTGCTGTTTCCGCTCGTTATATACACCCTTTCCCTGACAATAATAAAGTTCATGAAAATGAAACACGGAACATCAAAGAACAGGTCATAGAAACAGGCACACCCAAACAAAAATAGTTAAAAACACTTTGAAAGTTTAAGTATAGCATCCAGTACCATCATCATCATCATCATCATCATCATCATCATCATCAACATATTTCTTCTTCTTCTTCTTCTTCTTCTTATTATTATTATTATTATAAGTTTATATTATTATTATTATTATTATTATTATTATTATTATTATTATTATTATTATTATTATTATTATTATTATGACTGAAGTCAAGCTGAATTGTTAATAAATACATACTGATTGCTGCTTCAAGAATTTCCAAGAAATTAATTATTTGACAAAACGCATTTACCTCCCCATTTGTCTTCAGCCAATTGCAAAACCCTTCTCTCTCTCTCTCTCTCTCTCTCTCTCTCTCTCTCTCTCTCTCTCTCTCTCTCTCTCTCTCTCTCTCAATCGTTAGTTACCAGCAAATTAAAAATTAAAAATACATCGAGTTTAAACTAATTTCAAAATAATGAACTGCATATATAAGGCAGTCAATACAATTATCATAATAATCTAAGAAACAACACCGATATACAAATATTACAACGTCTATTTCACTCTCAAAAGGTGCCATGAGAGGGGGAAAAAAGTACAAGTAAAAAGAAAAACCAGGGTGGACATACACGAGATCAAACCTATTAAATGTACATCTGCCGCAATTTTCTAGGCCTCCTCTCCCTCGTCCTTTAATTTTGCGCTTTCCTCCTTTACTCCTGTTCGTGCTCCTCCAGGAGCCCTTTGTCCAAATAAAAGCGACGCAGAAGCTTTCACGGCGCGCAAAATGGCGGCCTAGGCGTCCAGGAGCCGCCGCGCATGCGCAACGCAGGGCTACATATTGACAGTGCAAGTTGCAAACACCAGTGAACATGAAAAACACGTTCGGGTTTTTCCCTTTCCTTTTCTTTCTTTCTTTTTCTTATTTTCTCAGCCTTTTCCTTTCCACCCACCCTGCAATGTGATTCTCTTTTTGTCTGTTTGTCTCTCTCTCTCTCTCTCTCTCTCTCTCTCTCTCTCTCTCTCTCTCTCTCTCTCTCTCTCTCTCTCTCTCTCTCTCTCTCCTCCCTCTGTCTCCAAGCTTCTGTAATTAATAAATATTATTGAATCCATATAACCCAAAAGTCTTGCTTTCCTTTCCTTTTTCAAAAATTAACATTAAATAATTAACAGGAAACAAACGAAAATTATGACTACTACAAACTGACAATAAAACAACCATAAGTTCTCAATAAAACCTTGAAAACAAATTATAACAAAGAAAAATAGCAAACTACAGCGATTAATTAATATTTATCATTATGAAATCAATAGCAATAACAAGTTCTAGTTGCAAGAGGGTCCCATACTTCCCATTGCCCTCTGCTAACGCGCGCGCCCTCTCTCTCTCACACACACACACACACGTACACACACGCGCGCGTATGTACACACACACACACACACACACACAACATAAACGTCACAATGAAAAATAACAGGGTAATTAATTTTTTAAAGCTAAATACATACAAAGCAAACCTAAAAGCACTTACACCAGGGCGAAAAAAAAATCTAATCGAGCAACATGCGTCAGAGACCAACTCACTTCCTGAACAGTGATTAACGCCACAATAAAAAGAATGTGATTGTTACACAGCTTTACACAGCAGGTAAAACATTAGTCTTGCAGAGTGAGGAGAGGGGAAAAAAAGACCGCCAAGTCGTCAGTAAAATGCAGACAGATGTCAAGTCAATACAACAAAATATATTTTTAAAAATTATATATATATCTAAATTTCTTTATTTATTTATATAAACAATTATACATTTACTGTTGTGAGCATTGGATTACTATTAGAGATCCTGTATATTGGAGGGCCAGAAAACAAAGGTGCCAAAAACAAACTGTTGACACAATAGGTTAACATTCCACAGCCCCACAAGCCACCAAATGTATATGTAAGCTAGGAAGCTAGAAGAGGAGAAATTGGAAAAGACTAACACTTGACAAAGAAAAAGGAACAAAGCAAAAACAGCCGCTACCTCAATGCATCACAAGCAATCTAGGAAAACAATAGGTACAGGTACTAATAGAGCGCGCACCCCACATACGCACACACACACACACACACACACACACACACACACACACAGACAGCACAGCACAGCACAGCACGAAGTCAAACTTATTAAAAAAAAATTACTTGCCCATAAGCAGTACTTGCATCCAAGGTTGGTAGCAGAATCGAAAACCTGAAGACACAAGTTCAAAGACAGCTTTCTTCACTGCGAGAACGAAGGGGAAATTCATTGAGAGAGCGAGAGTCTGAGAGAGAGAGAGAGAGAGAGAGAGAGAGACAGAGAGAGAGAGAGAGAGAGAGAGACAGACAGACAGACAGACAGACAGACGAACAGAGCTCACGCAACAATGCAAACCACAGAGTTTATTGTTTTGTTTTGTTTTTTAAATGTCTTTCTCAGCGAAATGATAAGACAACAGCTTAATACTAATCCAGAAACTCTTGTTAAGAAGGCTTTCAGTCACAACTAAACAAGCCCAATTTTAGAGCAAGACATTTGTTACAGACAGCAAGTCAGGCACCATATATATATCCTAACGGACAATACAGAAAGACAAGACAAAACAAGACAAGACAAAAACAGACAATGCAGTTTAGTTTGAATGTTGACATTGAAAACATAAGATACATTACTATAAAAGAAAATGTACCGATTACTAGTTACTATACTGCGTCTAAACAACCAGACCCATCTC
The DNA here is from genome assembly GCA_036898135.1 of Oncomelania hupensis. Taxonomy (NCBI): domain Eukaryota; kingdom Metazoa; phylum Mollusca; class Gastropoda; order Littorinimorpha; family Pomatiopsidae; genus Oncomelania; species Oncomelania hupensis. The sequence continues at coordinate 48,174,656 of CM072524.1, forward strand.
TAAACAATCTTCGAACCAATCTTTACCAAACAACAATTTTGGCATTCAAAATACAGCATCCATTAGGCCTACAATGAAAGACTACGAAAAGTTTACAACTAGTTACAACAGTCTCATTTAAAAATTATATATATATATATTTTGGTTAATCTCTATGAAATCTTCAAACCTATCTCTACTTAGCAACAATTTTAACATCCATTATTATGAAAGACTACGCACAGATTGCTACTACTAGTATTGAGTACTAGTAACTAGTTTTAAACAACACTTCCATGTATAGAGACTTTTTTTTTATAGAGACATTTTTTTTAAACAGCACCAAACCTAATCTCGGAACAATCTCCGAACCAATCTCTCTACCTGATAATAAAGCAACCATCCTAATAAAACAATACCGCTAGAGTCAAAGCGACACACTTGGAATCCAAGGAACAAAGCCAGGCCTGCACCGCTTGCGTCACCATAACTGTAGAGACTAGACTTGAGTACATGTAGGTCACACACACGCACACACACACACACAGACACACACACACGTAGCGGTCGGCATGAATGAAATTCCGCGCATGTGCCTAGGCCTATCTTACGATCGATATGACGTACTTAGTAGACCAGCAGCGAGCTGCGGCCAGTCGCGCGCGGACGCACACAAAATCACACACGAGAGAGAGAGAGAGAGAGAGAGAGAGAGAGAGAGAGAGAGAGAGAGAGAGAGAGAGAGAGAGGGAGAGAGAGAGGGAGAGAGAGAGAGAGAGAGAGAGAGAGAGAGAGAGAGAGAGAGAGAGAGAGGGAGAGAGAGAGAGAGAGAGAGAGAGAGAGAGGGAGAGAGAGAGAGAGAGAGAGAGAGAGAGAGAGAGAGATTCACCACAACAATAATAGGCACAGGGCCACACAATTCTAGCAATCGATCAAAAATAACCTGACCCAGCTCCAGCCAGCAAAAGTTCTCTTATCTCCATAAACCATAACTGTAAATGAATATATTATTTATATAAAAACTGTATACGAATATATGATTTAGGCTGTGAAACTTTTTTTTTTAAAAACCCAAAATGACAGCAATAATTTTAAATTCTTAATTTTAACTACAACCTTAACACGACTACTTTTCAGAACGCACTAACCAGAAAGAAACCTAATACAATCAGAATATTGACTTCCTTTTTTTTTTTAAGCGTCCAATAAAAAACAAGTAATTAGTATATACTTACACCCCTTCCCCTCCCCTCTAATCCATTCTCCACCACACCAACAAAATAAATATGCACACATACTGAAATTTAAAAAAAATATATAATATTCAAATTGGAAAATGCTTTAAAATGTTCACTGTTTAATTAAACAACTACTCAACCATAAACTTGGGTGTTTTCTTAGTTAAATCAGATTCACAGGTGTGGGGATGTGGATTGTTAAGATAGTATTTGTCATCGATGCAATGTGAATTCGTGCTAACGTCGTTCCTAAGTGACCACTTTATTATAAATGGGAAAAGTCAAACACCGTGATCCTGCGTTACTCGATCGAGTTGCACACTTCACAGCGACTCTTCTTTTTAAAATAAAATAAATTTTAAAAACCAAACTGTTGTAATGAAATTATTCCTCTAGGCACACTCCTTAGAAATGCATGAGCATTCTTGATTTCGCATTTTAGCATCGCACAACATAGTATAAAGTAGCATAGCATAGCATAGCATAGTTATCTAGTTGACCTTTAACGACTAAGGATGTTTGTGACGTCGTCGTAACTGTCGATCATGATGAATGCAGTCCAATCTAGCCTTTCGCACCCCGAAAGGAATGTTTCGCATAGCTGACTGACATTTTATTGACGACAAACGACGTTAAGTGTGAAGATATCTGCGTCTTAATTTGCTACTTGAAAAAGTTCAAGCACAATGTAAGACTACAATATAGGTTAAAGAAGCTATGAGCCACAAGTAAACCAAAAGTATATTATAGCTCTGAAGGCCGAGGGAAACTAAAAAGTAGTTATATAGACTACATAAAATATGACTTTGTGTTTTGTTTCTCTCTCTCTCTCTCTCTCTCTCTCTCTCTCTCTCTCTCTTTCTCTCCGTCTGTCTGTCTGTCTGTCTGCCTATCTATCTATGTATCTATCTATATATATATATATATATATATATATATATATATAGAGAGAGAGAGAGAGAGAGAGAGAGAGAGAGAGAGAGAGAGAGATTTATTAAAAAACAAAACACAAAGTCATATTTTATGTAGTCTATATATACTGTATATATAGACAGAGAGAGAGAGAAAGAGAGAGAGACAGACAGACAGACAGATAGATTAGATAGATTAGATAGAGAGATAGAGAGATAGAGAGATAGAGAGATAGAGAGAGATAGATAGATAGATAGATAGATAGATAGATAGATAGATAGATAGATAGATAGATAGATAGATAGATAGATAGATAGATAGATAGATAGATAGATAGATAGATAGATAGATAGATAGATAGATAGATAGATAGATAGATAGATAGATAGATAGATAGATAGATAGATAGATAGATAGATAGATAGATAGATAGATAGATAGATAGATAGATAGATAGATAGATAGATAGATAGATAGATGGTAGTGGTGGGGAAGAGAGAGGGAGGATGAGAGTGGAATAGAAAGGGGTTAAGACTGGAGGGAGATGATATAAATATTGCGCGCGCACACACACACACACCCACACAAACTTTTGTATTATAATCATACACCAGGAAGTGTTTTAATTATCTTGCACTTAACAAAGCTGTTATTTAATCCCGACAACACATGTCGCCAAAGTTAACTTAAACAAACACATTCAAAATAACCCTAATTTTTATTTCATAGTTCTGTTTTTAAAATGAAAAAATAACAATAACAACTTTAAGAAAAAACTACACAACACACTGTTTACCTTTCCATCCTACCAGTAAATACAGTAATGATTACATCTCACCTTTCTGAACTTAACAAGTACTGTACATTAACGATGTCTTCTCAAGACCGGAGTAGGTAAATACAAAACTATTTTTTATAGTAATAACAGCAATAACAACACCACTAATATCCTGTCCTATCAAATAAATAAATAAATAGTTAATAAGTTATTGTTTATAAGGTCCAGCGGACTGCAAAGAGCCGAATCAGGACCACAACTTGGTTGAAAGAGGATTACCCCTGATCCGTGTAAGAGATCTACTCAAACAACCCTAATGACTGACGCACTCCACAGCCGGTCACTTTACAATACAGGCAACCCATGCAGGGGACGCTGAGGCTGTACTCTAATTTATCGAAACCCCGTTTACAAAAACAAACTACAATATAAACATCATTATAAATTATTAACAAAACACAAACATATAAAAAGCCTACATTGCCAAATAATAATACCATATAAAGCCCTAGTGACCATTTGGCACAAAGCGTTCAATATCCCCAAGCTGATAAAAAGACCCCATATATAAATGAGAAATTTTAGGAAAGTTTTCAAGAAAAAAAAGATGACTGGTCTAGCGAAGAAGATAGTAGATGGTAGAACAGTGTAGGAACGAGAAAGAACAAATGAGAAAGACAGCAACAGTGGGAATTTAAAGCACTACATTTCCAGAAAGTGGGGATAGTGTGACAAACGAAGAGAGATGAAAAGGAAAAAGAACACCTCACAGGGAGCTGATGTCTACCGAAAAATCAACAATGACATCCGAAAAGGCATGCGCACAGCAAAGGAGAACTGGATAGAAGATCAATGCCAGGAAATAGAGAACAGTCTGAACAAGAACAACAGCAAGAAGGCCTACCAGACTGTGAAGCGGCTGACAAGTGTCAAACAGCCCAAAGTCTCCCCGATCCAAAGCAAGGCTGGCATATGCCTTACAGAAGAACAATAAGTCTTGGACAGATGGACAGAGTACTGCTCTGACCTTTACAACCATACACCAAATGGAGACCCATCAGTTCTAGCATGTCCCGAGAACAGAGAAGAAGAAGAAATCCTCCCAATTCTCCGGGAAGAAGTTGAGACAGCAGTGCAATCGCTAAAGAAAGGGAAGTCAGCGGGAGTGGACAACATACCCGCTGAACTGCTACAAGCAGGAGGAGAAGCGATGATTGATGCCCTCACCATTATCTGTAACAAGATCTGGCAGAGTGGGGAGTGGCCTATACCATGGACCCAGTCGCTTGTCATCACTCTTCCCAAAAAAAGGTAACCTTCAGGAGTGTGAAAATTACCGGACCATCAGCCTCATCAGCCATCCCAGCAAGGTCCTCCTGAAAATAATACTCAACAGGTTGAAACCCCAAGCTGAACAAATCATAGCTGAAGAACAAGCAGGATTCATGGCAGGGCGAAGTACCACTGAGCAGATTTTCAACCTCAGAATAATCTGTGAGAAATACCTACAGCACCAACAACATCTATATCATGTGTTCATAGACTTCAAGAAGGCGTTTGACCGAGTCTGGCATGCAGCTCTATGGGCAACAATGAAAGTGTACAACATCAGCCCTAAAATTATTGAAGTCATCAAAAGCCTGTATGACAAGGCTACCAGTGCAGTCCTCCACAACAGCTCCATCGGGAACTGGTTCAGAACAACAATCGGTGTGCGTCAAGGATGCCTACTCTCTCCAACACTCTTCAACATCTTCCTAGAGCGCATCATGTCAGATGCTCTTGCAGACCATGAAAGCACAGTCAGCATAGGGGGTAGAGCAATCTCCAATCTTCGTTTTGCAGATGACATTGATGGATTGGCTGGAGAGGAACAAGAACTTGAACAGCTGGTACAGAGGCTTGACACCACCTCCAGAGCCTGTGGAATGGAAATAAGTGCAGAGAAGACCAAAATGATGACCAATAACACCAATGGCATCAATACGGACATCAAAGTCCAAGGCCAATCCCTCAACACAGTGCATAGCTTCAAATATTTAGGAGCCATTGTATCAGACAATGGGTCCCGACAGGAAGTCCTCTCCAGGATCGCACAAACAACTGCTGCCCTGACAAGGTTGAAGCCCATTTGGAAAGACAGGACCATCAGTCTACATTCCAAAGTAAGACTGCTGCGCTCCCTTGTCATCTCCATCTTCCTATATGCTTGCGAAGCATGGACCCTCACAGCAGATCTCCAACGAAGAATACAAAGCATGGAGATGAGGTGCTACAGAAGACTTCTGGGCATTTCCTATACCCAATTGGACAACACGATGACCTGCTAACAGTGGTGAAGAAACGGAAACTCCGATGGTATGGCCACGTCACCAGATCATCAGGCCTTGCAAAGACTATTCTGCAAGGCACAGTGCAAGGAGGTAGAAGAAGAGGGAGACCGAAAAAGAGGTGGGAGGACAACATTCGAGAATGGACTGGTTTGACACTGAGCGAAGCCATCAGGGCTGCTGAGGACAGAGAAAGATGGAGTATGCTGGTTAAACGATCATCTGTGTTGCCCCTACGACCTTCAGGTTACGGGACAGGATAGGAGGATAGGATAGGGGATATTATTTATTCAGAAACCCCCGGATCTACAAGGAGGGCGGGGGGAGGAGGTGGAGGGTTGGAGGTGTGAGGAAATAAATAAATTAATAAAGTGTGCAGGAAATCGTGAAACCTGTTGCTAAATGCCCTGCTGGCATCCGGAGTATCATTGATATAGCAGGCATGTGCTTGATTCGGAAGTTCTATCCCGCTGTCTTAAAAGTGTATTTCAGATACCCTCCGGCGAAATAAATTGTTAAAACTAATTTATCAGCTGAGTTCAGATCAAGCTATCTGACTTATTTTCTGAGGTCAATGATTAAATTAGGTTACCTATTTTCTGAGGTCAGCGATTAAATTATGTGACCTATATCCTGAGGTCAAAGGTCAGTGTTTCATACTGAACAGTCAGTCTGGCTCAGCATCGATGACCTTGAAAAAAAATCGGTATTAAAATAATTTTTTTTAAATACAGGATCTCGGTTATAATACAACAATAATTTGACTCTCTCTTTCATTGACCCAGATTCTTTTACATCCCAAACATCGACAACACGTCTAGATAATTGTTAAGTATATTTGTTGTTGTTGCTGAAGGCATGAGGTATGTATGCGAAGAAAAAATTACGATTTACGTACCAAAAGCGTTGCCTACAAAATACATTTTATATGTGCCGGAAGTACGCTTTCTATTATTTTTATTATTATTATTTCTAATAGTCTTCAACCTTGCACTAATATGAGTACAACTATCCGGACATAAACCATATAATTGTATTAAAAGTATGATACCCTTTTGGCTGACATCCAGGCTGGTCTGTTTTAAACCAGAGCCAGGTACCACTGATTCACAGCTATTTGAACTGAAGTCAGTGCCCCCTTGTTTCATGACATTCATCGAGTCGTTAGGTGGCTGACCTTCTGAGTACGGTCACCCATCCAGGGACTAACCGCGCTGGACAGCTGTTTGAACGAAACACGTTTAGCGTCGTGCCCAAACCGCTCCTCAACTGCGTCTAGTGAGATGCGTTAAAAACCTACTGACACAGTGACCTCAATACACATTTTCCCCTTCGCCCAGTAAGTCACTGGGGCTTGACGTCATTCTTGTGACAGCATTTCTTTCAGTCACGAGGGTTCAAGGGCGCAAAGCGGCGCAAAAAGCGCAACCAAAAAACAAAAACAAACAAACAAAAATTAACGGTTATTATTTTTTTATTGTATAAGTTCCTTTAGACTAAGAGCAGCCCTAATCAGGGCCTTACAGCGTAAACGAGACTCGCCGAAGCTTAAGCGCTTACAAGCGGTGACTCAGCTATTAAGCGTGACCTCAGGGTTGACTAACAAAGCCTTTGAGAACCTATAGATCACGCGTTTCTGATCTCTGTCCGTCTGTATCCCCTATAAAACCACCACAAACCATGGCCGATATAATCCTATAATTAGTAAGGACTTCGCAAGTGTAATTTACACATACTCGTTAAAGCTTGGACGACAACCTAATGTCATCATCTTCAAACACTTTGGATTATTCTGCAGCAAACTTCACTTTAGCCAAAGGAACGAAGACAATCCAACTTAAAAGCACCAAGATTATTCCGTTACTGCGTTGGACAACACAAATCCAAGTGTCAAACGCCAGTGTAAAGAATCAAACACCAGTGTAAAGAATCAAACGCCAGTGTAAAGAATCAAACACCAGTGTAAAGAATCAAACACCAGTGTAGAGAATCAAACGCCAGTGTAAAGAATCAAACGCCAGTGTAAAGAATCAAACACCAGTGTAAAGAATCAAACACCAGTGTAGAGAATCAAACGCCAGTGTAAAGAATCAAACGCCAGTGTAAAGAATCAAACGCCAGTATAAAGAATCAACCAGTGTAAAGAATCAAACACCAGTGTAGAGAATCAAACGCCAGTGTAAAGAATCAAACGCCAGTGTAAAGAATCAAACGCCAGTGTAAAGAATCAAACACCAGTGTAAAGAATCAAACGCCAGTGTAAAGAATCAAACACCAGTGTAAAGAATTAAACACCAGTGTAAAGAATCAAACACCAGTGTAGAGAATCAAACACCAGTGTAAAGAATCAAACGCCAGTGTAAAGAATCAAACGCCAGTGTAAAGAATCAAACACCAGTGTAAAGAATCAAACACCAGTGTAGAGAACAACGAAGAACGGGAAATTAAATTAAAAGGAATATTACGAAGTAACAACAAAATATTACGACATAAAGTAATTCAAAACTCAAAGTAACCCTACAAAGTACAAAGTAAATATTACATAATAAAATAACAACAAAACTGCAAGTAACTGACAAGACCAAACATGTTACATGAAGACAACCACACAACAGATTTCAATTTCACACACATACACACACACACACCCACACACACACACACACACACACACAGTGCGTACACCTACCTTAAGAGAGGTGATTTCACAGTCCATAATCTTTGTTGTTTCCACGTGAGCATGCCAGCATATCGCTTGTTCTGCAATACACACAGTAACACCGAATATAACTACTTTGTTTTCTGGCCTCATGATACACGCTATGCAAAGTCATGAATCATGAGATCAAAACAACAGTAATTCACGATACACAATCCAAGATTATGAAATACCATAATTTTCCTTTTGTGGAATAAAGCATGCTTTGGCTTTGATTTATCACATTGGCACTAAAAAACAACAAACGAAAAATATATATTAACATTCGGTATAACTACTTTGGTCTCATTATACACAACAGATTCCAATATTTTGATCACACTATAGGCTGTCTAAGATTTTGGTACGGAAATAAACGTATAGCACATTCACACAACAAGACGCAAGGTCACACGTACTATCACTACTTGTGGTATCAAAATACATTTCTATCACGTTCATACAATCGGCAGGAACAAGGCCTTCTACTATTATTGTTCTCACAGTACACCTAAACTAACTTTCTCTCCACACACAATCAAACGAAGACTTTAAAATAATAAATCACGAGAATAATATCGCACAACTTTTTATTTAACACATCTAATCCAAGAGAATATTTTACTATAATTAGTAGTATTGTAACGCCACTCCATGATGACCCAGGTAAACAGCCTCAGAATGACTTATACGGATTTTTCTGTTTCTGTAAGGTGTACACAGACGGTAAAGAAAAACACTTGACCTGAACGACTTAACACTGAAAACTCACGTGGTCCATGAAAATATACTGCTAATACACACTGCTTTGCCTCGGCTAGTCTCAGCTACGCAGTATGCATGCTAACAACAACACACAGCACATTGTTTAGAGCGAGAGTACATTTCTATATGATTATGAACCCATACCTATGATACCGATCTTTCCTTGTGTGTAAGTTTACTTGGCAATTGAAAAAAAAAAGTAGTATCGTCAATGATATCAATGATCGTTTGTTTGTTTGTTTGTTTATTTCATTTAACGTCTATTCACCGAAGTGATTTTAGACAGGAAAATAAAAGGAAGGTGGGGGAAAAGGATATGCGCTACATGGATGGGGGAAAGGAAATAACATTTAAACAAAATGGTAAAGTAACATAACATGAAATAAAATTAAATAAACATTAAGTATTCAAACAATATTTTAAAACTCTTAAAAAAAATTAAATAAAATAAAATAAACTTACTATGGAACATGTCAAACTTGCGAAATGTGCATTGACAGAAAAGTCAATTTTGTGAGATTGTCATATACGAAGTAATCAGAATAAACTTGCAATTTTTATAACAAATGTCCTACAGGACTATAAATTATAGATTTAGCGATGGTTATCCAATATTTACTATTTTTATTTTGAACATTATGAATGTTCTGTGGAATATATTGTTTTATTACACTGCAGTCATGAATGATATGATTTATAGTTAAATTTTCATTGCAAATGCAAACAATATCCTTGCAATATTTTGTCCTCCAAGAATTTAAAGCAAGACGATGTGCTAAAGAGGTTATTGTTCGAGGATACTGTGAATTATCACTATATATTATTTTTAAAGGAAATTTATTTTTTATTTTCTTTTCAATTATACTATAAATTTCTTTTGTTGATAAGGGGATGTCAATATGGCTAACGTTGTGTTGATTTTTCGCCCCTTCTTTTGCTTTCCTGTCAGCCCAATCATTATTATCTAAACCACAATGAGATGGTATCCAACAAAATTGAACATTTGTGCCATTGATAATTAAGCAATGTATAAGATATTTTATTTCAAATATAATATCACCTCTGCTTTTATAAATATTAGAGTCCAGACTCTGAAGAACAGATTTGGAGTCTACACATAATAAGATATTAAAAAAGGTCAATGATCGTGTCGTATCGGATGGTATCGTATCGGATCGTAGTGTATCGTATAGAATCGTATAATATTCTTGTCGTATTGTATAGCATTGTATGGTATCGAGATGCTTTAATTCAGACCTCATATGGAGGCACTGTGGTCTAATGGTAGTGCTTCGGCTTGCGGATCGGAAGGTCCCGGGTTCGAGCCCTGGCCGGGCCATTGTGTTGTGTCCCTGGGAAAGACACTTTACTCCTGTTTTCCTACTCCTTCGGATGAGAGTATAAACCGAGGTCTAGTCTGTATCGCATACATTCCATCATAACGGACTTTAAAGATCCTGACGCTCATGTCTGACGCTCATGTCCTAGACGGGTGAGTGCCGGTGACAAGAAAACACCCAGCATGCACCTAGGTCCTTCTCCCCCATCCCTGGCTGCCCAGGATTGTGCTCAGTTGTCCGGGCGTCAGACCATGCGCCCAAAGGCTGCGGGTGGGCGTCTCGGGCGCCTTGAATTAGATCCTGTATCGGCCAGCGCTTTGAGCAGCTCTTGAGCTGGAAAAGCGCTATATAAGAACGATTAAATAAATAAATAAATAAATAATAAATGTGTATCAACAGCAGGCGAAAGAAGAAAGCGCGCATATAACATTTGTCTTAGCAGTACACATGGAAAATTTTAATAACCTAATGACCGTAATCTGTTCCTATTTTGTGGAAAAATTTGCTCCGAGACCTAACAATCTTATTTATATCTGTTAAAAATCAAAGTCCTTCTACCCTAAACTGCGTCGCACGTTGAACAGTTACAGATCGTCAGACACATTACATTTTATTTCAAACTATACAACATAGTGTTCATTTTCGCTAATCAGACACAATAATTATTCTTTATAATCACATCGCAATGCTCGAAATCTGTAGAAAGATGCGCAGTAGTGGGTGTTTTTGCGAAAGAAATTACGATTGAAGTAAACTATCTTAAAGCTGGGAACAAAAATAACAAGCACGCAATTGTCACTAAATCAGCCCGCGTATGGCACTCTTCTTTCTTCTTCTTCTTCTTCTTCTTCTTCTCCCCAAATAAACAAAACAGAATAACAATGTGCAATATCTATGCAATGTCATGGAATCGAACGTGATATGGCTGCTTGGTTGTTGTTGTTTTTTTCACTGAATGGCTTCTTCTTTATCCTTCCTTCCTTCATCTTCTTGTTCTTCTTCTCGCGTGAAATTATTTAGTCCATGATATTGATAAACAGTCTCTGTTTTTGTTGTTAAGATCATCTTCTTATGGAAAAAGACCAGATTGCTTTGTATAAGCTGTTTACTCGGCACCGATGCTTCTTAGACTGAAAACAATGCTCTGTAGACTGGAACTAGTTCCATCACTACAAATGCAAAATGACTGACTGAAGTTCATGCATATCACACACACATACACACACACACACACTCACACACACTTACAGACACACAACCACACGCACACACACCGGAACTACAAAAAGTATTTCTAGTCTCTAGTAGACATTGCACCAACAAGTGTAACTAAAAATAGTCCTGACGAGCCAACCAATCCGTTGCACGCACACCTAGATCTAAAACTCCACCCTCACCATCACAACACAAAACTAAAGGTACATACATGTATATATGCGCAGTGTTACCACCTCACCCATATCCTACTGCGGCGGTTGTCAATAGTGTTCTATTATTTTTACGTTCCCGAAGTATTACAGTCTACGCTAATGGCCGAATAGACTTGTCAGTATAATTCAATCTTATCTAAGTTCACATAGTAGTAAGAATCTACGCAACCCACGGTATTATTATATAATTTGTATTAAGTATAATGGTAAGTATACACCTATTGGCTATTATTACGTTATAATAGCGTACGATCAATGACTCTTTCCAGATCTGACACTCTTGACATTCTCCATGACAGCTGGTATGTCCCCAGTCGCTCAAATAACTGCATGCCCTTTATGAAAAAAACAATTTATTTTATATTAGTTGAGTAGATTACCGTCCCCGGTTATTTTATATTCCCTATGTCGCCATACTTTTCTACGTTTCTTTGAGCACACAGCGAAGCTGAGACTCGCCCAGTTACCTCGCATCACTAGCCTAAGCCTAGGCGGCTCTCAGCTACACTACGTGATCACTGGGTGACTTGTGACCTACCTTTTGCCTCATACACCACGGTACCGCAGCCCACACTCAACCATTGACCTAGACAACACAGTCCAATCTTTCTTTCATAGTCTGACACTCGTCAAACTTCAATCCTCGATGCAATCAACTGTAGGTTATTATCGCAGCTAGGTGTGGCGAGCCATTGTGAAATAAAACATAATGCTAATGATGGTCACAGAACTCGACGTACCGCTACTGCTTCTCTTTACACATAGTTGCACACCCACACCTACTTTTACGAAGCCGAAAGATGGACCTCTTATCCCAAACCACACCCTTTCCCTAACCATCACTATCTCCACCAACTATCCATCATTATCTCCACTACCTAAATCATCACCGCCTATCTACACACATGTAGCCAGCCTATAGTAATGATCGCCAACTGGGCCCATAATAATTATATATATTAAGTGCACGCAAGTGTAGCATTCTAACAAGAATAAATACTTTCTCGGGCGCAAAACTACGTCACACTACTACATTAAAAAAAATATTTATTTAAAAAAATCAAAAAAAAAAACCACCGCTTTTGTACCATTCATTGATACCATAGACTCGTTCACTCGTTCATTTTCCCAAGTTCACCTACACCTACTCATACAGGTATCAAAATTAATCATAAAGTCCCAGCTGACGTCTGCGTAGTTAGCGTATAGCAAAATCGTGTTGACAGTTGATACGGAGTTGAAGAGATTTAATATTGCTCTCCCCTCTTTCCCCTCCTCCTTCTCTCTCTCTCTCTCTCTCTCTCTCTCTCTCTCTCTCTCTTCCTCTCTCTCTCTCTCTCCCCCACACTTATTCTACCCACCCCATTTCATCTACCCACACACACTTAAACCGACGGAACCCCCGCATGAGAATCTCTCTCTCTCTCTCTCTCTCTCTCTCTCTCTCTCTCTCTCTCTCTCTCTCTCTCTCTTCACGCCCCTGCACCCGCCCACGCCGTAGCGAAACACCTGCTGGAGAAACCTACGTAGTAAATGAAATGATCTAGCTGTCACACATGGTGTTCGCATTTCGGGATATACGCAGAGACACATGATAAAGCCCAATAAAACACACTTACCAGCTTTCGCAATCACTGGCGCGGCCCACATTTTAAGCAAACACTAAACGACGAAGTAACATTTTAACACGCAGGACAGCCAGAGAGCAAAACCTACTTTCCGTTACGCTCCTGAAAAGGCTTTCTAGCGAAATGCACACACTTACGTGGGACAGAGAACGTTTTCATCTGGCGAGCTATGTCATTTAGTCTTTGACCCTTTGTTTCGTACTCTTAGAAAGATCTGAGGTATGTGGTATTAATAATAATAACAACAACAACAACAACAACAAATAATAATAATAATAATAATAATAATAATAATAATAATAATAATAATAATAATAATAATAATAATAATAATAATAATAATAATAATAATAATAATTATAATAACAACATCATAATATAATACTGGATGGTACACGCGCCTTATTCCTAAATCATAATCAAAGCGCGGCGATCTGTAACCAACATACACGCTTACATGTTACAAACACTCCTACATACACAACACGTTAATCACTCAAACATGTGGTGTACAGGAACGTCGCCATTAGAAGGCGGAAAGGAAAAGGAATTTCTATTTATGAAATTTTATATTGACTGCATCCAGTACCATCATTGAAGAGAGGGAGGAAACCTGAGGAGTGCCCGGAGAAAACTCTCGGTGACCTCAATAGTCTCGTACCTAAGTCACATAAGTTCGCCCCTTGCGGGAATCGAACCCGCGACCTTCGGCATAGGAAACCGGCGACTAATCCACTGCGCCACGAGGCCATATTGCTTGTTACGAGGTAACCACAACCACGTTGTTTATAAGCAGTGATAATTGTAAGTCTGTTTTGTCTTGTCTGCCGGCATTAGAGATGGTTTAATGCCAATTTTTTTTCTGATTTATGCTGAAGCAAATGAAATTTTTCAAATTCGATTCAGATTTTAATTACTGTACCGGACGAGGAATTGAACTTAATAATAAGAAGATAATTTTGCTTGTTTGTTAAACCTAGTGTCATACTACATAGATCTTTTTTTTAAATCTCTTCAGTAATACATTGAATGAAATGAATAAATCTTCGGGGTCAAATCATCTATCCATTAAACATCCATCCTAACATAATTTTGGGTACTGTGTACTCCCCTACAAATGACAGACAATACTATCAACATATTGGACAATAATTATGCACCTTTTTCTAATACTTTATGTAGCATTTGGTAAATAGTGACTTAAAACCATTGAAAATAGGAAGAGAAATTACGTATTCTTATGGAACACGTTTGCCCGTTTTATTTAATAGAAAAATCTCAAGGATCTATCGTTCTAATGTTCTATTTCACGCAGATATCCCATGTTATATGGTTTCTTTACAACTCCCCCAATACCCGAGAAGCGTAACACTGGGTACCAATCATAGGCATCCTAGATATCTTGTAGAAAATGAACTCGAGGTCTTTCTCACCAAATATTGCCTTTAACTACCCGATGTTCATACGGCGTACCTGATACGTAACGAGGGACAACATTACGCCGTATATCTGACATTCACTCAGTATCGAGAATTCTAGAGGCGTAACACAGTCGCCGCCGCACACGATGCCCCATCAAATCCTGCTCGATGTTCAATCTGTTGCCTGGACCGTGGGCAGACAGACCGATGGAATCAATGATAGATAGTAAATACACATTCACACATGTCACGCTAGATATTGCTGCAATACGAGTTAATACGGCCTTCGGCGCAACCGAATTAATCGACTGCGAAAAATACAAGTTACATGGTGTCAGAATATAATTATACTGTGGTTGTAACATACAAGTTAACACATCAAAGTCAAGATTAATATAAATACAGTTGATAGCATTTTAACACAATAATAATTGCAATTCGTGCACTTTAAAATCATATATATCATGAAGCATACACTCTATAAGCTGTCCAAATCCACGGTGGTCGCGTTAACGGTTAGGCACGTTCTGTGAAATACGCAAAACAGCCAAGTCATGTTCTCACATAATTTTCAAGACACATTTCTACTCATACCAAAAGTAGCACATATGGTAGAACAACGCTTTGAAAACTACATTTCCCAGAAAATGCCCAGTTCTGCTTTCGACAGCCATCACTGGAAGTCTTATCCAAATAAGGGTCCCGAAAGGACTAATCAATGGTCCACGCAATCCAAACACCTATTTCGTGCCCTTATGTTTCTGCGTAGTACAAATATATCAAACTAATTTGTTCGTACTGCACTTGATTCAAAACGCTGCTCAAAGACCTGACCGACATCATGATTCATGCCATAAAAGACTGCAACTTACAGCATGAACAAACAAGTTAATTATTATTTTCTTCCAGAAAGAAGAAACTCCATTGTGGGGAAAAAAGAGAATTGTTCGCATTGTAAAATGCTGGTCTTTAACTTGTTCCTTTAACATAGTTTATCCTAAGTTTAGTAACGCTATTCAACATGAATTTATCCCGACTTGTAAATGCTGTTCTACATACTTAAACCTACGTTATCTATATTTATGAAAAACAGAAGCCAGAGACAAACTGAAACAATGTGCTCAGCGGATGTCCAAACCTAACAACCTCACTAAGATATTTAACACATAGAAGGCAACCCGTATTTCGCCGTATAGGTGACAAATATCTTTTTTTTAAAATCCAAAATAATAAATACAAACTAAATCCAAGAAAATGCTCTACAGCAGCATCCAACATTTTTAAACTGCAAGATTCAGAGAGAAACCCTTTATTCATACTTGCCTTTTCTTGAGTCCACATGTACAAACATTATTTTGAAATATTATGCCTCAACTACTGGCTCTAGTAGTAGTATACATTCTTTCAAATCACACCACTATAATATTATGAAGGTGTACCATAAATGTTCTGAAAAGAATGGCAAGCCATTCAAATGTATTTAGAAACACTTAACGCTAATTTACACCAAAGGCCGAAAAAAAAGCATTTTCCAGAAGTGTTCATTTTTGGTAGTGTTGTGACTCCGCTTTATTTTAAAGAAGCAAAAAGAAAACATAGAATGCTAGGCCACAATCTGGACTAATCTCCAAGCAAAAAGAAAACATAGAATGCTAGGCCACCATCAGGATTAATCTCCAAGCAAAAAGAAAACATAGAATGCTAGGCCACCATCAGGATTAATCTCCAAGCAAAAAGAAAACATAGAATGCTAGGCCACCATCAGGATTAATCTCCAAGCAAAAAGAAACCATAGAATGCTAGGCCACCATCAGGATTAATCTCCAAGCAAAAAGAAAACATAGAATGCTAGGCCACCATCAGGATTAATCTCCAAGCAAAATGAAAACATAAGATGCTAGGCCACCATCAGGATTAATCTCCAAGCAAAAAGAAAACATAGAATGCTAGGCCACCATCAGGATTAATCTCCAAGCAAAATGAAAACATAGAATGCTAGGCCACCATCAGGATTAATCTCCAAGCAAAATAAAAACATAGAATGCTAGGCCACCATCAGGACTAATCTCCAAGCAAAAAGAAAACACAGAATGCTAGGCCACCATCAGGACTAATCTCCAAGCAAAAAAAAAAATTATCAACATCGGTTGAGCCCAGTTTTAGATACAGCGCAAAACGGTTTTTTTTAAAAGAAAATATTGAAGCACAATGACCTTGACCTTTGAGAAAGTACACATACGAATGATTTAACCTGCTTGGCAGTAGTTACAGTGTCCGCAAAGTAAACATAATGAATTTCGGTTCAGTTATCCATGAGATAAGACCTAAAGCGTGTTTTGAAGAAAAAACTTTTTTTAAAATAACAAATATTACATCGAGAGCGACGGAGCAAATAACTGGCCGACAACCGGACAGCTGCTGACGGATGACCCATGATTTGAAGTACCTCTATACCAACTTTTTTTTTCAAAATCGCTTCAGCCGTTCTTGAGATATAGCAAAACGTGCTTAGCAACAAATAGACTCCAGTGACCTTGCCCTTTTGGCAATCTTTTTCTTGTAAAGTTTGGTCAAAAATCCGTTCTTTAGTTCTTAAAATACGTTTTCCAACGGACCATCGGACGAACGGACGGACTCACCGACATTTGGCTCGCACTGATTCCCCCCCCCCCCCCCCCCTCCCGACTATTTCAAAGTATTTCGAGGTAAGTCCGAAATTTAAAAAAAAAAGTACTAAACAACTGCGTTTTACAATTATTAGTACAACTGCGTAATACTAACACCTACCCATGCAGGTGCCAACTATGAAATGTAGGTTTTGACATCAGGGCATCCCAGGTCATTATACTACACGTGTATCCATTCACTGCAGATGGGCTGTTGAAATTTAACTGTACTGTGCACTATAATGGTATGTCACATCTTTTACACCAAAAAAAACACCTAAATATCGCCTCCATGTGGCCAAATCTTACAACATAATTACCGTATACGCCATAATCCAAAAACGCAATTAAGCTGTATTTCAACAACAAAGTGCAATAATTCTGTAATTCGCCAACAAAAAACTAAAATCGCAAGTGTCTTGTAATTCTACAGCAGTAATCCAGCTGCCCTGTGTTCCAACAACAGTAACGCATTTGTTTTGAAACCAAAGAAACAAAACCGCCGTCCGGACAACGGACGCAATTTATCTTTTATTTTTGACAACAGGCGCAACTGTCTTGAACTTTGACGACGGGTAAAATTGCCGCGAGGTAACCCAATAACCCAACTATTCTGTATTTCGACCCCCACCAAAAAAAAAAACCAAACCAATAGGAGTACTTCCTAAATAGCTGTCAACATGTATTTTGTACCGCTTTTCAGGGGAAGCAACTCTCATTGACCTACTTTCGGTTTATTTAGGCGTACTGTAAACATGTATTTTGTACCGCTTTTCAGGGGAAGCAACTCTACTTTCGGTTTATTTAGGGATAATGCCTATTGCGCCCTGTTTCGAAAATCTATCAAAGTCATGCGATAATGTTAAATTCTGCCCAAAAAATATATCTCAAATCCCAGAAGGAAATTGACTGGTGATAGTAGTTTACCCTGTCATCACAGTCACACTTTGATACATAAACTGTTATGTACGCTACGCACTGAACGTCCGTTCATACAGGTAAATAAATTCATACTAACATGCATTATAACATAATGTATTACAACAGGCGTAATTATGCCATTATAATTACACCCAGTAAAAAAAACTTTTTTTTTTACAGTAAAAAAGTATGCAACGCCTAACCACGCTCTCTCTCTCTCTCTCTCTCTCTCTCTCTCTCTCTCTCTCTCTCTCTCTCTCTCTCTCAGTCTCACTCTCTCTCACTCTCTCTCTCACTCTCTTCCCTCTCCCCCCATTGTCTCTCTTTCTCTCGTCCACCCACACACACACACCTACCCATACAATGTGTAGCAATACTCTTTCCTCCCACGCCCGTTCCTGTCTAAACAATCTGCGCCCAATCACAAGGCAAGCTGCTAGGTTGCAGAGGTTTTAAACAAAAAAACACGACTTGTTTGTTAGAAACCACTCTTCGCGATACTAGCAGCAAGGAATCTACTAGGGTTGTCAGGGATGGGTGAGGTTGAAAGGGTGGGGGAGGGTGAGAGGGGAGGGTGAAGAGACAGGCGGTCCAGCCCAACCCAATCCGTTGACCATTTGAATAGCGCAAGATTCCAAGGCGGGAAAACATGCTCAGACCTTTGCTATTATTTTCTAACACGTATTCGTAGCTCCGAACTTTAAAACGGCTATTTACTTCTATCATTAATGATTTAATAGCTGTTCACTTCTATCTATTAATAGTTCATGTTTACTTCTAATTAGATCTAGCTGTTTATATATGCGAATCGCTTTTGATTTCTAAACTCTGATCGTAGACAAAGTTGCTGGGGTCAAGTTATAATGTTGTTTTTAATTTTGTTAAAAATAAATTGTATGCCTATTTTAATGCCAGACTTAATTGTTAAAACAATTAATTATCTACGTCCTTATTTATTACGTAAACAAGATTATTTTTTTAAGTTTAGACATAACAATTCTGCTCAAAAATCGGTTATATTGTGCAATAGCAATCGTAGGATATAATTGTTCAATACTGTTCAATGCTCACTCCATTCCAAACCACATAGGACATTCACCTTTTCCTACAATTGTTCTACAATAAATATACAAATAATGTTATCGGAGCAATCATCTTGATATTTCAACCCTGTGTAATTTCAACAAAATTAACAACGGTTTCAGGATTTCTCACCTGCGTGCGTCTCGCGGAACATTATCGATCCCACGAGCTGAAATGACTACAGCAACTCGACAAAATAACCTGCGATAAACAAGGGCATTAATCAGCATTCGAGGCACGCAGAAAATATAAATCCGCACACAATCACCATCCAGGTCAATGATCTTCGGCTGACTCCTTGTTTTATTCCACCTCTCGTGACAGAAGAGTCTGGTCGGAAATTATTTATCACCGCACCATCTGTGTTGAAAGGGGGGATTGAGGTGGGGTGAAGGCAGGAATAGCGACTCACAACACACGAAACAAAAGACAACCCATGACTGTATACATGTACCTTTTTCTCTCTTCCAATCACTTCAAGGGGAGCAACTAGCAGGACCCGAAAAGAAGCAGACGACAAACACGCGCAATGACGTTTTCGCCACCCAATCAGAAGGAGCGGTACACTCGGTGTGTGGGACTTTGTGATCCAAGTCATTCTTACTGCGCAGTTCCTATCGGCCAGCCTGTGGGGGTTAAAAAGCCCAGTCAACGGCTGAGTATCAGCGCCTGGGCAAATTTATTTTGACGCCGCACCTCTCTGAAATCTCTCTACACTCCGTATGGCCGCTCAGTCAACTGGTGTGACTCAACAAAAAAGTTGTTTGGTTGTTTTTTTTTAAATGGTGACGCGTGGTATGGAAGCTTCATATATTTGTCCAGTCATGTCCTATGATAATGCAGTTCTGTCATAGGCTATATGTATGGCATTGCCCCAACGTCACAACCTGACAAAATCAATGAATGGAGTTTGTTGTCCACACGCTGAATAATGAATAGGTCTACTGCTTCTTCTCTGCTGTAAAACCTATTCAATGGAAATTAGACTGTGGCTATGACATGTAGGAATGAAGATCAACACCGCACAAACATAGGCCTAAAAGTTCTTTCTTGCGACTTTAAGTACACAGGTACTCACTGGAGCTGGAATGAAAGGGTATGAATTAAAAACAATACAATAGGCCTACAGCTATATTAACCCTGTTCAATCCTCTGTGCCCCCTCATCCCCCTCCTCACCTCATCCTACGCCCCACACTGCGAATCATGCCTCCGCCCAATACAACAAAACCTGTGAAATCAATGTTTGTGATCTGACGTGCGACTGGACCAGTGCCAAGATAATAATTATTATTTTAATATTCAATTATTTTTGTGTATGGTGTGGTGTGTGAAGTCCCACTTCTACCAATGTCCTAACTGAAGACGCACGAGCACTTGTGGATGAGACACATGGACCTATAGACAAACAGACAGACTGATACACACACACACACACACACATACTTGCAATACATCAGAAATGGGTTCATTTAAGAATGTAGGAATCGGAAAGTCATTTTTTGATGGAAAAGGGTTAGGGCAAGGGTTAGTTGCAGCGCTGCAACTAGCCCTTACCCTAACCCTTCTCTAGAAAGTTGACCTATTTTTTTTAAATTTTGCTTCAAACTTTTCCAAAAATTCACTGTATTTTCTCCGTCCCGGATAGTGCACTCCTATGTACTTAAAACACTCTTATGCACTACAACTGCACTCCCATGCACTAAAAGAGCACTCCCGCGCACTTAGAAAAAAGTGGGTTCCTGGAAAAAAAATGGGTTCCAAGCAAATAAACCCATTTGTTACTAGAAAAGACAAGGTCTGCTACCCATTTGTGCGCTTTTGTGCGTTCCCGCACACCCAAACACACACACACACACACACACACACACATAAACATCACAACGTCACAGTATAGGCAAGTTCACCGCGCACTTAAATACAGCGTTGCTAAACCTCTTTGAAAAATACGAGCTGGTAAAAAGCAAACAAAAATAACGGGAAAAAAATTTAATGAAATGAAACAAAATAAATAAATGAATAAATACTATACAATTAAAAATAATAAAATGGGGAGAAAACAAACAAAAGACTGGTGGTGATTCCTCCAATTAATTAAAGAAGTGCTGATAAAACAAACAAGGCAATACAATAATTGTTCGAGAGGCGATGATTGCTATCAACATAAACAAAACCACCGACATCAACAAGTTGACGACTAACATTATCTAGTTTCATATGAAGAACTTCAGAAACTAAGAAATTTAGATAACAATAATTCATCATATGAAGAACTTAATAAAACTACTAAATGTAGCAAACAATATTCACTCTTCTTCTTCTTCTTCTCCTCCTTCTTCTTCTCCTTCTCCTTCTTCTCCTTCTTCTTCTTCTTCACCATACACAGCCTCCTCTCCATATTGCTATTCTCCCATTTGACTTCGGATCTGTCAAAGTAATCAATGTTTATAACTATATTCCAACATAAATGTTGACCTTGAAATGGTCTTGCCTGTTCAGCTCAGCAATGTGTCCCAAGGTGGTGTTTGTGGTTTCTCATCATATTAACCTTAACGTGATAAGTGATGCACACATTCTTTGCTTGTAATGTTTGCTTACAGGACAAATCAAAGAAGATGCGTATTTGTGCAATAAAAAAATCCCCCCCCCCCCTCTGTCTCTCTCTCTCTCTCTCTCTCTCTTCGAAGCTCTCCAAACATAGCTACTTTCAAATCCACCTTAAAAACTCATCTCTTCCTTAAATGTTTCTGATCTTGCCTCCCATCATCATCGTCGTCATTCCTCCGTTTGTTTTGTTTTGTAATTGTTTTGATTCAGACCACCGCCACCACCCACCCAATCACCCCTCCTTAGCTCTCCCCTCCTCCCTCCCTCGTCTCTTATTCGTTAGCAAGTGTCTGATTTTATTTTGTTTGAAGCCGGATATTGAGAATGAATGCGTGAGTACTGCGCATTGAACTGATAATGTTCATTGGGAAAAAGCGCTATAAATATCCTTATTATTATTTTATTATTATTATTATTATTATTATTATTATTATTATTATTATTATTATTATTATTATTATTAAATGGATGCGGTAAAAATATAGTGAAAGTAGAGGCTTTAAAGTTTTAAACGTTGTTGACATGTTGAGTTGTGCTTGTTTCCAACGCCTCTTCTCTCTCTCTCTCTCTCTCTCTCTCTCCTCTCTCTCTCTCTCTCTCTCTCTCTCTCTCTCTCTCTCTCTTATGACAACTTATATAAAAAACACTGGTATGAATGGACCAGGGAATGCTAAGTACGTGGGAAGAATCCAGACCAAAAGATATAGTACTAATTCCACACGCCGAACAACACGATGACTGTGCAACGGTACAGTAATGCATTGTTTTCTTCCAAAATATTATCTCAGCAACGATCAATGAATTAATCTTGAAAATTACTGGACGAAGGACAAGGATTTATTCACAAAAACAATATATTTTTGGACTCTTATCCAGCTTTATGAGAGCACAGTTATCCTCTCTTATTAAAATAAAACTGAATACAATCGTTAACTAGTCTAAAACTCGGTATAATACCACTGTTACTGACATTTGTATAACCTAACCAACGCTGCTGTTGCTGCCTCACAAAACACACGTATCGTCGCTGTTCACCCTCATCTCTGCTAATCATCGGCGTTTCAACCCCCCGAGACATTTACCGTTGTAAGCGAAAAGACGAGAATTCTCAACACTTTTCAACACCCTTACGCAGCGCTGATAAGCGTCATCCGTCGTTTATAATCTCATTTCATACAATCATATTAAAGATGTTCCGATAATACTGGTGGCGATGGCGTGACAGAGTTGTATGCTGCATAAGTGCATAAATTATAATACCATTACGGCAAGTTCACATTGCGTTTGCGTCATAGCAGCAAAACACAGAGAGAGAGAGAGAGAGAGAGAGAGAGAGAGAGAGAGAGAGAGAGAGAGAGAGAGAGAGAGAGAGAGAGAGACAGAGACAGAGACAGAGGAAGAGAGACAGAGACAGAGACAGAGACAGAGGAAGAGAGACGGAAGAGAGAGAGAGAGAGAGAGAGAGAGAGAGAGAGAGAGAGAGAGAGAGAGAGAGAGAGAGAGGGAGAGATTAAAGGTAAAGGTGTCCCCGTAACCTTTCGGTCGTTGGGGGAGGAAAGTATTTGGGACCTCTTTTCTCTAGACCAGCTTAATGAGGGTGGGTCTTATCTCCTCTTCCTCGCTGCTTTCCCTTCTCCGAGAACCCATTTACAGCTGGGTGGACTGGCGCGTGCGTGGTGCGCTTGTTTCAATCTTGTTGTGTGGTATGGTGGTGACTGGTTGCCTTCCAAGCGTGGCTACCCATCCAAGTCACTAGTCCCTACTGACGTTGCTTAACATGAAGCATTGCTAGCGAGTGCCCAGACCACCGCTTTACTGCCCACATCCTAACAGACAAGAGACTGAGATAGCTAGCAACGCTAACTACAGCAACAACAACGAAGAAGATGGTCTCTGGTCAATGAAGAGGTCAAAATAATAATAATAATAATAATAATAATAATAATATAATAATAATAATAATAATAATAATAATAATAATAATAATAATAATAATAATAATAATAATAATAATAACAATAGTAATAATAGTAATAATAATAATAATAATAATAATAATAATAATAATAATAATAATAATAATAATAATAAACAATAATAATAATAATAATAATAATAATAATAATAATAATAATAATAATAATAATAATAATAATAATAATAACAATAATAATAATAATAATAATAATAATGATAATAATAATAATAATAATAATGACTTGTAGGGTATTCAAATATTTACAGGAGAAGGGGGATAAGAGGGGGAGGGGGAAGGGGCATTGACACAGCTTCTAAGGAATATGTCCAAAGAATAAAGTCTTTGAATCATCAGTATCAATAACAGCACATGCTTATTTCGCTAGATGAAACAAAGAGGTCGTCTTGTTATGTATGACCTGTACAATAGGAAACTTTGCAGACGGCGACTTTTCCTAACACTGGTATCGATGATTGTTTTGTACCGCTATTTGATGTATCCACTATAGCATTCTCAGTGGGGTGTCACGTGGGGGAGGGGATGGGTGTCGGTGGAAAGACTCAAAGGTATTTGGATTTAAAAAAAAACATTTTTAATCTCAATAATTATACTACCATAATGATAATCTTTCTAGTTTCTCCACCTAATTTTAATATAGTGGTCGCTGATAGGCGCTATAGGTAGCAATTGCATACTGTAGGCCTAGTTTTAAGACTATTATTAAATCTACTGTGTGCACATAACGATGGTACTAGGAATGCTATCTCCCCACACCAGCTCAATGCCTATGTGAGCAGCACTGTTTAGTGCCTCCACATTTTGCTGGCTGCGGGCTATTTATAGCTTGCCTGCACCCTCCTTTCCAGTGAAAAGACAGGAAAGGAAGCATCGGAGAAGCTATTTATAGCTAGCCTGGCTGACCTAACCTCAAAGCTAAAAAGCTTTGGTTGAGTCCTCTTCAATTTTTTGCTTCTTCGTTTTTCGTATTGTTTTCCACCGAGATAAGACAATCTCCTTGTTATTGTTGTTGTTGTTGTTGTTGTTGTTGTTGTTGTTCTTCTTCTTCTTCTTCTTCTTTCTTTTTCTTCTGGTGTTTCTTTGTTTCTTTCTTTGTTTCTTTCTTTGTTTCTTTCTTTCTTTTCTCTGTCTCTTTCTTCTTCTTCTTCTTCTTCTTCTTCTTCTTCTTCTTCTTCTTCTTCTTTCTTTCTTTCTTTCTTTCCTTCTTTCTTTTCTGTCTCTTTGTTCTTCTTCTTCTTCTTCTTCTTCTTCTTCTTCTTCTTCTTCTTCTTCCTTTTCTCTTTCTCCTTCGTCTTGTTATTCAAGATATACGAAACAGTTCGTGTAAAAAGGGGGGAGGGAGAGAGGGTGGTGGAGGGAAGATGGGGCGTGGTGGGGCGGTACAAACCATAAAAAATCTTCATAAATTTAATCTAATCTGTTTGCACACACCTACACAAACAAACATACCTTAAGCGTTCACAAAAAATAATGTCAAGCACAGGTCATAAACAGAAAGAAGTGATAATAACTGCTATAACAAAAAGTCAAGTCCAGTCAAGTCAACAAACCTTTACTCCACAAATCAGAGGAAACGTGGGGTATAATATAACTTCATTGTTCGTCCATTGACAAGGCAGTTATTGCGACATATGCGAGGTATAAAATTATTGCATGTCAATAGCAATCAGCCAACAACCCCTCTCCTCCCCCTCCCCTCCTTCGTCCCATCTCAACCTCCCAAACATTTCACTTACCACACATCTCCTCGCCTGTGCTAGTTCAAGTCTAAGTTCAAAGCAATGAAACCGTGTGACAGCATAATCATGGTATAAAAGAAAGTTGTGCACGTTTCTTTACGAGTTGATCCGTAGGATCTCATCTTTGATATGATGATGATGATCATTATTGTCAGGGTGGCGACGTGGTGATCGTCCTTAACGCTGATGCAATAGGACGTTAAGCTTCGTTGTTCCTCCTCCTCAGTCTTTTTTTAAAAAAAACAAAACAAAGCATAGAAAGCAGGACACTCCCCGTCCCCACGCACGAGTGCGCCCGCGCACACACACACAGAAAGACATACATATGCACATCGAACAACACAGACACGCACACTATGTGTAACAAATACGCACACACACACATACACACACACCTGCCTGACAGTGCCGAATGCGACGACCGGACGTCGAAGACCACTGTGCGCGGCTGCGCGTGACGATCACATCATCCATATCTGTCCTTCCATTGCTCTTAGACCAGAAACGTCTGTGGAAACAACCAAACTAAACATAAGAATGTCAGTAAGATAAACTTTAAATGTTTGCTTGTGTGGTGTAGTCAGTAATTTAAACGGAACTTCAACAAGGAAGCAGGAAGAGAAGAAGGCCGGAGAAAAAGAAGTATGAGGAGGAGATTTGGTTGGTATAGAGGCTGGTCTTTACACCATCTTTTTTTCC
Organism: Oncomelania hupensis; assembly: GCA_036898135.1. Taxonomy (NCBI): domain Eukaryota; kingdom Metazoa; phylum Mollusca; class Gastropoda; order Littorinimorpha; family Pomatiopsidae; genus Oncomelania; species Oncomelania hupensis. The sequence goes on from CM072524.1 coordinate 48,200,885, forward strand.
AATGGCAGGAAGCGAAACTTATCTCACCTCACCTCTCTCTATCTCTGTCTCTGTCTCTGTCTCTGTCTCTGTCTCTCTCTCTCTCTCTCTCTCTCTCTCTCTCTCTCTCTCTCTCTCTCTCTCCATCTGTAGTGTATAAGTTGTATCCTTTTTGTCACATGAACAATCAGTTTATGACATAAAGGACAAGGGTCCAAGATACTTAATTACGTCCTCCTCCCCCGCCTGTAATTTCACAATAGACAACTGTGCTTTTCCCCCGCGAGAAAGAGGCGCAAAAGAGAGCGGCTCAAGGTTCAAAGTTCACACTTGGGTTTAAACGCGTCATGATGATCCAACAGCTTGATCCCGCCCATCTTTATTAGAGTATGATTTCTGGAACTGGATCTGAATCTGGATTCCCGCCGCTTACAATATTTAGGTTGACGTGTCAGCGTAGAAGACACTTCTGACTACAAATACGATTTGGGAGTGTGTCACAGGGCAGCTGTGAAGAAAGCCATGTAGTCTGTGTGTGAAGAGTATAGGGGCGGGGGTGGTACTGCGTGTTGCCGTATGTGTGATTATTGTTGTCTCGGGAGCGTGCAAAGCGTGGTAAACAGCATACGCCGGTTAGGCCAGGTTAGGAATGTGCTCACTATCAGCAGAACGTGTTTGACAGCAGTACAGTGTAGACAGTGTTTGTCTAGTGCTCTGTGGTTTTGCTGTGTTCTGGAATTAGGGTGGGACGGATATTAACGAAAAATAGTATCTGGTTCTGAGAAAAATACTAGTTTAAAGATTGCCAATTTCTAAAGTGATACGCTCGGTTGGAGTGTAGTTGTAGAAAAGCAAGCCTATTGGTAGTGTGGTAGGTAGTATTGAGGCATTGTCTACTACGGGAACTACACACTACCGGATTACCCTAATTGGATGTACTTTCGTAGACGAGCAGTGGAGAAGGGGCTACGGGGTGCGGTTACATCGAACCGTGTGGGTTAGTGCAATGGTGGTTTTTTCCTCACTGTGCTAATAACCAAGGGCAGGCTGTTGGGGTGTTGAATGATAGCTGTGTGTGAGACAGGAGGAAGGATGAGAAAGGTTGCACTGAGGAGTGGCAGAAGAAAGGAAGAGTGCGACTGAAAGAGGGAGAATGAGGGAGAAGAAAGGGGGTGGAGTGTGACGAAGGTAGGACGGAAGTGGTTGCTGTTGTTGTCGTTGGGGATGCTTGATATGAATAATGTGTTGGTGGTTACATGTATTCATTGCAGCATCGTTCATTCCATGCATTCATTATTTCATTGAATTGTGTGATGTGTAATTGTTTCCAGTGACGATAACAGTAGAAAGCGAGAGAGAGTCAAGGACGGGGAAAATAGACTGCAGTTGGACCCCTCAAGTGTCAGAAGTTTAGTGGAGTAGCGTAGTGAGTGCGGGGGGGGGGGGGGTGAGTGTGAGGAGGGAGGGGGACAGAATCAGGTGAACATGACATTTACGATGCGACAAGCATGTTACAGGTTCGTCAAGGATTGTCGTTGAGGACTGAATTCGAGGCTTGAGTACGAGGAGCGAGTTCGAAGCTCGCAGCTCAACGTTCGTCAATCCGCCAGTTCGTCGCTGGATAACGTGAGGCAGCAACGACGACGACACTTGGTCAAGTGGACCAAACATCATCAACATCGCCATTCGCTTGTCTACCACCTCTGTTGTCAGCGCCATCATCATCACTCCATCATCATCGTCAGTGGCGACCGCGGGTGGCAACGCTCCTTCGTTTGGACGTCAACGGAAGGGAGTGGATACTTTTGAGGAGACTTTACCAGGGACTGCATTTCGCCAGGTGGACCCGTTTTGTGTTGTCCCTCTCCTACGCTTAACCCCCCTGTCTGAATGTTAACACGTGCCTCGGACTTTGGCTGTGCACGTTCGATTTGAGGACGTTGGTCGATTAGCGACCCCCGATCACCCACGAACCATTGCATCGTTCCATTGACCCATTGATTGTTTCATTACCATTTCTTCGTTTCATGTGTAAATGTTGTATGTGTATGAGTGTGTGGTATGAATGAATAAATAGCTTGGAAGTTGTATATATTATTTGTTGTGTTTTCATCACTTCCGTCTGCGGGAAATCGTCATTCTTTCTGGGTTGTCTGCGGGTGGAAGTTGTTTGTTTGTGGCGTCTGCCCAGGGAGAGTCGTGGCGGTGACCTATGGTGGAGATGCCGGGGAAGTGTGAGTGTGCCCAGACGTGAAGTTGTCTTGTGATTGTCTTGTGGTGTCCGTGTGTGTGAGGCGTGATTCGGTGAGAGTGTGCACCCCAGCGGGTGGTTGGAGGGAGTCAGGTCGCTGTTTAGCGGAGGCTCACAGCCGGCCTGGGTTCGACCACACGTGAGGGAAGGGGCCATTGCACTCTCCAACCGGTTCGCTACCTCGCGGGCCAGTTTCCACTGTTTGAGTGGGAGGAGGTGGGTGATAGGTAAGGGAGATAGCTTAGGTAAGGTTTATTAGTATCTTAGGCTAGGCTAGGTAAGGTTAGGTTTTTGACTTCTTGTTGTTGTTTTTGGTGTTGTTGTTGCTTTCCTTAAGCAGGATGGCATCGATCGAGGAGACTGAAGGAGTGTCACCGATCGCGGCTCGTACGCGTTCTCGCGTGGGTGTCACGATGGACGAGCGCACGGCGGCAGCAGCTGATACGGGAGTCACCGATCTACCTTCTACGATCGAGCAACGGAGATCGCCGGTTAGGACATCGCGTCGAGGGTCAGCAGACGAGGAGTCGACAACGTTGGAAGCCAGAGGCACAGTGAGTGACCCTTTTGTGACGGGATTTGGTGTGACAGGCGCCGACGTCTACGGAGACCAGGATCGTCTGAGCGACGCAACGAGGCTGAAGAGATTCGAGACCAACCCCTACCGTTCAGTCTACAAGGTCGAGGCGGCACCAACGCCGAAGGCAGGATTGTTCGCGGATGAGACGCCGATGGAGAGGATCTTGAGGCTCGCCAAGCGCGAAGGACTGAAGGGCCAGGCAGCGTTAGACTACGCGATGGACCAAGCGGCTAGGGCGGCCCGGGAAGATGCCGAGTTGAGAGCCAGTGAAAGAGACGCAGACCGGAGAGAGAGGGAGCGGGAGAGAGAGATAGCGTTGAGGGAGAGAGAGATGGAACACGAACTAGCGATGGCGCAGCTGACGTCGCAAGGCGCCGGGAACCGCAGGAATCGTCAACCCGAGTTCGAGACGGTCAAGCCGGTTACCGTTCTTCGAGGATAAGGACGACCTAGAAACCTACTTGTGCCAGTTCGAGCGGTTCGCCAAGGCTCAAGACTGGAAGAAGGACACGTGGGCTATTCGCTTGGGGACCTTGCTGAAGGGGAAGGCGAGGGAAGTTTACGTTGGCTTGAATGAGGACGACTCTGCCGACTACGAGATCCTGAAGGCAGCGTTGTTGGTGCGTTTCAACCTGACGGCCGAGACGTATCGGAAGAAGTTTCGCCAGCTAAGAAGGGAGCCACCAGAGACTTTCAAACAGTATCTGCGGAAGTCAGAGTTGTTCCTGGAGCGCTGGATGGGACTTGCGAACAAGAAGGCCACGTATGCGGATTTACTTGACTTAGTGCTGATGGAGCAGATGATCAACGGTATGACGCCGGAACTGGTCACGTTCGTGCGCGAGCGCAACCCAGCAACGGTGGAGGAGGCCGCGACGTTAGCGCAGCAGTACGTCGACGCCAGAGCCGGGACCAGCTTACGTTTCTCACCACGTCAACCCTTTACACCCAGGGACAAGAGCGAGGGCCGCGAGCCAGCGGGACCGCGACCCAACTCGCCTGACAAGCGGGTGTGCTACACTTGCGGACAGAAAGGGCATCTGAAGCGGGATTGTCCGAAACGCAGCGAGCGGAGTGGAGGAGCGTTGCGCATCTTGAAGGAGGCAGGCAAGGAGGGAGATCCTCGGTTCCAGAGCCAAGTGGTAGTGGAAGGTGTTCCGCTGACGGCTGTGAGGGACACGGGGGCCGACTTGATTTGCCTGCGGAAGGGAGAGGTTGCCAACCTTGTCTACACCGGACGCACGCGGCGTGTCGGATTCGCCATTCGTCAGTTGTCCAGGTCACTGCCGACGGCGTGGGTGCAGTTGGAATCGCCGTTCTACACAGGGAGAGTGGAGGTAGTGGTGGTCCCGGACTTGATCTACCCAGTGGTGATCGGCAACTGGGCGAGGACAGAACAGCAACGTGATACAGCACTGCCAGTGTTTGCCGAGGGGAGTGCTGAGTGTTGTGCTGTGCGGACGCGAGCGCAGCCAGCCAAGGAGCAAGTCGCTACGGAACCAGTGATGGCCGGACCGAGTAAGAACCTCGTCGCCACACCAGAAGAGATTCGCCAACTGCAGTTGGGAGACGACGAACTTGCAAAGGTGCGACAGCTAGCGGACCGGAAGGCAGGAAAGGAGCAACGAGGCAAAGGGCAAGTGGCATTTGTCTGGAAGCGAGGCCTTTTGTACCGCGAGTACACAGGACAGGACAAAGTGGATCACAGCCAGTTGGTGGTACCAGCCAAACTTCGACCGGAGGTGCTATGCGTGGGACACGACACGCCTATGGCTGAACACCGAGGAGCCAAGGGGACCCTAGATCAGGTATGGACCAAGTACTACTGGCCAAGGATGTGCCGCGATGTCAGGAAGTACTGTGCTTCTTGCAAAGTGTGCCAGCGAACGACGCCGAAGGGGAGAGCCAGGAAGGTACCGTTTCAGAGAGCCGGTAAGAACAGGAAGTTGGAGCGTTACATAGGACGCAAAACAGAACCGGAGGCGACGGTGGCAGTGGTGTTGGACCAAGCTGGAACAGAGGGGACGTCGGACATCAGTTACCAGGGCACTGTGCCACTGATACCGCTACGTGCGAGCGAGGGACCGGGAGACGTACAGATAGACCCGACACTGTCCGCACTTCACCGGAGTCAACTACGGGAAGTGAGTCAACAGTACGCGAGTCAGCTGACAGATCGACCCCAGCGCACCAGCGTGGACGAATGCGAAGTGGAATTGACTGACGACAGCGCTGTTCGCGTGCACCAGCATCCGCTACCATTCTCACAGATGGAAGTCGTCAAGGGTGAAATGGAATCGATGCTGGAGTCGGGGGTGATCAAGTCTTGTACATCGCCGTACAGCGCACCGATCGTGCGGGTAAGGAAGAAGGGAGAGGTCAACAGGACGGACCGTTGTCAGAGAGCTTTCAACGGGGTGGAGAGAGCGCCGACCAGTGAGCCAGTGGTCAAGTTACCAAACTTGGACAAGAAGTTCATCTTGAGGACGGACGCACCTCAACAGTGCCAGACTCACCCGGTGGGCTATGCAGTTGCAGGCGTACGTCTTCACCGTTCGACCAATTCCAGGGAGAGACAACATTGAAGCGGATTTCCTCAGCAGATCTGACCCTGTGGAAGTTTAGGTTTTGAACTCTCCGTAGGTTCGTCTTGGGAGGGGGGTGTGTCACAGGGCAGCTGTGAAGAAAGCCATGTAGTCTGTGTGTGAAGAGTATAGGGGCGGGGGTGGTACTGCGTGTTGCCGTATGTGTGATTATTGTTGTCTCGGGAGCGTGCAAAGCGTGGTAAACAGCATACGCCGGTTAGGCCAGGTTAGGAATGTGCTCACTATCAGCAGAACGTGTTTGACAGCAGTACAGTGTAGACAGTGTTTGTCTAGTGCTCTGTGGTTTTGCTGTGTTCTGGAATTAGGGTGGGACGGATATTAACGAAAAATAGTATCTGGTTCTGAGAAAAATACTAGTTTAAAGATTGCCAATTTCTAAAGTGATACGCTCGGTTGGAGTGTAGTTGTAGAAAAGCAAGCCTATTGGTAGTGTGGTAGGTAGTATTGAGGCATTGTCTACTACGGGAACTACACACTACCGGATTACCCTAATTGGATGTACTTTCGTAGACGAGCAGTGGAGAAGGGGCTACGGGGTGCGGTTACATCGAACCGTGTGGGTTAGTGCAATGGTGGTTTTTTCCTCACTGTGCTAATAACCAAGGGCAGGCTGTTGGGGTGTTGAATGATAGCTGTGTGTGAGACAGGAGGAAGGATGAGAAAGGTTGCACTGAGGAGTGGCAGAAGAAAGGAAGAGTGCGACTGAAAGAGGGAGAATGAGGGAGAAGAAAGGGGGTGGAGTGTGACGAAGGTAGGACGGAAGTGGTTGCTGTTGTTGTCGTTGGGGATGCTTGATATGAATAATGTGTTGGTGGTTACATGTATTCATTGCAGCATCGTTCATTCCATGCATTCATTATTTCATTGAATTGTGTGATGTGTAATTGTTTCCAGTGACGATAACAGTAGAAAGCGAGAGAGAGTCAAGGACGGGGAAAATAGACTGCAGTTGGACCCCTCAAGTGTCAGAAGTTTAGTGGAGTAGCGTAGTGAGTGCGGGGGGGGGGGGGGGGGTGAGTGTGAGGAGGGAGGGGGACAGAATCAGGTGAACATGACATTTACGATGCGACAAGCATGTTACAGGTTCGTCAAGGATTGTCGTTGAGGACTGAATTCGAGGCTTGAGTACGAGGAGCGAGTTCGAAGCTCGCAGCTCAACGTTCGTCAATCCGCCAGTTCGTCGCTGGATAACGTGAGGCAGCAACGACGACGACACTTGGTCAAGTGGACCAAACATCATCAACATCGCCATTCGCTTGTCTACCACCTCTGTTGTCAGCGCCATCATCATCACTCCATCATCATCGTCAGTGGCGACCGCGGGTGGCAACGCTCCTTCGTTTGGACGTCAACGGAAGGGAGTGGATACTTTTGAGGAGACTTTACCAGGGACTGCATTTCGCCAGGTGGACCCGTTTTGTGTTGTCCTCTCCTACGCTTAACCCCCCTGTCTGAATGTTAACACGTGCCTCGGACTTTGGCTGTGCACGTTCGATTTGAGGACGTTGGTCGATTAGCGACCCCCGATCACCCACGAACCATTGCATCGTTCCATTGACCCATTGATTGTTTCATTACCATTTCTTCGTTTCATGTGTAAATGTTGTATGTGTATGAGTGTGTGGTATGAATGAATAAATAGCTTGGAAGTTGTATATATTATTTGTTGTGTTTTCATCACTTCCGTCTGCGGGAAATCGTCATTCTTTCTGGGTTGTCTGCGGGTGGAAGTTGTTTGTTTGTGGCGTCTGCCCAGGGAGAGTCGTGGCGGTGACAGAGTGCGCTTGCAAAATACTTTGTAGCAAGGAAAATTACAACTCTTTGCTGGTGCTGCACGTGTTGAGTTTTTAAAAAACCAACCTACACATGTGTGAGTTATTATAGTAACATGGCTGCTATGTCTTTAAAAGCTTTCTAATTTCTGCTACTCCTTTTACTAATGCACAAATACAGATGTATTAAACTAGGCAGAAACACTCCTTTGGATAGAAGTATAAACCGAGGTCTATCTAGTCTGTTAACGCGCACTGCCTTCCTTCGTATAGACTTTAACCAACGCTTCCGTTTACAAGACGTACTACGACACGATCCAGGAACCTATTGCCCCTTATACTCCTCCACCCCACACCCCTTTCGTCACGCATTCCTCCCCCTCCCCTTCTTCTTACTTCTTCTTCCCCCTCCACAGCTCACCCTCATCTTCACCATTCACTTCTCACATCACACCCTACTACAAATAGAGCGTCACTGGTTCCGTGTGTTTCTTTTTTTTTTTTTTTTTTTTTTTTTTTTTTTACCGTGTGGCGAATCACGACGGCATAAAATGATTGCAGGGTTGTTGAGCAATGCTAGCAATGTCCATCCTGAAATGGCGGGGCACATTTTTTTTATATTTTTTTCTTCTTCGAATTACCGGTAACTGCCTTCTTTCAATGGCAGCCAGTGAATGTTTTCACCTAAGAGTCTTCTGCAGCTCCACATCCAGCGGCTGCCTATTTCATATCAGTTAGGGGCTATATTTCATTTCGATGAGGTGCTCTCTCTCTCTCTACTTGTCTTTTGTTTTCATCCAATGCCTTACAGTGAAGAACCCACAGCGCAGATGGGTATTAAAGGAAGCAGCAGAAGAAGACAAAGAAGAAGAGTCGAGCCTTATTAAAATTCAATTCAATACTGTCGTTTAACTCTGGATAACGTAAATTTTTTTTAAATATATATATACAAATTAAGAAAAAAACAGGGACAGAAATGTCATTATGTGTGTGCTGTTATAAGTGTTTATATAGCGATTTACCAGCGCCAGAGGTACTCAAGGTTCTAACCAATACAGGATCTACTAACTCTAGCCGTCCAAGGTTGCCAAGTTGTTGCTTTTAAAACGAGTCTGGTGTCCTTTTTCCCTCTCTCAAACTGTATACTAGATAGTGTAATCATAGAAGAGTTCATTAAGCCACATTTACAGAGGTGAAAGTCCTCCGATGGGCGTGTAAGTAGGTTACAAGTCACTGAAGTCTCTACAAAACGTCACGGTGCTTTGCTAGCAGAGTGGCACGTCTCTTAATGCTTATTATTGAGCGTCACTTCAGATTACACTACAGGCACAACTTTATTTCCCCGCAAGCTAATCTACTAGCAATGCATTGGCGTTTGTCGGTCATCCTCCGCAGCGTGTTTTTTTTTTTAAATGGTTCGTGGTGTGCCTGTATTCTTAGGGGGATTAGCCATTTTACTGCTATTAACGCAGATGACCTTTTGAACCGCTCGGACACGACATTTAGATTTAAAATTGCGCAAATATTAAACACACAATAAATTACATTACATTACATGATTATTGCTTTAGATCCAGCGGAATCTTCCGAGCCAAATCAGGACCAGTACAGCCGAATCAGGACCACAAAATCAAGACAACAACTTCGCTGAAAGAGGACTCGCCCCTGATCCGCATAAAAGATCTGCCGAAACAAACCTAGTGGTAACACTGAAGGCACTCCACCAGCCGGTCACTTTACAATAAAGACATCCCACGCAGGGGACGCTGAGGCTATACTCTAGTTTATCGAAGCCCCGTTTACAAAAATAAAATAGAATATAAACATCATTATAAAATATCCCCCCCCCCAAAAAAAAAAAAAAATCATACATATAAAATGCTTACATTGCCAAATAATAACATCATAGGAAGCCCCAGTGACCACCTAACAGAAAGTGTCCAATATTTCCAAGCTGATCCAACAGATCTCACACACAAATGAGGAGTTTTGTTCCGGAAGAGTTTTAAAAAAAAAGGTAGGTGACTCACTGGTCACGCGAAGAAGAAGATAGTATAGTAGATTGAAAGAACAGAGTAGGAATGAGAAAGAACAAAGGAGAAAGACAGCGCCAGTGGGAATTTAAAGCACTAAATTTCCAGAAAGTGGGGATACTATTAATACTGAAACCCCCGGCACCCTCACGGGGGTCACACTATAAATGTATAGGTACATTTAAGGCAAAATAGTAGTCTCATACAACTTACTTTTTCTATAAGGATTCGATTTCTTCGCAATTTTTATCTAAAACTCACTTTGCCCAAAACTTAACGCCAGCTTATTTACTTTACTTACTTACTCTTCTCAAGGCGCATTACCTGACACATTTTCCTGCGCCCCGAGCATGTCTCTGCAACATGGTGTTGTGCGCCATACAAGCTGTAACACAGGACTGGATTCACAGGTCTCAAGTTGTTAATGTTAATCCAAAATCCCATTCCCGTTTAATGTTTTCAAATAAAATTGTCTAAATTGCCCTAAATTAACTTACCGTTTCCATCGTGCCATTAGTCCATTGAAGATTGCAGCCGGATTTGGGCGAGGCTTTGTTTAATCAAAGTTTCTTCTTCTTTCTGCATCACTGTCGCCACTGGTGGTCTTGGTCTCGAAGTGTATAATACTATACAGCTTATGATCACTCATGGGCGTGCACAGGTACACAACCATTTCTGGAAGTCCTATATATTCTGACTGACCTCTCGGACTACGAAACATCTCTACAGTTAGCTCCAGAGACTTTGAACTCGTCGAGCACGCGCTCATAATTATAGTTTCTCGATCATTCTGAATGAATTCAGTCTGAAGAGTTCACTCGATCTAAATAAATTACCTCGTAGAGCAAATAATTGCGTCTTTGAAGTACTGATCGTGTTACGATTTCGTAGGTTAACAAAACACAACAATACGTAGATCTAACAGACGATGAAATATGTGATCTGTCTTGTTAAAAGTTTTCATCAAGCCTGAAACTGTGGTGTTGCAGCGCCTCTCTGACAGGCCTCTGCTAGTCAGGGTGCAGCAGTGCATTTGGAACAACATTGGCTATGGGAGTTCTCCTGCACTCTCTTTAGCTGGAGTACATCTGACAGGCAATGTCGTCTGCTGCAGGAAGGGTTATTTATTTTTATTTTTTTTTTCGAAAATGAACACGAGAGGGAACATAACAAAAATAAGAGTTATACATTTATCTCCACATCAGCAGAAGGCAAAACGAGAGGACTGTAATAATTATTGTTCGAGGTACGATTTGTGAATAAAGGTGTTCACTCAATTTTAAACAAGCTTCCATTGTCAACAGATTCATCAGACTCAGCACCAACTGGCAAGTAAATAGTGTTGACGTGCATGGTTGATGTCTATAAAACTGTTACACGACATTTGGGTGACAGTCATGTTGATATTCCTGTCGTCTGCTAACTCCACTATCTTTTTGCGTTACTTCCTAGTGTATAGAAGTCAAGATAATGTCATGGTTCACTCAGAAAGCACCGTCTTCTTTTTCTTCTTCTACCAGTTGGCAACTATAATTCAAGGTTGATTCGGTTCTCTTGTGGATATCCTGCGTTTCTGTAACAAACAAATGAAAACCCATATAGGTACCATTAAATATATATCTCATTACCATTAAAGGAGAGAGAGAGAGACAGAGAGAGAGACAGAGAGAGACAGAGACAGAGAGAGAGACAGAGAGAGAAAGACACAGAGAAAGACACAGATAGAAAGACACAGAGAGAAAGACAGAGAGAGAGAGAGAGAGAGAGAGAGAGAGAGAGAGAGAGAGAGAGAGAGAGAGAGAGAGAGAGAGAGGCAGAAAGACAGAGAGCAGCGTTCCCGATTACGCACAGTAATGTTGTGCATCAATTACACACGAAATACAAAAAAATGACACAGTAATGTTGTGCATCAATTACACACGAAATACAAAAAAATGACAATCAAATTGGGGACTCTCAAAATGTGCAAAAGGACTCGTGAACCCTTTTTTTGTTGGGGGGGGGGAGGGAAGGGGTAGAGAACACAGAGAGAGAGACAGACAGACAGAGAGAGAGAAATCACTTGATAATGCACTTAAATGATTCAACACGCATTTAAAGAAAACCTGTACGCACACTTACACACACCCAAACACACACACACCCACACATACACACACAGAGTCTGTTATTATTTTAGGTTGTTGCTACGCGCTGGTCCCCTATATTTTGTACTTCGAACAATTGACCCTTGTTGTTGAGCCACATCATAATATCATGTGACGGATCCGATAAATGTCATATTATATATCGAGAAACTTCCTGGAACGCTTGTGATTGAATTGAAATTTGATACAGACAGGTCATACCCGTACACCTCCACACAAAATATACACCCCACTTCTATACCCCTCTCCACCCAACTCCCCTCTCCCACCACAAAAACATCCAAACACAAAGGATCGCGATAACACAAACACCCGACATAATAAAGAACAAGAGCATAATAATAAACTTTTTTTAAAATTAAATAATAATAATAATAATAATAATAATAATAATAATATTAATAATAAAAATAATAATAATCATCATCATCATCATCATCATCATCATCATCATCATCATCATCATCATCATCATCATCATCATAATAATCATAATAATAATCATAATAATAATAATAATAATAATAATAATAAGTTTGTGTGCATGTGTATGCGTGTGTGCATGTGTTGTGTTGTGTTTGTGCGTGTGTGTGTGTGTGTGAGGGAGTCTGTGTGTGCGTGTGTGTGTGTCCGTGTGTGTGTGTGTGTGATACAACCAAACTTCCTAAAGCTCGCGCACTTCACAAGACACAGTGTGATTAAAGTAGAAAAACAAGGTTCAAGGACCCACTTACACATATCAAACACACGCTTGCCCACAACTCTCACCCGATAGGACCAAAAAAAACAAACAATAAGGGCACTCTAGATTAACCTACACATTACTGCATTGAAAGTAATATTTCAAACTGATTGTGATAACGTAAACGGAACTAACGTCTCACTGGCACGACACATCAGTTAAAATGTTTTGCGGAGTCTTTGTGTAGTCTTAATGGCAGTTGAAAACGTTAAACTGATAAATCTGTGTGTATTGTAATGTAACGCACCTATCCTATCCTATCCTATCCTATCCTATCCTATCCTATCCTATCCTATCCTATCTTATCCTATCCTATCTTATCCTATCCCGTAACTCAAAGGTCGTTGGGCCACCACAGATGATCGTTTAACCAGCGTACTCCATCTTTGTCTGTTCTCAGCAACCCTCATGGCTTCGTTCAGTGTCAAACCAGTCCATTCTCGAATGTGGTCCTCCCACCTCTTGTTTTGTCTCCCTCTTCTTCTGCCTCCTTGCACCGTGCCTTGCACCGTGCCTCGCACACCATAGCTCTAAAGCTAGCGATACACGGTAAGACTAGATCTTATGATACCCGCGTATGCCGCTGCAGATCTGATGTCTTTGCTGATACACGGTATGTATGAGTCATAGGCCTGTCGCTTGTAGGTCGCGGTTTTTCAGTGACCTTCACCTCAGAGTTCAATCAAATAGCTGTTTTGATTGGATGTCTGACCTCCACTGTCGTATCGCGCCGTGAAAAAATAGAACATGCTCTATCGATAAGACTTGATGACAATTCCTACCGATCCGGGAATTTCCGTAGTCATATGCGGGTATCATAAGATCTAGTCTTACCGTGTATCGCCGCCTTTAAACACAAGCATCTCGGTACCACAGAGCCGCACATTCAAATTTTTACTCGGTCTCCGGTATCAGTATACGCATTCCGCAAATTGAAACTCTAATTTGATATATTAAAGTTAGGTGATTAGATATTGATACTGATGGTGGTAACAGTGAGGAGGAGAAGAAGAATGACGATGATGGTAGTGGTAGAGATGATGATGATGATGATGATGATGATGATGATGATGATGATGATGATGATGATGATGATGATGATCGATGATGATGATGATGATGATCGATGATCACGTAATGTTTGATGATGCACAGAAGATTGTCACCTAGAAAACATACCTGCTATCACAGTGTTTGTCTATTAAATGAATCTTTACACTGAACTAGACACAAGTACCTGTCAACTTTGGTTGCAAAACAAGAACTGCTGCGCATAAACACTATACTAGTGACTAGTTAGGTAAGCTACAATCTCATCCTATAGTATACCACCACAAGACACACACACACCCTACACTGTAACTTACTCTTACTAGAAATTTCACATTGACATTCTCTTTGAAGAAGTGAGCTCCACACACACACACACACACACACACACAAACACAAGCATGCACACCGTGTAGCATTTCAAAATGAAATCCTACCAGGAATGTCACTGGCTTATATAACTTTATATTTAGCAGCACGCGTCGAATGGAAGTAACACTTTTTTTTTCCAATAACTGCCCCAGATCTGAAAGCAGCCATGGAAGTTGCTTCTCCTCTCTCTTCAGGTATGCACGCGAAGGATTCTTTATGACTATAGTCGGTCTTTCAAGCGCGCCTAGCCCGAGCACTTTCCAAGACAACCATGACGCGTTTACTCAACCGCGGATTCCCAAGTTCGGGAAAACCCAATCGATGCGCATGCACTAATGGCGAGCGAACGACAGTGCAGGCTGCAGCAGTGTGCATACATTGCATGTGATATTAACAAAGAATGCATGTGACATTTAACAGACACAATGCGGGTGACATTTAACCGTGTCGATGCATGTGACATTACCAAAGAAGTCACCAGGGAAAAAATCGAGCTTTGGTAATTAACAGTGGCAACATTCTCTCGCTGACTTTCTTAAATCATTTCCTGTTATGTTCACCTACAATTATTATTATTCCTTATCAGGATCTCCCGCGTGTTATCGCCTTCTCATTATCTTTCTTCCTCTTCCTATAATCTAATTTGCTTCGCTTGTTTATGCTTTCTCACATTCAATTGTTTATCGCCGTTATCTTCTGTTTCCTCTACTGTCCTTCGTCTTCTGCCACTTCTTTTTTTTCTTCTCCACTCCAATTATTCCTCTCTTGTCCCCTTTGTTTATTTGCTTCTTTTGTCATATTCTTCTTCCTCTTCCTCCTCTTGTACTGTTTGCTGTTGTTGTTTGTAGATTATAGTCACACGACACTTTCGCATATAGGTGACTACTGGACCGATTTATACCATACCTGTCAAGGGGTTTTCGGGTTGTGGTGTAGCAATTTAACAGAAAAACCATAGCAAATGGAGGTTTGGTGTAGCACTGTCTAGTGTGAATCACGCGATTCGCAACAAAACTGGAAACTTCTGCATCCAATATGAACACACACATCCAATGTGTTTACAAATTTATTGTAAAATCTTGTTAATGCACAACACTTTAGCTATTATTATTATCATTATCATTAAAAACATTTTCATGTACGTTTTTCAAAATAAAAGTGAAAATGCGCACACAAAGAAAGAATATATATATAAACTTTTAACTAATATTGATAATAGGCCTACTACAGATAGTACTTTCCTTAAAGTTTTTAGGCCTAAATAAATCCCAGTCTAATCTGACAAATGAATGTTTAAGCGTATCTATAATTAAACCCACTACTTTGCAAAAATTTCATCATTAATTAGACCAATTAAAAAAAAATCTTGTGACACGCACATCTTTCCGGCAGGCTTTACAGAATGTAAACTCTTCACTTTCTTTTGACTTCTCCACTAGGCCTTCAAAATCCGTATCGGTTTCCCATTCAGGCAGGTGCCTTCCTGGTCGTTTGAGGTTTTTAGGTGGAGGCTTTGCCATTTTCTTTGTTCAACTCCGTCTGTCTCTCCCTCACAAAGACCGATCGTAGACTGAAGTTCTGAACGAACACGTGTTGCGGAAGTGCGGTGCTTTTACTAAGTGTCTTTAAACCGGACTCGACCGGAACAGGCTACTTTCGCGCGAAAACCCCCTGGGTTAAAAAATATTATCATCACTTTTGAAAAATTGCGTAGCAGTTTTGTGATACGCCGTAGCAATGGGAAAATGTTTAAAATGCGTAGCGCTACGCAAAAATACGTAGCACTTGACAGGTATGTTATACTGACACCAGCGGGCCAGTTGTTGGTAAAGGGGAAAATAATATGATCACACGTTGACCAATCCGGGATTCGAACCAGCGACCTTTCGGTTACTAGCAAGACGCTCTTACCAACTGAGCTACCCGGCCCCCCTGACACAACACCTTTTAAGACTTCAATGAAAAGACCTTGAGACCCGGTTGCAACATTAAGCGTGTTAAGTTGTCATGGGCAGTTCCTCCTGTTCCTCTTCTCTTCATGCTCTTCCTCCTTTTCTTCCTCCGAATTTTTTTCGGAAGTCACGCTGAGCTAAATTTATGAACAACAACAACAACAACAACAACAAAGAAGAAGAGTTTTTGTCTGATAGGCCATTGCGCGCTAACCAGCTCAAAGCTACTGAAGGCCCTAATCACGCCACCGAGACTCAGCATGCACAACACAGTTTTCTGAAGCCAGAAGGCGGTACAGCAGAAGTAGGGAAATCCCATGCTGGAAGTGCAGCTGATGCACAATGACCTCATATAAAAACTAAGGTGAGGACACGGGAGTTCCAGGTGGAAGTGTTCAGGTGCAGCCAGGTATGACCATGCAGGTAGGGAAGGGATAACTGACTTCTCTCCCGCATTCTGCAATTGCAGATCTCTTCAGATCGCAGCCCTTTGAGTTCGATGGGGGGGGGGGGGGGGGGGGGGAAAAGCGCGTCATAACATCCTGTATTCTACTTATTTTCATTATTATTATTATTATTATTATTATTATTATTATTATTATTATTATTATTATTATTATTATTATTATTATTATTACGATCACCTTGACTTCGATTGAAAAAAGGAGCATGTTCAGTTCTATGTTTCCCCTGGACTATGTTATGTTTGTGAAAAGACCTGCGAGAACACAGAGCTGTGTGAAAACAGACTGGAGGGAATGATAGACCTCAGTGACTACAAACATGGGAGAACACAGGCATGAAAAGTCTTGAAGGAACATAGACCTAAGGACTAAGGAAACAAGTCTGGGGGGACATCGAGCTGACACCGAGAAATACCAAATCTTAAAATGGCGTTTGTGTAGTAGTAGTAGTAGTAGTAGTAGTAGTAGTAGTAGTAGTAGTAGTAGTAGTAGTAGTAGTAGTAGTAGTATAAATTATGAATCCGACAAGCTACAGGTGTGAGGAAGGATGCATAGATAAGATAAGATAAGATAAGATAAGATAATTTTATTTTGCAAGAGTAAAAAGAGTAAGCGCTTTTTACATCTTGCCCTTGGTGCTTGTAACAGTAGCATAGATAACATAGATCAGACCATGAGTAACGATAAGAGCTGATCATTAAATAAATAAAAAATTCAGGCAAGTAAAATGATGATTCAGTTACACCGGCTGGCGAGGGATGACCTCAAAGTTATGTAGGATAAGGGGCGAGCTCAAAGGTAGTTAAGAACACTTCATGGGTAGGACAGGCTGAGTTTGAATTGCCTGTGATGTCCAGAACGTGAGATCATGCTAGCTGTGATATCCTGCCGTCAACATGTATTATGCTACCACACACCTGCTGAACCCTACACACCGTTACACAGCGTTTCTGAGACTCACAGGGGCTTACGTTTAGTGAGTACACGCCTAATCTCAGCTACCCTGCGTGAGACACACCCACATAAGATCATGGGGAATTTTGAATTCGCTCGTTCGAAGTCAGCCAACTTGGAATTCATGTTGTAACAGCAAATCCATCTAACACCTCATATTTGATAGATTTCACAATGACAAGTAAATAACGGCTGCACCTAGGCCTAATTCAGGTGGGAATTTTACATTGGTCGGTAGGGATTAACATTTTACTCCTCCCCATACTGGAATGATTTGTTGTTATTTTTGTTGTTGTTGTTCCTAGCTTTCTCCAACGGCAGCCAGGAACTTTAAAACTTCGCAGTACGCTTAAATGGCATTAGTTAGTTAGTCATTGTTTACAGGCTCCAGCGGACTGCAAAGCGCCGAATCAAGACCACTTAAATCGGATGGGAAATTTCAGGTAAATCTCATAAACTGCGATTAATGAACTAAGAACCGATTTCAAGTTTACTATTTTGGAATTTCTTATCCCCCTCCTTGTTGTCCTTCGCCTTCTTATCTTTATCCTTATCTTTATCCTTCTTCTTCTTTTTCACGGATTAATGAACTAGGAATCGACTTTCAAGGCTATTATTTTGCAATTTCTCCTCCTCCCCCTTCTTCTTGACTTAAGACTAATAGTAAGATTGGCAAAGTAATGCTAAAACCAGTTTCAACTGGTAATAAATGATTGACTCTTCTTCTTCTTCTTTTTATTCTTTTTTTCATCATCATCCTCCT
This sequence comes from Oncomelania hupensis, assembly GCA_036898135.1. Taxonomy (NCBI): domain Eukaryota; kingdom Metazoa; phylum Mollusca; class Gastropoda; order Littorinimorpha; family Pomatiopsidae; genus Oncomelania; species Oncomelania hupensis. Next base: position 48,218,550 of record CM072524.1, read on the forward strand.
TCTCCTCCTCCTTCTTCACAATAAGGCCAAGGCTTTGTTCCACCACTGACAAGGGGCCGGGTAGCTCAGTTGGTAAGAGCGTCTTGCTAGTAACCGAAAGGTCGCTGGTTCGAATCCCGGATTGGTCAACGTGTGATCATATTATTTTCCCCTTTACCAACAACTGGCCCGCTGGTGTCAGTATAAATCGGTCCAGTAGTCACCTATATGCGAAAAAGTCGTGTGACTATAATCTACAAACAACAACAACAACAACAACCACTGACAAAAACACAAACACAGTTTCAAGCTTGCCAACGCACCTACCTCAGGTGGGGAATTTCAGGTAATTATGAAGGTGCAGCTACGCTGCCTGGGGGCACGGTATTGACAAAGTTAACGCGGCTGCGTCCTGTGCATATCTCCACGCGCACAGTAAATGAATTCTGCTTGCAACAGGAATAGGATTTTTTTTTCTTTACATGATATACTGAACCTTTAGCGGTCATAGCTGGACCACTCACATGAACCGGGTCTATCTCTCACAAGCATAAGATCGACCAAAATACTCATACAAATACAAGTTCACGATATTATGACCACCCTACCACATCCCAGGCCACTTATTGAAGATTTGAAAATGAAGGTGCGGCAAGAGAAAACATTCCAGGAGGGTTATTTTGCAGGGTCAGTGCCCTACAGCATGGCTGAGACTAGGCCAGGCCTCATCCCTCTTACTAGGGTGAAGTGAGGATGAAGAAGACTTCGGCCAGTTTCAGCAACGCTGCATGTAACGAACAGTGCATGTGCAAGGCTAAGCTAAAGCAGAAGACAGGCTGACACACACACACACACACACACACACACACACACCCACACACACACCACCGATAGATCGTTTTTAGAACGATACATCAGCTTGGACAAGTTGAAAAAGTCATTCCTTCAAACTACTTACTTAAGCCTATTTAAGTAAGCTGTGCTTTTGTGCGCTCTTCGCGCATTCTGTGTAATATTTCGCTCGTCTCTAGAAGAAAATTGTGTTTACTTTAAACAGACCTGCTTACGATGGAAATACTTTACAGAAGTCAATAACTAATTAATTCCAGCTTGCAGAAGTAGGGAATACCCAGCAGAAATCAATACTTAATTTGCCGTGCGTAGTTCCTCCTCCCCCCCCCCCCCACCCCTCTCCCTTTCTCCTTCTGCACCCCTTCACCATTCCGCCCACGCCCGCTGAAAACCCGTCACGGCTGAGGTACTTTCAACAAAACCTAATCAAGAGTTCGTCAATTCACTGTATATGACAGTTAGGTGCGAGTTCTTCTTTTTCTCGCACCCCCCCCCCCCCTCGGGCCTCCTCCACCCCGTTCCCTCCTATTTTTGTTTCTTCTGCTTCTTCTTTCATAAAAGCACTCAATCCCGTCTTCTTCTTCTTCTTCTTCTTCTTCTTCTTCTTCTTCTTCTCCTCCTGCTTCTTCTTCTTCTACTTCTTCTTCTTCTTCTCCTGCTTCTTCTTCTTCTACTTCTTCTCATCCTTGTTTCCTCCTTCTTCTTTCATCAAACCATTAAATCCGATCGATGAATTACGTCGTCTACAGAGCGACTCAGAGAGAGAAAGAGAGAGCAAAATTGTTCCAACATGTCGTTCATCTTTGTGCTGACTAAGTAACATAACAAAGGACACCCAGTCAACTTGACTATCAAGTCAACACATCGTGACCACCCGCCATGGATAAAACATGCAGCACCTTGCATCTCAGCAACTATAGAAAATGTTTTAAAATATAACAAAATAAAAATACAAAATAGCAACTACTAAAATTACATTTATTATACGTTGGACTATATACTCTTACATCTGCACATACACACACACACGCACACACACACCCACACCCACACACACCCACACTCACTCACACACCAATTCTCTTTCGTCTCTTCCAGCTCCTTCCCTTGTACGTCTAATGAAATTAATTATTAAACAATTATAACGTTGTTATCCCATGTCAAAAATTAATAATTAAACAATTGTAACGTTGTTATCCCATGTCAAAAATTAATAATTAAACAATTGTAACGTTGTTATCCCATGTCAAAAATTAATCTAGTTCTGATATTTACAGGTTGTGTGTAACAAAAACAATTTCAGTAGTTTGTCCTTGATGTCTTTAGATTGAATTGTATTGTTAGTTATGATTCCTAGTTGCTATCCCAAATCAATTTTTTTTCCTCTTTTCCCCTCTCAATCGCCCCCCTCCCCACCCTTCTGCAATCCCTTTGTGTACATAGTTTTAATTTAAAAAATTTAAAATGTTATGTAATTAATTATTTTGCATGTGTGTATATCATTTTAACGATGTTCATGTGCCCTTAATGGTGTTTTTTTTTCTGGAATAAACTTGCCTTGCCTTGCCTTGCCTACAAATGCACACACCCATATAATAAAAATAGAATAAAAATATACTAAAAATAAAGACACACACACACTGTCGCGAACCGGTTTTATATTTACTCGTGTCCGATGACATTATATTATTATTATTAGTCTGTTTCTGTGACGTTGGTTTTTTTATTGTTGCAGGGCTCTGCACAATGAACTGCTATTACCCACTTGTCTTAGTCTATGGGGGTCGCTAGTTATCTCCCGGTGACTTCACTTGATACATTTATTTGTTTAGCTCGGTCTGTGTTTAGGCTGGGGTCCAGAGATAGATAGTAAATGGTAAAAAATCACTTTCACACTAGCTTTCACAGGGCTATGAAACATATGTAGTCCAGCCACTTGATAACAGTAAAAATCACACATTTATTTCCTCTACTCTATACACGATCTTTGATGTACGAAACTAACTTAAAAGTTCAAATGTCAATACGAATGGTTTGCTCGCTGATAGGTCTAGGCAGCTACTTTCTCATCATAGGGCACTGGATACTTTCTGCCCTAGTGGTCAGAGTTCTTGAAGAGTGGACTACTGTGGTCCTTTGTTACAGTTTTAGTGCACTGTTTCGAGGGGCACTTAACTGAGTGGTTGAAGCGCTGTGCTGTGGTGGATTCTGTGACAAGCTGTGTTGTCGTGGAGTCTTCTCCCTGTGGTTAGACTGGTGGGCTATCTTCGCGCAATGCTGGAGATGCCTCGGCAGCCAACTTTCAGCGAAGAATTGTTTTTGTTGTTTGCCGAGTTGGGCTCACGATATAATACCTGCTCGTCTCTTTGACAATGTCAGGCCGTGGCTAACTTGATTGAATTCGAATATTCAACAAGTACTGCTTCCCTGGTCTATCAGTGGAGAGATTTCTGCTAGGACGTAGCTGTGTACTCTAGGCAGTTCAAATGTAGACTGACTTTCTACTTCTCTCCTTGAATCAGCCAGAACTTGTTCTACCTACTCTAGCTGTGTTCTCATTGGCTGGAAAAAAATTCTGAGTGGCTGTAAAATTCGAAGCTCTATCGTAGGCTGCGATGATGTCACTAACTGTGCGGGCGTCAAGCTACAACTGTGTGTACACATCAGTAATACCTTAATCGTCTGCTATAGACTAACAGTGACCTTCTAAGCCTACACTGACTAAACAAGCAAAGGCTCAAATTGTGCGGGGTAAACTGGTCCCCTTGTTACAGTTTCCTTGTAAGAAAATATAGGTAGACTAGCTGCTGGGAGCGCGAAGTTTATATTGATGTTATGTAAGACAATAAATTATAAAGAATTTTGACGTTGATGTGATGGATAGAGTGATGAGCAGATAGTGGTTCACTGTAATTGGAATAACGAATTGAATTCGGATAATGAACTGTTTGATGTTGAAACTACAATTGCAGTGTAAAAAATTCAGTCCATTGTATGAATAAAATTTAATTGGTGTCAACTGTTATTGACGTATTAATGTGTTGTTACAATTAGCTGTATGAATTTTGTTTAGGTTGGTGAACTGTATTCGATATGGATGGAATTGATTATATTGCGCCACTGGTCCCGTCACAGAGGAGAGAGGTGGAGTCAATGGTCCAAAGAAAGTGTTAGTATCTATAAAACTTAGTTGTCGTTAACTCCTTTGTCTGCAGACGTCTTTAGCTGCGAGGCCTCAAGGATAATAAGAAGAAGTCGAGGACGAAGAAGAAGAAGAAGAAGAAGAAGAAGAAGAAGAAGAAGAAGAAGAAGAAGAAGATAAGGGGTGGGGTGGGGGATTAAAAAAAAAGAAGAAGAATGTTGTTGCATCAAATTTTATTCATCAGATTAACATAAGAAGAAGAAGAAGAGGAGGAGAAATAGGAAGAAGAAGAAGAAGAAGAAGAAGAAGAAGAAGAAGAAGAAGAAGAAGAAGAAGAAGAAGAAGAAGAAGAAGAAGAAGAAGAAGAAGAGAAATAGGAAGAAGAAGAAGAAGAAGAAGAAGAAGAAGAAGAAGAAGAAGAAGAAGAAGAAGAAGAAGAAGAAGAAGAAGAAGAAGAAGAAGAAGAAGAAGAAGAATTAGGAAGAAGAAGAAGAAGAAGAAGAAGAAGAAGAAGAAGAAGAAGAAGAAGAAGAAGAAGAAGAAGAAGAAGAAGATGAAGAAGAAGAAGAAGAAGAAGAAGAAGAAGAAGAAGAAGAAGAAGAAGAAGAAGAAGAAGAAGAAGAAGAAGAGAAATAGGAAGAAGAAGAAGAAGAAGAAGAAGAAGAAGAAGAAGAAGAAGAAGAAGAAGAAGAAGAAGAAGAAGAAGAAGAAGAGAAAAGGAGACGGAGAAGAGGAGCACGAGAGAAGGATAAGTAGAGGGAGATTAAGGTAGCACAGGAAGAAGACGACTAAAGAACGTGTCATCAGACATGAAGAAGTCGATTGGGAACGCAGCAGCGGAGTAACTATACAGAAGCCCGAGAGAAGTTTTGTCCCCCCCAAAAAGGGGTTGCATGTTTGGAAACCGATGTTCTTTCATTTTTTGTAGCTACTGACAATTGACCGTTCTTTGCATGAACCAAGTGCAGGTAAATTTATTATGTTGTTTACCTCTTGAAAAGTTTTAAAAAGTTGCTAGTAATTACAGGTTTTAAAAAAACGGCCACTTTTCCGTGTAGTCGGTTTTAAATGTTGTGCGACGTTTCTTTGCCGAAGTAAAAGACGAGGAAAACGCTAAACCATCATCGCACGCCGCTTTTCTTTTAGACGACGCCATTGTTTTTTATTCGTAAGTTTCCGTGATGTAGCTCAAAGTACTGCGCATGACAATCAACACAAAGAGAACGCATTACGCATGTGCACACTTGGTATTGTGACCTTGGCAAATTTCGGAGCAAGCGGAAACGGCTCTTCAGTGACAAGTGTACCTTGCGAGTACACTCGCACCAAAACTTTTTCGCATATATGCGAGACGAAAATCGGGAATCCGGGACAATCGGAGTATATTTGCGATTTTCAGGGACAAATACGGCCCCCGTCCGGAACGGTAGGCATGTAGGATTCTGTAATAGAGGGTGTGACCATTAGTTTAGTGTTACGAATGAGAGAAATTGTGAGACGGGAGAACACGCAGATTCATGCATACACGCATGCAAATTCTTGAAATACACCTTTTCGTTACAGTGGTGATCCTGATGTGAAAGATGGATAAAGGGATTCAGTCTCATGTGCATAGCGGCGTTTAAACACACTGGTCAGTGTCACCTCTTTCAGATGAACTAAATACTGGCAATTAAAAAAACAATAATAAAATACTTCCACACTGTATCAATGCCATATTATTATATTACATTATCCGTACTAACATTTTAAGTAAGTGAGACATCGTCCCAATGACATGTCATTCACCTTTGTGCTGACAAATAAACAGATGAACTTAATTGTGTTTTCGTTCAGGATCCTGTGGCAACACTTACCCCGTGCATTATAACAATTTCTATATTGGTCGGGGAGTGCACACAATAGTATCATCTTAGTTTATCCTATTAGGTAACGTAACTGTAATTCCCCTTTAGCACACACACACACACACACACCCACACACACACACCCACACACACACACACACCTACACACACAGACAAGACTAAACGACATCGTGCAAATTTGGAGCTAAGATCTTCTTCAGGCGGACAAACCACAAGAGACAACAAAACAATACTTCCAAACAAAACTCCTACAAAGAAAAAAAAAGACAAAATTGTCTAAATTCCAATATTTTGAATATTTTAATTATCACTCACCTGCTATTATAACTATTCCTCCTCCTCCTCCTTCTTCTTCTTCTTCTTCTTCTTCTTGCCTCCTTTCTAACTATAATATCTTCCTTTTTGGAGTGGTCCTGATTCGGCTCTATAATATCTTCCTTTTTGGAGTGGTCCTGATTCGGCTCTTGGCAGTCCTCTGGACCCTGTAAACACCGAAGATCTATCTATCTATCTCCCGTTTTGGAGTTCTGTTGGCAAGTACTGTTTTGTTCTATCTCGTGTTTTGTCTGACCTGAAGGAGAGCTTAGGTCCAAAATATACATTGTCCGCTTTTGTATTTTCTTTGTCGACCTTACCATTCTTTTGGCTTCTGCGCACGTTTGTTTCTCATTATTGTAAATGCCTGTCACTTCCACAAAAGCATTTCTGCAACAGGCGTCGCGGTCAGTAGGCTAATTAGAAGAGGCCTGATCAAGGGCGGATCAGCAGGTTCACGCGGGAGGGTGCACTTTTTTTTTTTTTTTTTGGGGGGGGGAGGGGGTAGAGAGAAGTTTTTGTATCTTACCTCAGATTCACAGCAAAGAACAGTTATTCTTTCAAAACAACAGTTTATGGGCAAAACGCCCTGACATACATGTGTTACACTTTCTTTTGTTGTTGAGTTGCTACCTAATTGTACTTAGATCAAGCTGTTGCTATAACTGCTGTAAATATACATTTTAGGAATAAACAGGATTAGAATAATATTAACAAGAATAAACGACAAATAAAATAAATTATAAATATCTTTATCTCTATCCCTATCATCATTATCAAACAAAATATGTACATACCACTTCAGTGTGAGGTAGGTCACAAAATGGTTCAGCACAATATAAAATGTCTTTTCACAAAATAGAAATACTCCTAAAAACTGGTAACTAACACTAATGCTGTGCAACAACGCTAGGCTGTTGCTTCTTTGACGTCTATCTAAATAAAGAGTGACACAATATAAAATGAACTCTTCTACATAGAGCTGGAATGAGAGGAGTGTAATTAAACGAAATAAGCAGAGGTATTCTCGCCCAATTTCCGGTCTTGTCATCATGCGCTAATCATTGACACTGTGCTTGTTTAGTCTACAGGCTGGACAGTCCCCGCTTCTATCAACAATGAGCCCAGCGCACAAGGAAATAAATGTTTTACATTGAAAATAAACCTCTTACATAAACGCAAAATGCAAGCGGCATATGACGTTTTAGCGGATGTTACACGTCATAATTGGCCGGCGTTCTTTGAAGTTGAGCTGTTACATGTCTAACATGTGTAGGCCGATTGGTGAGTGTGAGTAAACGAAAGAAGAAAGGAGGGAGGGGGTGGGGGTAACAGGAGATTGAGGCGTGAAGAGGGCAGGGATTGATATGGGAAAGAAAATAGGAGAGAATGCATTATTATTATTATTATTATTATTATTATTATTATTATTATTATTATTATTATTATTATTATTATTATTATTATTTATCATTCTATATAGCGCTTTTTTCAGCATCTTTGAGGTAAATGACGATTATTATTATTATTATTATTATTATTATTATTATTATTATTTATTATTATTATTATTATTTGGTGGAAAGACTTTAAATAAATTATTATTGTATCACTTTGGTGGAAAGACTTTAAATACATTAAACAACTTCTTATTATTATTATTATTATTATTATTATTATTATTATTTTTTTATTATTATTATTATTATTATTATTATTATTATTACTGTCCTTTATTATTATTATTATTATTATTATTATTATTATTATTATTATTATTATTATTATTATTATTATTATTATTATTGTCCTCTATTCTTCTTCTTCTTCTTCTTTTTATTATTATTAATATTATTATTATTATTATTATTATTATTATTATTATTATTATTATTATTATTATTATTATTATCATTATGCTGCTGTTGCTGCTGCTGCTGATGATGATGATGATTAGCATGATTATTAGCATGATGATTATTATGAATATTATGGATATTCTGAATATTCTTCTTCCTCTTCTTTTTCTCCTTCCTCTTCTTTCTTCTTCTTCTTTTCCTTCTTCTTCTTTTTTTTTTTTTTGGTCGTCCGTGGGGGGGGGGTGCACGTGCACCCGGTGCACCCCCCCCAGATCCGCCCCTGCCTGATAATTATGGAATTTGGAATGCTAGCAGTCCCCTGTTTTAGTCCAAAAGTTTTCTCATGCTTACACCACCTCAGAACTCTTGAACTCAAACTTTCAGGGTTGTGTTGACCTCACGTCGCCTCACGCTTCAAAACGCTGATCAGGTTAAAAGGTCAGCGAGTTTAATGCGGAGTACAAGAGGTCATGACCTTAAGATGACCTACGATTGCATACCCCCTCAATCTGCTTCCACCCCATTACCACGTCTCTCTCTCTCTCTCTCTCTCTCTCTCTCTCTCTCTCTCTCTCTCTCTCTCTCTCTCTCACCCTCTCCATCCCCTTAGAACTTCGTCTTATTTATTTATTTAAATTACTGAATCGTTCTTATTTAGCTATTTTCCAGCTCAAGAGCTGCTCAAGGCGTCTTTACAAGAAACAAACTCGTCAACTTGTTTAATAAGTAACCCGAAACTTTCACGATACGTTGACATAGAACAACAACCTGAGTTTATCATTGAAGACCGAGTCGCTCCCTGTGCCCATGCTCGCAAGGATGACCTCGTCGCAACTCGGAATGGCAAGAGGTAGAGAGGGGAGGGGGTGGTAGGAGGTCATCAGACGGAGAGGGGAGGGGGTGGTGGGAGGTCATCAGACGGCGTACAAAAACCTGTGTTGACTCTAGCTAGGTCAACGTAACCCCCCAAAAATCACTGTAAAAACTTCATCATTGTAGTCCTATCAAAGCTCGTTCTTTTTCGCCTCAATTGCAAATAAACTAGCTTAGAGTCGAGAAAGAAAAACGAAAGAAAAATAAATACATACAAAAAGATCATGTGACCCTTCCGAATTACCAATCGAACTTGCTTCGCTCCGTGTCAAGACGCTCTTAGAGCCGAAATATTATGCGTTTCCACGATTGAAGGAGAAGCGGCGACGAACAATCTCTAAAATCGATTATTATTTTTCGACGAGAACACGCGTTCTGCTCCTGGCTTTACACTATAGATGAGCGTTCTCTCTCTATCTCTCTCTCTCTCTCTCTCTCTCTCTCTCTCTCTCTCTCTCTCTCTCTCTCTCTCTCTCTCTCTCTCTCTCTGTGTATTTTTTCGGTCAGTGAACTCGTTTGAATATTATTGTCACCCACTTCTTTTGTAGACATCATAAAATCATATTAATAATAAAGATATTTATAAGGCGCTTTTCCTACTAAAGCGCTCCTTCACGCTTTTGCCCACTCACACAGTTAGGACAATACATAGAGGGGCTGGGAGCAAGAGAAATCAAAGCGGGTTTGGGGAGAGGCAGTAATAATCAAAGTGATTCCCCATACACGCGCACACACACACACACACACCCACACACACACACACACACACACACAAACAGAGGATGAGTCAATATGGAAGAAGCAGTTTGAAGACAGAACAGATCAGGAGAGGACTTTAGAGAAGAAAATGAGCTTTGAGGTTGGCCTTGAAAGCAAACATAAGCTCACAGCGTAGTTGCGACTCGCCGAGTACCTATCAAACGTATATCAGAGGTGAGGCAGCTGGTCTCAGCTACGCTGCGTGATACTGTACTTCAATCTCAAGGATGAGCCCCTACCTCCGTAACCTAAACTGCAAGATCTCAGCCATCACAATGTTGGAAACGGTCTTAACGAACGAAGGAAAGGCTCATACATATTTTTTTCACGATTCCTCTATAACCATTTCTTCCCCTATTTCCCCACCCCCACCCCATCTTAATCTGGAATGACAAGCACTGAGAATACAGAGTTGCCTGTGGCGTTAGATTTGTCTCTCACGTCCTTATTAGTGAGACGTACCCTGTGAGCCCAAATCAGAGAGGAAGACCGATAAGTATTATTATTACGACTGAGACGCGCACGATAGTTCCAACAATGTGTTTACTATAATGGAAACTGTCACGTGGGGTTTATGGGCTCTGCACAATGGAATTATGGACCCTCACGTTTATTCGGTGGGAACTGCTAGTACGTCACCCTATGAATTACTTTAATAAATTTATTTGTTTAGCTCGTTCTGTGTTAAGGTTGGGGTACAGAAATAGATAGAAAAATGGTAAAAGAATACTGTCACACTAGCTTTCACACGGCTATGAATCATATGTAGTCCAGCCTTTTGATAACAGTTAAAATCACACATTTATTTCTTCTACTCTATACAAGGTTCTCTAAGTACTAATCTAACTTAAAAAGTCTCTTTCAATGCTAATAGTTCGATCGCTGATAGTCTATGCAGCTGTTCTATCTTCATCGGGCACTTGCTCTTATATTTCATGTAGATTTGGACTACTGTGGTCCTTTTTACAGTTTATGAAGAGTTGGACTACTGTGGTCCTGTTATAATCAGTTTAAGTGCACCTTCGCCTTATGCACTTAACTCATGTGTGGGGAGTTCGAAGTCCTTCTGTGAGGTAGCTTCTGGTCCACCTGTGTCGTTGTGTAGTTGGGTTCCCTTGCCACGCTGTGGGGTCTGACAGGGAGTTTTACCGGGTCGCTCGTTCCGACTTGTGCGGTAGAGGTTCCTCAACCAACTTGTCGTTTCTGTGGAGTGGGGCACACAGGATAGCTCGGGATAGCTCGGGATAGCTCGCCTGCCCGTCTGTAATATAAGAGACGAAATTCTGCACAACCCTGAATAATCGGTTTGTGCAGAGCGTCTCACTGAAAGCCAAAGTAGCCCTCAGTGATAGCTCCACATCTCTATACATAAGCGACGAACATTCTGCTACTTCCGGGTTCCACTGGAATTTCACTCTAAATTCCTATACATACATAAATATCAATCGTGTCTAACTATACACATACAGAATTAATAATAATATAAACATTCAGTGGTACAGCCACTGGTCTGCAAACATACATATAAGTTAAACAACAGTGGTTCCGTACGGGATACAACATGGCGGCGTAACCGGTCGTGTTTCGCCTCGTGGTCGGCTCTTCCACATGGTCACGCAAATTCGGATTAATAATTCACATTTATGCATAGCAAATTCCACAAACATAATTTCAACAATAATATAAATATATCACGATGAAACAGAAGGGTGTTCATTTACCTGTTTGACAAGTTCAGGCCCGTTGTGACTTGATAGAATTCTAAGATCCTAAGTCCTGCTTCCTGGTCTAAGTGTGGCGAGATTTCTCTGCCAGCTTTCTAGCTGTTACCACTTCGGTGTATTACTCCCAACTGACCAAAAATGTGCGGGGTTTGGACCTAGTCAAACTGGCTCCAACCACTTTGCCTAAGCTATCCCATTGGTTCCAACGGTCCGATTCAAAACTCAAGTGCTGACGTCACTGCGCTGGGTGTGTGGCTCAGGCTCGCAGTGTGCTGTAATTTAATTGCTACTGTGTACTATACTAACTCTCTACTGTTACAAAGGCTACCCATGCTGAATAGTCGATAGGCAGAGTTTAAACTAGCCAATTCGTGACAGGCTCCCTCAACTGAAAAAAGGCGATGACTACTGGATTCGACCTTTTTCTACTACAGAGCCTAGTTTAACGCTGCACTATCCTAGGGTCCTATTTACAAACTAGTTAAGTTGCTCTACCTGAGCTGCAATGCTGTGCCAGGTAGCTGTGGACACTAGTGACAGGGTTTTTATTGGGCGGGGACGAATTCTGGTGCTGTGGCCCTTAGTTGTGTTGGGTGGGCGACAGCTGCTGTGTCCTCCACGAGATGGCGACTGAGGTAGTCGGCTCCGTGGTTCTCTTTGCCGGGGATGTACTCGATCTGGAATGAGTATGCTTGAAGGGTGAGTGCCCATCTCATCAGGCGAGAGTTCAAAGACTTGGAGGCTGCCAGGAACGATAGTGGTTGGTGGTCCACCTGAACTGTGAAGTGGGTCCCATACAGGTAGAGTTGGAATTTCTGTATGGCCCAGACTAGTCCAAGACATTCTTTCTCCGACGTGGCGTAGTGGGTCTCGGCGGGTCTCAATTTTCTGCTGGCGTAGGCGACAGGGAATAGCGTCTCTGCATTCTTGGGGTCGCGCTGTAGCAGTACTGCTCCGAGGCCTAAGTCGCTTGCGTCGGTGCGAAGAACGAATGGCTGAGTCAAATCGGGTAGGTGGAGTACTGGCGCCGATGTCATTCTGTCCTTGAGTGTTTGGAAGGCTGTCTCGCATTCGGCTGTCCATACTACTTTGTCCGGGGCGATTTTCCGGGTTCCATTTGTCAGTGGTACGGCGATGCTGTTGTAGTTGTGGATGAGCTTCTTCCGCGATGGCGATGGCCATCCATGTGTGTGTGCTGGGGGTCGCCGGTCGGTCCGTGTATTTCTTGAGGCGATCGATGTGGTGGTATCGGGCTCTCCCGTTTACCTCTACTTGGTAGACTGTCTTGGATTTCTTGGCAGTCACCCGGTACGGTCCTCTCCAAGCGATGTCCAGCTTGTTGGTTCCACTTGGAAGTAAGAGTAGCACTTGATCGCCGACTTGCAGTTCTCTGTCCTTCGTGTGGCGGTTGTAGTACTTCGCCTGACGGGCTCTTGCCTTCTTCAGTGCTTCACCAGCTTTCTTCCACGTTGCTTTGAGGGTTTCCTGCAGGTCTGCGACGTACTTGGTGGCACCTCTGGGTGTGTCGTCTATCTTGGCCTCCGTCCAACTTCTGCGTAGGGCTTCTAGCGGTCCTGCTAGAGGTCTGCCGAAAAGCAATGTTGACGGGGTGTAGCCTGTGGCTGCATGGGGCGTTTCTCTATATGCGAACAGTGCCGCATTCACGTAGGTGTCCCACGCTTCTGGATTGTCGTCGGCGACTTTCCTGAGTATGGTGAGAAGGGTTCCATTCAGTCTTTCTACTTGTCCGTTGCTGGCGGGGTGGTATGGTGGTGTGCGAATGTGATGAACTTGTATCAACTCGAACACGTCTTGCATCAGGCGGCCGGTGAACTGAGATCCGTTGTCCGTTCTAATGCTGTCCGGGAATCCGACTCTGGTAAAGATGGCGATGAGTGCATCTGCAATCTTCTTGGTGTCGATCGCTGGCAACGGGACTGCTTCGCACCACATCGTACATGCGTCGACGAGTGTGAGTAGAAATCTGTTCCGCTTCTTGGTCATGGGCAGTGGTCCGACGATGTCTACTGAGACTTGCTGGAATGGTACGCCGACTACTACCGATGGTCCTAAGGTAACTGGTACGGTGTGATGTCGCGGGGAATATCGTTGACATTGGTGGCAAGATTTCACGTAGCGCTTGACATCCTCCGTGATTCCTGGCCAATAGTAGTGTGCGCTGATTCTCTGCACTGTGGCTCCAATTCCCATGTGTCCGCTGAGTGGCATGCTGTGGCCTAGTTCTAGTACTTGGGCTCGAAGGGTGGCTGGCAGTACTAGTTGGGTGTGATCTCCATCTCCTTGTCGATGAAGAATTCCCTCTTCCATGTAGAAGTCTCCCTTGTGCGGGGGTGTGTGCGCCTTGGGTAGCTTCTGGAAGCACTTCGCTATCGAGGGGTCTTCTTTCTGTGCTGTTTGATCTCTTCGAGTCCTGGGTTCGGAGCGAACTCGGGCTGGGGTGGTTGGGTTTTAGCTTGGGCCCTGGTTTGCACTGCAGCTATCTCTACAGTTTTGGGGGGCGTGCCTAAGAACACATACCTACAACCTAGCACTAGATCATACAGGGGTTTCTGTAAAACAGCTGCTTGGATTCGTCCTGTGACGTACCTACTCTCTACTTCTATCCATGCTATTGGGCAAGTAGTCGTCGGTTTCGTCAAGTCTGCTCCTTGTAAGTCGACTGTCTTGTCTGTCAAGTCCGCGCGCGATACAAGAGATTCGCTAACTATCGCGTCGTATGATAGACCTGTGTCATACAGACAGTTCGCTTCTTTTCCGTTGACCTTGACCGTGTCTGTCACCGATGGGTGATCTCCGATTGTGTGTGGCTTGTTACCGCTGCTTTGAGTTAGAACTCTGTGCGCTGGCCGGCTTTCGCGCTCTTCCCTACGTTGTGCGGCCAACTTGAAACATTCTGCGGTGGAGTGATTGTTTCTGTTGCAGAACGAACAATACCGTCTCTGTTCTGCGGGACCTCTTTTCCCGAATTCCGTGTTGGGTCCTTTATTTTGCCCAGGTCTGGGATTATTCGGCTTATTCGCGGTGCGCTCTTCCCGGGTAGGGCTTCGTTTCTGTGCCTCTTTCCCGTTAGGCTTTAGGTCTCGCCTGAAGCTCTTGGCTTCTCCGTGTGCGGCCACGTACCTATCTGCGACCTTGACCAGATCTTCCAGTCTTTCCGCGCCCTGCTCTACTGAGAATGTCCTCAGCTCGGGGGTCATGGTTTCCCGTAGCTGTTCCCATACTAACAGTTCTGTCAGTCCATCATACGTCTTAGCCGTGGCTGACTGGCTAATCCACTTATCCAGCATTGTGGACAACCGATCCGCGAACTGCGCATAGCTCTCTCCTTTCACTCTCCGATTGGTGCGGAACTTTTGCCGGTAGCATTCTCCTGTCAGTTCGAATCCCGTTAGGAGTGCCTCTTTTACTTTGTGATAGTCAGTCACTCTGTCAGTCGGTAGCTTACTGTAGATGTCATAAGCCTTTCCTCTAAGCCCTTGACTAAGCTTAAAAGACCAATGAGTGGGATCTAGTTTGTACTCTGTTGCTAGACGCTCAAACCTAGTGAGATAGAGATCTAGACCTTCTTCTCTCTCATTGAATGTTCCCAGTGGAAATGACATTCCTTGTACAGGGTTGGATGCTACCTCTAGCTGATCTGAGTGGGAAGGGGTTGAGGAAGAACTTGAAGCTCCTGATCCCAATCTTCTTAGCTCTAACTCATGCTGTCTTTCTTTTTCCTTTTCTTCCCTCTCTTTTTCTTTTTCTGCCCTTTCTTTTTCTTTTTCTGCCCGCTCATACTCCCATCTCCTAACTTCTGCTTCTCTCTCTGCTGCTAATGCTGCCTTCTTCTGTTCTCCTTCTAATTCTAATTTCTTCTGTTCTCTTGCTGCTTCTAACTCTGCTTTCTTTTGCTCTGCTTCTAACTTCTTCTGCTCTGCTTCTAGTTCTAATTTCTTTTGCTCTGCTTCTAACTTCTTCTGCTCTGCTTCTAATGCTAGTTTCTTCTGCTCTGCTTCTAGTTCTAATTTTCTCTGTTCTGCTTCGAGTTTCTTCTGTTCTCTCTCTGCTGCTCTCTCTGCCTTAGCCTCCTGTTTCTCTACCTCTGCATTGATATACGCAATTAGGTCTCCCCCTGCTAAGTGTAAAGCTTCCCCTAATTCCTTGAAGCGCAATCTCAAGGCCACTGGGTCCGACATTGCCAAACGTGTCTATGAACAACCTCTGAATCACGTGGAATACCAAAACACTAGCAATATTGCAAGTCAATAAAAACAATGCAAAGACAATCAAATTCGTAATCACTAATAGAATAAAACAAGGGTCAAATGGCATACAACAGTTATTTTAGCAAAACCTGCAAAAGAACAATGCAACATACAGGCACAAAAATATTTGAAGCAAAAAAGTTTTTAACTAAAGAATAGTGCACCACAACTGATCAGTCCCTGTTACAACTATTCTAAGTTATTCTACTACTGCTGCTGTTATCTAATTTTATTGTACTTAGGTCCGGTTCTACCCAATTCCTATTATACACAGATCCTGGCTAGGCTCGCCAATTAAAGTGTCACGTGGGGTTTATGGGCTCTGCACAATGGAATTATGGACCCTCACGTTTATTCGGTGGGAACTGCTAGTACGTCACCCTATGAATTACTTTAATAAATTTATTTGTTTAGCTCGTTCTGTGTTAAGGTTGGGGTACAGAAATAGATAGAAAAATGGTAAAAAGAATACTGTCACACTAGCTTTCACACGGCTATGAATCATATGTAGTCCAGCCTTTTGATAACAGTTAAAATCACACATTTATTTCTTCTACTCTATACAAGGTTCTCTAAGTACTAATCTAACTTAAAAAGTCTCTTTCAATGCTAATAGTTCGATCGCTGATAGTCTATGCAGCTGTTCTATCTTCATCGGGCACTTGCTCTTATATTTCATGTAGATTTGGACTACTGTGGTCCTTTTTACAGTTTATGAAGAGTTGGACTACTGTGGTCCTGTTATAATCAGTTTAAGTGCACCTTCGCCTTATGCACTTAACTCATGTGTGGGGAGTTCGAAGTCCTTCTGTGAGGTAGCTTCTGGTCCACCTGTGTCGTTGTGTAGTTGGGTTCCCTTGCCACGCTGTGGGGTCTGACAGGGAGTTTTACCGGGTCGCTCGTTCCGACTTGTGCGGTAGAGGTTCCTCAACCAACTTGTCGTTTCTGTGGAGTGGGGCACACAGGATAGCTCGGGATAGCTCGGGATAGCTCGCCTGCCCGTCTGTAATATAAGAGACGAAATTCTGCACAACCCTGAATAATCGGTTTGTGCAGAGCGTCTCACTGAAAGCCAAAGTAGCCCTCAGTGATAGCTCCACATCTCTATACATAAGCGACGAACATTCTGCTACTTCCGGGTTCCACTGGAATTTCACTCTAAATTCCTATACATACATAAATATCAATCGTGTCTAACTATACACATACAGAATTAATAATAATATAAACATTCAGTGGTACAGCCACTGGTCTGCAAACATACATATAAGTTAAACAACAGTGGTTCCGTACGGGATACAACATGGCGGCGTAACCGGTCGTGTTTCGCCTCGTGGTCGGCTCTTCCACATGGTCACGCAAATTCGGATTAATAATTCACATTTATGCATAGCAAATTCCACAAACATAATTTCAACAATAATATAAATATATCACGATGAAACAGAAGGGTGTTCATTTACCTGTTTGACAAGTTCAGGCCCGTTGTGACTTGATAGAATTCTAAGATCCTAAGTCCTGCTTCCTGGTCTAAGTGTGGCGAGATTTCTCTGCCAGCTTTCTAGCTGTTACCACTTCGGTGTATTACTCCCAACTGACCAAAAATGTGCGGGGTTTGGACCTAGTCAAACTGGCTCCAACCACTTTGCCTAAGCTATCCCATTGGTTCCAACGGTCCGATTCAAAACTCAAGTGCTGACGTCACTGCGCTGGGTGTGTGGCTCAGGCTCGCAGTGTGCTGTAATTTAATTGCTACTGTGTACTATACTAACTCTCTACTGTTACAAAGGCTACCCATGCTGAATAGTCGATAGGCAGAGTTTAAACTAGCCAATTCGTGACAGAAACTCAAGTCATATCATGTTTAAGCTGTATTGTAGACCTTTGTCATTTATTCATCGTAAGTGGGCTCAGAGTGTGCAAGGATTAATATAACATACCATGATACGAAGAAAGAAAAAAAGCAATATGAGTACAAACGGGTTGCGGGGGCGGAATGGGTCTCTCGCACCGTCTGCCCACCACTACAACAACCGCAAATCTCAAGCCTCACCATGCACCGTTTCCAACCATCCCCGCTGCCACCAAAACTACCCTACTACCCCTACAACCACCCTTCCTGCTGCTGCAAGTTGGGGGAGGGGCTGCTGCTGCTGCTGCTGCTGCTACAGCGTGGAGGCATGCATGCCTGGCGATGATGCAATCGAACGCTCCCTTACGCCGGCCGGCCTCCACGTAGCACGTGCCCCATCGGCTGCAGCGACAACAAAGCAAACCCGAGTATCCGTTCATCGAAGAGGATACAAAGGCTAAACGTAACAGTTTTACCTTTTAGTAGCTTCAGATGTTCTGCGTTTATTAAAAAAAAAAAAGGATTGACCTTGTTGACGAGTCTTTTTGCTGTCCTACTCTTTCCAACCACCCCTCTTGTCCTTCCTTTCTCCTCCTTCTTTTCATCCTCCTTCTCCTCCTCCTCCTCCTCCTCATCATCATCATCTTGCTTCTCTCCCTTCTCCTCCCTTCCTGTTAGTCACCCAACAGTAATAACGGAACGGGGTCGAGATAGCTCTTCTCATCATCTTCTTCTTCTTCTTCTTCTTATTCTTCTTCTTTCTATCCACTATAACTGACTTAGTCATTCGTGAGTAAGAGAACTGGGTCACCATCTCCCCCCAAAAAACCCAAAACGTTCGTACTACATCGTCGGCAATAATTAATCAATGATGTCCTAGCGGTGATGACGATGAGGAGGAGGAGGCGAAGAAGGATAGTGATGGTGATGGAGATGATGAACGAGATGATGATGATGATGATGATGATGATGATGATGATGATGATGATGATGATGATGATGATGATGATGATGATGATGATGATGATGATGATGATGACGACGATCACCAAACCAACTCGTGTCCGCATAAACCGTAAGCATGCAGTGAAGATCTGCGCAATACAGACTTAGTCACATTCATCATGGTTATCATCATACGTTGATTCACTGGAATATGGGAAAGAGCTTGGCATATTAACTACATTATGTAGAGTCACCGAGGAGCTAGCTAAATTGCGATGCAGACAGGCAGAATCCAGCACACAAACACAAATAATTATTCAAGGGTGAGAAAGTAGTGCACACAGAGAGTGGGCCAAACGATCACAAAGGATGGACGGTATAGGTTGGGGGATGGAAGTGGGTGGTGGTTGATGACGAGGAGAGATCGAAGAGGCGAAGTACAGAAGAAGATGAATGTGCAGCAAAATGCAGGGAAGAGATTCGTTGGAGCTTGGGAAGTTCAAGGATTAGAGAGGGGAAGATAGAGAAGAGAACAGAGAAAGAGGTGTGCATATGTGTATAGTGCGTGTTGTGTGTGTGTGTGTTCTGTGTGGGTATCTGTGTGTGTGTTTGTGTGTGGGTGTGGGTGTGGGTGTGTGTGCATAAATGGAAGAATAAGGATGGAGAAGAACGAGGAGGATTCGAACGTGGTGTAAAAGACAAAGCAGAGAAGGGAGAATATCAAGGAGAGATTATGTCAATAATAATAATAACAATAACAATAATAATAATAATAATAATAATAATAATAATAATAATAATAATAATAATAATAATAATAATAATTATTATTATTATTATTATTATTATTATTATTATTATTATTATTATTATTATTATTATTATTATCAATATTATTATTATTATTATTATTATTATTATTATTTATCAGGCTATTTTCCTAGTACGGAAAAGTTCAAAGCGCGCCCTCACACATTCACATGCACACACTCATTAAACATTAGTACAATATATAACTAGAGAGAGAGAGAGAGAGAGGGAGGGAGGGAGAGAGAGTGGGTTTACGGGGGGGGGAGAGAGAGAGAGAAGGGTGGGCAGAACAAATTAAAGCAAAGCGGGTTAAGGGAAGAGACGCAGGGTCAAACAAGAGAGAGAGAGAGAGAGAGAGAGAGAGAGAGAGAGAGAGAGAGAGAGAGAGAGAGAGAGAGAGAGAGAGAGAGATGATAAAACAGTATTGATCATGGGGAATACCCAGTTTAGGCTTTGTCACGTGTGTGTCATCATTGATCGGAGGGTGTCTGGACGGTACACTGTGTTACGGGGACAGCCTCACACCCACCTACACCCTCACCCCTCTTTCTCCCTCCCTTCCTTTTTTTCCCATTCCCTCCTCTTGAACGGCAAAGGATGTTGACGACCATGTTGGCCAATATTCCAGCATAGGCGTAGGCCTCGAAAGGTTCCCATCAGCTGCGGCAAAGATCAACGCAAGCAGCCTCCTCCTTCATCATAAAACTGCATGACAACTTCTAACAGTCCTCAACTTCCTTGGCCTTGCTTACACCACGGTGGACTATCTGTAGTGGACTATCTGTATGCAATAATAGAGTCACAGCGATGGAAATGTGCTCAATTATGATGGAACAAACCAACAATAACTTGCACGTGCCGTTTACTGCGCTCACAGACCTAGAGAAAGCCTATGAGGAAAGGGGGTGGGGTGGGGTGGGGAGGTAAAAACCTTCCTTAACTGCCCTGCACTGTCATGTTAGGTCAAAACCATCGTTATTACCCACAGTGGAGAATTCATACAGCGCATTGCACATCAGCCAATAAGAAAAGAAGAACAGAAAATTCTACTTTTAAAACAAATACAATAATTAATAAAAATCACTATTATATATAACCAGTACTAAAGCTACAACAGGAAAATTTCAAAACAAAACGCCTCGACATTCAATGGCTGGCGGTCGCCCATGCAATGTGAGCACACCAAAAAAGATCTACAATTGGCCAGTTTCCACTAAACAGACAACCCGGACTTTAGCTGAGTGTCAGATATCTATCAATAGTCCAATCCAACAGGCTTTTTGAAAGTAAGTAAATCCTATAAAAATGATATATATTCTAATTTACTCTTTACAGTTGTGTTTACAACTGAAGAAAAGTCCCACGGAATCGAAGGGGTATGAATATGTTTATTTTAACTTTTTAAAGCGAACTATTTTTTGATGCGAATGCATTGGGGAACCCCCATTTTTACCGCCCAGATATTGTTCCGCATGACGTCAGGAATCTACAGCCAAGTGATGAAATGTGCGTAGGTGACAATGTCAATGGCATTGTTTATACACAGGCTTGGAAGTCTCGTCTCTCGTAGGCCTCAATTACATACTATACATACTATACCACGTACGTATGTAGGAGGGGAAAGAAAAGACTTCAGAGCCTGTGGTTGATAGATGCATGTAGTATTGGTCATCTTATGGCTGATGCAGGCTTGCAGGAGGCATGGTGGCCTAATGGTAAAGCTTTGGCTTGCGGATCGGAAGGTACCGGGTTTGAGCCCAGGCCGGGCATTGTGTTGTGTCCCTGGAAAAGACACTTTACTCTCGTTTCCAACTCCTTCGGATGAGAGTATAAACCAAGGTCTAATCTGTGTCGCATACATTACATCATAATGGACTTTAAAGATCCTGACGCTCATGTCCTAGACGGGTGAGCGCCGGTAACAAGAACACACCCAGCATGCACCTTGGTAAAAAAAAAGTGCCATAATGATCAACACGATTGATTGTGGGCATATACGGCAAGACAAGACAAGGCAATAGAGGCAGTTTGTGCATCAAATTCTGCAGTTCACATCATTGCTGGAAAGGCTTATTCTAGGGCAATTAGAGCACATTTTCTTGTCGAAGCAGCATTGAGTGCAATATTTGTAAGCACTTCCTTCAACATGTCATGGCTGTTGCTCCATCCTGACACTTTGTCCAATGATTACAATCCTAGGAAGGAAAACGGTGATTGTCAAGAAGAAGAGTCACTTCTACATAATCCTGCAGATCTTGACATAACAGAGTCTGTTGGCAAGGATGACTTTGAATAGGCTCTTTTTGAATCACTGATGCAGGGCAAAACAACAGCAAGAGATGCTGCAATACATCCTGTATTATGACGCATTAAAGCAACGTTGGAAGATTTCAAACGACAATGTTCAAGTAGAACGAGCAAGCTATGGATTCAAGAAATGGTACACCTCTTTCACACAGCAATATAGGCTGAGAGAACTGGAGACTTCAAGCTCCATCTATCTGCTGTTGCCAAAATGTTGCCCTATTTTGCTGCTTCAGTGCACAACCTCTACACCAAGTCGGCCAGGCTGTACTTACAGCAAATGATGGAGTTGAACAAAACCTACCCAGAAGTCTATCACGATTTCATGGCAGGCCATCACGTGAAAAGGAGAAGCGATCGCTATAGGGCTGGTCTGTCGTGTGATCTGGTGATTGAGCAAACTTTGATGAGGACGCTGACGTCAAATGGTGGCCTAACTAAAGGGCGCGGAATGGGCGAACGACAAAGACTTGTTTGGCTTCCCTCTATGCCTGCTTGTGCAACAGCAAACCAATGGATGCAATCCTTGACGCAAACAGAGTTCACAACAAGTGAACAGCACAAAGATTCTTCTGAAATAAGGCAAGAGAAAGACCACAAAGAAACTTTGACAGTCATCAACTATGTTTCATCAAAAAATCCGTTTTGCGCTGACATGAGTCTTAGGTCTATTGTTACTGGCCAAGCAGCTGAATCATCTGTCAATGCTGACCAAGCTGTTGAAATTGGTCAGCGCATTCTCCAAGGGATGACGGGTCAATCTCCAGCTGACGTGACGTTCAAGAAAAGCAATCAAGCAATCACAATGGCGACAAAAACTGGAGTGACTATTGGCCAGGAAATGGTGCAAGTGGATCCGCAGTTATTGTTTCAAAGGTTGGTGCAAGTCGCTGGGAATGATACCAACAGGCTCGAAGAAATGTTTTACTATGGACTGGCCAATGTACCTGCTTCCTTGTTTGATGCGACAGGATTCCCCAGAAAAGCCAACAAACATACTCTTGCAGGATTTCTCTGGTCTGCTGTCAATGAAATTGCATCCTTGCCAATTTGCATCGCCTTCCATGGCCCAGAGGGTCGTCCTAAAAGATCTAGCAGAGATGTATGTCAGCTTTGTTGCTAGGAAACATACACTAGCTACAATCATTTTCGATGGCTATGTTGATGGCCCAAGTACCAAAGATGTTGCCCATCTTCGAAGAAGCAAAGGCATGGTTGGGAGACATGTAGCCTTTGATCCTAACATGATCCTCTGCGAGACGAAGGAAATATTCTTGGCCAACTGCGAAAACAAACCGGAACAACAGTCTGTAATAACATTCTTTTTGCCCATGCATTCTGTGGATACGACACGACATCTCATCCCTTCAACATCTCAAAATCACTCACAGTCAAGAGGCTTGATTCAGGAGAGCTCCTGGATGAGGCTAGAGTATTCAATGATAAGATGTCAAGTCATGATGCTGTTGCAGCGGCTGGTGAGAGGGTATTCACCTATACAGTGAAAAACGTTCTGATACCTTGACCAAACTGTGGTTTGTCAAATATGAGCAAAAAGTGTCTGCAAGCCATACACAAATCCAAGCTAAAGTGCTCCCCCAACAGCAGCAGCAGCTGAATTCCATGCCTACAGAACATTCTACCAAGTCCAGGAGTAGCTGAGTCTAGACAGAGACCATGGTCTATCACCAATGGATTGGGAATGGAAGTTACAGGAGGGTGGGCTACTTACATCATAACTAATAGGCCAGCTTCTCCATAGGATATTTTGAATGTTATCCGCTGCTGCTGTTAGAAAGACTGCTCAACTGGCAGATGCAGATGCAGAAAGCACGGACTTACGTGCACCATAGCTTGTGGAGAATGCCGTGGAGTCAGCTGCACAAACTCTGTGGTTCAGGTGGATGACGAGTCGGATTCTGAGAGCGACTAAGGTAGACCACTTCTATATTCTACTGGAAAACTAATCAATTTCCTGGGTTTTTCTGTTTTTCTTTATTTCGTGTGTCTTCCTTTTAATTAATCTTTTTTCTCTTGTGAATTAAATAGAAGTCGACTTTTACAATCGAGATCAAGATTTTTAAGATCATCGGAATTTCGCATTTATACCCCTGTGTTAATTAAATTTTAATCCACAGTCAGAACTAAAACTGACACAGAAAGTGTTGAAACAGATTTTCGGACTGTATATGTTAAGAGCTTTCATTTGACATGCAATATGATATGGTTTTGAATTAAATGTTTATTTCAAGTAATCTCCCTTTGACGCTTTGAAGTGTGAAAAAACATAAGCACCAAAAATCATGTTTCAGACCCCCTTTTTTTACTGGGACTTTTTATAGGTATTTCCTCATTGCTTACAGAATATTTTTTACTGCATAGCATTTTTATAGGAATTAGTTGCTTATTTGGCTATTTATTTCATTACTGGGACTGGACTACAAGTAGGCCCTCAACTGCCTCTGACAGTCAGATTGGGGTCAGCATTACTTTCGGGCACACTGCCTGTATAACATGCGTCACAGGCCGCCAGCGTCAATAACACAAAAACACATTTTCCTTTCACTGCGAATTGCGCAGTTGCGTGCACTCAACGTATCATTAAAGTCAATCACTTTCAACAGACAGTTGGTCTTTCGTCCCCTCCATCATCCCACCCTCCCCCTCTCTCGCCCAACCCGCCAACCTCCTTCCACCCACACCCCCACCCCTCTCCCTTCCCTCCAACCATCAACCCCACCCCTGCAGTACAGTCAGTTTTAGCTTGTGAGTTGCACACATTCCTACATGTCAAGATTTGTTTCCCATTTCAAACCCGCTCTTGAAAGCCTGAACATCTGATTGTAATAATTGTTCTGTTGTTATTGTATCTATATGTCGTAGTTACAACGCAGAAACGCAGCGTAGTATCTTATTCTTAGCGTCCAAAGGCTGCAGCAAGAGGGTGCTTTGGGCCGCGCCTTGAGCAGCTTTTGAGCGGAAAAAAGCGCTGTGTAAAATCGACAGAATAAATAAATAAATATTTATAAACTATAACAATATCGGACTGAGAGCACTGCTCGTTTTGCAGATCCAACTACCCTTGGAAACGTTTAGCTGTATTGGAATACTACTACAGCGCCAAACCCCTCATCCTCCCCCTCCCCACAACCATCCAAACTTAACTCTCCTTGCTTTCCCTACTACACCCCTCCACACACACACACACACACACACACACACACACACACACACGCGAACACTCCTATCAATCTTCTGAATATGTCGTAACTAACGCGTAGGCGCACGCATTAAACAAGCTTGGAAACACTTTCAAATGTATCTCAGTGGGCCAGCGACCCCCGAACAAGTTGTTTCAGTATTTTAGTAATGAAAGAGAGAAGGAAAGGGGCGGAGATTGGTGGGGGAGGTGAAGAGGGGAGGAGAGGTGAGTGGGCAGGTGTAGCTTTCGCAAACACCTGTCACTCCTAAAGTGTTGTTAGTGTAGGATAGTGGTTATGTCGCAAGTTCCGCTGCTAAACCTTTAAATGAATACTGGTAATGAAGGCCAATGTCGCAATTCTGCCGCCTTCAAACAGTCCCCGAACAGCTGTTTAAGTTCACCATATGGGCCCTTTGACTATCACTGTTAAATGGTCGCACCGTCATAATACAGGTCCTAAATAATCATGATTATTAGGTAAAAGTATAATTAACGTGTCGCTTTGTGCGTAGTGCATTTGCGCATCATGGGAAAAAAACATTCGATATTGAACTGGCTCGACACTGAGCGAAGCCATGACGGTTGCTGAGGAAAGAGAAAGATGGAGTACGCTGGCTAAGCGTTCTTCTGGTTGCCCCAAAGACTTTCGAGCTATGGGATAGAATAGGATAGAATAGGATAGGATAAGATAGGCCTATTATGTATTTCACATTCCTGTGACCAGACAAGGGCAGTGTAGGTTAAGTGGGCTGTGGATGGTTTACGTCAGCGGGCCTTCAAATGATCACAAGTTATAGGTAAAGGTGAAGGTTTGTTCCCTAACCTTTCGGTCGTTGGGGGTGTGGGGTCAGTGAAGGAGAGTTTGGGACCTCACTTTTCTCTAGGCCCGCTTAATGAGGGCGGAGCTTATCTCCTCTCCTTTGCCTTCCCCGGTTCTAAACAGATCCAGGTAGGCCTACCTATTCACAGCTAGCTGCCTACCTATTCACAGCTAGCTGCCTACCTATTCACAGCTAGCTGCCTACCTATTCACAGCTATCTATTCACAGCTAGCTGCCTACCTATTCACAGCTAGCTGCCTACCTATTCACAGCTAGCTGCCTATCTATTCACAGCTAGCTGCCTACCTATTCACAGCTAGCTGCCTACCTATTCACAGCTACCTATTCACAGCTAGCTGCCTACCTATTCACAGCTAGCTGCCTACCTATTCACAGCTAGCTGCCTACCTATTCACAGCTAGCTGCCTACCTATTCACAGCTAGCTGTCTACCTGTTCAAAGCTAGCTGCCTACCTATTCACAGCTAGCTGCCTACCTATTCACAGCTAGCTGCCTACCTATTCAAAGCTAGCTGCCTACCTATTCACAGCTAGCTGCCTACCTATTCAAAGCTAGCTGCCTACCTATTCACAGCTAGCTGGCTGGACTGGAGTGTGCGAACGCTTGTTTATATCTTTTTGGGGTTGTTTGGTGTTGCCTTTCCAAGCATGGTCACCCATCCAAGGTAGCCTACCAACCCTTCACAATATAGCTTTACATAAAACATGGCTGCACTATACACTACTGTCCCCACCCCACCGTTACACAATCACTTCAATGACCGCACATCATTCAACATTTAACTACTAATTAAGGTTTCGATATACGCGTAGGGATGTCGTGCTGATTGTATTAGTGTCGTATTTCACGATTATTTTTGATGAAGGGCAAATCAGGATAGCGGGCTGTTAGGTCTAAACATTATCACACTTTAATAATCGCATTTAAATGACCGTTCCGTTACCTTTTACCTTTTAGTAATTAACGCGTGTAGAGTATTTCGCGTTATAATGATTAGTGTGTATTTCACAATCCTTTGGCTAAAACGCCATCTCACACAGGTTTGTTCTCTCATTAAGCACGTGGACCTAAAATGAGTTTTTAGTAATGTAATGCGTCGGCGTAATACGTACTCATTATTTACGTAGGCTACCAAATAATTTTGCAGCTGCTAACTGCCATCAATGACGAAAGGGGATGACTACCGATTGGCGTGAAAAATGGGGGAAATAATGTTGTTGTTAAAATGATGCTCAATAGCCATCCAATTATTTCGCTTTAAGTACTGTAACAGTTATTTTTGACTCAAACCAACTTGACTAGCGAAAGAACAAGAATCGAACTTGGGCGGTCCCCGAGCCTACCTATAAGCGGCCATCGTTCCTAAAACAAACTAGGCCTGACATAATATATCTTTAAGCCTAATCCTATACATCAACAGCAGTGGAAGAAGGATTAAATTGAGAGGAAAGAGGGAGAGAGGAGGGGGAGCAATCTCTTAACGCCTCAGGGTAAAACTTGTGATGAAAATCCTCTGTCAGTAAATCCCTGACCCAGTAATAGGTCACACAATACAGCGGCGAACTAGGACTAAATAACCAAAGCCTTAAGCCAAGGGAAGAGAAAGAAAGAGGCGACACGGAGGGACACAAGAATCAATTTCTCTGGCACCATGATGATGCAATAACTTCCACGCTTTCTGCCGCCACCCCCACATCCCCACCCACTTCCCCTTACTCCCACTTGTCTCCCCTACCCCGGAATCCCATGCTTCGCGGAGTGCGCAGAGGAATCGCCCCTCTCGCGCCATGACGCACGCGCTTGCCCACGCCCATTCCTCCAGGCATGGCACGTTACGCGCACTTTTGACTCCGCTGATCACCGTCTTCTACCTTTCCACTGGAGTTTGCGCTATCCTTCTGCTTTCTTTCCAAAGCAAAGAAGAAGAAAAAGAAGAAGAAGATGATGATGATGATGAAGATGATGATGATGATGATGATGATGATGATGATGATGATGATGATGATGATGATGATGATGATGATGATGATGATAAACTCAGTGCTCACACTGCAAGTATCAAAAACAACATGGGCCTTGAGAGCTTTCTGCTTTCCGACAATTACAGCAAACCTCTCGATCGAGGTTGAAGGCACACACTACCTCAGAGTTTCTTACGCTGGACGTTTAGCGTTAAACTTGCATCATGCAAAGACCGTGTACATTTTTACTAAGATCTTCTTCCTTCGCATACACGTGCTATGAATTTGCCAAATCGGTTCATAAGTATTTTGCAGCCCTCATACCCACAGATTACTCCTTCGGATGAGAGTATAAACCGAGGTCTAGTCTGTGTCGCATACATTCCAACATAACGGACTTTAATGATCCTGACGCTCATGTCCTAGACGGGTGAGTGCCGGTAACAAGAACACACCCAGCATGCACCTTGGTAAAAAGTGTCATAATGATCAACACGATTGATTGTGGGCATATATATATAATAGGGCAAGACAAGACAAGACATGAATGAGTGAATGAATGACAACTTATACAGAGCTTACAAATATTCCACATCCGAAGCGGGCTTCACAGCGCGTGTGTACAGTTGGGATGAGATGACTCTAACCTGGCACTGACCCCTTGGTGAGGTCAGAGGTCATAGGACAGACGCGGTCATGTCGGTCAGGTGCGTTTGAAAACGGGAGGAGTGACTGACCGCTTATGCTCAGCCATCGCCTCACAGCATACACGGACCTCGCGAATACGGCATTGATGTCTTGGCCCACAATTCCCTCGTACGTATGTACTTGCGTTTCCGGCAAATCCGGCAACATCAACAGTGTGCAAACAACGGTATATGTTTGTATTAGGATTGTGTTTTCATGTTCCACTCACGATTTATCTACGACATAAACAGGGGGTCTTCGCTGCTTAACACATTATTTTGGGAAATAGCTGCCGGAAGCGCAGAGGGTCGATCACTGGCGTTAAAGATGAACGAACAGAGTTAGGTGAAGTGAAACATGATTTGATTTGCTGCAGATAATGAGTTACGACTCCAAACTGAATTGATGTCTACACTCTCATGCAATACTGTGGAATTTAATACATTACACGATCTGCATACCAGGAGTGTTTATTTGCTTTAATAATAATAATAATAATAATAATAATAATAATAATAATAATAATAATAATAATAATAATAATAATAATAATAAAATCAACTAAAAGCGGAATTTTCACGCATTTTTAAAAAATAAAAAAAATCATAATAATAAAAAATAATTAAATTCAAACCCCACGTAAACCTTTGAAAGGTTATAAGTATACACAAAACTACTATTGGAAAATCTACCAATACAGTTCAGCATCACACAAAAATCTCCAATAAGAACAAATACTTATAGCATTAAACGCAGTCACCACAATGATTGTGGAATCACCGAGCCGTCAACCGTATCGCCAAATGGCGGGTGCGGACGTTCCAATCACCGATTCCACAACAGGTGCAACAGTACTATGTTAAGCCCAGATATGAACGCGGTGAAACATTGAACTATAGAGGCAGACGAGTATTACTGACCACAGCACTCTTGGCGGAGTACTATTTCCGTCAGTTAATTTCATACTGTTTCGGCAAAAAGATAACAACATTTACGGGCCTTCAAAATAATATATACCCACACAATAGTCCTTGGGATACTAGGAATATAATACTGTGGTGGTATTAATTAATTTTATTTTAAAGATGTCCAACAAATATATGACAGAAAATAAAACGCGCGACTTACCTTAATAAAGGAAACCATCCACTTCTTGATCGCCTTTGTATTTAATCTTCTACCGTACACGCAATGATTCCTCATGCTGTCAATAAACGAAGACTTCTTCTTCTTCTTCTTCTTCTTCCTCTTCTTCTTCTCCTTCAGGATCGTTTGCGCATCTGCCGTCCTATGTAAGATAAGTCTGTCTTCTTTTCTCGTCTAAACGTGATGTTTTCATCTACACAAAATGATTGAAGTCGTCCTCTCCTTCTTCTTGTGGATACTGATTGGACTGTTTTCATCTTCCGTCCCACAACGACGCTTATTCTACTACATGAATGACAAGTCTTCTTCCTCTTCTTCTTCTTCTTCTTCTTCTTCTGCTTCTACATTGTGCCACTGCAAGAACACGCGCACCATCCGCGCATCCGCCAGTCAAAGAATGGGGTGAATGTCCCCTTCCCTTTTCCCCTCTGCTGCCTCTGCCGTCAGCGTGGTGTCTGCCGCTCTACGGCGCATTCACAGACCGCGAGAGGCAAACCTTCACACAATGAAGTTGAAGGAGTTCACAATGAAGTCTCGCACACACAGCGTGGTTGAGAACTCGCCCGCATCCCTCTCTCCACAAGTGGCGAACAAGTGGTAAGTAAGCCTAGTTTGGCTAGTCTCAGTTACGAAGTGTGCTAAAATATTAGAGCCCACTAAATTTAAAAGAAAAGAAAACAACCACAGAAACAATCATTTTCAAGAGATAAAACACAATATAATTTCGCCTTGTTTTTAAAACCATTTGTTGTTGTTGTTGTTTGTAGATTATAGTCACACGACACTTTCGCATATAGGTGACTACTGGACCGATTTATACTGACACCAGCGGGCCAGTTGTTGGTAAAGGGGAAAATAATATGATCACACGTTGACCAATCCGGGATTCGAACCAGCGACCTTTCGGTTACTAGCAAGACGCTCTTACCAACTGAGCTGCCCGGCCCCATAATTAAAACCATTGTTCTTCGACCTCCCTTTTATGCTCCTTGTTCTTCTTGGACTCGACTCGGACTCACTCCCAAAGAGACAAAATGAAAATATAGCGAATAGGAGTACTTCCTAAATAGCTGTCAACATGTATTTTGTACCGCTTTTCAGGGGAAGCAACTCTCATTGACCTACTTTCGGTTTATTTAGGATAGCTGTCAACATGTATTGTGTACCGCATTTCAGGGGAAGCAACTCTACTTTCGGTTTATTTAGGGATAATGCCTAGTGGCCACTATCTGAACCATCTGCAAGTTACCTAAAATGACTATTTTAACAAATAGGTTAATCCAAATTCGAGATACAGCTCAAAATTCGTGTTTTAAAAATAAAAATGTAACGTCCTACAGCTGGTCTCGCGGCTGATTATTTTTAAAATGTATTTCCTCATTTTTATATAGCGCTCTTCCAGTTCAAGGCGCTGGGTCTGATTCAAGCCGCTCGAGGCGCCCATCTTAACCGGATAGGTCGTGGAGGTTCACGAACTTTTTTTTTTTGTCCACCGAACTTCTCAAATCCCAAACCTAGATTCTTGAACCTATTGGACACATACAAAAAAGCTTCAAGAATCTAGGTTCGGAATCTGAGACTTCGACCAAAAAATGGTCGTGCCAAAAGGTCTATGTTCTCAAATCCCAAACCTAGATTCTTGAACCTATTGGAGACATACAAAAAAACTTCAAGGATCTATGTTCGGGATCTCAGAACCTCCAAAAACAAAGGTTCGTTAGCCTTCCACCAACTTTCCAAGTAAGACAGACCTTTATAATGGTATTCACGTTTGTGGTGGTTGGCCCGCTGTGTTCGGAGTCTTGTCCTTTAGTCGTCTCTGGCACTGTACGTGTGAGGCACAGATAGTCATCATGCAGCCAGTCGCCTCCCCCACAGCAAACACAAAGCAACAAGCGTTAAGAGGGTCACACGGCACGGTAAATTTGGCGGGCGTTCGCCGCCTCCGTCATGCTTAAAAATAGCAGGCAATGGACGCGCATAATTATGGCCAGGCTTCTTCTTCCCCAGCCGTTATCAGTCTACTAAAATAGACAGGGTGTAGGAGAGAGACAGGAAATATGAAAATGGGGAGGGGGGGGGCTGGAGAGGGCGAGGAAAAAGATTGAGAGAGATAGGCAGAGAGAGAGAGAAAGAGGGAGAGAGACTTTAAACTGTTTTGTTGAATAAATCAATTTGCCCATATCAAGGTCCTGATTTGGCTCGGAAGAGTCCGCTGGACCTAAAACAATAACCATGTAATGTAATATCAAGGGGTTGGGAGATACAATTGGGATATTAAGAATAAATAGATCAATAAAAACGATAAAACTATATATTTTGCATACAGATTATGAATATAGTCGGCTTTAAAATGTATATCTCATTCACATTACTATGCAGATCCAAACTCAATATTTATTACGTCATTTATCAATTATTTGCAGTCACGCATTTGTCAAACCCATGCTCACATATTGACTCATCCACTGAAGACTTCCAGACACAACAAAATACTTCATGTGAACAGCCTCCTGCCTAATGCTAGTTGTTGTCTCTCGTTTTGGAAACAATTGTAAATATACCATGCAGTCTGCCTGACCATTCTTTCATCCATGCCTGCCATCATCATCTGAACAAAATGCCTTTCCTGACTGAAAACATTCACTTCTTTAAATGTGTTTGGACGATATCCGTTATACATGTGACAAACATACAACATGTGCAGCTCCATTTCTTCAGCCCCGGGGCAGAAAGGACAGTCATGTGAAACACACTGTGTGACGTATCAATTCTTGTGTACTTTCACGTTACTAATACCTAACCTCAATCGCACAGAGAGAAAGAGAGAGACAGAGACAGAGATAGAGAGAAAGAAAGAGAGAGAGAGACAGAGACAGAGAGAGACAGAGAGAGAGATAGAGACAGAGAGAGAGAAAGAATGAATGAACATTGAAGTTTAACGTCCACACCCACTACCACAGGCCATAACCGTCCCAAGAAAGTAGGAGGTAGGAACCCAAATCAACACAGAATCACCATAGCAATTATACTACTAAGATACCCCAAAATTGCCCCAAATGTTATCTTACCACCACGGGATTCGAACCTGGTTCATCAGTGTGCCTGGCGAACGCTCTGCCACTGAGCTAAGACGGTGGGGAGAGAGAGAGGGAGAGACACTCTGTCAGAAAAATAATACATAATGGCCTTACTAAACTGTGGCGTTTTGCTCTCTACCATTACGCTGCATGTAACTTTTGGTGTATGTAGTTGGCAGGGTAGTTTTCTTTAAGGAGTTTGTGCCTTAATTGTTAAAACATTACTCTTGATTCCCTACATACGCGTAAAACTACGCCTGATTATTTCATCAGACGCCTGTACGACGAAGGTCTATACATTGATGCTGATGAAATGTTGAGGTAATATTATCATCACATTTATAAATAACATAAACGTACCAGAAATTTCATCAAACCCTGATAACGCCGCCGTGATCCCTTCGACCCATGACTTCACTTGACTTCCAAAACATTTTGCACTTTGCTGATGACATTACAGTAAAGTATGAGAAATCTTCTACGTCAAAAACGCCTTGTTGCACCTGGCTGCTGACATTACAGCAAAGGATGACTAATAAACCTTCTTCGTAAACTATTTCTTACTACAGCAATATGTACTACTTACTATATTTCGAGTTTCACACCATTCATTCTGCGTCGTATTGCGGTAGACTTTGACAAAACTATAGAGGTCAGTTGCGCAAGAATACTAAAGCATGAATGCACTAACTACATCAGTGTTTCAGTACTCGTGTGTGAAGTTTTTTTTTTTTTTGTTGCTCGTTTTTTGTGCTGATTTATTTTTTTGTTGTTGTTGTTTGCGGGGGTAGGGGGAGGGGAGGAGTTTGGGGTGAGGGAACGGGACGGGAGGGTGCATTGCTTGAAGATAGAGGTTCAGATTCACATTGCATAGCTCAGAATAGCCAAGGCTTACGTGGGTCTCTCTCACACACACAGGCGCAGGATGAATTATAGTCCCCTGACACCTAAGCGTATGGGATGCCAAGTGTAGAGGCGAAGACACTGTTTGTCTAGTGTCCAACTACGCAGTGTGGTTTAGATGTGCTTGGATAGCGAGCAGCACGCGGGCACTGTCTGCGTTTTATCGCGTGGAGATGCTAAGACGAGATACTAATACTACTACCACTAATACTACTACTATAGCCCGCGTGTAGTCTGTGCTGCTGCTGCTGCTACTACTACTACTACTACTACTACTACTACTACTACTACTACTAATAATAATAATAATAATAATAATAATAATAATAATAATAATAATAATAATAATAATAATAATAATAATAATACGAAGAAGAAGAAGAAGAAGAAGAAGAAGAAGAAGAAGAAGAGAAGAAGAAGAAGAAGAAGAAGAAGAAGAAGAAGAAGAAGACCTTCATTTGGGAGTTGAAAGTCAACTTCGTGTTTGAAAACGGGATATGTATTTACTGGCTACAAACATGTTAATATAATGTGCTCGGTAATATAATTATACTGGACTACGGCCAGCCACATTCTGTTGTGTCGACTTTTCAAACCGGATTGTACTTAAACCCTACTAGGGTAGTTTACAGCTAGCGTATGGGTACGTGTGCACTTTCCTCATGCTGTCATCGCTCTATCAAGGATTGTTCTAACCTCTACCAAGGGGAGTCAAACCAAACGCTCAAGCGTCTGTGGATCGTCTGGATGAAGGCAATGAGACTTAACGACAAAATAACTGCAATAGCCCCGCAAGATAGGTCATACAATGAATGAATGATGAAAATAAAAAACAAGAGATGTTAAGTTAATTTCTTTCCTCGTTGTTGTCGAAATGTGCATTCTTTTAGCGCCTATCGTATCCTATCCTGTCCCGTAACCCTGAGGTCGTAGGGGCACCACAGATGATCGTTTAACCGGCATACTCCATCTTTCTCTGTCCTCAGCAGCCCTGATGGCTTCGCTCAGTGTCAAACCAGTCCATTCTCGAATGTTGTCCTCCCACCTCTTTTTCGGTTTCCCTCTTCTTCTGCCTCCTTGCAATGTGCCTTGCAGAATAGTCTTTGCAAGGCCTGATGATCTGGTGACGTGGCCATACCATCAGAGTTTCCGTTTCTTCACCATTGTGAGCAGGTCATCGTGTTGTCCAATGGCTTGTGTGATGGTCTGTCGGACATCGTCGTTGGTGATGTGTTGGGTATAGCAAATGCCCAGAAGTCTTCTGTAGCACCTCATCTCCATGCTTTGTATTCTTCGTTGGAGATCTGCTATGAGGGTCCATGCATGCTTCGCAAGCATATAGGAAGATGGAGATGACAAGGGAGCGCAGCAGTCTTACTTTGGAATGTAGACTGATGGTCTTGTCTTTCCAAATGGGCTTCAACCTTGTCAGGGCAGCAGTTGTTTGTGCGATCCTGGAGAGGACTTCCTGTTGGACCCATTGTCCGATACAATGGCTCCTAAATATTTGAAGCTATGCACTGTGTTGAGGGATTGGCCTTGGACTTTGATGTCCGTGTTGATGCCATTGGTGTTGTTGGTCATCGTTTTGGTCTTCTCTGCACTTATTCCATCAGCTCTGGAGGTGGTGTCAAGCCTCTGTACCAGCTTTTCAAGTTCTTGTTCCTCTCCAGCCAATCCATCAATGTCATCCGCAAAACGAAGATTGGAGATTGCCCTACCCCCTATGCTGACTGTCTGTGCCTTCATGATCTGCAAGAGCATCCGACATGATGCGCTCTAGGAAGATGTTGAAGAGTGTTGGAGAGAGTAGGCATCCTTGACGCACACCGATTGTTGTTCTGAACCAGTTCCCGATGGCGCTGTTGTGGAGGACTGCACTGGTAGCCTTGTCATACAGGCTTTTGATGACTTCAATTTAGCGTCTATGTACACATTATTTTATTTGTCATTATAGTGCCTTTTGAATGCTAGCAGTCCTCTGTCGTCTTTCATATTCAATGAATGAATGAACCCTGAAGTTTTACGTCTACACTTAGCGACGGCAACACGGCAGAAAAGGGATTACATCTCAGGAAAGAGGCCAGGGGGTATGGGAGACATAAATCAACACTGTACCACCAGAGCAAGCATACTCCAAACAAAATGGACAGCTGAAACAAATACCCGGACCCACATTTATTCTTGAACTGCAACGGGATTCGAACCTGTGTCAGTGGGGTGCCAGGAGAACGCAATATATCACTGAACTACGAAGGTGGATCACGTCAACTTACATACAATAAATGTGAATGCCGCTCATTCCCTGTTTTTTTACATAACAGTTTGTTTTACTTCATAGTAAAATTCTTACCTCCTTTGGCTTTCAGACCCCTCGATCTGCCTTGTCTTTATAAGTAAAAAAGCAGCAAGTCCTTTTAATTTGACAATAGGTGTCAACATAATATATTATGAGTAAGACAAGTTTAAAATAAAGGTTAAAGGAGATATAACTTTTTTTTTAAATCCCCAAGACATGTATTTCGTTAAACACTTCGATTCCACAATATAATGACAATAGCTTTCCACACACAAAAAAACGAAACAAACATAGCAAGTTCATCGTTTATAGGATCTATCGGCTTCTGCCTACTAAGGCAGTTCTTTATATGATTTATTGTGAGAAGAACCAAAGCAGAGGGGGGTTCACCAGCACAGATCAAACTTCTTCTTCTTTGTTAAATTAGTGTCCCCGGACACATAGAGCGTATAGGGGACTTGAGATCAAACCTTCCTTCCTTTATTAAATTAACGTCCCCGGACACCAAAGCGTAAAGGGGACGATGAGATCAAACACCTCGTTCGTTGGTTAGATTTCCTGCCCCCGGACACGTAAGCATATAGGGGGCGAGAGATCAAACACTAATTAACCGCTCTTATATAGTGCTCTTCCAGATCAAGAGCTGCTCAGCCGTCCGATGCGCTCACTAGCACTTAATTTTTTTTTTAAAGCTCCAACCCATTCAATTTAATTTGTATACACCCTGCTTTGATTTAATACATTATAAGGTATCAGCCCAGAAACAGCGACTGCTGCACGTGATAATTATCACGTCTCACCGATGCGTGATCACGTCTCACCGAGTTGTGTTATCATCACCTGATACTGATTATGGAGGATTGAGGGTACGTGGCGCACGGCATGGTTGAAACTAGACGAAAGCCTTATTCCACTCCCTTCTCTCTCTCGTCGAGTCTCAGTTAGTAGTCAAGGTGTCCCAAGACGATTGAGGCCCGTTATATGATGTAATTTCTCTGATGACCAACAGACGCGACGCGGAGGTAACTCCCAAGAGGCAAAGGTTGGGGTTGAGGGAGCAGGGGTTAGCCGGGGAGATGGGGAAGAGGGGGGGTGGGGTGGACGGACTAGTAGTTCCACTCATTTTCCTCTCACCACTGCTGCTTCTACAACAACAACCACAACTACTACTACTACAGCTTTTGTAACACCCAATGTCTGGGCTCGAATGGCCTTGTTCAATCCGTTAAATGGTTGTCATTATGATGATATGGGTATAATATAATAGTTTTGTCGAAATTCCTTTTGTATCCCCCATCCCACACCCGGTCTCTTCATGCCTTCATCCACCCTCACCCCACCTCGTCTTGAACGTTGAATGGGCGGGTGGCCTTAGATTGCAATATCCAGACAATCGCGTCATCAAAGTAAAAAAGACCCCCCAAAAGCCAGCAATCAATGGCGATTTTCTGAAAAGTGGCGTCGCTGGCTTGCTTTATTTTATCATCACGCGGTACTTACTGCTCCCCAAAAGACTACATTTCGGACTATAATGTAGTTGAATCTGCCAATGCAGTGGGAGCAGGCCTCGTCTAGATATATATATAGTCTCAGCTACGCTGACTGGCCTCAACTTACCTTCCAGTACTGTTCACTGGTGAAATCGATACTTGTATACTTATGATGTTGAATTATGTATACTTCAGTTGGCTCTTGAATGACTTATGTCTTATTTCCGTCTCAGAACATGGAGACACTACAATGTTAAATGTAATATCACAATCGTTTCCTTTTTTTGTAACCGACCTTTCACTCTTGATGAAGCATTTAGCGAAATATAATATTTAGACCTTTTTTTTTTCCAAAACAAAAAAAGTTTTATCGTGTACTATGGCCAGAAACTTGTCGTTAGCGTTGGATACTCGGTATGAATTTACGGTCTACATTTATCGTCGTATATACATACGCGTGCCATTAAGTTTGAATGCATGCTCACGATACCAAAACAGGAAGCAAAGAACACGCGTTGGAAGATAAGGACACAAATCGTGATGCCGACTACACCCAGTGAAAAGTCTTCATAGTAATTATTTACTATTATTAGACTATAGGAGGGAATCAAACTGTTACAGGGAGGCACTGTGGTCTAATGGTAGTGCTTCGGCTTGCGGATCGGAAGGTCCCGGGTTCGAGCCCTGGCCGGGCCATTGTGTTGTGTCCCTGGGAAAGACACTTTACTCCTGTTTTCCTACTCCTTCGGATGAGAGTATAAACCGAGGTCTAGTCTGTGTCGCAGACATTCCATCATAACGGACTTTAAAGATCCTGACGCTCATGTCCTAGACGGGTGAGTGCCGGTGACAAGAAAACACCCAGCATGCACCTAGGTCCTTCTCCCCCATCCCTGGCTGCCCAGGATTGTGCTCAGTTGTCCGTGCGTCAGACCATGCGCCCAAAGGCTGCGGGTGGGCGTCTCGGGCGGCTTGAGTTAGATCCTGTATCGGCCAGCGCCTTGAGCAGCTCTTGAGCTGGAAAAGCCCTATATAAGCAGGGGCGGATCTGGGGGGGGTGCACCGGGTGCACGTGCACCCCCCCACGGACGACCAAAAAAAAAAAAAAAAAAAAGAAGAAGAAGAAGGAAAAGAAGAAGAAGAAAGAAGAGGAAGGAGAAAAAGAAGAGGAAGAAGAATTTTCAGAATATCCATAATATTCATAATAATCATCATGCTAATAATCATGCTAATCATCATCATCAGCAGCAGCAGCAACAGCAGCATAATGATAATAATAATTATGACGTGTAACATGCGCTAAAACGTCATTTATGCCGCTTGCATTTTGCGTTTATGTAAGAGGTTTATTTTCAATGTAAAACATTTATTTCCTTGTGCGCTGGGCTCATTGTTGATAGAAGCGGGGACTGTCCAGCCTGTAGACTAAACAAGCACAGTGTCAATGATTAGCGCATGATGACAAGACCGGAAATTGGGCGAGAATACCTCTGCTTATTTCGTTTAATTACACTCCTCTCATTCCAGCTCTATGTAGAAGAGTTCATTTTATATTGTGTCACTCATTATTTAGATAGACGTCAAAGAAGCAACAGCCTAGCGTTGTTGCACAGCATTAGTGTTAGTTACCAGTTTTTAGGAGTATTTCTATTTTGTGAAAAGACATTTTATATTGTGCTGAACCATTTTGTGACCTACCTCACACTGAAGTGGTATGTACATATTTTGTTTGATGATGATGATAGGGATAGAGATAAAGATATTTATAATTTATTTTATTTGTCGTTTATTCTTGTTAATATTATTCTAATCCTGTTTATTCCTAAAATGTATATTTACAGCAGTTATAGCAACAGCTTGATCTAAGTACAATTAGCTAGCAACTCAACAACAAAAGAAAGTGTAACACAATGTATGTCAGGGCGTTTTGCCCATAAACTGTTGTTTTGAAAGAATAACGGTTCTTTGCTATGAATCTGAGGTAAGATACAAAAACTTCTCTCTATCCCCCCCCCCCCCCCCCCCCCCCAAAAAAAAAAAAAAGTGCACCCCCCCACGTGAACCTGCTGATCCGCCCTTGATAAGAACGATTAAATAAATAAAATAAATAAATAAATAAATAAATACTGTATCCGACAAAAAGATCTATAAATAACGCCCACACCAACCAATAGTCAAACTAGTCCCCTATACGCTTTTGTGTCCGGGGACGTTAATTTACATCAACAACAACAACATTAGTCAAACGGCAGACGGGGATTACCATTCCAGGAAAGATGAGGGGGGGTGGGGGGTTAGGGAGAGGAAGGAGGGGGTACGTACTAACCAAACACTGAACCATCAAAGCAGTTATACCGCCAAGATGGACAGCAAAAAATTAAATGGGTACTGTAAAAATAAAGGTCCATAACGTGTGCGTAAACATTGGTTCCAAATATATTACTCATTGTATGTGCTTCGTGTTCAACTGAGATGACTCTGAAACCATAGAAGTACTGACAGAAGAAAGGGAACGTGAATGTCAAAACAAGTCTTATAAAATATTGCAAAAGGTTGGCCTTTATTACATAAAGGGCTTCCTCGGGGTAAAAACGTTACAGCATAAAATGAATGACACTCAGTTCACATTCAATGGCAGATAGGCTTACAGATTATACTTGTACTGCGCCTCCAATCACTGTGAGATAAGTGCGCATTAGGAATTCTTGTATTATTTATGTAATTATTTATTATTATTTAATTATTTATTATTATTTATTTATTTAATTATTTAATTATTTAATTATTTATTATTATTATTATTATTATTATTATTATTATTATTATTATTATTATTATTATTATTTTTAGTAGTAGTAGTAGTAGTACTGGGTGTTGTCTACCCCCTCCTCCCCTCATATCCCCCCCCCCCCTTTTCAAGCATCCTTATTGTCTTATCATTTCGACCAAAAAATGAAGATATTACAACAAATAAACGGACCTTCCAGTGTTTGTAAAACACTGTAGGCATTGGAGTCTATGAAACTGGCCGAACCATTTGAAATTAATCAACATTAGCAAATAATGTCTTCAGCGAGTAAGATGCTAATGTAATGGAATCAACTTCTTCTAAGCTCAAACTCACACTGACTAGGGCTGCGACTTGCCGACGACGCTCAACCGGAATCGAACGTAAAGCCTTGTCGAGTCTCAGCTACGCAGCGTGCGTGACTCGAACCCATGCAAACTGCTGACATGCAGCGTGGCTGAAACTAGACCTGGCTCCCCCTTCCCTCGCCTCTCTCTCTCTCTCTCTCTCTCTCTCTCTCTCTCTCTCTCTCTCTCTCTCTCGAAGGGAGAAGCCGAAGGCCTCTCCTCCAGTCTTTGATACGCTGTAATGCGGACCTGGTTTTATTTATCATGTTCCTTTCTTTTATTTGCTGTCATCAGTTTATGACCTGCTCACAGTGGTGAACAAACGGAAACTCCGATGGTATGGTCCATGTCACCAGATCATCAGGCCTTGCAAAGACTATTCTGCAAGGCACAGTGCAAGGAGGTAGAAGAAGAGGGAGACCAAAAAAGAGGTGGGAGGACAACATTGAAGAAGGTGGACTGGTTTGACACTGAGCGAAGCCATCAGGGCTGCTGAGGACAGAGAAAGATGGAGTACGCTGGTTAAACGATCATCTGTGGTGCCCCTACGACCTCCGGGTTACGGAACTGGATAGGATAGATAGGATAGGATCAGTTTATTGAAATTGTACACTGTGAGTGTGAGCTGTTTTCCTATGCCGAAGGTCGCGGGTTCAAATCCAGAGGGAGTGGAAGGAGCGCGGGGAGGAGGGATGTGTGGGGAGAGAGGGAAGGGGAGGGGGAGGTCGAACTTACGTGACATAGGTACGAGACTTTTCGAGGCCACCGAGGGTTTTCTCCGGGTACTCCTGTTTCCTCCCTCCCTTCAATAATGGTACTAGGATGCAGTAAATCTAAAAATAAAAATAAAAATAAAAATGAGTTTATTTTCCGCCGACTTCTGTGACAGCGATTTGTTCACATTGCCGCACTTTTGAATTTGTCTGAAGAAAAAGTGCGTGCTAATATCCTATAGTAGTAGTAGTAGTAGTAGTAGTAGTAGTAGTAGTAGTAGTAGTAGTAGTAGTAGTAGTAGTAATAGTAGTAGTAGCAGTAGTAGTAGCAGTAGTAGTAGCAGTAGTAGTAGCAGTAGTAGTAGTCGCAATAGGAGTAGTAATAGTGGTAGAAGTAGTAGTAGTAGTATTACACTGCCCTGACACACACAAAAGTACTTGCGCATAAAAAAACTGTGCACTCATTCATTCTTCAACGTACCTATCTATCAATGCACCTGTGTGTGTGTGTGTGTGCGTTTGTGTGTGTGTGAATAGACTAGTTCAAAAATAGATAATTGTTACCATTATCAATGATATCAATGTCTTCTATCCGCCATGCACGTCCTAATATAGAGAGATCACAAACTTCGTTCACTGATGTTCAAAAATAGATTGGCACGGTCGCAGGTGCTATTTTTTGCTCCGTACATTAAGCGTATCGCCAATCTCATGATAAACATTATCTTTTTTTTTTAACGTCATGTGTCCTTTTGAACTGCACCGGAAAATAAATAAGATGAAGCGACAAAATAACCTTTTTCAAAAGTGCGGTTTTGAAATAAAATCGAGAAATTCATTTGTGAATGGTTAGTGCCTAGGAATAGCATCAGGAGAGATTCTA
Organism: Oncomelania hupensis; assembly: GCA_036898135.1. Classification (NCBI taxonomy): domain Eukaryota; kingdom Metazoa; phylum Mollusca; class Gastropoda; order Littorinimorpha; family Pomatiopsidae; genus Oncomelania; species Oncomelania hupensis. The sequence continues at coordinate 48,260,441 of CM072524.1, forward strand.
AAAATAGCACCACACGTGAAAGGGTAAGTAACAAGTCGAAAATTGGAAGCCGAGCTGAAGGTTTTGAAGCAACGATGACCCAGGTTAACATAATTTTAATGTGTGCCAATAACTGCAAGATAAAGGTAACGGTAAAGGTAAAGGCAGTCCCATAGCCTTGTGGCCGTAGAGGAGCGTGATGTTGGAGATCTCACTTATCTTGGGCCAGCGTAGTGAGGGTGATGCCCATCTCTCTCCCTCGCTGCTTTACCTTCCCCACCCTTAAGAGAGTTGGTACTCAGTCACAGTTGAGTCAACTGGGGGGCGTTGTTATTTGTCGCTTCCCGTTTTGCGGTCACCCATCCAAGTGCTAACCGCACTGGACGGTGCTTAACTTGCGACACAGTAGCGAGTGCTCCAACCACTGCGCTATCCGACACCCAAGATGCAAGATAAACTCACTGGTACTAACAAATATTGGAAAATCTTGATAACTTGATACTCAAGCAGGACTCTTAGAACTGTTTTGGGAAATACGATAGCTTGCTCTCTAACTCTGTGATGCGGATAAGGGCATTTCAAGCTTGTGCTTGTGTCAGGGAAGAAAGACATATGACGGGAGAAAGGGAAAAGACAAAGAAAGAGAGAGGTAGAAAAGAAAGAATAGGACATGGTTCTATTGACTTCCTTACAGGCGGACTGACTGACTAGCTTACTTAGAGCTTCGCCTATTTGTGTGTTGATATTTTATTTATTTATTTAGTTATTTATTGTTCTTTCCTTCTTTAAAAAAAATAATTCGCTATGCATTTACTTCATTTTGTATCACATTCACAAATGTGATGCTAGGCACAGAAGATAAACATTCCTCAACGTTAAACATATAAATCTGTAACAAGCACTTTTCTGCCCTCCAACAACAAACTCACGTCAGACAAGCTTTCTCTGTCCCTTCAACAACAAACTCACGTCAGACAAGTTTTCTCTGTCCCCCAACAACAAACTCACGTCAGACAAGTTTTCTCTGTCCCCCAACAACAAACTCACGTCAGACAAGCTTTCTCTGTCCCCCCAACAACAAACTCACGTCAGACAAGTTTTCTCTGTCCCCCAACAACAAACTCACGTCAGAAAAAAATTCTCCGTCCCCCAACAACAAACTCACGTCAGAAAAAAATTCTCCGTCCCCCAACAACAAACTCACGTCAGACAAGCTTAAACAATGGCTAAACCGATTTAATACTAATCGAACGACGATCTGTGTCGTCGACTTTTTTTTCCCCCCATCGCCTAGATTCACACGTGCAAAATGCACGTGACAATTAATTGGCCTACACTCTTGTGCGCCATTGTTGAACCACACAGATGCGGCATATTTATTCGTGTCGGTTGATTAATGTATTTAATATATATCTCTCTTTCTCTCACACACACACCTTACTCACACACACACACTAAACACTCCAAAATACACTCAAATAATCTCAAGTCAGAAGAGCGCATTCAGGGGTATTAAGATCACCAACAATTGTACAGATTTACAACCTACCTTGTGACCCCATCAACCCACGAACTGATTTCATGAATTAACTGTACAGTCTAATTTAGCAGAATCCGGCAATAACGTACTTAATGATTTCTAATCAAATCGACTGCTACAATTAAAAACGAAACTCTTTTTTTTTTAAATCCGTGTTATGACAAGAAGAACGCATTATTTACTCATGATCTATATATTATATTAAAAAATATTTTTTTTAATAAAAACCCGGTTGAAGTGATTTTGTGGAGTTTGGGTATACAATACAAGATTATTGCTTTAGGTCCAGCGGACTCTTCCGAGCCAAATCAGGACCAAGTTTGGGTATAAAGGTACTTCAAATTATGGGCCATCCTTCAGTGGCAGTACTGGTCCTGATTTGGCTCGGAAGAGTCCGCTGGACCTAAAGTAATAATCATGTAATGTAATGTAGCTTCAAGTCAAGAAAATCTCCATTCCACAAAAAAAAACATGGGAAAATGTGTTGTGTCACAGTGCACACATGACAACAACAACAACAACAAAAATATAATAATACAACAAGACATTAGAACACCCCTCTCCTCAGTATAACAGCAAACTAAATACAATCACTCTCTAACAGCTGGTCGGTGTGGGCAGTTGGTCCGTCGCTCCGAATTCCGCTTTGTTGTTCAAAACACACGTGTGGCCTTATCTCAAGAACTGAACCGAGATTCGTCATTTTTACTTTGTGAATACTTTAACTACTGCTAACCATGTTAGACCATTCGCACGTGTACTTTCTATAAGGTCGATGTAATTGTGCTTTGCCATTTTCTATACGCCTTCTGCGCTGTATCTAAACACTTGGCTCAGCCAATGGGGATACATTTTTTTATTTGCATACAGATAGTTTAGATAGTGATCTATTATTCAATGTTTCCCATTTACTTCAGAAAGGGAGAATGCC
>CM072524.1:48267890-48297890 GCA_036898135.1 Oncomelania hupensis
TAATGATGATGATGATGATGATGGTGATGATGGTGATGATGATGATGATGATGATGATGATGATGATGATGATGATTTCTTTAAATTCAATCACGTTTTATATAGCGCTTTACCAACTCAAGAGCCGCTCAACGCGCTGGCCGATACAGGATCTAACTCAAACCGACCGAGACGCCCACCCGCAACCTTTGGGCGCATGGTCTGACGCCTGGACAACTGAGCACAATCCTGGGCAGCCAGGGATGGGGGAGAAGGACCAAGTGCATGCTGGGTGTGTTCTTGTCACCTGCACTCACCATTCTAGGACATGGGCGTCAGGATCTTTAAAGTCCGTTATGATGGAATGTATGCGACACACAGACTAGACCTCGGTTTATATTCTCATCCGAAGGAGTAGGAAACGGGAGTAAAGCGTCTTTCCCAGGGACACAACACAATGGCCCGGCCAGCAGGGGTCGAACCCGGGACCTTCAGATCCGCAATGATGACGATGATGATGATGATGATGATGATGATGATGATGATGATGATGATGATGATGATGATGATGATGATGATGATGATGATTTCTACCAGGATGGAAGGTATACTTCTACTACATTTATATCTATTGATCGCGAAGGCTATAAAGATGACGACGTTGATGATAACCGCGATGATGACCTCGACCGATAGACTACGGTAAAGCGCCAGCACTATTTTAAATTTTTTTTTTATCGCGATGACGACAGCGAAAACGATGACTTCACTGATGACAACAAAAACAACAACAACAGCATTCATCATCATCATAAAGACGTCCTCGTGCCCAGGTCATTAGGTGCACGACTCACCATGTTGACAATATTCAAGGTTAAAGACAATTCAAGGTAAAGACCCGAAATTCAAAGTCAACTGCAAGCCGAATATTACTGACCGCGGAGTCGCCAACGGCATTCGGAGAATTCACAGACCGTGGAGTAGAACATTATAATAATTACTGTTTCAGACGTACAGCTCGGTAGTCTATGAAAATCAGTATGTGCCAACTCCAGATGATATGCACGGTTAGACAAGTCAAGTCCTCCTTAATTAACGCTTTAGCGGTAGGGCTGTACACCTTTTTTTGTCCCCCCGTTGATTTCCTGGATGACGGTTTCCTTGTTCACTCATTACATTTAACGACATGCCTCCCATCCCTTTTACACGTATTCATTCTGAGCTTGATTTTTGATTTTATATTCAATGTTTATAAGGTCCAGCGGACTGCTAAGAGCCGAATCAGGACCACATTCTGAGCTTCAAAGACTTCTTATTTATTAATTAATTAATTTATTTATTTACTCTTTTTTTTTTGGTTTAGAATCAAACAAACATTGTGTAACTACTTTGTCATATGCCCGTGCGATGATATGAATGTGGGCGTGTTCTTTTGGGGTTGTTATATTTTGTTCTCTTTTGCCATGTTTCATTAACACGGTGGCCTTTTACATTTTCCTGTGTTCTTTGTGTGTTTGTGTGTGTGTGTGTGTGTGTGTGTGTGTGTGCAATAAATATTTGTTGATTTGGCTTGACTTCACTTAGTTATTTCTTTATGTATGTTAACATCTATTGACATATGTGCTTTGAAGACCCAACAACTCCGCCCAGTACTCGATCAGCCACGTTCACATTCTTGCAGTTTTCATTGGTTATACAATAGTGAGCGGGATGTGTGTGGATAGGCGGGTGGGGGAGTGGGGAATGGGAAGAGAGGGAAATATCACAGCATACCCGAGCATGATAATAGGCGGCTCATACCGCAGTGATAAGGTAAGGAAATGAACCACCGTACAGTTCAATACAGAAAGTTCACTCCTGATTGAAAAAAGTTGCTGTCACCATCGCCGAAGATTCGAACCATTATATTCTACCACTGCGCCATTTACACTGACCCAGAGGCCTAATTAAGCCTTGACACCCATATGGACTACTACGTGACAGGGAATGAACCCACACAGCGCGGTCAAGACTCGCTTAGAACTTTTCACAAAGTGAAAGACAAACGTGAGCCTCGGCAGGTCTCAGCAACGCAGTGTGCAATAAACCCTTATAATGGAAAAAGCAATAAACAAACAAACTCTTGAATAAGTAACCGAAAGTGTCGTGAGTTACGCCAAGGTATAAATCGTGATGTTCGCATTCAAAGTGTTGTAAAAAATGTCGGGTCACCTTTAGGATTAGGGTATTTGTGTTTGTGTATGTGTGTATGGGTGTGTGTTTGTGTGTGTGTGTGTGTGTGTGTGTGTGTGCGTTTTATCCAAGTCAATTCAAAATCAACCAATTTTTATTACCTCTTACAAGGAAGTATGACAGGCAATAAACATTGCTCTAATAAATCATTAAATTCAAACTTGAGATCCTTAAGGTGATTACAGAATTGTTTTGTGTTTTTTTAAATGCATTGATTATGCACGCATAAACACTCTGTTGGCTCACCACCAAGCTCATTATCGAAGCACTCACAAACCCCCCTCACACACACACACACACACACACACGCAAATGCGCTCGGATAAACTAGGAGACCCGGAACTTGAAGGATGTGACACCGGAAACGCACAGGCAGTAAAAATGGTAGACCTACCAGGAAAAGTGTCCGATGAGTTACGCCAAGGGATAAATCGTGATGTTCGCATTCAAAGTGTTGTAAAAAAATGTCGGGTCACCTTTAGGATCAGGGTATTTGTGTTTGTGTATGCGTGTATATGTGTGTTTGTATGTGTGTGTGTGTGTGTGCGTTTTATTTAAGTCAATTCAAAATCAACCAATTTTTATTACCTCTTACAAGGAAGTATGACAGGCAATAAACATTGCTCTAATAAATCATAAACATTCAAAACTTGAGTTCCTTAAGGTATAACAGTGTTGTTTTTTTAAATGCATTGATTATGCACGCATAAACACTCTGTTGCTCACACACGCTCATATACGAAGCACTCACAAACCCCCCCCCCTCACACACACACACACACACACACACACACACACACACACGGAAAACAAAAGGTCCCTGAGTGCATTCATCTCAGATATTAAAAAAAAAATAAAACAAACTATTTTGTCGAGCCACACCTCATAGCTATCTCTTTGTTGACAAGCCAAGGTCAAAGTCATCAACTAGTTTTATCATTTCAAAACTCACCACATATCATTAGTGGCGAAAAAGGAGTCAAACGTGTAGTCACATTTAACGTGATATATCATGCTTGTTTAGAGTTTTAAATGTTTCAGTCCTTATAACAGAATGGTTACGCTTAACGAGAGAGAGAGAGAGAGAGAGAGAGAGAGAGAGAGAGAGAGAAGAGAGAGAGAGAGAGAGAGAGAGAGAGAGAGAGAGAGAGAGAGAGAGAGAGAGAGAGAGAGAGAGAGAGAGAGAGAGAGAGAGAGGTAGAGAGAAGGCCCTCGCCTATTCCCAACTTCGCTGTCAGTTTGACTGTCCAAAGATCTAGGCACATTTTCTACTCCCTACAATTATTGAATAGGTTAAGTATAGGCCTCATCAGGGCCAGCTACGCTGTCTTTTCTTGTAGGCTAGTCCTCCGTTTTGGGAATTTGGCATTTGTCAGCATTTTTTGGGCACTTTGCAGCCCCTATTTTGTGTGTCTCCACATCTAAATGACAGCCATCCAAGTACTGTTTAACAGGGTGTGATTTCTGCTAGCCTCGAGCCAGTTGCATAATTATGTGCATACAGCATAGCTGAATCTCTGACGCCTAGTAGGAGGGGAGTAGGCCAAATTGAATTATATTGCTATAGCCACTATTGCCGGGTCGTACCAGGGATTGCGATCACGAGAATGACTGATTACGACACAGCTATCTACAAGCGATGGCGCTGGACCAGTCATTTCCTCGTGACTACTGCACTTGTCTTCTATCGGTACAAGAATGGCAAGCATGACTGTACTTGACCTATACACAGACCAACCTTCAAGGCGTTGTGTCTCTCTAACATAGTTCACTGATGACCTGGGCACGACAACATAAACCGCAATAATAAATCTATTGACAAACTCAAACCAGATACACTAAGATAGATAGATAGATAGATAGATAGATAGATAGATAGATAGATAGATAGATAGATAGATAGATAGATAGATAGATAGATAGATAGATAGATAGATAGATAGATAGATAGATAGATAGATAGATAGATAGATAGATTTGTGTTTGTGTGTGGGTGGGTGGGTGTGCGTGTGGGTGTGTGTGTGTGGGTGTGTGTGTGTGCGTGTACACTGACGTTTAACGTCTACAGCCACCATTAGCGATATGGCGGACTGGGGTGGAGGTTCATCCCAGGGAAGACGGGGTTTAGGGACCTAAATCAACACTGAACCACCAGAGCAATCAATCTGCAAAGATGGATATACTGAAAAATGGCCACCACTTTTAGCTTACCCACCACGGGTTTCGAACCTCGGTCATCGGTGTGCCAGCCAAACTACCAAGGATCTACGGCGGTGGGATCCAACACCAAAGCGTAAAGGGGACGAGTGAAGTATGTTTCAGAAACATTTCCCTGTTATCCTGAAACCGTATTATTTAATATTGCATCAAAGCCGGTACTGTCACAGGCCAGTTTGATCCTTTCTAGGCTATGGCTTTCCATGGTAGAGAGCCTTCTACATGGGGGAACCTCGGTGCCTCAGCACCGTTCGACCTTTAGACAAGACTGTCGACCTTACGCCTACTCGCGATGCTGTCAGAACCTACTCCCATTCATCCCTTCTCGGCACGCCCACGTGGATGTAAGAGGCGCCCTGATTGGCCAGCTTCTGGGTTTTTCCAGCGTGTTATTTTCGGGGGCCCATTCATCGGCGCTTTCTCAGTTCCGAGATAAAGACGTCAGCGAGAGAGAGAGAGAGAGAGAGAGAGAGAGACATTTGTTTGAAGGAATGACAGACATACAGTATAGAGAAGAAAAAGAACGTTCTCGTCGTTTGCCACGTGTGTTGGCATATGGTTTGAACTAAGTATTACCTTGCACAAGTACTTCCATCGCCTTCGACCTGTCACTGACCGAGTTAAGACTTACTTTTTTCACGAGCTATAGTAGTAGGCCTTATCCTGCACACACAGCCATTCGTCTTAACCGTACTTTCTATCTTACATCTCTGGAAGTGGAACACACACGGAAAATCTAAATGAATATAATACTTCCCACTTTTCTCATTGTATAATTATACAGACTTCCATCGCCATTTTTAATATAATTATAATATTATGCTAGTTTAAAATATTGCCCACTATACAGTCTTCTCATGATGAGAATATAATTTAAAGTCAGTATACTTATAAATTGGATAGTCTCTTTCATTTCTTCCTTTGTTGTGATGTTATTTTCACCACACACACATGTGCACGCGCACACACCCACACCCGCGTTCACAGACACACACGCACACACACACACACACACACACACAAATAAACAAATAACTCGAAATAAATATAGCATTGGAAACAGACCCTTTTAAAGGCATACAACAAAGTACCGCCACTCCCAGCAAAGATGAAACTGCCCGCACACCGCGGGAAAACAGCATGCACTTTACAAAGCTTGGGGTCCCCAATGAGTATCAAAACCTATGACGGCCTACTAGCGCCAAAACCGAGAGTTACCATTATCACGAGATAATTGAAATTATCACGTGTTCAGTGTAATTTACACAGATACCGGTAATCCGAAGTATTAATTAATAATTATCAGTATTTGCCATGCTTTCCTAGCGCCAAAACCTGATAATTACTAATATCATGGCATAATTACAATTATCAAGAGATAATTACAATTATCAAGCAATAATTACAATTATCACTGAACATTATAAATATCAAGATGAGCATGCGCGGCAGCGGCACTGTTCCCAGCACGCCTGGGGTTTTGGCCCTAGTAAAGCGTGGCCAAAACTGAAAATTAGTAATTAGCACTGTGAATTACCGGTATCTCTGTGAATTACACAGAACACGTGTTAATTACAATTATCACTGATACATGTAAGTTTTGCAGGTTTTGACGCTAGTAAGCCGCCTGACTAGAATTAAGCATGATCAGGTGAAAATTATAATTATCAAGTGAAAATTTTAATTATTATGTGATAATTACAATTTTCAGTTTTGGCGCATTTCCAGGCGGATTGATAGAGCTAAAACTGAAAATTAAACATGATCACACGAACATATTTGTAATTTTCAATAATTGTAATAATCTCTTGATAATTGTAATTATCCCTTGATATTTGTAATTATCACATGATAATTGTAATTATCAGGTTTTGGCGCTAGTAGGCCGCCATAAAAACCTGCTGAATAAGTTCATTTTAGAAATAATGCTGGAGGCTTTTTACGCGGTTTTCTCCAAATCACGAATCAGGCTCAAAACGCGGCGATCTATACCAACATACACGCTCACATATTACACCCACTCTCTCTCTCTCACACACACACACACACACACAGGCACGCACGCACACACACATATATCTATCACTCAAACATGTGATGTAAAGGCATGAAGATAGCTATAAGAAAGCCAAAAGAAATTCGAAATTTTTATTTTTGTATTTTTTAAATTGTTGAAATTTTTCATTGCCTGCATCCAATATCATTATATATATATATATATATATATATATATATATATATATATATATATATATATATATATATATATATATATATATATATATATATATATATATATATATATATATATATATATATATATATATATATATATATATATATATTAGTACTAATGCGATTTAGGGCGATTTTTTTTCTCCCTAATGTATGAAAATTCAGTACTGAGTTGATAGGGCGAACCAAAACGGGTCGCCCTATGATTTTGGCCCACAGTTTCTTCCCTTGCATTGATATTCCCCTATCCACCGCGCCATCGTGAACCCCTTCCCATGAACTAGGCGGGAAGCAATTTGGATCTATTCTTAGATACATTATATTGGAGAAATATGCCCTTCAATTTTGTCAGCATTAGGGCGAATTCCGTAAATACCGCTATTACGGCGACAACATTTTATATCAAATTAACTAATTTTGGGGGAGGATTCTTTTCATCAAATTTGTTCTACATGCTCTGGCCACAGTCAAGATTCTAATTTTGCATTTTCAACATTCTGTCCCATTCCGTTTTTATGCACAAAAAAAAGTAGATCTGTGTTAGCCACATGCACTTTTGACTTTCGTCAGCAAGAGAGAGAGAGCGTCGCACCGTTTTTCGAAAACTTGAACTATGATATTCTAAATGACAAGTATTCTATTTCTTGAACTCTTTTAAAATCAGGAAGTTCCCAGATATAACTGTAAGCGTCTAGAATCCTTTTGCTGATTTTAGACGAATTTTAAAACGCGTAACTATCATTCTGTGCGTTGCAGAAGTTTTACATCATGGCCACGCAAAAGGAAGATGAAATGAGCGAGGAGATTGATAACTGAGCGAAATTAAGCAGATTTGCTCTATCTAGATACTGTGAGTTTTACAGCCATTTGAAGCTGCTGAAAACAAAATGAGCTGTTTAAAGAAATTTGTTTCCAAAGTTTCGTCACGCAACTGAGATTTTTAGAAATAAGATCCTATCCTATCCTATCCTATCCTATCCTGCCCCATAACCCGGAGGTCGTAGGGGCACCAAAGATGATCGTTTAACCAACATACTCCATTTTTCTCTGTCTTCAGCAGCCCTGGTGGCTTCGCTCAGTGTCAAACCAGTCCATTCTCGAATGTTGTCCTCCCACCTCTTTTTCGGTCTCCCTCTTCTTCTACCTCCTTGCACTGTGCCTTGCAGAATGGTCTTTGCAAGGCCTGATGATCTGGTGACGTGGCCATACCATCGGAGTTTCCGTTTCTTCACCACTGTGAGCAGGTCATCGTGTTGTCCAATGGCTTGTGTGATGGTTTTTCGGACTTCGTCGTTGGTGATGTGTTGGGTATTTGAAATGCCCAGAAGTCTTCTGTACCACCTCATCTCCATGCCTTGTATTCTTCGTTGTAGATCTGCTGTGAGGGTCCATGCTTCGCAAGCATATAGGAAGATGGAGATGACAAGGGAGCGCAGCAGTCTTACTTTGGAATGTAGACTGATGGTCCTGTCTTTCCAAATGGGCTTCAACCTTGTCAGAGCAGCAGTTGTTTGTGCGATCCTGGAGAGGACTTCCTGTCGGGACTCATTGTCTGACACAATGGCTCCCAAATATTTGAAGCTATGCGCTGTGTTCAGGGATCGGCCGTGGACTTTGATGTCCGTGTTGATGCCATTGGAGTTGTTGGTCATCATTTTGGTCTTCTCCGCACTTATTTCCTTTCCATAGGCTCTGGAGGTGGTTTGAAGCCTCTGTAATAGTTGTTCAAGTTCTTGTTCCTCTCCAGACAATCCATCAATGTCATCCGCAAAACGAAGATTGGAGATTGCTCTACCTCTTATGCTGACTGTGCCTTCGTGATCTGCAAGAGCATCTGACATTAGGCGCTCTTGGAAGATGTTGAAGAGTGTTGGAGAGAGTAGGCATTCTTGACGCACACCGATTGTTGTTCTGAACCAGTTCCCCATGACGCTGTTATGGAGCACTGCACTGGTAGCCTTGTCATATAGGCTTTTGATGACTTCAATTATGTTGGGGCTGATGTTGTACACTTTCATTGTTGCCCATGGAGCTGCATGCCAGACTCGGTCAAACGCCTTCTTGAAGTCTATGAACACATGATATGGAGGTTGTTGGTGCTGTAGGTATTTCTCACAGATTATTCTGAGGTTGAAAATCTGTTCAGTGGTACTTCGCCCTGCCCTGAATCCTGCTTGTTCTTCAGCTATGATTTGTTCATCTTGGGGTTTCAACCTGTTGAGTATTATTTTCAGGAGGACCTTGCTGGGATGGCTGATGAGGCTGATGGTGCGGTACTTTTCACACTCCTGAAGGTTACCTTTTTTGGGAAGAGTGATGACAAGCGACTGGGTCCATGGTGTAGGCCACTCCCAACTCTGCCAGATCTTGTTACAGATAATGGTGAGAGCATCAATCATCGCTTCTCCTCCTGCTTGTAGCAATTCCGCGGGAATTGTGTCCACTCCCGCTGACTTCCCTTTCTTCAGCGATTGCACTGCTGCCTCAACTTCTTCCCGGAGAATAGGGAGGATTTCTTCTTCTCTGTTCTCGGGACATGCTAGAACTGCTGGGTCTCCATTTGGTGTATGGTTGTAAAGGTCAGAGCAGTATTCGGTCCATCTGTCCAAGAATTCTTGTTCTTCTGTAAGGCATATGCCAGACTTGCTTTGGATCGTGGAGACCTTGGGCTGTTTAACACTTGTCAGCCGCTTCACAGTCTGGTAGGCCTTCTTGCTTTTGTTCTTGTTCAGACTGTTCTCTATTTCCTGGCATTGATCTTCTATCCAGTTCTCCTTTGCTGTGCGCATGCCTTTTCGGATGTCATTGTTGATTTTTTCGGTAGACATCAGCTCCCTGAGAGGTGTTCTTTTTTTTTCTTTTTTTTTTAAAATCTCTTTTCGTTTATGACACAGATCCAAAAGTTCAGGTGTGATCCACAGCTTCTTATTTGGTCGGTGCTTGCCAAGGATCTCAGTGGCGGCATCTGTCACAGCTGAGTTGAAGATGGTGGTCATGGTGTTGACATCTACTTCACCAGCCCCCAAAATGAGCAGTGGTGCAAATTTCCCTCCAATTGTGGCCTGAAATGGTTCTGCCACCTCCGGGTCTTGCAGTTTGTCTAGGTCGAACTTCAGTCTAGTGCACTTTGATGTATTTACTCTCTTCGAGTGGAGCCGGATAGACATCATCACGAGATCGTGGTCGCTTCCGATGTCTGCTCCTGGAAACGTGCGTGTCCTGCCAATGGTGATGCTTGATCTGAAGCGTTTCTTGACCATGATGTAGTCGATCTGGTTGTGATGCACCCCGCCGGGACTGTGCCATGTCCATCGTCTGGAGTTTTTGTGGAGACCAAGCGTGTTTGCCAGTATCAGATTGTTGTATGGCAAACTCCAAGAGTCTCAGACCCCTGTCATTTGTCTCGTCGTTGCAGTGGGGTCCACATGTGTCTCCCCAGTTGTGGTGCGCATCTTGGCCAACCTTGGCATTCCAGTCGCCTTCCACTATGACTATGTCCTTCTTCGGCACTTGGTCAAGGACAGCCTGTTGATTTTCATAGAAATCCTCCACTTCGCTGTCGTCATAGTCTGCTGTTGGGGCATAGGCCTGGATGATGGTAATGATGATAAAAGAAATGATAAAGATGATGATAAAAGAAATGAAAAAGAAAAACACCTCACATGGAGCTGATGCCTACCGAAAAATCAACAATGACATCCGAAAGAAGCACTGGATAGAAGATCAATGACAGAAAATAGAGAACAGTCTGAACAAGAACAACAGCAAGAAGGCCTACCAGACTGTGAAGCGGCTGACATGTGTTAAACAGCCCATGGTCTCCACGATCCAAAGCAAGTCTGGCATGTGCCTTACAGAAGAACAAGAAGTCTTGGACAGATGGAAAGAGTACTGCTCTGACCTTTACAACCACACACCAAATGGAGACCCATCAGTTATAGCATGTCATGAAAACAGAAAAGAAGAAGAAATCCTCCCAATTCTCCGGGAAGGAGTTGAGGCAGCAGTGCAATCGCTGAAGAAGGGGAAGTCAGCGGGAGTGGACAACATACCCGCGGAACTGGTTCAAACAGGAGGAGAAGCGATGATTGACGCACTTACCATTATCTGTAACAAAACCTGACAGAGTGGGGAGTGGCCTACACCATGGACCCTGTCCCTTGTCATCACTATTCCCAAAAAAGGTAACCATCAGGAATGTGAAAATTACCGCACCATCAGCCTCATCAGCCATTCCAGCAAGGTCCTCCTGAAAATAATACTCAACAGGTCGAAACCCCAAGCTGAACAAATCATTGCTGAAGCACAAGCAGGATTCAGGGCAGGGCGAACTGCTACTGAACAGATTTTCAACCTCAGAATAATCTGCGAGAAATACTTAGAGCACCAACAACATCTATATCATGTGTTCGTAGACTTCAAAAAGGCGTTTGACCGAGTCTGGCATGCAGCTCTGTGGGCAACCATGAGAGTGAACATCAGCCCTAAAATTATTGAAGTCATCAAAAGCCTGTATGACAAGGCTACCAGTGCAGTCCTCCACAACAGCGCCATCGAAAACAATCGGTGTGCGTCAGGGATGCCTACTTTTTCCAACACTCTTCAACATTTTCCTAGAGCGCATCATGTCAGATGCCCTTGCAGATCACGAAGGCACTCTCAGCATAGGGGGAAGAGCAATCTCCAACCTTCTTTTGCGGATGACATTGATGAATTGTCTGGAGAGGAACAAGAACTTGAACAACTGGTACAGAGGCTTCAAACCACCTCAAGAGCCTATGGAATGGAAATTAGTGCAGAGAAGACCAAAATGATGACCAACAACACCACTGGCATTAACACGGATATCAAAGTCCAAGGCCAATCCCTGAACACAGCGCATAGCTTCAAATATTTAGGAGCCATTGTATTAAACAACTGCTGCCCTGGCGAGGTTGAAGCCCATGTGGAAAGACAGGACCATCAGTTTACATTTCAAGGTAAGACTGCTGCGCTCCCTTGTCATCTCCATCTTCCTATATGCTTGCAAAACATGAACCCTCACAGCAGATCTACAAAGAAGAATACAAGGCATGGAAATGAGGTGGTACAGAAGGCTTCTGGGCATTTCAAATACCCAACACATCACCAACGACGAAGTCAGAAAGACCATGAGACAAGCCACTGGACAACATGATGACCTGCTCACAATGGTGAAAACCGGAAACTCCGATGGTATGACCACGTCACCAAATCATCAGGTCTTGCAAAGACCATCCTGCAAGACACATTGCAAGGAGGTAGAAGAAGAGGGAGGCCGAGATAGCGGGAGGACAACATTCGAGAATGGACTGATTTGACACAGAGCCAAACAATCAGGGTTGCTGAGGACAAGGAAAGATGGAGTATGCTGGTTAAACGATCATCTGTGGTGCCCCTACAACCTTCGAGTTACGGGATAGGATAGGATAGGATAGATGCAATTAAACAAAAGCAAAACAGTTATCATCCACAAGCCCTTATGATTTTTAGTTTTAACCTCTCAGACATAGCTTTTAATGACTATGAATGCATTTAGTTTTTACGTCATCATCACTGACTTCATGTTTTATTTATTTTTCATCACTGAAGAAGGGCGTAGCCGGAAAGTCTTTGATTTTATAGTTTTCTGGGTGTTTTTTGTCTATTTTGTTTCTGATTTCTAGAAATAGCTTTTAAAAAAGACATCAAAAGTGTGAAAGGAGTTATACATGTCTTCTTTGTGGTCTCCATAACGCCTGGTTTTACAATTCAAGTATGTCCCCCTAAGGATGTCTTTTACAGCAGGTGCCCTAATGACTTTATTTACTTAGTAAACAATAGGGAGACCTCATAGGTTTGCTATATCTGTCAAAATTACACACACTGCATATGCAATAAAGGAAATGTATTGTTGATGTAGGCAAGTCTTTCTAAATGTTACAGTGAATCTATCTAAGGAATTTTAACAGATATAATAGAGGTCGCCCAAACCACCGAAATTACAGAAGTCCCCCTAATGCCGGATTTGTTGTTATATATATATATATATATATATATATATATATATATATATATATATATATATATATATATATATATATATATATATATATATATATATATATATATATATATATATATATATATATATATATATATATATATATATATTATATATATATTATATTATTGAAAGGAGAGAGAAAACCGGAGTACCCGAAGATAAACCCTCGGTGACCTGGACAGCCTCGTACATAAATCACATAAGTTCAACCCTAGTGGCGGACTCGCGACCTTCAACATAGGAAACTGGCGATCCACCCACTGCGACACGTGACCACCCTAAAGACAATATATATTATGTATATTGTATTTACGGCCTCTACCTGCGTCCAAATTAACAGTCTGTGACAGAATTTCCCTAGTATGTCCAATACTATGATGCTTAAGACTGCGACAACAAAGGTCTGCTGAGAAGTAAGCTTAAATTATCATAATCCTCTGCATATCGGACGCGATGGAACGAGGGTTAAACAGTTAGCAGTACCCAAGTTTTAAGTTCCTGTGAGTCTGTCCTTACCATATTAGGTCTACTGCACCGTACCCGTAACAGGTTTCATAATTACTTTCAGTCATGTTCACTCATCCCTACTGTATCATTATCTTGTCCCCTGTGCACAGACAGAGGAGGGCGAAAGAGGTTACCACCGTTTACGTGCGTCAGAAAACAGAAGTTCAAATTTCCTTTCTGCCAGTCGCCGTTGGCTGCAGACGATAATAATGCCGCTTTTTGGGGTCAGGAATGTGACCCCGGGTCGTCGCTCCCTTCACCCCTACTGTCTGGGATGCAGGGAAAAAACGGGGTTGTGTGGGGATGGGGAAGATTGAAAAAAGGAGAGAGAGAGAGGGTGGGGTGGGTGGGTGGGTGGTTGAGGTGGGGAGGTGGCTTATCCTTAATTCAACCCTCTCAACACTTCTACTACACAGCACACGCTCAACCAACACTATCCTATCGTATCCCGTAACTCGAAGTCGTTTAACCAGCGTTACTTCCATCCAACCCAACCCATCCTCTTCCAAATATACATTCCCTCATTCAACCTGTCCCCCATTCCTCCAACAATCCCTTCCTCCTCCCAATTCTCCTCCTCCCCCTCCCCCCGCCAAAATCTTTAAACGCATCCCTGTAAACCATCTCGCCCCCACCATCCATCCTCCAACAACATAGGTAAACGTCGGTTTTTTTTTCTTTCTTCTCGCTCTATTCCTATCCTATCATATCCTATCCCATAACTCGGAGGTCGTAGGGGTACCACAGATGATCGTTTAACCAGCGTACTTCATCTTTCCTTGTCCTCAGCAACCCTGATTGTTTCGCTCGTTGATCCGGGCGACGACCGATCCGGCATGGAGTAAATGGTTTTATTCATCATGCAGTGTGTCTTGGGCAAGAAAGACCTGGCAGGGCCCAATCCTCTCCAGGCTGTTGGCCACAGCCGATATCCACGAATACAGTGTGGCTCGCCTTGGCCCCGAGCACGTGGTCGTTGAACCTGTAGTAACATGAGGTTCCTCCGTCCTGGCCGGTGACTTCTGTGTAGAAGACTTTAGCCCAGTGATGCCGTGCTGACATCACCCCTGTTAGTCGCCTCTTACGACACGTCGGGAAACGTTGGGTCTATTCTAATCAGTGCCCGAACCCACAGGGCTTAACCTCTATTCAAATTTTCAAATTCAGTGGAAACGCATTGATGGACCAAGTGGACTCAAACAGAAGTCAACTGTTATCTGGAAACGTCACCTTCTGCAAGAAGAAGTAGCAGAAAAAGAAGAAGAAGAAGAAGAAGAAGAAGAAGAAGAAGAAGAAGAAGAAGAAGAAGAAGAAGAAGAAGAAGAAGAAGAAGAAGAACTATAAGCAGCACACACCTACCGTCACCTCAAACCCTTGTACAGTAACGGTTTTTTTTTTTTTTTTGGGGGGGGGGGGGGGGTAGGGGGTAGGGAGAGGGGGAGCATCAGTGTTTAAGGAGATGAAAGGTGACGTTGTAACACTGAAAGTGAACTGGAAGTACATGTTATACGGTGGTCTAGCATTAGCAAAACAGCTAGAAGGCAACGCTTCAGAAATAGCGATTATGTTTAGAAAGTATTATGTGTAGAAATAGTCCACCTAGCACCTAGGAACTAATCTTAACAGAAAAACGAGACAGGGGACCAAGGCCCAAGGAGATACAAAACCACAGACTGAAAGCTTCCATCTCTAGTGTCTACGTATTGCGCTAAAAATTATAAAAATTACTAAATAAATAAAAACAAAAGAAAATCGTTCTTCAGGAGTAAACTTATTATTGCCAAGCGAACTGGAGGACGGCTGCTAGAGCCTTGAAGCACAATAGTATAAAATCGTTGTCCTATCCTACCTTATCCTGCCCTGTCCTGTCCTATCCTATCCTATGCTGTCCTATTCTATCATATCATGTCCTATCCTGTCCTGTTCTATCTTATCCTATCCTATAACTCGAAGGTCGTTGGAGCATCACATTATGATAGTTTAACCAGCGTACTCCATTTTCTCTGTCCTCAGCAACCCTCATGGCTTCACTTAGTGTCAAGCCAGTCTATTCTCGAATGTTGTCCTCCCACCTCTTTTTGTGTCTCCCTCTTCTTCTGCCTCCTTGCACCGTGCGTTGCAGGATGGTCTTTGACGTGGCTTAAAACAAAAAACATCCAATGGAGAAAAAGCTTGGCAGCACGTCGAGTCTTAAGACTCTTCAAAATACCAACTGATAAGATACAATAATTCTAATCATTATAATGACCTTTTTGGGCATTTTAAACGCTGTTTTACTTCTACCAATAGTCCCGTACACATCTTTAACATATCTAAGGGTTGGCCTTTGAAGAGTGTGAATTCATTGCGCTGCCAATGTGTACTCCATTGACCCTTATTTGCCATCTCAATACTTTCATTCTAATATTGCAAGGGTGGAGGGTGTAAAACGGAATTGATCAATCAATCAGTCAATCAATAAATCAATCTCTCTCTCTTTTTCTCTCTCTCTCTCTCTCTCTCTCTCTCTCTCTCTCTCTCTCTCTCTAACCACGTTATGTGGGTCAGAGTTTTACGAAGTGACGTATCAGACATAATTATTATATCTATGCAAGTATAGACTTTGAAACTAACCCGGCCAATAAACTAATAATAAGCAGTCTTAAATACCCAGTGTCAGTACATTATCATTCAAGCTTTGCTCTGTGACTCTGTGTCAGTCCCAGCTACGCTGAACGAGCCAAACTCCCACAACTTGGTGTCTATCAGTGCGAGGTCCACTCCTACGCTGATAATCCCTCTGTTATCAGATAAGCGCGCAACAACATCAAACACACAACTCCCGAGGCAGGCAGACAATATTGCCTTTTAATTTCTTTTTAAGTTTTTGTTTTTCAAAGAAACTCATTTTTTTCTCTCTCTCTCTATCACAAAGACCTTTTCTTTAATTTCTCAGGTTTTGCAAAATGAAACTGTTCTTTCACCTGCAATTGAATTTTGAAATCTAAACGTTACGGCCACGTGCTAAACACCTGCATGCCTAGAAAATTAAAATAACCATACACTGAAATGTAAAAACAATTTTTTTTAAAAAGACATAATTTAGGATACTGCATCAGTGCACTACCTAGAAAGGAAGTGAGACAGAGGAAGAAGAAGAATAATAATGATGATGATGATGATGATGATGATGATGATGATGATGATAATGATGATGTCACCGACGACGATGAAGATGAAAGAGGTAGGGGATAGAAATGGGGGTAACGCCAGGTCAGACAGTGAATGCTGTCTTGTGGTCGCATGCTTGACCGTCGTCACCTGTGTCCGCGTCAGGCCTATTGGTCACTCTAGAATGGCAGATGGTCACTGACCAAAGCGTCCATACTGGTAACAAAGACGAGATCACCGCTGGCCATCTTCACTGCCAACATTTAACACCCATCATAAGACAGAAAATGATTTACTGTCCCCATTTTCACACAAGGAGATTTGATATTAAAAACGACTATTTAATTCCTCTACCCTCTGCCCTTGCCCTTTTCCGCTCTCCCCATATACCTCCCAACCCCTTCCCCCATCCCTCCTCGCTCCTATCTCTCCCTCCCTCTTCCCCCTCCCAACACACATCTTGATCCAGATCGAGCTATCAAACCAAGCAAAATAATGGTTTCCTCATTGGAAGATTATTCAGTCCACAGTCTGGGTCGGCCAATGAAGGATCGTGTATACTCAATCACAGTTTGGGGCTCAGAAAATCAGTGGTCCTTAAACTGAAACGCAACTTAATATGATTATCATGCGCATTCCATCAGTCTTGACCACCTCCATCAGAAATTCAGTATTGGTTGCCCCAGCTAACAATAAGTTCACCTCATTTAACGCAAGCAGCGCATGAAACGCTTGATTGCCCGACGGTACTCACGTTCTGTGAACTGAAGAGTATAATAATACAAATAAGGTGTTTTATGTAGTAACAACACCATGGCTGTACCATAAACTAATTGAAGTCCAATAACACTTTCTTGACATACAGAGTCAGGCAGCTACGGTCGGTTTTGACTGTACAGAGGTCGCTCTTCTCTCCATCATCCAAGAGAGTTCGCATTAGCACAGCTCCTGAATGATTTATTCATCTTTAATTCTTAGTTCTTCCGGCTACTACCGGTGAAAAATATTTATTATGAATGCATTTGCGTGAGTGTGTAAAAACTTTAAAAAAAATTAAATAAGGCTTCATTAATTTGAATGAGAACACCACCCTCCTCCCTCCACTCTTATTCTCCAAGTCAAATGAGTAAATCTCAAAGACCATTTCATTTCTCAATCCAATAACTTGATTATAATTATAACCTCCTTGTAATTTTTAACCAATGTCAAATGTAAAACTGAATAATAAAGGGTGAGAAAAAATAAACTAAATTAATTACACGGATAGAAAAACCTAATTATAACGGGTAGAAACTGTTCCAATTATTCAAATCTCAAGTTCATCTTTATCATTACCCATATTCAAACTTAGTTTAATTATAATTATCTCCATCTTGCAGATTTAAACCAAATCCAGCCGACAAGTATTTTAATTATAATTAATATCTCCATCTTGCAGTTTTAAACCATTGCCAGCCGACAAGTAGTTTAATTATAATTAATATTTCCATCTTAAAGTTTTATACCAATGCAAGCCAACCTGTAGTTTAATTATAATTATCTCCATCTTGCAGTTTTAAACCAATGCCAACCGACAAGTCTACAAATGAAATACAGCGGGTACAGGCAAAATAATTTTAAACTATATAAATTGAGTCGGAGACAAGGACTATATAACTCAGTATTGAATAGTCCTTGGTCAGAATCCCACCGCCGTAGCTCAATTGGTAGAGAGTTCACCTGGCACACCGATGACCCAGGTTCGAATCCCGTGGTGGGCGATATAAAATGTGGCCATTTTCACTGTCCATTTTAGCAGTAGGATTGCTTTGGTGGTTCAGTGCTGATTCAGGTCCCTACCACTCTTTCCTTGGGATGGTTATCCCCGTCTGCCATATCGCCAATGGTGGGTGTAGACGTTAAACCTCAATGTTCATTCTTCATTCCTTGGTCGGAGGTCAATTTTTTTCCTACTTTTTTTACATTTTTGGACAGTATGATCATAGGAGAGTTTTTATTTCATCCACATCATTGAGGCGAAAGCTCTGAAATAAGGGTGTACGCATTTAAAACGTCATCCGGTCCCTTGATAACGTCACCTCGCGAGTTTTCTACTATTGTATGACAGACATCACGCGTCAGCTTCTACAACAGAGCAAGAACCAGTCGCATAGAAACAGTCATATCAAAGTCACCCCATCCACCCTCTCCTCACTAACACACGCTGATAGCGTTTGAGTCATTACCAGTAACCCCATATTGTTTTCGCGCCAGTGTAGGAATGTTATGGGCCACCCAGTGACCCAGTAAGCCACCCAGTGACAGATGACCTTTTGAATGGTCAGACACGAAGTTTAGATTTAATGTTCGCAACCATTAAATACACACATACACACACACACACACACACACACACACATGTTTGAATATATAAACAGAATGTCCTCTCTTAGCTTGAATTATAAATTGTATACTCCCCCATTTTTTATTATATTTTTTATTTAATTTTATTTAATTTTTTTGGCGCAGTGCAGCGTTGATTGGGCTCTAGATGCATTTTTTGAGACAAAAAAATCCTTTTAGAATTATTTCTTGTTATCTAAAATCCTTGACATTATAATTATAAAATGGGGATTTTGACATTTTAAATTATTCATTTTCAAATTATTGATTCTAATTTAATTCCTCTTTTATTAATTTCCCTCCATGTATAAAGAAAGTTATGACTTATTCCCTTTTTGGTTTAATTATTTTTATTTTCAGCGCGCGTATTAAAATGGGAATAGGGGAATTGTTTATTGGTGGTTGAACTTATGTGTAATGGAGTTATGATTATTTGTATGTGTCATAAGGGGTTTAATTGCTTCTTGTATTTCATGTTGATGCTGGGGAGTCCTATGAAATCAAGATGGAATAAGTGTCATAACGATCAGTTAGAAGAGCGGGGGATTAGATAGATTCATGTTTACATATACTTCATGACTTCTCCCACGCGCAATTAGATAATGGTTTTTGGTCTTGCACCTGAAAAAAAAAAGAATAGTTTTCTCTCTTCTCTCTAACTCACGTAAATATTTCTCCTTAGTTATATAATCGTTTTGTTTAACTCATGACGTTAGTCTTTTTTTTTTTTGAGTTTTGGTACCATTATCGATCTCACTTTCTCTCTCACTCTCTTCTCTCTCTCTCTCCTTCTCTCTCTCTCTATTCTCTGTACCTCTCTCTGTCTCTCTCTCTATCTCTCTGTCTCTCTCTCTCTCCTCTCTCTATACTCCTCTCTCTCTCTCTGTTTCGTCTGTCTCTCTGTCCTCTCTCTCGCGAACCTCTCTCTCTCTCTCTCTCTCTCTCTCTCTCTCTCTCTCTCTCTCTTCTCTTCTCTTCTCACTAGTTTAAACTACAATCTTTAAACTTTGTTGGTAAGGGGGCATTTCTGATTAGTGAGACCCACACAAACTCTCCATATCACTCCAAGAGAATCAACATTTACTAGCTCAAGATAACATAACATCTAAGGGAGAAAACAACTGAAAAGCGAGTGTAACTATGTCAATGCTAAGAACTCTCTTTAAATATCTCTCTCTCTCTCTCTCTCTCTCTCTCTCTGTTTACTTGTCAGGGTCAGAATCTGGGGTACTTGTTGGGCGAATGTTTTATTAGATCTACATACGTTACTTTGAAGGACTTACAAATTTAATTAGTTAATACTAACTCTAACCTTACTTATAGTGTTAGAAGAAGTTTTTTTTGTAGATGAATAACGGGTCCGGATTTGTATTTAGGGAGTAGTAAAGAATAATAGGCGTTTCTACCTAGCCACGAACACTGTGTAGAAACGATGTTCTAGACATTATATGACAGGGATTATTTTGACACACTTTCCTAGACATTATTTGGTTTGACGAAGCTTATTTTGACAGTGACTATTATTAGACCTGGTGAACACCAGTCGTAGGGGCACCACAGCATGTCGTTTAACCATTCTAATAGATCCTATCTTTCTCTGTCTCAGCAGCCCTGCTTCGTCAGTGATAGTCTCAAGAACAAGTCCTCTCGAATGTTGTTTCTTTGTTTTTCTCTTGACATGAGGGAGAGGTATAGTTGCAAGTGCAAGGCTGGGATGATTGGTGGCCATATGAGTTTGGAGGGCGTGGAGGGATGTTGAATGGGTTGTTGTGAGGGGTTGGGTATTGAGGTGTTGGGTAGGATTGGGAAATTGTAAAGATCATGGGGTATTCTGTAGTGGAATCTCCAGTGGAGAGCTGTGAGGAGGGGTCCTATGCTTCGCAAGGGTAGGAATAGATGAGATGAGGGGTGCAGCATCTTACGGATTGGAGAATTGATGGTCCTGTGGGTTTTCCAAATGGGGTCAACCTTGTCAGGGCAGCAGTTGTTTGTGCGAACCTAACCTTAATAAAGCAGTTTTTTGTCATTTAAGTTAAATATACAAATTCGATAAAAGTGGGTGGAATGTGGAAATAGTTTTGTTTTAATTTGGATATGTTGGATGTCATTTTGAAAACACACACACACACACACACACACAACACACACACACACACACACACAACACACATACACACACACACACACACACAAAGCACTATAAATTTGTATAGAAACGACGTTCTGATGACTGTTGTAAAAAAAAAGGGGGGATTATTTTGACACACTTTCAATTTCTTTGACATTATTTTGACATTTTCAAATTTTTGAAGCTATCCCTAACCCTAACCCAAACCCTAACCCTAACCCTTAACCTAACCCTAATGCTAAAACAGCTCTAACTCTATTGAGCACTATTTTGACGTCAAAATAGTACGGCCTTCCAAAAAAGTCAGAAGAAACCATGTGGAGTTTCATGTGTGTGTCATCAGAACGTCGTTTCTACACGCCCACACACATACACACACACGCGTTATTTCAGTTTTATTTCCCTATGATTTTATTTCAGTGATTCAATTAACTTAATGTTATTTTCTGCCGTTCTTGTAACTATTCACACTGATTATTATTATTATTATTATTATTATTATTATTATTATTATTATTATTATTATATTACACACACACACACACCTACACACACACACACACGTTATTTCAGTTTTATTCCCCTATGATTTTATTTTAGTGATTCAATTAACTTAATGTTATTTTCTGCCGTTCTTGTAACTATTCACACTGTTTATTATTATTATTATTATTATTATTATTATTATTATTATTATTATTATTATTATTATTATCATCATCATCATCATCATCATCATCATCATCATCATCATCATCATCATCATCATCATCAAAATAACAGAATGGAAAGCCAAGAAAGATTAAACACATTAATAAGAATACTCCACCGGAAAAAGATCCCAAGACCTTTCTGCCCGAAAGTGGAATGATCGTGGGTCAAGGTTGTAGAGCTGTTTACGACAACGGAGTCTCTACCGATATGATCAACAAAACGTTTAAGATCGATCGAGTCGACAAACCCTACAATCCTAGTCTTTACAAGCGCTTTGATCGTATTGTTTATTCCACAAAATGTAGTTCAACGGAATGACAGGTGGGGTAACCCGACCATTCACTAAACGTTGTTTTACCGTATAGGCTGATAGATAAAATGTAGTTCGATCGCAGGCTACCTATCACAGACAAAAATCATTTCTAAGCTACGTCCTTGGTTGAACGGCTACCATCCATACATCAATAGCCGTCCCACCGCCTTAGCTCGGTGGGTAGAGCGTTCGCCTGGCACACCGATCAGCCAAGCTCCAATCCCGTGATGAGCAAGATAAAAGTGGCCATTTCCATTGTCCATTGTTTTAGCAGGTTGGTTGCTCTGGTGGTTGAGTGTTGATTTAGGTCCATAGCCCCTTGTTCCCTGGGATGGTTACCCCCCGTCAGCCATTAGCGCCAATGGTGGGTATAGACGTTAAACTTCCATGTTCATTGATTCACCATCCATCCATTCCATTCCAGGGCACCAGTCAATCGCAGTGAGCATTTCCTTAACCAGAAGCGGTCTTACGCTAAACAAAGTGACACGTTAGTATTAGTCTATCATTAAGCTGTTTGGTATTAGTAAGGGTCCTAATAGTGTTTGCTTGTGTGGGTGATTTTTGTTTAAATGGGTAGTAAATTGTGATGCTATAATTATGTGAGAGAGGGATGGAAGTAGTAGTAATAGTAATAGTAGTAGTAGTAGTAATAGTAGTAGTAGTAATAGTAATAGTAGTAGTAGTTGCCTAGTAGTAGTAGTAGTAAAAGTAGTAGTAGTAGTAGTAGTAGTAGTTTTAGTAGCCTAGTAGTAGTAGTAGTAGCTTAGTAGTAGTAGTCTAGTAGTAGTAGTAGCTTAGTAGTGGTAGTAGTAGTAGTAATAGCCTAGTAGTAGCAGTAATAGAAGCAGTAGTAGTAGTAATAGTAGTAATTGCTTAGTAGTAGTAATAGTAGTAGTAGTTTTAGTAGCCTAGTAGTAGTAGTAGTAGCTTAGTAGTAGTAGTCTAGTAGTAGTAGTAGCTTAGTAGTGGTAGTAGTAGTAGTAGTAGTAGTAATAGCCTAGTCCTATCCTATCCTGTCCCATAACCCGAAGGTCGTAGGGGCACCACAGATGATCGCTTAACCAGCATACTCCATCCCTCTCTGTCCTCAGCAGCCCTCATGGCTTCGCTCAGTGTCAAACCAGTCCATTCTCGAATGTTGTCCTCCCACCTCTTTTTCGGTCTCCCCCTTCTTCTACCTCCTTGCACTGTGCCTTGCAGAATGGTCTTTGCAAGGCCTGATGATCTGGTGACGTGGCCATACCATCGGAGTTTCCGTTTCTTCACCACTGTGAGCAGGTCATCGTGTTGTCCAATGGCTTGTGTGATGGTCTGTCGGACTTCAACGTTGGTGATGTGTTGGGTATAGGAAATGCACAGAAGTCTTCTGTAGCACCTCATCTCCATGCTTTGTATTCTTCGTTGGAGATCTGCTGTGAGGGTCCATGCTTCGCAAGCATATAGGAAGATGGAGATGACGCAGCAGTCTTACTTTGGAATGTAGACTGATGGTTCTGTCTTTCCAAATGGGCTTCAACCTTGTCAGGGCAGCAGTTGTTTGTGCGATCCTGGAGAGGACTTCCTGTCGAGACCCATTGTCTGACACAATGGCTCCTAAATATTTGAAGCTGTGCACTGTGTTGAGGGATTGGCCTTGTACTTTGATGTCCGTGTTGATGCCATTGGTGTTGTTGGTCATCATTTTGGTCTTCTCTGCACTTATTTCCATTCCATAAGCTCTGGAGGTGGTGTCAAGCCTCTGTACAAGCTGTTCAAGTTCTTGTTCCTCTCCAGCCAATCCATCAATATCATCCGCAAAACGAAGATTGGAGATTGCTCTGCCCCCTATGCTGACTGTGCCTTCGTGATCTGCAAGAGCATCTGACATGATGCGCTCTAGGAAGATGTTGAAGAGTGTTGGAGAGAGTAGGCATCCTTGACGCACACCGATTGTTGTTCTGAACCAGTTCCCGATGACGCTGTTATGGAGGACTGCACTGGTAGCCTTGTCATACAGGCTTTTGATGACTTCTATAATTTTAGGGCTGATGTTGTACACTTTCATGGTTGCCCATAGAGCTGCATGCCAGACTCGGTCAAATGCCTTCTTGAAGTCTATGAACACATGATATAGATGTTGTTGGTGCTGTAGGTATTTCTCACAGATTATTCTGAGGTTGAAAATCTGTTCAGTGGTACTTCGCCCTGCCATGAATCCTGCTTGTTCTTCAGCTATGATTTGTTCAGCTTGTGGTTTCAACCTGTTGAGTATTATTTTCAGGAGGACCTTGCTGGGATGGCTGATGAGGCTGATGGTGCGGTAATTTTCACACTCCTGAAGGTTACCTTTTTTGGGAAGAGTGATGACAAGCGACTGGGTCCATGGTGTAGGCCATTCCCCACTCTGCCAGATCTTGTTACAGATAATGGTGAGAGCATCAGTCATCGCTTCTCCTCCTGCTTGTAGCAGTTCCGCTGGTATGTTGTCCACTCCCGCTGACTTCCCTTTCTTCAGCGATTGCACTGCTGCCTCAACTTCTTCCCGGAGAATTGGGAGGATTTCTTCTTCTTCTCTGCTCTCGGGACATGCTAGAACTGATGGGTCTCCATTTGGTGTATGGTTGTAAAGGTCAGAGCAGTACTCTGTCCATCTGTCCAAGACTTCTTGTTCTTCTGTAAGGCAAATGCCAGACTTGCTTTGGATAGTGGAGACTTTGGGCTGTTTAACACTTGTCAGCCGCTTCACAGTCTGGTAGGCCTTCTTGCTGTTGTTCTTGTTCAGATTGTTCTCTATTTCCTGGCATTGATCTTCTATCCAGTTCTCCTTTGCTGTGCGCATGCCTTTTCGGATGTCATTGTTGATTTTTCGGTAGACATCAGCTCCCTGTGAGGTGTTCTTTTTCTTTTTTAACTCTCTTCGTTTATCACACAGATCCAAAAGTTCAGGTGTGATCCACGCTTCTTCTTTGGTCGGTGCTTGCCAAGGATCTCAGTGGCGGCATCTGTTACAGCTGAGTTGAAGGTATTGGTCATGGTGTTGACATCTACTTCGCCTGCCCCCAAAATAAGCAGTGGTGCAAATTTCCCTCCAATTGTGGCCTGAAATATTTTTGCCACCTCCGGGTCTTGCAGTTTGTCCAGGTCGAACTTCAGCCTAGTGCACTTTGCTGTATTTACTCTCTTCAAATGGAGCCGGAAAGACATCATCACGAGATCGTGGTCACTTCCAATGTCTGCTCCTGGAAAAGTGCGTGTCCTGCCAATGTTGATGCTTGATCTGAAGCGTTTCTTGACCATGATGTAGTCGATCTGGTTGTGATGTTCCCCGCCGGGACTGTGCCATGTCCATCGTCTGGATTTTTTGTGGAGACCAAGCGTGTTTGCCAGTACCAGATTGTTGTATCTGGCAAACTCCAATAGCCTCAGACCCCTGTCATTTGTCTCGTTGTTGCAGTGGGGTCCGCATGTGTCTCCCCAGTTGTGGTGCGCATCTTGGCCAACCTTGGCATTCCAGTCGCCTTGCACTATGACTATGTCCTTCTTCGGCACTTGGTCAAGGACCGCCTGTATATTTTCATAAAAATCCTCCACTTCGCTGTCTTCATAGTCTGATGTTGGGGCATAGGCCTGGATGATGGTAATGTTGAAAGGGGTTGCTCTCAGACGGATGGTAATGAGTCTGCTGGAGTAGTAGTAACAGTAATAGAAGCAGTAGTAGTAGTAATAGTAGTAATTGCTTAGTAGTAGTAGTAATAGTAGTAGTAGTTTTAGTAGCCTAGTAGTAGTAGTAGTAGCTTAGTAGTAGTAGTCTAGTAGTAGTAGTAGCTTAGTAGTGGTAGTAGTAGTAGTAATAGCCTAGTAGTAGCAGTAATAGAAGCAGTAGTAGTAGTAATAGTAGTAATTGCTTAGTAGTAGTAGTAATAGTAGTAGTCGTAGTAATAGTAGTAATTGCTTAGTAGTAATTGCTTAGAAGTAGTAGTAATGGTAGTAGTAGTAGTTGTAGTAGTAATAGTAGTAATTGCTTAGAAGTAGTAGTAATGGTAGTAGTAATAGTAGTAGTAATAGTAGTAGTAGTAGTAGTAGTAGTAATAGTAGTAGTAATAGTAGTAGTAGTAATAGTAGTAGTAGTAATAGTAGTAGTAGTAATAGTAGTAGTAGTAGTAGTAATAGTAGTAGTAGTAATAGTAGTAGTAGTAATAGTAGTAGTAGTAATAGTAGTAGTAATAGTAGTAGTAGTAGTAATAGTAGTAGTAGTAATAGTAGTAGTAGTAATAGTAGTAGTAGTAATAGTAGTAGTAGTAGTAATAGTAGTAGTAGTAGTAATAGTAGTAGTAATAGTAGTAGTAGTAATAGTAGTAGTAGTAGTAATAGTAGTAGTAGTAGTAATAGTAATAGTAGTAGTAATAGTAGTAGTAGTAGTAATAGTAGTACCAATAATGGTATTGGATGCAGTCAATCTAAAATTTCACAAATAAAAATTCCATTTTCTTTATAATAGCGATCTCCCTGCCTTTACACCGCACGTTTGAGAGATAGATGTGTCTTTGTTGTGCGTGTGAGAGAGTGGGTGACACATGTGAAATTAGCATTTCCAAGCCACGACCAGCATAATCAATAGCCAGCCGATCATATAAGCTGATCAATACGTGTATAATTGCTGTCACAAAACAACTTAACTGCACACGTTAATGGAGCTTTGTACTTCCGCAATTGACCCCCAAGCTGATTACGTTGAAAGTTTAAGATAAGATAAACGACTAGTAACAATTCAATACAGCGGGGCAACATTTACTTGTCATGATCTGTCAAAGGGCAGCACTTTCCGGGGGTTTTATTATATTTTTTTCTTTTTACGTATTCTTTACGTCTTCCGTGTTTTGTGTGCTTGTCTCGTCAACAATTCTTGTTTTGTTTTGCTTTCAGACGATGTGCTCTGTATGATTGTGACCTCTTACTGACACACTAGAGCGAAATAAAGCCCTGTGTGATTGTGACCTCTCATTGACCTTCTATATGTCTAAATATTAGTTAACACATTATGTTGATTTATATGCAACACTGCAGACTGCAGTCAACAATGGGGCTGGGAAAAACCAAAAAAGCTAACGACCGCTGTTATTTCCTGGTGGGGTGTCAAAACAATGGTGTCTGACTGCTCATTACGAAGAGACTCCTTACGAAGAGACTCCTTACGAAGAGACTAGCAAGGTACTGGTCCTTACCCCCTCCCCCCCAATTACCTCCTAAAATACTACTTCGCTCTCCCCCACCCCACCACACCCCTCCCCCAATACAGTGAATAATGAACCCCCAATTGTGTAACTGACGTACTCAGCAATGCACTTTAGGCAATACTACGGTGTTAATCACAAGAGCAAAACTCTCGTGAACGAGGAAACAAATAATTTATTAAAGAGAGGGCCGGAATACTAAAGTTTCCTGCAGGAAAACAGACCAGATGGAAATCCCTACAATAGAAAATGATCGAATTTATTAATTACGTCGTACAGACATTGATTCAAGTTTCTCGATACTCACCCCTTCCCCCCCCCCTCCCTAATCCTCTCTCTCCGCCCTTTCCCCACTCCTGCACCCCTCCCCCCAACCAACCCCCCCCCACAAAAAATAAAACGAAAAAAATAAATAGATAATTTTTAAAAACAAATAAATACATTTTAAAATACATTAATTAATTATTTAATTTTAAAAAAAATCATCATCATCATCATCATCATCATCATCATCATCATCATCATCATCATCATCATTATCATCATCATCGTCGTCGTCGTCGTCGTCATCGTTGTGATTCTCATAATTCATCATCATTGTTCCCTAAATGTATAATAATACACGATACGAGGAAAGAATATCGCTTTCATACGGAAGGTCTAAAGTGTGTTTTCCTGCCACAGCTAGGGTGAGGTCAATGGTGAAACCTAGGTCAAACTCTTAATAATCATAGCAGTATTGTAACTGACCCCCTTCTATGCATAATGCGAGGGTTCGTAAAATACTTTTAAACAAAAACAAACACAATAAACAATAGCAACAACCACCACAACAACATTCAAGTAGACAATGCAACGCGATGCGATGTCATGCCATGCCATGCGATACTGATACCGATATGATGCAATAAATACAATACAATACAACACAGTACACTGCAGGACAACTTTACTGTCCGATACAAACCATACATTTTATCTCTGACCCTCCATTCATGCAACACTATCAACATCTGTCAATATCTTTTTTTTTTTTTTTTTACAAAATAAAACAACAACACTAAAACGTATGATGAGCTGTTTAAAAGTTATGACAGAGATAGAAGGGGGTCACAGAGAGAGAGAGAGAGAGAGAGAGAGAGAGAGAGAGAGAGAGAGAGAGAGAGAGAGAGAGAGAGAGAGAGAGAGAGAGAGAGAGAGAGAGAGAGAGAGAGACTGTAACTAATGCGCTCATGGGAGGTAACCGCACACGACCAAACAAGCCAAGAAGGGAGCAGCAGTGGCGTCCCTTGATTTATGTAACAACTGTTTTTTTGTTTTTTTTTCAGGACTCCCCTACTACGCAGTTCGAAAAAAAAAGCACAAGCAAACTTTGGACTTTGAAAAACGAGCGGTCTGGTTGGCAAGCACACTGCAAATTCTTGCGAAAGGGCTGCTAAAGCGAGTGCAAATGTAGCAGAAGCCGGTAAACAAAAGAACGATATTGCGCGATGCCCGCTTTCTCACAGCTAAAGTAGGCCTACACCAGAAGAAGCTGAAAATTTTCAACGTGAAAAACATCGATGTGTGTTCATCCTTTTGTTTATTATATCGAGGACGATAATGATTACGCTTTGAGGCAGCTCTGCTACGTTCACTCTCTCACACACACACATACACTCGCGACCAATGCAGGAACACACATGTACACACACACATACAAGCAGTTATATTTACACACACACAAACACACACCCCTACACACACACACACACACACACACACACACACACACACACACACACACACACACACACACATATACATACTCCTCCCTTCTATTCCCCCACACTGACACGTACAAAACTCGCACACATTCACACCTGTAATCTTATCGTACTTTGGACCACGACTGAACAGTTTTCTGCATTGATTATTCACACAAGAAAATGAAATAGCCCCCGGGCTATCTTTTACACTTGTGAGTTTAGAAAGCAGGATAGCCATCAAATACAAGCAATAAATACAATAAATACATTTAATGTTTAAATCCCAAGAGTC
Organism: Oncomelania hupensis; assembly: GCA_036898135.1. Classification (NCBI taxonomy): domain Eukaryota; kingdom Metazoa; phylum Mollusca; class Gastropoda; order Littorinimorpha; family Pomatiopsidae; genus Oncomelania; species Oncomelania hupensis. The sequence continues at coordinate 48,297,065 of CM072524.1, forward strand.
TGGTTTTAACGCAGGGAATTGAATTTATATATATATATAAGTTATCATCTAATTAATTAAAGAATCAATCGCTGAAACAAGAAAAAAAAAGTGTACTTAACTTGACCCCTACCTCATTTTACAGACAACATACCCAAAACTATATGTAACAACTACATAAACATGACAATTGAGACGAACACCTGGGTGTTCAACCCAAACTTTTAACAGAGATGGTCGTTTTAGACTTAATAATTAACGAATACCCCATTACCTGCGTCAGTCAACCAAGTAACGCATTCCAAAAACTGTTTACATTTTATTATGAGACTGTTTCGTTAAAAGCACGCCCCGACATAAAACTAATCTTACCTGAGCTGATTTACAAGTCCCTTCTGACCAAACAATAAGCCTCAAGTCTGCTCAAAGCGTGGAAAACAAAACATTCCTTGGAAAACGACCAACAACCGTACTACCCCGAACCCAAAAGACGCAGCAGACATGTTTTGAGCGACGGAACACGGCCTTGACCTTTTAGAGATGGTCAATTTCTAGAGCGACCAAACCCAAAACAGAGACCTGTTTGTATGGTAAGGGAAACACGCGTAGAAACTGGGAATTAGGCTCATGTTCTTCGTAGTTCGTTCAGCGCTGTACTAACGAACAGAAGCCTAAATAAAGAACTATGCGACCGTGAAGACAAAAATGGCTCCAACAGAAATATAAAAAAATAAAAGACTAATATTGTCACTTTTATAATTCAGTGTTGAAAGGTAATTTTTAAAATATATTTTCTTTGGTAACTTTTTCAATTTGCATTCAACAGGATACCTATTCCCCTCCTACC
>CM072524.1:48305390-48317890 GCA_036898135.1 Oncomelania hupensis
CGTTGATGATGATAATAATCTGACAAAAACAGAATATAATTTATTAATTTAAAAAAAAACACTATGTTCTTAGTTTGGTAACACAATTACATTGCAACTGCTTCAATATGGACTCAAATCCCCTCGGTTCATTTGTCGGTAAATAAGATACATTTGGAGGGTTAAGCATTACATTTGGTGTAATTATATCTAGGTTTATTCACAACCAACACGAAGATTCGTTAACAAATTCCCTTATTACATAATCGTAAACAAATTCCCTTATTACATAATCGTAAACAAATTCACGTATTACATAATCGTAAACAAATTCCCTTATTACATAAGTCTACATACGAACCGTCATGTGTTCAGTTTCTACGCATCAAACCTATTATATAAACAGTTCAATCACAGAAACGGCCAAAGTGCGTAATTTCTTACCTGCGCATATTGGAAGAGACTGACAAGGAAATTCGGAAATACATCCAACGCCTTAGGTACGTTTCTGTTCTCCTTCTTATTGCTCTCACTGCTAATAATGGAATAACGAAACTAGCATTATGAGATATCAAAACAGTGGATGATTGGCTGGATATGTCAGGCTCCTGCACGCGCTACATGGAAAACAGACCACATCTCCCTGACCACGAGACTTTTTCAGGCAGCCAGCATGGCGTACTGCGACTTCATAAACATTTTACGTCAGTGCCTAAATTTAGCCCGCCACCACGTGCCACTGTTGTGTAAACTTTGTGACGTCAATTGGTGCGAAACATTTGTTCTGTCCCACTTCGGGACCTCCGACTGATAAGGGAGAAACAAAAATGAGGGGGAGGGGGGGGGGGGGGGGAGAGGGGGATGTAGGAAACAAGTAGTCGGTGTAACACTTCAAGAGATGGGAAGAAGAAGAGGACAAGAGGAGGAAGAGGGGGAGGAGGAGGAGAAGAAGAAGAAGGAATGAAGGAAGAAGAAGAAGAAGAAGAAGAAGAAGAAGAAGAAGAAGAAGAAGAAGAAGAAGAAGAAGAAGAAGAAGAAGAAGAAGAAGAAGAAGAAGAAGATATCGACATCAGAATAGTTTATGATTCTGCGGACATTCATTCAGGGATCATATTTTAAAGACCGCAGGTTCGATCCTGGCTGAACAAAACACTAGGCTGTTTGCACTGACCATCTTACTTATTCAACTTCCTTCAACGCCTTTACAGACTGTCTGCCGTGTATCAGAGAAACCTCCGGGCTTCTGTTGAAGATCAGAATGGAACGACCGAGACTTGTGGGGAAACAGACGTCAAACACAATTATAGCCTGCACACATTGCATAGCTGAGACTGCCTGAGGCTCACGTTCGCATTTCCACGATAGCGGATTCTCGACTAGTTTTTGCTACGCTGTGTGGAGGCACTGTGGTCTAATGGTAGTGCTTCGGCTTGCGGATCGGAAGGTCCCGGGTTCGAGCCCTGGCCGGGCCATTGTGTTGTGTCCCTGGGAAAGACACTTTACTCCTGTTTTCCTACTCCTTCGGATGAGAGTATAAACCGAGGTCTAGTCTGTGTTGCATACATTCCATCAAAACGGACTTTAAAGATCCTGACGCTCATGTCCAAGACGGGTGAGTGCCGGTGACAAGAAAACACCCAGCATGCACCTAGGTCCTTCTCCCCCATCCCTGGCTGCCCAGGATTGTTCTCAGTTGTCCGGGCGTCAGACCATGCGCCCAAAGGCTGCGGGTGGGCGTCTCGGGCGGCTTGAGTTAGATCCTTATCGGCCAGCGCCTTGAGCAGCTCTTGAGCTGGAAAAGCGCTATATAAGAACGATTAAATAATAAATAATAAATAAATAAATAAATAGCGGATTCTCGACTAGTTTTTGCTACGCTGTGTATTGTAATCGTACATACATACTATACTACGCTGTGTGTTGTAATCGTACATACTATACTACGCTGTGTGTTGTAATCGTAGGCCTACATACATACTATACTACGCTGTGTGTTGTAATCGTAGGCCTACATACATACTATACTACGCTGTGTGTTGTAATCGTAGGCCTACATACATACTATAATACGCTGTGTGTTGTAATCGTAGGCCTACATACATACTATACTACGCTGTGTGTTGTAATCGTAGGCCTACATACATACTATACTACGCTGTGTGTTGTAATCGTAGGCCTACATACATACTATAATACGCTGTGTGTTGTAATCGTACATACATACTATACTACGCTGTGTGTTGTAATCGTACATACATACTATACTACGCTGTGTGTTGTAATCGTAAATACATATTACACGTTATTCGCATCTGGGCGTGGGATATGGACAATAATATTGTCACATCGAGATCGGACAATATTCACGAGCGCATCGAGCACGCGAGTGCTATATTGTCGGATCGAGATGTGACAATTGCTTCTATTCCACGTCTAAGATGTGAACAACATTTAATTCATGTATCGATTTCTTCAACTGGAAAATGAGAGGAATAGAAATTAGACTAGAGGGGAAAGATGTGTGTGAACGACCACTTTACACATTGCTTTCCAATATTCCATTCAAATCCAAATGCGCAACCAAAAATAGCCCCAAAATCAGAAGCTTTCCTTCGCCTTTATTGAGCACGCACACAAACATAAACGCACGCGCGCCCACTCCCCACCCAAGCTCTCACCCACCCACTCACACATCCACAAATTAAAGAAAATTGAACTCCATAACGTGACAAATGACAGTTGCCTTCAACCACATTTGAGCATTTAAATACATTACAATGAAACTTTCAGATTGATTCGTCTCCGCTTCGTTCGAAATGTAGGCCTAGTCTTCAGTCAGCTCTAGCCTAGGCAGCCAATGAAAAACAATGCCAGTTTCATTTGCTGATTCAGTCGGTTCATACTCTTTTGACTCTTCCTTTTCATTGAGATCATTGTTGCTATAGTATTTGTGAATTAGTGACGATTTGGGAATAAAACCTTACTGTTTTAACGCGTCTTAGAAAATGCAAGAAGACCTTTGTTTTTCTTTTTAGTCATTTACAGAAAAGGCATAGAAGACTGCGATTCGTAAATGGGTTAAAGTAGGTCCCGTATTCTTACGACTTACTATATTTAACAGCTTGCTAGAAATATCGTCATCTGTGATTGGTCAATTACAACGCGATATCAGTTTTAGCCACACTGTACTTGGTCAATTAAAATATAAGACACTTGTGGAAATCGATACATAACACATTGCCATCGTTGGGAGGTGAGGTTGCTCCATGCCACTGTACCACAACCGCACCGTGAATCAGCACTAGCTTAAGAAATCCGGGCCAAGTTGTAGGAAACAATACTAGACGTACCAGAGAGCCTTTAGTGTATGCTCCATGGACGTATCAGAGAAACCTAATACCCACAGACATTACCAGCCAAAAATAAAAACTGCCCCCGTTTATCCCGCTACCTTAACCTCTTAAACGCTAAAAGCAAATGTAATTTTTTTGGGGGGCGATATCTCAACTGACGAAGACGAAAGAGAAAGAAAAGAAGAAGTAGACTAATGAATGAGAGAGAGAGAGAGAGAGAGAGAGAGAGAGAGAGAGAGAGAGAGAGAGAGAGAGAGAGAGAGAGAGAGAGAGAATTTGTGTTTGAATTCTTTTAAATTAGGGATAAAGATGTTCGACTAATTAATAAGTCTAATCTTCCAATCTGTTCCTTAACAAGTTAACATAATAAAGAACCTTTAACATTAACTTGGAAATCATATAACTCACATACACACACACGCATATGCACACGCACACACGCCATCATCTTCGTCATTATCTTTTAAACCATTTTACACACCCACGCCTCTCCCCATCCCTAACCCTTATAATTATAATAATAATAATAATAATAATAATAATAATAATAATAATAATAATAATAATAATAATAATAATTAATAATAATAATAATAATAATAATAATAATAATAATAATAATAATAATAATAATAATAATAATAATAATAATAATAATAAATAATAAATAAATAAATAAATAAATAAATAAATAAATAATTTAATTATAAAAATAATTACATGAATGATTATGTTCTCGTAATTGTTATTATATTTCACTTTTATAATTAATTTCGCAGATGCCTACATATTTTACATTTGAAAGAAAACAGTGTGTCGCAATGTTTACACTCCAGAGGGTGAGAGTTCCATACAGCAGCCCCGTTCAGTGTGAGAGAGAGAGAGAGAGAGAGAGAGAGAGAGAGAGAGAGAGAGAGAGAGAGAGAGAGAGAGAGAGAGAGAGAGAGTTTGAAGTTGAAAACCAATAATGGGATAAAGGTTTTTAAGAATAGCTTAATCTTACAACATTTCCTTTAACTTGATGACATAAACAAAAACTGTAACTGTAATGCTAATAATTAAAAGGTCTTCAAACAATGGATATTTCAAACTATTCCCACTCACTCTGTCTCAAACTCGCATTCACACTTTTAACAAACCACCTGACCACTAACTAGATAACATAATTTTGAAAATGTGGTTTAAAAGAGATGTTCAGACAGATTTTATCATCAGGGTACTGCTGTTGCTGCCACTACTATTGCTACTACTACTACTACTACTACTACTACTACTACTACTACTACTACTACTACTACTACTACCACCAAAGGCATAACGGCAATACCTAATTTTCTATTACTACTACTACTGATGCTTTTACTACTACTACTACTACTACTACTACTACTACTACTACTACTACTACTACTACTACTACTACTACTACAACTACTACTACTACTACTAGCTGAGGCATAACGGCTATACCTAAAATGTAAGCCTGCTCCGGTTTAGTCATTTACCTTTTTATTATTACTACTACTGCTGCTGTTACTATTACTACGACTACTGCTGTTACTTTTACTACTACTATTGCTGTTACTACTACTACTACTACTACTACTAGTCTACTACAGACAGTACCTAACATGTAAGCCTTCCCCGGCTTAGTCATAATTATCGTTACAGGTAATGACTGGTTCGTAATCCAGTCATAAAAGTAACCCAACATGTGCTTGCGACAGTACTCTGTTAAGTCGACTACTTTCTCTCTCTCTCTCTCTCTCTCTCTCTCTCTCTCTCTCTCTCTCTCTCTCTCTCTCTCTCTCTCTCTCTCTCTCTCTCTCTCTCTCTCTGTCTATCTGACTCTCTCTCCCTCCCTCTTTGTCTCTCTCTCGCTCTCTCTGTGACTTTCTCCGTCTCTGTCTCTCTCTCTCTGTCTCTGTCTTTCTGTTTCTGTTTGTCTCTCTCTCTCTCTCTGTTACTCTCTTTCTCTCCTCTCTCTCTCTCTCTCTCTCTCTCTCTCTCTCTCTCTCTCTCTCTCTCTCTCTCCATCACTTTTCCACCATCTGCTTCCCTTCCATTTTTTTTTCTATTACTACTACTACTGATGCTTTTACTACTACTACTACTACTACTACTACTACTACTACTACTACTACTACTACTACTACTACTACAACTACTACTACTACTACTAGCTGAGGCATAACGGCTATACCTAAAATGTAAGCCTGCTCCGGCTTAGTCATTTACCTTTTTATTATTACTACTACTGCTGCTGTTACTATTACTACGACTACTGCTGTTACTTTTACTACTACTATTGCTGTTACTACTACTACTACTACTACTACTACTACTACTACTACTACTACTAGTCTACTACAGACAGTACCTAACATGTAAGCCTTCCCCGGCTTAGTCATAATTATCGTTACAGGTAATGACTGGTTCGTAATCCAGTCATAAAAGTAACCCAACATGTGCTTGCGACAGTACTCTGTTAAGTCGACTACTTTCTCTCTCTCTCTCTCTCTCTCTCTCTCTCTCTCTCTCTCTCTCTCTCTCTCTCTCTCTCTCTCTCTCTCTCTCTCTCTCTCTCTCTCTGTCTATCTGACTCTCTCTCCCTCCCTCTTTGTCTCTCTCTCGCTCTCTCTGTGACTTTCTCCGTCTCTGTCTCTCTCTCTCTCTGTCTCTGTCTTTCTGTTTCTGTTTGTCTCTCTCTCTCTCTGTTACTCTCTTTCTCTCCTCTCTCTCTCTCTCTCTCTCTCTCTCTCTCTCTCTCTCTCTCCATCACTTTTCCACCATCTGCTTCCCTTCCATTATTACCCCTAGCCCTACATTATCTAACTTCATATTAGTTCTCATATTCACTCACCTTTGGCCGTATCAGTGCTCGTCATCGTCTAAATTTAACCCCTCTTACTCATTCCCTGTTACAAGTTTCTGTCCTAGGATTATCTGGCAAGTGATTCAGAACTGGGTTCCCAAGCATCGCATTTTAGACCTCCCAGCATCATCATCATCATCATCATCATCATCATCATCATCAGCAGCAGCAGCAGCAGCAGCAGCAGCAGCAGCCACGACGGATGACTGGTTGTTTGTCTGACCGAGTGATCGATTTGTTTGAATTAACGAATGGATGACAGTTTACACAGCGCATAAAATCTGCCACACCCCAAAAGACAAGCTTTGCGATCAAACTTGTGAGTCTTTATAACAGCCGCATCGTGGAACAAGTTTGAAAGGCAGTATGTGTCGTTTTAATTAATCTTTTATAATAACCGCATCATGGAACACGTTTGAAAGGCAGTATTTGTAGAGTTAATTAATCGTTTATAACAGCCGCATCATGGAACAAGTTTGAAAGGCATTACATTACATAATTACATTACATAATTGTTGCTTTAGGTCCAGCGGACTCTTCCGAGCCAAATCAGAACCAGACAACCCCCAGTCCGCATAAAAGATCTGCTGAAACAACCCTGGTGGGAAAACTGAATGCCCTCCACCAGCCAGTCAATTTACAATAAAGACATCCCACGCAGGGGACGGCTGAGGCTTCACCCCAACTTATCGAACCCCCGTTTACAAAAGCAAAATAGAATACAAACATCATTATAAATTATCAACAAAACACATAGGCTTACATATAAAATGCCTACATTGCTAAATAATAACACCATAGGATGCCCTACTGACCACCTGGCAGAAAGCGTCCAATATTCCCAAGCTGATCCAACAGACCTCATACCCAAATAAGGAGTCTTGTCCCGGAAGAGTTTTCAAGAAAAAAGGTAGATGACTGGTCTAGCGAAGAAGACGATAGTATAGCAGATTGATAGAACAGAGCAGGACTGAGAAAGAGCAAATGAGAAAGACAGCGACAGTGGGAATTTAAAGCACTAAATTTCCAGAAAGTGGGGATACTATTTATACTGAAACCCCCGGCACCCCAACGGGGATAGTTTGAAAGGCAGTATTTGTCGATTTAATTAATCGTTTATAACAGCCGCATCATGGAACAAGTTTGAAAGGCTATATTTGTCGATGTAATTAATCGTTTATAACAGCCGCATCATGGAACTAGTTTGAAAGGCAGTATTTGTCGATTTAATTATTCGTTATTAGGTAGCGCTTTTTCCAAATGGAAAGCGGCTCAAGGCGCTTGCCGATGCAGGATCTAACTCGAGCCGCCCACTTGCAGCATTTGGGCGCAGTAGGGATGAATGAATGAAGGATAATGGATGAATGAATGAAGGATAATGTCACGACGTCTTTGGGAAGAGGAGAAAGTTTGGGACAAACATGGATATAGCAATTACAAGCCTATAAACAACAGAAACAAAATCAAGACAAGAAATATGTACACGAATAAGAGAAATAAAGCGAACTCAACAACAACAAAGAAATGGAGAAGCAAAAACACAAATACACACACACCCACGGTTGCATCGACGAAGCTGAGTGGAATGGTATGTTTCACGGACCTGATACTGCACCGAGAGCAACAACTGGCTTTCTTGTTTTAAACATAAACGTGTTCTCAAAAGAGAAATACATGTAAATTGTACATAATTGTTAAAAATAGAGACACGCATTAATTATACTTTCCTTGTCCTAAGAAAGGTGGCTAGCTTATCCGGATTAAATTGGAATCTGTTTTGAAACTCGTGCCTTGAGCAGCTCTCTGGGCGAGCAAGCGCTTTACATTAGAACACGTTGCCTTAACATTTATTGATATGGCGCGTGGCTCTGCAACTCCAGAAAGGATGCTAAACAAGATTGACCGCAATCCCAACTCTTCAGAGCTGATTAATTTAACCGACTTAGTTTTGTCATCAGCCCACGTTCTCATATCTGGAAAATAATGTCTGGCAATAGATTGAGATGGTAACGGGCATGGGGGCTGGGTGTAGATAATAACACCTTAGCAAACAAGCAAGCTCTTATACACAATGTTGGGAGAGAGGGGTAGGTGATAGGGGACGGTGTTGATGGGGTGGAATGAGAGTGAGGTAGTGGTGAAAGTGGGGTAGAAGGTGTGTGAGGAAGGTGGACAACACTGAAGATAGCAACTGTCTAAAAATACCCTGCTCTAACATGATAATTATTCAGTGTTGACATGTTATAGACCAATACTGAAAAGGGGCTTTCTCGGTCCACATTACACAAAAGCGGGGTCCCGCAAGAGCGGCAGCTAGCGCGCGAACAACTGTAGAGATTGATCAGCGTCTCTCCTCGCGCCTGAACGGGTTGCTGACGCGACGAGTTTGCCGGCTGGCTTTACTAGAGCCAGTGGTCTGTCATCACAAGAGAAAGCGACCGCCACATTTCAACACAGATCGATCACATCCTTTACGTCCTATCTAAAAATAGCTTTTTTTGCGCAGTGGGTTTTTCTACGAATAATGTTGCGAGGGTGTCGAACGGTGTAGAGTCATGGCATTCCAGAATAGTCTAGTGATGTGCATCTAACGCATCTTCGAACAGTCTAGGGATAAGACATGCGTTTATGGCATCTTAGAATAGTTGAGCGCTATGGCATCTTAGAATTAGACTAGCGTCAGGCTTCTGATGCATTTTAGATGACATTGCCTTTGAAGAATAGTTTAGGGATTTGCTTATGTCATCTTAGAATAGTCTACTGATGTGGCATTTGTTAAATAGTCCAGTGATATGCATTTGACATGTTAGAATAATCTAGTGATGTCGCTTTACAAAAATAGTCCATATGGCATCTTAAAATAATCTAGAGAAACGCACAGGGCATTTTGGAATAATCTAGTGAAACGGCCTGTATTAAATAGTCTGGTAATATGGATATGGCATCTTAAAATAATCTAGAGAAACGCACAGGGCATTTTGGAATAATCTAGTGATACGGCCTGTATTAAATAGTCTGGTAATATGGATATGGCATCTTAGAATAGACTAGAGATATGGCATCTTGGAGGAGTCTACAGATAGCTCAACTCTCTATGTCTGTCTGTTTTTATGTCTGTCTCTGTATGTCTCTGTCTTTGTCTCTGTCTGTCTCTGGCTCTCCGTCTCTCTCTCTGTCTCTCTCTATGTCTCTCTCTCTGTCTCTCTCTCTCTCTCACTCTCTTTCCAAGGAATGGTATAGTGTTGAGAAAGGGAGTTACTGAGAAAGTTTGAAGGCAAGGAGGAGGTTGTCTGCAAGGGATGGTATAGATTGGATAGAAGGGGAGTCACATGAGAGAGAGAGAGAGAGAGAGAGAGAGAGAGAGAGAGAGAGAGAGAGAGAGAGAGAGAGAGAGAGAGAGAGAGAGAGACAGACAGAGAGACAGAGACAGACAGAGACAGACAGAGACAGAGACAGACAGAAAGACAGACAGAGACAGACAGACAGACAGACAAGCTTTCTAGGCTTGTAGCATAGTTTGTCTGTGGTTCTGTCAGGGTGTTAAAAAAATGGATTCAGGCAATCAGGAGTTCTTACAAAAAATATATATTCGTGGGCGTTGAAGACTTGATGACAATTCTAATCGACAAATGACACTCTTAGCACATGGTGTGCGCGGCACTGTGGTCCATGTTCACAAATTATATAGTATTGTCTGCAGAATCATCTAGATTTATATCATCATCATCATCATCATCATCATCATCATCATCATCATCATCATCATCATCATCTTTTTTCTTCTTCTTCTTCTTCTTCTTTCTTCTTCTTCTTCTTCTTCTTCTTCTTCTTCTTCTTCTTCTTCTTCTTCTTCTTCTTCTTCTTCATAATCATCATCATCATCTTCATCATCATCATCATCATCATCATCATCATCATCATCATCATTCATCATCATCATCATCATCATCAACTTCATCACAATCATCAATATCATCTTCATCCTAATCATCATCATTATCGTTGACGTCATTGTCGTCATATTCATGCTTGTCGTCGTTGTCCCCATTGTTGTTACTTTCAATCATCATTATCGTCGTCTTCGTGATCGTCGTCGTCATCATCATCATCATCATCATTACCATCATCATCACCATCACGATTTTTTTTTTTTTTTTTTTTTTTCCTTGAAATTGTCATCATTTTTCCCTCTTAATTCTTCTCATTATTATGATCACCATCACCACTACAACTACTACCACTCCAACGTCATCTCTCCAATACCATTATCGCCCACCACCTCCACCATCACCATCATCATCATCGATGCATCATCATCATCATCGTCTTCGTCGTCTTCGTCGTATTCGTCGACGTCGTCATCATCACAACTCAACCACCACTCGCTCACCCATCATCCGCACCACCATCACCATAACCGCAACAACAGCAACTACAACTATCGTAATTATTCCGAGGTCAACAGCCTAATAAATACCAATTACTACGTTCAGTGATTGTGAGATGAATAATGTTGATGTTTCAATAAACCTAGTACCTAGATAAAACAGCCCCAGCTGTGTGGCGTGTCATCACCACGGACTTAGACAACAGCACTAATAAATAAATAAATAAATAAATAAATAAATAAATAAATAAATAAATAAATAAATAAATAAAAACACCCCAGCTCAGCTACTGTGGCAAACCAATTTACTGCTAAACATAGAAATATTAATCTGAGTACTTACCGCTGTTCTACGGTAACGTCCGCGTCCGCGTGCTATTGTTGCTGCGCAGAAGATGGCTAAAATGTAGAACATGAAGTTTTGAGGGGGGGGGGGGGGGGGTGGAGGGGAAGAGTAACAAGAATGTAAGCCAATCAAATGTATTTCCAGACGCTCACACACACCTATTCCAAATATAAGCAATTTCAAAAGTGTTACATTATTTTTGGGGAAGGGTGGGAGTGGGGTGGGGTGGGGTGGAGGTCGGTGATGAGACTCGGCTTTATCGTAATGATCTAACATTCTTAGCAGTAGTTTAAAGTATGCGCACAGTTGTGTTGTTTTTTAAATGATGAATTTCGGTTTAGTTGTTCTTGAGATAAGGCGAAGAGTGTGCTTCGAACACAAAAGTGCAACTTCGGAGCAATGGATCGATCGACTGATATTAGGGACTTCTACTGAACGATGGCCCATGCTTTGAAGCAGGCCTATCTGTATACTCAAACTCTACAACATCGCTTCAGCCGTTTTTGGAGATACTGAGCGAAACGTGTTTAGCAACAGAATGACTCCAATGACCTTAACGTTTGCGGTACAGCCAATCTGATGGTACCGTGAGGCAGGTCACTAGATAATGTTTCTATGAAGTTTGGTCAAAATCTGTTGAGCGGCTCTTGAGATATAGCGTCCCGTGGACCGACCTACAGATCCAATAAACGGACGGACAGACAAACAGACGGACCTTTAGCTCGTTCTGATTCTCGAGTGTTCCAAAGCAACAGTTTCCAAATAACTTTCCCTAATGCACAGTCTCTAATAACCACTGGTTTTGGAATATCTGGATAAGACCTGAGAGGTGCCGACATAGCACGTGTGCTAATATGCTGCTCTGCTAGCAGGTGACTGGTCGTTACCTGAGCCCCCCCCCCCCCCCCCCCCCCCCCCCCCCCCCCCCCCCCCCCCCCCCCCCCCCCCCCCCCCCCCCCCTCTTTTCGGGTTTTTTGTGGGTCGCATGCAGTCTGGAAGCAATTTCATCGTTTGTCCTACTTCTTATTTTTAATTCTTTTTCTGCCTTCTTTAAATCTTATTTTATTTCCTGAATTTTTTTTTTTTTTTTCGTTTCTGTGTTAAATTGGTTCTATAGTCCTTTTCAGTCTGCGATTAAAAAAAATTAATCACCACTTTCTGTTGTTGCTGTTGTCGTTGTTGTTTCTTGGTTTGTGTGTGTGTGTGTTTGTTTGTTCTTTTTATTTATACTTCACCTCTTCTTCTTCTTCTTCTTCTTCTTCTTCTTCTTCTTCTTCTTCTTCTTCTTCTTCTTCTTCTTCTTCTTGTCAAAACTGTAGCCATGCAAACAACTCCTTTTCTTTACTGCGGCCTTGTTTTATAATTCTATACACCAAATATCAGTTACTAATACCAATTGTACTTCTATTACCTCATATCATATTTCTACTAACGTATCAATGTAGCGGCGATGACTTCAAAATGAACCATCAGCCACTACTGACTAATTAAAACATAAACTATATTCACGATGGACATTGCTTTACAATAATTACCGACGAAGACCATGAACTACATGAC
>CM072524.1:48320390-48325743 GCA_036898135.1 Oncomelania hupensis
CGTCAATCATCGCTTCTCCTCCTGCTAGAAGCAATTCTTGGGTATGTTGTCCACTCCCGCTGACTTCCCCTTCTTAAGCAAATGCATTGCTGCCTCAACTTATTCTCGGAGAATTTGGGAGGATTTCTTCCTCTTCTCTGTTCTGGGAACATGCTAGAACTGTTGGGTCTCCATTTGTTGTGTGGTTGTAATGATCATAGCAGTACTCTGTCTGTCAATTCAAGACTTCTTGTTCTTCTGTAAGGCATATGCCAGACCTGCTTTGGATCGCGAAGACCTTAGGAGGCTGTTTAACACTTGTCAGCCGCTTCACAGTCTGGTAAGGCCTTCTTGCTGTTGTTCTTGTTCGGACTGTTTTTGTATTTCCCGGCATTGATCTTCAATCCGGTTCTCCTTTGCTGTGCGCATGCCTTTTCGGATGTCATTGTTGATTTTTCGGTAGTAATTAGCTCTCTGTGAGGTGTTCCTTTTCCTTTTCATCTCTCTTCCTTTGTCACACAGATCCAAAATTCAGGTGTGATCCACGGTTTCTTCTTTTGGCGGTACTTGTCAAGAATCTCAGTGTTTTATTTTATTTTATTTTATTTTATTTTATTTTATTTATTTATTATTTTTTAAATTTATTTATTTATTCACTTGTAGGTAGTATTTTCCCAGCTCCAGAGCCGCTTAAGATGGCCGCCAATACAGGATCTTACTCAAACCTACCGAGGCGCCCACTTCCAGCCTTTTGGCGCATAGTCTGACGCCCGGACGACTGAGCACAAACCTGAGCGACCGGGGATGAGGAGAAAGGACCTAGTGCGTGCTGGATGTGTTTGTGTAGCGGCACTCACGTCTAGGACATGAGCGTCGGGATCTTTAAAGTCCATGCGATGGAATGCGTGCGTGCACAGACTAAACCTCGGTTTGTACTCTCATCAAAAGGACTACAACCTCTGATTCACAGTGACTGCTGTTTATGACGGGTGATTATCACTGCTCAAAAGTCGGCAATTTCAACCTGTAGTATATTGGTGGTCCTGATTCGGTTCTTTGCAGTCCGCTGGACCCTGTAAGCAATGAATAACTAACTAACTTGTAGTATTAAAAAAAAAGGGGTAAGTCCTAAGTTCCCCAAGGTCTATGTCCCTCAATCTCCGAGCCCTTAACTCTCTTCCTCCTCCCCCTCCACAAAACCCCCAACTCCCCAACCCCCAGGTATTTATTTACCGTCAATTCAAGATCTATGTTCGTCCAGGTCTGTGTTCTCTGAGGACTATGTTGCCCTCTCTCCCCTCCCCCAACCCCTTCCTCCAGGTCTATGTATTCCTAGGGCTATATTGCTTCCCCCATTGTCTATGTTTCTTCAGGTCTGTCACAGGGGGAATATAAATTTGAGGGAATAAATAATTGGGGAAATGTAGACTCGGGGACCATATAGACCTTGGCGGATGGCGGTGGGAGGTGGGATGGATGGGGGTGGGGTGGTTGGGGGGGGGAGAGAATATAGAAGTGCCGAACTTAGACCTCTGGGAACATGAATATTGCTCCTTATAAAAAAGGGAAGCACTATATTTGAACACACAGAACTACGAATAAACAAAATGACATTAAATAAATAAACTACGGGGCTAGTTGACCCAATAAGGATGTCTTGAGGCAAAATAACTTTTAATATTAAGTCGTGTTTTAAAAGAACAACTTAGAATTTAAAAAATAACAGACCAAAAAAATAATAAAATTGTAAAAGTATAATAAATAGAAATGGTGCGTAGAAAATATTTTCAGGAACGACAACTCCACCTCCGGCATAAATGTTCCGCACCAAAAGAGGAAAACACAAAATACGTTCCAGACATTAATTTATTACTTTAACCTTCCATACACACACACACACACACACACACACACACACACATTCACCTACACACACACACACACACACACACACACACACACACACACACACCTACACACACAATAAACCTGTTAAAGTTTAGACTCATTTGCCATAAACTTCCGATTCAAACTCAAAGAAATATAAATATTCCTCGAGAAGAAAAGCTGTGTTCTTTGTTTGACCTAAATGAAATAGGTGACGAAGTCCATTATTTGTTTAATTGTACTAATCCCCTTCTTAAAGACAACAGAATGGAACAGAAGTTAACTTTTAATGGAACAGAAGTTAACTTTTGTTGGGTTCCTTCTCATTGTGGTTTTCTCTTTAATGACTGGGCTGACCGAGCTGCAAAAACTGGTGCCGAAAATAATAATGCAGTAAAATTAAATATACCCCTATCAGTTAAAGAGATGCATGTTTTAACTGAAAAGGAAGTTAAAACTAAATGTCATTTTAATCAACTCTTTGACCAACATATTGGCATTCCCAGAACTGTTGTGACGATGGCTTATAGAATATATCTAAATTCCATCAGAACTAAATATTGTACGAACGTCAAATGTATATGTAATGAAATGTTTTCTTTGAAACATGTTTTATTTGAAAGCAATCAACTGCGTAATAGTTTGCCTAATAATGTTACGTCTTTGGGCAATATTAGTTTTGGTGTATGCATTAGTTTAGCGAAGACGTTCATTGGTTCTTCAGTTAGTAAGTATATATAAGACTCGTCGATGTTATTTAATCATAATTATGCTTTTTTTTTCCAAATTTATTTTCTTTGTATTTATTTATTTTTATTTTTTGTTTTGTTTTTCATTTGTTTTTGTTTTTTGTCTTATCATTTCGGTGAAAAAGACATTAAAACAAACAAAACAAGACAACAGAATTTTCCTTTTGCCACAATATTTTAGGAATCGCCCGAATGTTATCAAATTAAAGCAGCTAATGAACTCTAAGTCGAAACGAAAACTTATGAATTTAAGTCGTTTTATTGCAATCATATTATCGCTTTTTTGAGTAGTATCACATTGGTTTTTTTCCCAAGTGCGGCAATACTGTTTGGTGGTCATGTGTGTGTGCTTTACTGTTTTGGCATTCTTGTGATTGTTATTTTATTTTTATTATGACTGTTGTTTTTGTTCTATCGTGCGCTTGTCGTGTGTGTGTGTGTGTGTGTGTGTGTGTGGTGGGTGTGTGTGTGTGTGTGTGTGCGTGTGTGTTTTGTTGAGTGCATATTTACGAGGTATGTACGAATTAAAATAGTTTATTTGCTGTCTTTTCATCCAGTAGCCAATATGTTATTGTAATTGTTTGCAGTTAGCTGCTAGTGTCTTTTGTAAGCTTATGTTGTATTAATATAGTGCCGTTCTTGCTGTTGAATGCATATATTGTGTATCCCTATCCTCATTTATCCCTTGTCTGGCTGTACGGCCCACCCCTGGGCTAGGAGCCTAATTTAATAATATTGACTGTTGTATTGTTTGTTTAATAAAAGGACAAAGTTCCAAAGTTCCACACGCACACACACTTACACACACACACGCACACACACACCCACACACACACATCTACGCGCACACACACACACAGGCGCACGCACACGCTCTCAAACACTCTCTTTCTTCTCCCTCCCGTCCCCATCTACCATAGAAAGATATATACAAAAAATTACGAGTAGCTTTGTGTATGGGGTAAGTGTGTGTTGTGTTGTGTACGCGTGTGTGTGTGGGTGCGCGCGTTTGAGTTCATGCGTGCGTGTGTGTGCTCATGCGCGCGCACGTAGGGGCCAAAAAAATGTGTGACACATACAACTACTATAGTAATAATACTTAAACTGTTATACCTGTACTGTACAGTACATAAGCTGGCTATTTTGGCTTGACGCGTCTGATGCGCCTCACTACCCCTGATCACACAGCCGCAGGCACGACCCCAGTGTTCACTTAAGCTGTTCTCAACTTTAAAAAAAAAACACACACAAAAAAGATTGATTTTAAACTCCATCAAATAAACAGGCAAATATGCAAACAAACAAGCTAAAACAATTGAAATAAATAAAGAAATAAATAAATAAACAAATTAATTAATAAGATTGTTATATATTTTTTATTTGAAAAACATTTAGCACGTGCTGGACTCTAACGGGTGCAGAGTTCCCTCAGGTGCTGGCTCTCACACTCACACATATACACAACACACGCACACACACGCAAACACACGCACACACTTCCCACACATACACGCATACACACACGCACACTGTATTTCAGAAAATAAAAAAAAAAGAAATACAAAAAGGGAGGAGAAGGAGGAAGAGGAGGATTAAGAGGATTTTACAGATACTTACGCTCATGTCCTTGGCGGGTGAGTGCCAGTTGCATAAATACAACGATTGAGGGTTTGACGAGGTGCCTAACAAGGCAAGCTGGCGCCTTCAGACGGATTGAGTTAAATTCTGTATCCACCAGTGAGCGAGCGTTGTGCGTAGTGGTCTAAGGTGGGGACTAACTTGCCTTGTCCACAGGCTAGAACCCAATGGCGCCTGTCAGGTATGGGATCGATCTCGCTCTCTGGGCGTTATGTTTATCCGGATATTATTTACTTTCGACAATGGGCAACGTCTCGAGATTTTCTCCGGTTTGCTCCCCCATCAATATTTCAAAAAGACAACTAGTATTAGGTGGGTAGGGCTTGAGCGCGCCACAAGCTGCGACTACGCCTTTCCCAGAGGAGACGGCTCAGAATTTTCTCGATAAAAATGGACAATAAAGATTTTAAAAAAAATCAAATCAGTGCCTAGGGCTGCTTTTGAACTGGATATCCCTCCGGTAGTTTGGGAGAAAATAGGACTAGAAAAGAAAACAACAAATCATGACGTCACCCCATTTACTACGTTTTGGCTGCCCTAAGGCTCAAGCATCTGTGCTGTCTAATTTCATACAAAGTTTCAAGGAAATCTTTAAAAAAAACTAAATTTAAACGGTGACGTCATCACGTCACCAGATCATCAGACCTTGCAAAGACTATTCTGCAAGGCACAGTGCAAGGAGGTAGAAGAAGAGGGAGACCGAAAAAGAGGTGGGAGGACAACATTCGAGAATGGACTGGTTTGACACTGAGCGAAGCCATCAGGGCTGCTGAGGACAGAGAAAGATGGAGTATGCTGGTTAAACGATCATCTGTGGTGCCCCTACGACCTTCGGGTTACGGGACAGGATAGGATAGGATAGGGTGACGTCATCATGATTACCTCACTCGATTTGCATACGTTTGGTGCTACATTGGAGGCATAGGGAAAGTCCAAGTATGTATATACCAAAC
The DNA here is from genome assembly GCA_036898135.1 of Oncomelania hupensis. Taxonomy (NCBI): domain Eukaryota; kingdom Metazoa; phylum Mollusca; class Gastropoda; order Littorinimorpha; family Pomatiopsidae; genus Oncomelania; species Oncomelania hupensis. The sequence goes on from CM072524.1 coordinate 48,325,597, forward strand.
TTGAACCATATTAACTCCCTCAAGTAGTTTTTTTTTTTTTAGAAAATAGGATTGTTAAAATAAGCCACACGACGGCGTCATTCCTATCCTATCCTATCCCGTAACTCAGAGGTGGTAGGTGTAACAGCAGAAATATTGACGAAAAAA
>CM072524.1:48326243-48328743 GCA_036898135.1 Oncomelania hupensis
ACACGGTACTCGGGACTGTAAAACTGAACACAAATAGCGGTCACCTCCTCAGAGGTTAAGATCTGGAGAGAGAGAGAAAAAAACAAATCTACAGGTGCACACATTCCATAAAGATGTGTGTAATATGGAAAGATTGTGAACTGACGTCTTACTTACTCCTTTGCAAATTACACTACCCGTGCACATAGTAATAATAATGGACATCTTGAAATATTTAACAATTAATTATAGAAAAGAAAGAAGGAAAAGATTTCTCTTATATAGCGCACTTATAAGCTCAGAGAGCTTCTCAAGGCGCTGGCCCGTAATATCCAGCGATCACACAATAGTTTTGCTGAAGTCAGGATTCGAACCCACGTCGCCCAAGACGCACATACACAAGTCGTGCGCTCTGACCACTGAGCTATCCCTGCCATAGTCACTTTTTCCTAACAAAACCAGAACTAAGAGAAACGAGTATTTTAAAACATATGTATTTCAAGTGCTCGGAGCCCAAAATTCTAGACAATTGCGCATAGCAAAAGATTATTGTTATTATTGTTATTGTTATTGTTATTATTATTATTATTATTATTATTATTATTATTATTATTATTATTATTATTGTTGTTGTTGTTAATGTTATTATTATTATTACTATTATTATTATTATTATTATTATTGTTATTGTTGTTATTATTATTATTGTTATTGTTATTATTTTTATTATTACTATTATTATTATTATTGTTATTGTCATTATTGTTATTGTTATTGTTATTGTTATTATTATTATTATTATTATTATTATTATTATTATTATTATTATTATTATTATTGTAACTGTTATTGTTATTGTTATTGTTGTTATTATTGTTATTATTATTGTTATTATTATTGTTATTATTATTATTATTATTATTATTATTATTATTGTTGTTGTTGTTGTTATTATTATTATTATTATTAGTAGTAGTAGTAGTGATGATGATGATGAAACACCTCACCCCCTATCCCTCTTGTAAAATGAAATGGAAGTTACTTCTCTTGTCTAACAAAAGGAAAAAAAACAAATTAATGGAGTCATTAGATTAAACCATCAAATGAAATAAAGCTGCAATTAAATTAAACTAAACTAATAATACATTTAAAAATAGGCCTACAAAAAACCAAAAAAAAGCGGATCTCTTTTTGACATTCATGGGGATTTTGCCGCTGACTAAATTGGGCGTCATTCCACACCACTATACAGACTCGTGCTAATGGGCACTTGTGAAGGTTGCATACTATTATAATATCAACGTAATCAGAATTTAAAAAACAACAACAACTGTTGTTTATGTCATGGAGGGAAATATATGCGTTACATGAACATGGAATGAACATTGAAGTTAAAGGTCTACACTCATCACTAGCGATGCGAGGCACAGCCCCAGTGGTTGGAGTGGGTAGGGGGGGATAACCATGCCACAAAAGAGGAAATGTGGATTGAAATCAACCCTGAACCAGCGTCGGGATCTTTAAAAGCCCGTGAGAAGGAAGGCGTGCCTTAGGGGGGCCGGGTAGCTCAGTTGGTAAGAGCGTCTTGCTAGTAACCGAAAGGTCGCTGGTTCGAATCCCGGATTGGTCAACGTGTGATCATATTATTTTCCCCTTTACCAACAACTGGCCCGCTGGTGTCAGTATAAATCGGTCCAGTAGTCACCTATATGCGAAAGTGTCGTGTGACTATAATCTACAAACAACAACAACAACAACAACAACAACAGGCGTGCCTGCACAGACAGACTAGACCTCGGTTTATACTATCACCAAAGGTGTCTTGGGCAAATGGAGTTAGATCCTGTAGCGCTCAGCGCCTTGAGCAGCTCTTGAGCTGGAAAATGCGGTATATAAGAATGATTTTAAAAAAAAAAAACTGTAGCAATTATATTTGGTTCTTTTCCTTTATCTTACCCCCAAAAAGAAATGTTTATGACGTCACAAATCATTGTTCCTCTTCTTGTAAAGTTAATGAAAAAAAATCATATTTGCACGACGTGACAACACGTGTTAATATATATGAATTTACTTACGTTGTCGGGGCTAGTAAATGATAAGGCCAGTGCTACGATACCGGGACAGAACTACACACCCTAACCCTAACCCTAACCCTTTTCCTTTATCTTACCCCCAAAAAGAAATGTTTATGACGTCTTACCCCCAAAAAGAAATACTGTATTTTACTTTAAAAAAAATTGGGGGGTAAGATAAAGGAAAAGTACCATTATATTTGCTAAGGTCAGATAGTGACAAAGTGCCACTTTCATCTTTGACCACCACGAGATTTGAACCTGGGTCATCGGAGGCGAACGCTCCACCACTATTGACCTACGACGGTGGGTCGACTACCTTAGAATTGCTATCGATTAGTGAAGCAGGGAACCCCGCTATGCGCGAGAGAAGCAGGAAGTGTCATCGAAGTCTGCTCTAGCACGTATGTGTGTGGGTGTGTGTGCGTGCGTGTGTGTGTGTGTGTGTG
>CM072524.1:48333743-48441243 GCA_036898135.1 Oncomelania hupensis
GACTTTTTTCAGGCAGCCAGCATGGCGTACTGCGACTTCATAAACATTTGACGTCAGTGCCTAAATTTAGCCCGCAACCACGTGCCACTGTTGTGTAAACTTTGTGACGTCAATTGGTGCGAAACATTTGTTCTGTCCCACTTCGGGACCTCCGACTGATAAGGGAGACAAAAAAAATGAGGAGGGGGGGGGGGGAAGGGGGGATGTAGGAAACAAGTAGTCGGTGTAACACTTCAAGAGATGGGAAGAAGGAGAGGACAAGAGGAGGAAGAGGGGGAGGAGGAGGAGAAGAAGAAGAAGGAAGGAAGGAAGGAAAGGAGAAGAAGAAGAAGAAGAAGAAGAAGAAGAAGAAGAAGAAGAAGAAGAAGAAGAAGAAGAAGAAGAAGAAGAAGAAGAAGAGATCGACATCAGAATAGTTTATGATTCTGCGGACATTCATTCAGGGATCATATTTCAAAGACCGCAGGTTCGATCCTGGCTGAACAAAACACTAGGCTGTTTGCACTGACCATCTTACTTATTCAACTTCCTTCAACGCCTTTACAGAATGTCTGCCGTGTATTAGAGAAACCTCCGGGCTTCTGTTGAAGATCAGAATGGAACGACCGAGACTTGTGGGGAAACAGACGCCAAACACAATTATAGCCTGCACACATTGCTTAGCTGAGACTGACTGAGGCTCACGTTCGCATTTCCACGATAGCGGATTCTCGACTAGTTTTTGCTACGCTGTGTGTTGTAATCATACATACATACTATACTACGCTGTGTGTTGTAATCGTACATACATACTATACTACGCTGTGTGTTGTAATCGTACATACATACTATACTACGCTGTGTGTTTTAATCATACATACATACTATACTACGCTGTGTGTTGTAATCGTACATACATACTATACTACGCTGTGTGTTGTAATCGTACATACATACTATACTACGCTGTGTGTTTTAATCATACATACATACTATACTACGCTGTGTGTTGTAATCGTACATACATACTATACTACGCTGTGTGTTGTAATCGTAGGCCTACATACATACTATACTACGCTGTGTGTTGTAATCGTACATGCATACTATACTACGCTGTGTGTTGTAATCGTACATACATACTATACTACGCTGTGTGTTGTAATCGTACATACATACTATACTACGGTGTGTGTTGTAATCGTACATACATATTATACTACGCTGTGTGTTGTAATCGTACATGCATACTATACTACGCTGTGTGTTGTAATCGTACATACATACATACTATACTACGCTGTGTGTTGTAATCGTAGGCCTACATACATACTATACTACGCTGTGTATTGTAATCGTACATGCATACTATACTACGCTGTGTGTTGTAATCATACATACATACTATACTACGCTGTGTGTTGTTATCGTACATGCATACTATACTACGCTGTGTGTTGTAATCGTACATACATACTATACTGCGCTGTGTGTTGTAATCGTACATACATATTATACTACGCTGTGTGTTGTAATCGTACATACATACTATACTACGCTGTGTGTTGTAATCGTACATACATACTATACTACGCTGTGTGTTGTAATCGTACATACATACCATACTACGCTGTGTGTTGTAATCTAACATATATAGAATCAGAATCATCAGAATCAGAATCTTTATTGTCCCCATGAAAACACAAGGAAATGTGTGTGCGGCGTACACTTCATCAAAACAACGGCACAAAAGCAATAAAACACAATACTAGGCTGTGTGTTGTAATCGTACATACATACTATATACTACGCTGTGTGTTGTAATCGTACATGTATACATATTATACGTTATTCACATCTGGGCGTGGGATATGGAAAATTGTCACATCGAGATCGGACAATATTCACGAGCGCATCGAGCACGCGAGTGCTATATTGTCGGATCGAGATGTGACAATTGCTTCTATTCCACGTCTAAGATGTGAATAACATTTAATTCATGTATCGATTTCTTCAACTGGACAATGAGAGGAACATAAATTAGACTAGAGGGGAAAGATGTGTGTGAACGACCACTTTACACATTGCTTTCCAATATTCCATCCAAATCCAAATGCGCAACCAAAAATAGCCCCCAAATCAGAAGCTTTCCTTCACATTTATTGAGCACGCACACAAACATAAACGCACGCGCGCACACTCCCCACCTAAGCTCTCACCCACCCACTCACACATCCACAAATTAAAGAAAATTGAACTCCATAACGTGACAAATGACAGTTGCCTTCAACCCCATTTGAGCATTTAAATACAATGCCACTTTCATTCATTGATTCGTCTCCGCTTCGTTCGAAATGTAGGCCTAGTCTTTTCCGTCAACTCTAGCCTAGGCAGCCAATGAAAAACAATGCCAGTTTCATTTGCTGATTCAGTCGGTTCATGTACTCCTTTGACTCTTCCTTTTCCTTGAGATAATTGTTGCTATAGTATTTGTGAATTAGTGACGATTTGGGAATGAAACCTTACTGTTTTAACGCGTCTTAGAAAATGCAAGAAGACCTTTGTTTTTTTTTCAGTCATTTACAGAAAAGGCATAGAAGACTGCGATTCGTAAATGGGTTAAAGTAGGTCCCGTATTCTTACGACTTACTATATTTAACAGCTTGCTAGAAATATCGTCATCTGTGATTGGTCAATTACAACGCGATATCAGTTTTAGCTACACTTTACTTGGTCAATGAAACTATAAGAAACTTGTGGAAATCGATACATAACACATTGTCATCGTTGGGAGGTGAGGTTGCTCAATGCCATTGTACCACAACCGCACCGTGAATCAGCACTAGCTTAAGAAATCCGGGCCAAGTTGTAGGAAACAATACTAGACGTACCAGAGAGCTTTTAGTGTATGCTCCATGGACGTATCAGAGAAACCTAATACCCACAGACATTACCAGCCAAAAATAAAAACTGCCCCCGTTTATCCCGCTACCTTAACCTCTTAAACGCTAAAAGCAGATATAATTTTTTTTGGGGGGTGATATATCAACGGACGAAGACGAAAGAGAAAGAAAAGAAGAAGTAGACTAATGAATGAGAGAGAGAGAGAGAGAGAGAGAGAGAGAGAGAGAGAGAGAGAGAGAGAGAGAGAGAGAGAGAGAGAGAGAGAATTTGTGTTTGAATTTTTTTAAATTAGGGATAAAGATGTTCGACTAATTAATAAGTCTAATCTTCCAATCTGTTCCTTAACAAGTTAACATAATAAAGAACCTTTAACATTAACTTGGAAATCATATAACTCACATACACACACGCGCATATGCACACGCACACACACCATCATCTTCGTCATTATCTTTTAAACCATTTTACACACCCACGCCTCTCCCCATCCCTAACCCTTATAATAATAATAATAATAATAATAATAATAATAATAATAATAATAATAATAATAATAAATAAATAAATAAATAAATAAATAAATAAATAATTTAATTATAAAAATAATTACATGAATGATTATGTTCTCGTAATTGTTATTATATTTCACTTTTATAATTAATTTCGCAGATGCCTACATATTTTACATTTGAAAGAAAACAGTGTGTCGCAATGTTTACACTCCAGAGGGTGAGAGTTCCATACAGCAGCCCCGTTCAGTGAGAGAGAGAGAGAGAGAGAGAGAGAGAGAGAGAGAGAGAGAGAGAGAGAGAGAGAGAGAGAGAGAATTTGAAGTTGAAAACCAATAATGGGATAAAGGTTTTAAGAATAGCTTAATCTTACAACATTTCTTTTAACTTGATGACATAAACAAAAACTGTAACTGTAATGCTAATAATTAAAAGGTCTTCAAAAAATGGATATATCAAACTATTCCCACTCACTCTGTCTCAAACTCGCATTCACACTTTTAACAAACCACCTGACCACTAACTAGATAACATAATTTTGAAAATGTGGTTTAAAAGATATGTTCAGACAGATTTTATCATCAGGGTACTGCTGTTGCTGCCACTACTATTGCTACTACTACTACTACTACTACTACTACTACTACTACTACTACTACTACTACTACTACTACTACTACTACCACCAAAGGCATAACGGTAATACCTAATTGTAATTTACCGTTTTACTATTACTACTACTACTGATGCTTTTACTACTACTACTACTACTACTACTACTACTACTACTACTACTACTACTACTACTACTAGCTGAGGCATAACGGCTATACCTAAAATGTAAGCCTGCTCCGGCTTAGTCATTTACCTTTTTATTATTACTACTACTGCTGTTACTAATACTACTACTACTGCTGTTACTTTTACTACTACTATTGCTGTTACTACTACTACTACTACTACTACTACTACTACTACTACTACTACTAGTCTACTACAAACAGTACCTAACATGTAAGCCTTCCCCGGCTTAGTCATCCAGGTAATGACTGGTTCGTAATCCAGTCATAAAAGTAACCCAACATGTGCTTGCGACAGTACCATTGCTTACACACAGAACTCTGTTAAGTCGACTAATTTAACTGCTCTCTTTCTCTCTCTCTCTCTCTCTCTCTCTCTCTCTCTCTCTCTCTCTCTCTCTCTCTCTCTCTCTCTCTCTCTCTCTCTCTCTGGTTTAAACAATGGTTTATTCAGTTAAATTTCGGATCTGACAAATACATAAATACAGTAACAGGAATACACAAAAGGCAAAGCTTAAGTGAGTGCATACCTGGATGAGTTACAATAATCTGTCTCTCTCTCTCTCTCTCTCTCTCCCTCTGTCTATCTGACTCTCTCTCCCTCCCTCTTTGTCTCTCTCTCGCTCTCTCTGTGACTTTCTCTGTCTCTGTCTCTCTCTCTGTCTCTGTCTTTCTGTTTCTGTTTGTCTCTCTCTCTGTTACTCTCTCTCTCTCTCTCTCTCTCTCTCCATCACTTTTCCACCATCTGCTTCCCTTCCATTATTACCCCTAGCCCTACATTCTCTAACTTCATATTAGTTCTCATATTCAATCACTTTTGCCGTATCAGTGCTCGTCATAGTCTAAATTTAACCCCTCTTACTCATTCCCTGTTACAAGTTTCTGTCCTAGGATTATCTGGCAAGTGATTCAGAACTGGGTTCACAAGCATCGCATTTTAGACATCTCAGCATCATCATCATCATCATCAGCCACGACGGATGACTGGTTGTTTGTCTGACCGAGTGATCGATTTGTTTGAATTAACGAATGGATGACAGTTTACACAGCGCATAAAATCTGCCACACCCCAAAAGACAAGCTTTGCGATCAAACTTGTGGTGTCTTTATAACAGCCGCATCATGGAACAATTTTGAAAGGCAGTATTTTTTCTATTTAATTAATCGTTCTTATGTAGCGCTTTTCCAGCTGGAAAGCGGCTCAAGGCGCTTGCCGATGCAGGATCTAACTCGAGCCGCCCACTTGCAGCATTTGGGCGCAGTAAGGATGAATGAATGATGGATAATGTCACGACGTCTTTGGGAAGAGGAGAAAGTTTGGGACAAACATGGATAGAGCAATTACAAGCCTATAAACAACAGAAACAAAATCAAGACGAGAAAAATGTACATGAATAAGAGAAATAAAGAGAACTCAACAACAACAAAGAAATTGAGAAGCAAAAACACAAACACACACACACCCACACACACACACACACACACACACACACACACACGGTTGCATCGACGAAGCTGAGTGGCATGGTCTGGTTCCCGGACCTGATACTGCACCGAGAGCAACAATTGGCTTTCTTGGTTTAAACATAAACGTGTTCTCAACAGAGAAATACATGTAAATTGTACATAATTGTTAAAAATAGAGACACGCATTAATTATACTTTCCTTGTACTAAGGAAGGTGGCTAGCTTATCCGGCTTAAATTCGAATCTGTTTTGAAACTCGCGCCTTGAGCAGCTCTCTGGGCGAGCAAGCGCTTTACATTAGAACACGTTGCTTTAACATTTATTGATATAGCGCGTGGCTCTGGAACTCCAGAAAGGATGCTAAACAAGATTGACCGCAATCCCAACTCTTCAGAGCTGATTAATTTAACCGACTTAGTTTTGTCATCAGCCCACGTTCTCATATCTGGAAAATAATGTCTGGCAATAGATTGTGATGGTAACGGGCATGGAGGCTGGGTGTAGATAATAACACCTTAGCAAACAAGCAAGCTCTTATACACAATGTTGGGAGAGAGGGGTAGGTGATAGGGGACGGTGTTGATGGGGGTGGAATGAGAGTGAGGAAGTAGTGAAAGTGGGGTAGAAGGTGTATGAAAAAGGTGGACAACACTGAAGATAGCAACTGTCTAGGAATACCCTGCTCTAACATGATAATTATTCAGTGTTGACATGTTATAGACCAATACTGAAAAGGGGCTATCTCGGTCCACATTACACAAAAGCGGGGTCCCTGTCGCTCTCTATAGCAAGAGCGGCAGCTAGCGCGCGAACAACTGTAGAGATTGATCAGCGTCTCTCCTCGCGCCTGAACGGGTTGCTGACGCGACGAGTTTGCCGGCTGGCTTACTAGTAGAGCCAGTGATTGATTGATTGATTTATTATTGCTTTAGGTCCAGCGGACTCTTCCGAGCCAAATCAGGACCGGACAACCCCCGATCCGCATAAAAGATCTGCTGAAACAACCCCAGTGGGAAAATTGAATGCCCTCCACCGGCCAGTCACTTTACAATAAAGACATCCCACGCGGGGGACGGCTGAGGGTTGACCTCAACTACGCGAACACCCCGATTACAAAAACAAAATAGAATACAAACATCATTATAAATCATCAATGAAACACATACATATAAAATGCCTATAGTGCTAAATAGTACAATCATAGGAAGCCCTAGTGACCACCCGGCAGAAAGCGTCCAACACTCCCAAGCTGATCCAACAGACCTCATACACAAACAAGGAGTCTTGTCCAGGAAGAGTTTTCAAGAAAAAAGGTAGGTCATTGATCTAGCGAAGAAGAAGATAGTATAGCAGAGTGAAGGACAGAGCAGGAATAGGAAAGAGTAAATGAGGAAGACAGCGACAGTGGGAATTTAAAGCACTAAATTTCCATAAAGTGGGGATACTATTTATACTGAAAACCCCCGGCACTCCAACGGGGGTACTGTTGCCGCAGTGAATCTGTCTTGCCTATAAAGGAAAGACAGGTTTTCAACTGTGGCTTTCACTGTTCCCTTTATAGGTTTGAACAATCTACAGTGGCAAGATTGCTCATGACCCCAAGGGGTAAGTAGAGCCAGTGGTCTGTCATCACAGCGCGAAGCTGCAAGAGAAAGCGACCGCCACATTTCAACACAGATCGATCACATCCTTTACGTCCTATCTAAAAATAGCTTTTTTTTTGCGCAGTGGGTTTTTCTACGAATAATGTTGCGAGGGTGTCGAACGGTGTAGAGTCATGGCATTCCAGAATAGTCTAGTGATGTGCATCTAACGCATCTTCGAACAGTCTAGGGATAAGACATGCGTTTATGGCATCTTAGAATAGTTGAGCGCTATTGGCATCTTAGAATTAGACTAGCGTCACGCTTCTGATGCCATTTTAGAATAATATAATGACATTGCATTTGAAGAATAGTTTAGTGATTAGCTTATGGCATCTTAGAATAATCTACTGATGTGGCATTTGTTAAATAGTCCAGTGATATGCATTTGACATGTTAGAATAAAATCTAGTGATGTCGCTTTACAAAAATAGTCAAGTGATATGGATATGGCATCTTAAAATAATCTAGAGAAACGCACAGGGCATTTTGGAATAATCTAGTGATACGGCCTGTATTAAATAGTCTGGTAATATTGATATGGCGCCTTAGAATTGACTAGAGCTATGGCATCTTGGAGGAGTCTACAAATAGGTCAACTCTCTATGTCTGTCTGTTTTTATGTCTGTCTCTGTATGTCTCTGTCTCTGTCTTTGTCTCTGTCTGTCTCTGACTCTCTCTCTCTGACTCTCTGTCTCTCTCTCTGTCTCTCTCTCACTCACTCTCTTTCCAAGGAATGGTATAGTGTTGAGGAAGGGAGGTACTGAGAAAGTTTGAAGGCAAGGAGGAGGTTGTCTCCAAGGGATGGTATAGATTTGATAGAAGGGGAGTCACATGAGAGAGAGAAAGAGAGAAAGAGAGAGACAGACAGACAGACAGACGGACGGACAGACATACATACAGACAGACAGACAGACAGACGGACGGACAGACAGAGACAGACAGACAGACAGACAAGCTTTCTAGGCTTGTAGCATAGTTTGCCTGTGGTTCTGTCAGGGTGTTAAAAAAAATGGATTCAGGCAATCAGGAGTTCTTACAAAAAATATATATTCGTGGGCGTTGAAGACTTGACAATTCTAATCGACAAATGACACTCTTAGCACATGGTGTGCGCGGCACTGTGGGTCCATGTTCACAAATTATATAGTATTGTCTGCAGAATCATCTAGATTTATATCATCATCATCATGATCATCATGATCATCATGATCATCATCATCATCATCATCTTCTTCTTCTTCTTCTTCTTCTTCTTCTTCTTCTTCTTCTTCTTCTTCTTCTTCTTCTTCTTCTTCTTCTTCTTCTTCTTCTTCTTCTTCTTCTTCTTCTTCTTCTTCATAATCATCATCATCATCTTCATCATAATCATCAATATCATCATCTTCATCATCATCATCATCATCATCAACTTCATCACAATCATCAATATCATCTTCATCCTAATCATCATCATTATCGTTGACGTCATTGTCGTCATATTCATGCTTGTCGTTGTCCCCATTGTTGTTACTTTCAATCATCATTATCGTCGCCTTCGTGATCGTCGTCGTCATCATCATCATCATCATTACCATCATCATCATCATCATCACGATTCTTTTTTTTTTTTTTTTTTCCTTGAGATTGTCATCATTTTCCCCTCTTAATTCTTCTCATTATTATGATCACCATCACTACTACAACTACTACAACTCCAACGTCATCTCTCCAATACCATTATCGCCGCCGCCACCACCTCCGCCATCACCATCATCATCATCATCATCATCATCATCATCATCATCATCATCATCATCATCATCATCATCATCATCATCATCATCATCATCATCACCATCATCATCATCATCATCATCATCATCATCATCATCATCGTCTTCGTCGTCTTCGTCGACGTCGTCATCATCACAACTCAACCACCACTCGCTCACCCATCATCCCCACCACCATCACCACAACCGCAACAACAACAACTACAACTATCGTAATTATTCCGAGGTCAACAGCCTAATAAATACCAATTACTACGTTCAGTGATTGTGAGATGAATAATGTTGATGTTTCAATAAACCTAGTACCTAGATAAAACAGCCCCAGCTGTGTGGCGTGTCATCACCACGGACTTAGACAACAGCACTAATAAATAAATTAATAAATAAATAAATAAGAAAATAAAAACACCCCAGCTCAGCTACTGTGGCAAACCACTTTACTGCTAAACATAGAAATATTAATCTGAGTACTTACCGCTGTTCTACGGTAACGTCCGCGTGCTATTGTTGCTGCGCAGAAGATGGCTAACACGTAGAACATGAACTTTTGAGAGAGGGGGGGGGGTGGAGGGGAAGAGTAACAAGAATGTAAGCCAATCAAATGTATTTCCAGACGCTCACACACACCTATTCCAAATATAAGCAATTTCAAAAGTGTTCATTATTTTTGGGGGAAGGGTGGGGGTGAGGGGGTGGGTGGAGGTCGGTGATGAGACTCGGCTTTATCGTAATGATCTAACATTCTTAGCAGTAGTTTAAAGTATGCGCACAGTTTTGTTTTTTTTAATGATGAATTTCGGTTTAGTTGTTCTTGAGATAAGGCGAAGAGTGTGCTTCCAACACAAAAGTGCACTTCGGAGCAATGGATCGATCGACTGATATTAGGGACTTCTACTGAACGATGGCCCATGCTTTGAAGCAGGCCTATCTGTATACTCAAACTCAACAACATCGCTTCAGCCGTTTTTGGAGATACTGAGCGAAACGTGTTTAGCAACAGAATGACTCCAATGACCTTAACGTTTGCGGTAGAGCCAATCGGATGGTACCGTGAGGCAGGTCACTAGATAATGTTTCTATGAAGTTTGGTCAAAATCTGTTGAGCGGCTCTTGAGATATGGCGTCCCGTGGACCGACCTACAGATCCAATAAACGGACGGACAGACAAACAGACGGACCTTTAGCTCGTTCTGATTCTCGAGTGTTCCAAAGCAACAGTTTCCAAGTAACCTTCCCTAAGGCACAGTCTCTAATAACCACTGGTTTTGGAATATCTGGATAAGACCTGAGAGGTGCCGACATAGCACGTGTGCTAATATGCTGCTCTGCTAGCAGGTGACAGGTCGTTACCTGAGGGTTTTTTTTGTGTGTGGGTCGCATGCAGTCTGGAAGCAATTTCATCGTTTGTCCTACTTCTTATTTTTAATTCTTTTTCTTTCTTCTTTAAATCTTATTTCATTTCCTGAATTTTTTTTTTCGTTTCTGTGTTAAATTGGTTCTATAGTCCTTTTCAATCGGCGATTAAAAAAAAAAAGTAATCACCACTTTCTGTTGTTGCTGTTGTCGTTGTTGTTTCTTGGTTTGTGTGTGTGTGTGTTTGTTTGTTCTTTTTATTTATACTTCACCTCTTCTTCTTCTTCTTCTTCTTCTTCTTCTTCTTTTTCTTGTCAAAACTGTAGCCATGCAAACAACTCCTTTTCCTTTACTGCGGCCTTGTTTTATAATTCTATACACCAAATATCAGTTACTAATACCAATTGTACTTCTATTACCTCATATCATATTTCTACTAACGTATCAATGTAGCGGCGATTACTTCAAAATGAACCATCAGCCACTACTGACTAATTAAAACATAAACTATATTCACGATGGACATTGCTTTACAATAATTACCGACGAAGACCATGAACTACATGACTATTTATCAGAAGACGAGATAAAAGGTATAAATAAAGATTTAACTCGGCAGACTAACACGGTTCTTAATACAGAAATCAATCCAAATTTCATTTATTAGCCTACCTTTTTCACACATTCAGGTGATAAGACTGTTAGATTTTTTTTTAAAAACAATCAAATAACAAGTATTTTGCTAAATGTTTCATCCGGAGTTTAAAATGAAACAACTCATGAGCACGTACTTCAGTGAATAACGACGCTATCCGTGCAAAGCTAAAACGTAAATCAAACGAACTCACTAACTCGCTAACACAACATGCACACGGTCATCGTGATAGTATAGGAGTCTCGGTGACCAACTGGACGTAGACGTAGCTACTCGCTCTAATATAGACCATAGCAGACATTTATATACCCAGAAGAGAGAGAGAGAGAGAGAGAGAGAGAGAGAGAGAGAGAGAGAGAGAGAGAGAGAGAGAGAGAGAGAGAGAGAGAGAGAGAGAGAGAGAGAGAGAGAGAGTCATAACATTTCCCACCTCAAGCACCAGCTAACAAATCGGTTGTGGTGAATGTTAAACATTAGGAGAAACTGAATCATGGACGCACCCTCCGGTGACTGTACAGTATTAGTACTAGTACTAGTTCCAGTTACAAAGTCTAGTAGAGAGAGAGAGAGAGAGAGAGAGAGAGAGAGAGAGAGAGAGAGAGGGAGTGATCGGGAGGGAGAGAGAGAAAGAGAAAGAGAGAGAGATAGAGAAAGAGAGAGAGAGAGAGAGAGAGAGAGAGAGAGAGAGAGAGAGAGAGAGAGAGAGAGAGAGAGAGAGAGAGAGAGATGGCACGCCTATGACGGTGCGACATCGACAGCTCAGTGACTGGACGTATTCCAAAAATTGTGGCATTGAAACAAACTGGGCGAATAACATCCTTATCATCCTCATCCTCATCATTATTGTCCTCATCTTGTTACTGCTGTTGTTAGTGCAGTGGCTGTTGTTGTTGTTGTTAGTGCAGTGGCTGTTGTTGTTGTTGTTGTTGTTGTTGTTCTTCTTCTTCTTCTTCTTCTTCCTCCTCCTCCTTTTGTTTTTCCGTTTTGAGAACATATTGGTGGTCAATCATGTAACTGCTTCTTTCTTTCTTTCTTTCTTTCTTTCTTTCTTTCTTTCTTTCTTTCTTTCTTACTTTCTTCCTTACTTTCTTCCTTTCATTCTTTCTTCTTCTGCGTCGCCGTCGTAGTCTTCTTCTTCTTTCTTCTTCTTCTTCTTCTTCTTTCTTCTTCTTCTTCTTCTTCTTCTTCTTCTTCTTCTTCTTCTTCTTCTTCTTCTTCTTCTTCTTCTTCTTCTTCTTCTTCTTCTCCTTCTTCTTCTTCTTCTGTTTTGAGAACATGTTGGTGGTCAATCATGAAACTGCTTCTTTCTTACTTTCTTTCTTTCTTTCTTTCTTTCTTTCTTTCTTTCTTTCTTTCTTTCTTTCTTTTTTTTTTTACTTCTTTCTTCTGCGTCATTGTCGAAGTCTTCTTCTTCTTCTTCTTCTTCTTCTTCTTCTTCTTCTTCTTCTTCTTCTTCTTCTTCTTCTTCTTCTTCTAGGCTGTCAGACTGAAATAGACAGACCGAAGGAAAGAAAATCGGAAGATCGGTTAGAATAAAAGTTGGATGGATGGGTGGATAAAGTTAGGGAGGAATGGATGGAAGATGGACTATTTCCATGCACCACCACGCTTCTCAGCTCAAGGAGCCGCTCATGGATCTACCAATGGAGAGCCAGCATGGATAAAATGAGTTAACTGGTTAAAACCAAACTCAGGTCTCCGAATCTACAAATAAAAAATAGAAGAAAGATTTCAACTATTAGTAGTAGTAGTAGTAGTAGTAGTAGTAGTAGTAGTAGTAGTAGTAGTAGTAGTAGTAGTAGTAGTAGTAGTAGTAGTAGTAGTATTATCGTCATCATCATCATCGTCGTCGTAGTCATCATCATCATCATCATCATCATCATCATCATTTTATCTCAAGAGCTGCTCAAGGCGCTGGTCGATACAGGATCTAACACATGCCGCCCGAGGCTGATGAGGCTGATGGTGCGGTAGTTTTGACACTCCTGAAGGTTACCCCTTTTTGGGAAAAGTGATCGCTAGAGACAGTCCACGGTGTAGGCCACTCCCCACTCTTGCCAAATCTTGTTACAAATAATGGCGAGAGCGTCAATCACCGCTTCTCCTCCTGCTAGAAGCAATTCTGCGGGTATGTTGTCCACTCCCGCTGACTTCCCCTTCTTCAGCGATTGCAATGCTGCCTCAACTTCTTCTCGGAGAATTGGGAGGATTTCTTCCTCTTCTCTGTTCTGGGAACATGCTAGAACTCCATTTGTTGTGTGGTTGTAAAGATCATAGCAGTACCCTGTCTATTAATACAAGACTTCTTGTTCTTCTGTAAGGCATATGCCAGACCTGCTTTGAATCGCGAAGACCTTAGGCTGTTTAACACTTGTCAGCCGCTTCACAGTCTGGTAAGGCCTTCTTGCTGTTGTTCTTGTTCGGACTGTTTTTGTAATTCCCGGCATTGATCTTCAATCCGGTTCTCCTTTGCTGTGCGCATGCCTTTTTGGATGTCATTGTTGATTTTTCGGTAGTAATTAGCTCTCTGTGAGGTGTTCCTTTTCCTTTTCATCTCTCTTCGTTTGTCACACAGATCCAAAAATTCAGGTGTGATCCACGGTTTCTTCTTTTGGCGGTACTTGTCAAGAATCTCAGTGTTTTATTTTATTTTATTTTATTTTATTTTATTTTATTTTTATTTTTAAAATTTATTTAATTTTGTAGATAGTACTTTCCCAGCTCCAGAGCCGCTCAAGGCGCTGGCCAATACAGGATCTTACTCAAACCTCCCGAGGCGCCCACTTTCAGCCTTATGGCGCATAGTCTGACGCCCGGACGACTGAGCACAAACCTGGGCAACAGGGGATGAGGAGAAAGGACCTAGTGCGTGCTGGGTGTGTTTGTGTAGCGGCCCTCACCCGTCTAGGACATGAGCGTCGGGATCTTTAAAGTCCATGCTATGGAATGCGTGCGTGCACAGACTAGACCTCGGTTTGTACTCTCATCAAAAGGACTACAACCTCTGATTCACAGTGACTGCTGTTTATGACGGGTGATTATCACTGCTCAAAAGTCGGCAATTTCAACCTGTAGTATATTGGTGGTCCTGATTCGGTTCTTTGCAGTCCGCTGGACCCTGTAAGCAATGAATAACTAACTTGTAGTATTAAAAAAAAAGGGGTAAGTCCTAAGTTCCCCAAGGTCTATGTCCCGCCAGCTCTGTGCCCTTAACTCTCCTCCCCTTCCCCCTCTACAAAACTTTCAACTCCCCAACCCCCAGGAATTTATTTACCGTCAATTCAAGATCTATGTTCGTCCAGGTCTGTGTTCTCTGAGGACTATGTTGCCCTCTCTGCCCTCCCTCAACCCCTTCCTCCAGGTCTATGTATTCTTAGGGCTATATTGCTTCCCCCATTGTCTATGTTTCTTCAGGTCTGTCACAAACGTCTATAGGGGGAATATAAATTTGAGGGAATAAATAATTGGGAAATGTAGACTCGGGGACCATATAGACCTTGGCAGATGGCGGTGGGAGGTGGGATGGATGGGGGTGGGGTGGGTGGGGGTGGGGAGAGAATATAGAAGTGCCGTACTTAGACCTCTGGGAACATGGATATGCTCCTTTAGGAAAATGGAAGCACTGTATTTGAACACACAGAACTACGAATAAATATGATTTGAAAGAAGAAAAAGAAAAACAAAATGACATTAAATAAATAAACTACGGGGCTAGTTGACCCAATAAGGATGTCTTGAGGCAAAATAACTTTTAATATTAAGTCGTATTTTAAAAGAACAACTTAAAATTTAAAAAGTAACAGACCAAAAAAATAATAAAATTGTAAAAGTATAATAAATAAAAATGGTGCGTAGAAAAATATTTCCAGGAACGACAACTCCACCTCCGGCATAAATGTTCCGCACCAAAAGAGGAAAACACAAAATACGTTCCAGAAATTAATTTATTACTTTTACCTTCCAAACACACACACACACAAACACATACATACTTGCGCAGACACCGTTATTTGGACTTTCCTCTATCGCCACATACGTTCTGTGAACAATGGGTCGTGCTACGACCCCCTTTTTAAGTACTTTAAAGTGTTCTAACCCTAACCCTAACCCCCCTAGCCCTAACCCTAACCCTTACTCTAACCCTAATCCTCACGGATCATTAAATGGACGTCCCAACAAGGAGGTCTGTCCAAAGAACGTATGTAAACTTGCACTAGTTTGTCCCAATAACGCCGTGTAAACATCCTCACGCGCACACACACACACACACGCGCGCGCGCACACACACATAATAAACCTGTTAAAGTTTAGACTCAGTTGCCATAAACTTCCGATTCAAACTCAAAGATATATAAATATTCCTCGAGAAGAAAGGCTGTGTTCTTTGTGTGACCTAAATGAAATAGGTGACGAAGTCCATTATTTGTTTAATTGTACTAATTCCCTTCTTAAAGACAACAAAATTTTCCTTTTGCCACAATATTTTAGGAATCACCCGAATGGTATCAAATTAAAGCATCTAATGAACTCTAAGTCGAAACGAAAATTAATGAATTTAAATCGTTTTATTGGAATCATATTATCGCTTTTTTGAGTAGTATCACAAGACAGTGCGGCAATATTGTTTGGTGGTCATGTGTGTGTGCTTTACTGTTTTTGCTTTCTTGCGATTGTTATTTTATTTTTATTATGACCGTTGTTTTTGCTCTATCTGGCATCTTTGTGCGCTTGTCGTGTGTGTGTGTGTGTGTGTGTGTGTGGGGGGTGTGTGTGTGTGTGTGTGTGTGTGTGCGTGTGTGTTTTGTTGAGTGCATATTTACGAGGTATGTACGAGTTAAAATAGTTGATTTGCTGTCTTTTCATCCAGTAGCCAATATGTTATTGTAATTGTTTGCAGTTAGATGCTAATGTCTTTTTTATGTTTAAGTTGTAGTAGTATAGTGCCGTTCTTGCTGTTTTATGCATATATTGTGTATCCCTATCCTCATTTATCCCTTGTCTGGCTATACGGCCCACCCCTGGGCTAGGAGCCTAATTTAATAATATTGACTGTTGTATTGTTTGTTTAATAAAAGGACAACGTTCCAAAGTTCCACACGCACACACATATGCACACGCACACACATATGCACACGCACATCTACGCACACACAGGCGCACGCACACGCTCTCAAACACTCTCTTTCTTCTCCCTCCCGTCCCCATCTACCATAAAAAGATATATACAAAAAATTAAGAGTAGCTTTGTAGATGGGGTAAGTGTGTGTTGTGTTGTGTACGCGTGTGTGTGTGGGTGCGCGCGTTTGAGTTCATGCGTGCGTGTGTGCGCGCATGCGCGCGCACATGGGGGGGCCCAAAAAAAGCTTTGTGACACAAACAACTAATATAGTATTAATACTTAAACTGCTATACCTGTACTGTACAGTACATAAGCCGGCTATTTTGGCTTGACGCGTCTGAGGCGCCTCACTACCCCTGATCACACAGCCGCAGGCACGACCCCAGTGTTCACTTAAGCTGTTCTCAACTTAAAAAGAAACAACACAAAAAAAGATTGATTTTAAACTCCATCAAATAAACAGGCAAATATGCAAACAAACAAGCCAAAACAAGTGAAATAAATAAAGAAATAAATAAATAAACAAATTAATTAATAAGATTGTTATATATTTTTTATTTGAAAAACATTTAGCACGTGCTGGACACTAACGGGTGCAGAGTTCCCTCAGGTGCTGGCTCTCACACTCACACATATACACAACACACACACACACACGCACACACACACACACACTTCCCACATATACACACACGCACACTGTATTTCAGAAAATAAAAAAAAGAAATACAAAAAGGGAGGAGAATGAAGAAGAGGAGGATTATGAAGATACTATTCTAGGATTCATGTCCTTGGCGGGTGAGTGCCAGTTGCATAAATACAACGATTGAGGGTTTTGACGAGGTGCCTAACAAGGCAAGCTGGCGCCGTCAGACGGCTTGAGTTAAATTCTGTATACACCAGTGAGCGAGCGTTGTGGCGGAGTGGTCTAAGGCGGGACTAACTTGCCTTGTCCACAGGCTAGAACCCAATGGCGCCTGTCAGGAGTGGGATCGATCCCGCCTCTGTTATGTTTATCCGGATATTATTTACTTTCGACACGGGCAACGTCTCGAGATTTTCTCAGGTTTGCTCCCCCAGCAATATTTCAAAAAGACAAATAATATTAGATAGGTAGGGTTTGAGCGCACCACAGGCTGCGACTACGCCTTTCCCAGAGGAGACAACACAGAATTAAAATACTCAGATAAAAATGGACAATAAAGATTTTTTTTAAAAATCAAATCAGTGCCTAGGGCTGCTTTTGAACTGGATATCCCTCCAGTAGTTTGGGAGAAAATAGGACTCAAAAAGAAAACAACAAATCATGACGTCACCCCATTTACTACGTTTTGGCTGCGCTAAGGCTCAACGCATCTGTGCTGTCTAATTTCATACAAAGTTTCAAGGAAATGTTTTAAAAAAAATTAAATTTAAACGGTGACGTCATCATGATTACCTCACTCGATTTGCATACGTTTGGTGCTACATTGGAGGCATAGGGAAAGTCCAAGTACGTATATACCAAACTTGAACCATATTAACTCCCTCAAGTAGTTTGGAAGAAAATAGGATTTTTAAAATAAGTCACACCACGGCGTCATTCCTATCCTATCCTATCCCGTAACTCAGAGGTGGTAGGTGTAACAGCAGAAATATTGGCGACAAAATGTAGTAAATTAGCTTAGCGCAAAATAGATAGCATCGAATGAAATTTGACTTAATTCACGAGTTATCTAAAGAGAAGCCCACACATGTTAAATTAACTTTTTTCAGACAGTCACACAGACAGTCTCTCCAGATAAAATCGAACAGACTTAGCGATCCATGACTGTAGTTAGCTTACTCGTCAAAATGACCAAGACGTTGTCTCTGTTAACTAAAGGGTGGAACCGGTACGATTTCTCAAACCGGTTTTTAACCGGTTTTTCCAATAGAAAACCGCGGTTTAAAACCGGTTAACCGGCTAGAAGTTACAACTGGTTACCCCGGGTAAAGGCGCATAGTAAGCAAGGGAAATAACCTCTGTATTGAAATTTTTTTTGGGAATTTATGTCGCTAGCTACTTAACTCAGAGGCTATTTCCCTCCTCCACTGTGGGTAGATTTGGGAGTTTGCTTTTCAATTTTGAGTTTGTGAAACCGTTGGTGGAATCTGAAGTTGCGAATGTCATATTGGTTAGAAAAACAATGCACATTGAAAGATTAAAAGTCACAATGCTCACGTCAGCGTCAGCGCTGCTGGTACACGGACTAGATCTAGCATGTAGGACTTGTGGGTTAGATCTATTGGGTGCAGGGCCCGCAGGCTTGGCTGGCTTCAGCAGCAGCAAAGGGTGGTGTCGGCGAATGTGTGCATTCAGATTTGAAGTGCCACCACCAAGTTTAAAGGTCAACCACAGTGCTCGGTCAAAAAGTTTCTGCTGAAAGAACTTTACTAAATAATACCAGATGCAAAAAATTCGGTAAGCAAAGCTCTATCGTTTAATAGATATCGATCACTGAAAGTGGGATTTCCTACCTGTAATTAAGGGTAAGGGAAGTAATACTCTAAAACGCAGCTATCGCTGATCGTCCCTCGCAGTGACGTCAGCAACTGTAGACAATGGCCGATTGCGAAGAAGTTACAAGCGAGACAAGCAGTGTTTCTTCACTCGATCTGTCGTGTTACAGCAGTGCTCTCTTCTGTTAGAAACGAATTCGACCCCCGAGTACTAATTGTAATAATAAACAAATAATTATACGAGCTAGACCCGTGAATACATAACCTCTTCAGGGGCGGATCAGTTAGGTTTTTTTTTTTTTTTTTTTTTTTTGGGGGGGGGGGGGTTTCCAAAATTCGTATAAAAAAATAAATAAATAAATAAATAAATTAATTAATATATATATATATATATATATATATATATATATATATATATATATATATATATATATATATATATATAATTTATTTTATGTTTATTTTTATTTTTATTTTTATAATTGTATTCTCTCTCTCTCTCTCTTTCTCTCCTTCTTCTTCTTCTTTCTTTTCCTTTTTTTTTTTTTGGGGGGGGGCCGGAAACCCCCCCTCGTCCGCCCCTGCGTTCCCTTTTCTGAAAAGCTCCTCTGACTTTCCTGACGATAGCAGACGATGGATGTGTAGTAGCCAATGTGACTGTAGTTGAAGTTGAAGCAGTACTAGTAGGCCTACTACTAGTAACTTGAATCACTGTTGCTGTTGTTGAGGCTTTGGATAGTTGGAACAGAGATAGGCTTTAATGTCTGTATTGTTTTCATCCCAAAGCTCCGCATAAAAGTGGCACTTGGGGGGTAGCAGTCTTCAGCGAAGTGTTTTGCGCAAATTGCTGACGACGCACAAATCTCACCCACTTATTTCGCACTTCTTCGTTTTTTGGAAACCTATGCAATGTTATCCCATCCGCTTGTTTGTTTGTACAACCTCCAACGGCACAATATAGGCCACTGCTCTTCGTTTTCCTGCGTTTTGGTAGAGAAGTTTTTTGTTTGTATGTAGATTATAGTCACACGACACTTTCGCATATAGGTGACTACTGGACCGATTTATACTGACACCAGTTGTTGGTAAAGGGAAAAATAATATGATCACACGTTGACCAAACCGGGATTCGAACCACCGACCTTTCGGTTACTAGCAAGACGCTCTTACCAAGTGAGCTACCCGGCCCCTGGTAGAGAAAGGGCACTATCGGACTCTATATTGTCTCCAGTAGTTGACGTCACGAGCCATGTGGTCACGTGAGCGGGCTTTTCGAAGGTGCAAAAGTTTATTCGAAGTAGATTTTATTAAATATTAAAAAAGGCAGCATTTTTCGGAAAAACGTTGTTTGGCATGTGACTTCTTTTATTATGTAGATATTTTGTGCTCAATTTTATATTTCAATGATGTTGACCTTTAATACTTGCCTTACACTCTTTACAGTAACCGGTATTATGGTCAACCTTTCCTGCTTCTGTCTCTCGCAGGAGAAAGAATCTCCAGATGTCAGCTTTCCCACGCGTGTTCGCTACGAATGTCTCAGTTTCTGCCATTTTGCTAGTGCTTTACGGGACGAGTGATGTCCCTTAGAAAAACCGCGGTTTTCAGGTTTTTTAAGGCCAAACCGGTTTACCGAACCGTGAGAAAGTCGAACCGATTGTAACCGGAAAACCGGTAAAACCGAACACCCTTACTGTTAACTAGCCATGCGCCCCTTATCGCGATTGAATCTATCCTACACTCTACCTCTGACATTCCAATTCAAGGATAATTGTACATGTCTCATAAATAGGGCAGGTGAGGGAAATATTCAAATAAAAACGAATAATCCCGTATATGCGAGATTAACTAAAACGAGAGTTAAACAATTGGTCAGAACCCCTGCAGATCCTTGGTGGTCCAACCATAGCTCGTCAGTCGAATACTAACTACGCAGCTGCGAGGGTCAAACCAAAGGAACAAACTGCAGTGTCCGCCTATCTCCACCTCATCGAGAGGGTGCTAGAGACTAAAAGACGGTTTCACGAATCCCAGAGTCTAGAAGTAAGTTAACACCAGTAGCTTTGATACGTGTATGTTTATATATATTTTATATTGATTGCCATGTATTAATAATATGTTCATGATATATATAGTTACAGAAACGATTGTTGTTTCTGACACATTGTGCATGTGGATTGATGTATTTTAGCCTTAAGATTCGGATCGAAGTGTGCATATGGGAACCTTGCAGGTGTCTGATGCTATGGACACTTTACAGAGGAGACCGCACACTCATATCTGACGATAATATTGTAGCCAGAGCTCTGACTTTTATAGGTCAGCTCTGGGACGGTCTGTGGAGACAAACGCATGACGCTTGCTCCCGTGCTACCTCTCCACGTCCGAACCTCATAGCTACACGACTCACCAGATCAACCTGAGGGTCAAGACTCCCTCAGAAGAACAAGGACTCAAGCACACTCAACAGCAGTGCAGCTAAGTCTTCCACAAATGCAAACCGAGTTCTAAACCTTGAGAAAATAGTCAACCACTTGAACAATCATAGACTCGCTTAGCATAGGATGAAGAAGACCTGCTGAATGAAATACCCAGCACATCGAACTATATTAACTATTAATTTACCGGTTAATGCAGAAATGTTAAAGTTGTGTTGCCTATATAAAAGTTTAAATCACATACATACAATTGGTGTCATTCTATTTGTATTGTTGTGTATCTCTTAGTTTTCTTGTCTTGAGACATAGTAACCTAGTCTTTTGATTATTAATAAGCGTTTCTCAAATTGAGCCAAATGATACTAAAAAGCCCGAGAACAAATATAAATTTTATGTGACCAAGCACCGTGATCAGTCTCTCACATTGCTCTGGAATTCTGGTAAAAGAACGATCGATAGTGGTAGCCTAACGCCCCTATATCAATAAGTCTTACCCCCTAGTAAGATAAACGTATCTTCACCAGAATATCATCACAGTAGGGGCACCACAGTTGATCGTTTAACCAGCGTACTCCATCTTTGTCTGTCCTCAGCAAACCTGATGGCGTCATTCAATATACCATAGTTTTGTTTGAGGCTCAGGGCATCTGTACACTCTAATTACATAGGAAGTTTAACATATATATTGTAAAATTTTCTTTTTAAAATGACGTCTTGATGATTACATAACTCCATTTGCATAAGTTTGGTTTTACCTTGGAGGTACAGATAAAGTCTGAATATACCAAACTTTACCCAAATCCCTCCAGTAGTTTGAGAGAAAATTGGATTAGACCCAAAAAAATAAAAAAATAAAAATTATGAGGTCACTATGATGTCGTCACCGGATATGCTTCCTTTTCTTTGTCATCTGGTAGGGTTCACTATTTCCTAATTAAATACCAAGTTTGAAAGAAATTCGTCCATTAGTTTAAGAGAAAAGTGCGCCGATATAACATCCGGACGTCGTACACTGGACGGACGGACAAAGCCAAAACAAAACAATAGCTCCTGAGCTGAGCTTAAAGCTCGGGAATTAACAAAACAAAAATTGGCATACAAGTTGATATTTGACCTCATGTCATTGATCTTTTGAAACTTGGTATTTTCAAGAAGTAAAAAGTTAGCCAAGTGAGAGGTCAATTTATGAATAAACAGAACTAGCAAAATATAATAAAATAAAATATGATATATAATATGATATAATATGATGTGATATGATATGGTATGATATAATATGTGAAATATAATATATAACATGATATATAGTTTGATGTATCATATGATAAGATATATAAAAATAAAAATATGTATTTAAAAATATAATAATGTAAAATAAGATCAGATAATTCTTTTTTTTTTAAATCATAAAATTAAAATCAAAGCAAATAAAATTACTTTAAATTAAATATAATGTAAAAACCAATATAAGTACAATAAAATAAAATAAAATAACTGTATTGTACAAAATAAAATGAAATAAAATAAAATAAAATAATTAAAAAATACCAACAATGCAATTATTTATCACATAAGCTTACATTCATCTTTATAGCTCCAGGTCTGTCCCATTCAATACGCAAATGCAATATGTTTTAAGGCGTTTTTTTGCTCCTTTAGGGATATGAGTTAAGGGTGAACGTCACGTGGGCCAGGAGGTGGCTGTCTGAATCGTCTGCTGACGTCCTTGTTGTATAAATGTACAGACAATTACACAAGCGTTGTATTTTGGGAAACACAGCTGCCTTTTTCATCTTCTTCTTAGTTTTATCTTTTAATAAACTACCTCCGCCGTCATATTCCTCTTGGGTTAGCCTGACCAAAAGAAATAAGCAAGACAAGGTAAGGAAGAAAAGGACAGAGACAGAGGGAGGAAATAGGAAGGGAGGAAATGAGGTTGAGGTGGGTGGGGGATGGATAGAGAACGAGAGAGAGAGAGAACACAAGAGAGAGAGAGAGAGAGAGAGAGAGAGAGAGAGAGAGAGAGAGAGAGAGAGACAGACAGACAGACAAACAGACAGACAGAGAAAAAGAGACGAGGGCAGAGAGAGGGAGTGAGAGAGAGACACATAGACACCGAGAGAGAGACAGAGAAAAAGAGAGACAATGGCAGAGAGGGAGGAGAGAGAGAGACTAGACGAGACAGAAAGAAACAGAGAAAGAGAGACAAAGACAGACAGGCATAGACAGAGAAAGAGAGAGATGGGGGAGGGAGAAAGACAGAGACAGACAGTCAGAAAAAGAGATAGAAAGAGAGAGAGAGAGAGAGAGAGAGAGAGAGAGAGAGAGAGAGAGAGAGAGAGAGAGAGAGAGAAGAATTTTAATGTGTATAAGGCATCGCCATTTAATGAAAGGTGTATACACTGTCTTAATGCATTCAAAAAAACAAGGACATAATTGCCTATTCATATCAACAACATATCAACTAGCAGTCTATAATTATATGCATATAAGCAATATCATGAAAGTACAATTTCTCTTAACCTAAATGCCCTATATACATAGATACACACATTTTAATGGTGACCCGGTGACATGCTGACATCAAAATGCTCAATTTAAAAATAAAGGGGTTTATATAATATTTTGCAGCAACGAACTGCGTCCTTGTATGCAGCTCTGGGAAACCCAAAACAAATTGCAATTCATTTTCTTCATTTGTTGTACACAGTAGGCACAATTTATCAGCTGGTTTAACATTTCTATATCTATTATAATAGACAGAAATATTCGAAACATCAAAACGAAACTTTGTCATTATAAATCGTAAATGCCTGTCCATTCCCATAGTCAGATGAGTTCTTATACAGTGATTAATACCACCAATTAAACATAAACAATATATCTTATATTTATCAATGTTGTGTACACGAAAACTGTAGTCCTGCCATAGACAATCCACAAGTCTTTGGTTACAAGGTCTCAAAAATCTTTTTATATCTTGCACACCTAGATTCAGCCACACAAATCCACATCCATACTGAAAAAGACACATCTGTACATTGGATGCCCAAGTAGTTTTCCCACTGTCGTCTAAATGACGTAACATTACATGACTTTCTCTAGAAAGTATATGACCGTCAATACGTGTCAACTTTTAGCCAGTACCGTATACAGTTATCAACAGCATTAATCTGAATAGGATAACGATTTAATTCACCATACACTAAATCATTTGGAGTACGAACATTAACACCTAGGAACTTTTTCAGTGTAAATAGATGAACTTTATCACAATGTGTCACAGCTTTGTCCAACCCCCATATTTCTGACCCATACAATGCGATTGGTTGTATTTGAGAGTCAAACAACTTAAAGAAATAAATCAACATAGAACACATTCAAATTGTACAGTTTCTGTAAACAAGGCACCCTGATCAAAACTTTACAAGTATCAGAAAAGCTCAGTCTTGTAGACAAATAAATCCCTAAGTATTTATACATATTCACTACTAACATAGATTGTCCATTAAAAAACCCCACCTCTTTGGCCCCCAAGAATCCCCTTTTCTAAATACAGTAATGTTACTTTTTTTCCTAAGTCCAATTGCCAACGAGGCCTGGTGAAATCTGTTCAGATGATTTTGTAAACCAACAGTTGTTACCGAGAGAACAACATCATCGGCAAGTAGCAAAATAAACAGTTCCAGAGTGTCTAACAAAAACTTCACACCATGTCTTCCATTTTGTGCAACCTTAAGGGCAAGTTCAATGAAATGTAAAGAGAATAAAAACGGGCTGGCCACATCTCCTTGTTTGACGCCAACTGAACAGTTAATGCTGTCAGTCAACTTTTCACCACATCTTACTCTCACTCTAACAGTATTGTACATACTTTTAATACACCGAAACAGTTTACCAGTAATCTCATATGTCAGCAGAATCAGCCACAAAATATTTCTGTTGATAGAGTCATAAGCTTTTTCAAAATCAATAAATGCTACGTACAAATTTCTATTACCATCAACAATAAACTGTTTTTGAAAACAAGACAACAAAGTAAATATATTATTAACAGTTGAATACCCATTCTTAAAGGCAGCTTTGTACTCTCCAGTTATGTTATTTTCTTGAACTCACTTCTGTAAATGTTTATTTATAATTGAATCATGAATATTGCTTGCAATATTACACAATAAAATACCTCTATAATTGCTTGGATTATTGATATCACTTCTTTATGAATAGGTAAAATTATTGACTCACTCCAACTTTCACCACCACCAACGACAACAAAAATGATTTAAAATAAAAAAAATTTAATACACACAATGTAATAAAATAAAGAAATCTTTATATATATATTTTTTGTTCTTTCCGTCTACCAATAGTGATCTCCCTGCCTTTGCATCACCTGTTTGAGTGATGGATACGTATTTGTTGTGTGTGTGATGGTGGATGAGACAGGTGAGCGTGTATGTTGGTACAGATCGCCGCGTTTTGAGCCTGTTTGATTTGGGGAAAGGCGCGTATATAGCATCCAGTATTATTATTATTATTATTATTAGTCGGTGCTTGCCAAGGATCTCAGTGGCGGCATCTGTTACAGCTGAGTTGAAGGTATTGGTCATGGTGTTGACATCTACTTCGCCTGCCCCCAAAATAAGCAGTGGTGCAAATTTCCCTCCAATTGTGGCCTGAAATATTTTTGCCACCTCCGGGTCTTGCAGTTTGTCCAGGTCGAACTTCAGCCTAGTGCACTTTGCTGTATTTACTCTCTTCAAATGGAGCCGGAAAGACATCATCACGAGATCGTGGTCACTTCCAATGTCTGCTCCTGGAAAAGTGCGTGTCCTGCCAATGTTGATGCTTGATCTGAAGCGTTTCTTGACCATGATGTAGTCGATCTGGTTGTGATGTTCCCCGCCGGGACTGTGCCATGTCCATCGTCTGGATTTTTTGTGGAGACCAAGCGTGTTTGCCAGTACCAGATTGTTGTATCTGGCAAACTCCAATAGCCTCAGACCCCTGTCATTTGTCTCGTTGTTGCAGTGGGGTCCGCATGTGTCTCCCCAGTTGTGGTGCGCATCTTGGCCAACCTTGGCATTCCAGTCGCCTTGCACTATGACTATGTCCTTCTTCGGCACTTGGTCAAGGACCGCCTGTATATTTTCATAAAAATCCTCCACTTCGCTGTCTTCATAGTCTGATGTTGGGGCATAGGCCTGGATGATGGTAATGTTGAAAGGGGTTGCTCTCAGACGGATGGTAATGAGTCTACTGGAGACTGGGCGGCAACCCATGACAGTGGCTAGAATGTTCTTGTGGACCAAGAATCCAACGCCGTGTTCGTGCCTGTCATCTCTACCGCTGAAGTAGAGCTTGTGGCCTTTGTCAGTCGTTGTTTCACCTAGGCCTTTCCAGCGCAGTTCGCTGATACCTAGAACGTTCCATCGATAGTGGTCCAGCTCGTGGGCCAGTTCTTCTAATTTTCCTTCCGCAGTTAGGGTCCTGACATTCCAGGTTCCTATGACGATGTTGTTTCTCGTGCGGATCTTGCTAGTTTGTCCAAAGAAGAAGCCGTGGATCACACCTGAACTTTTGGATCTGTGTGATAAACGAAGAGAGTTAAAAAAGAAAAAGAACACCTCACAGGGAGCTGATGTCTACCGAAAAATCAACAATGACATCCGAAAAGGCATGCGCACAGCAAAGGAGAACTGGATAGAAGATCAATGCCAGGAAATAGAGAACAATCTGAACAAGAACAACAGCAAGAAGGCCTACCAGACTGTGAAGCGGCTGACAAGTGTTAAACAGCCCAAAGTCTCCACTATCCAAAGCAAGTCTGGCATTTGCCTTACAGAAGAACAAGAAGTCTTGGACAGATGGACAGAGTACTGCTCTGACCTTTACAACCATACACCAAATGGAGACCCATCAGTTCTAGCATGTCCCGAGAGCAGAGAAGAAGAAGAAATCCTCCCAATTCTCCGGGAAGAAGTTGAGGCAGCAGTGCAATCGCTGAAGAAAGGGAAGTCAGCGGGAGTGGACAACATACCAGCGGAACTGCTACAAGCAGGAGGAGAAGCGATGACTGATGCTCTCACCATTATCTGCAACAATATCTGGCAGAGTGGGGAATGGCCTACACCATGGACCCAGTCGCTTGTCATCACTCTTCCCAAAAAAGGTAACCTTCAGGAGTGTGAAAATTACCGCACCATCAGCCTCATCAGCCATCCCAGCAAGGTCCTCCTGAAAATAATACTCAACAGGTTGAAACCACAAGCTGCACAAATCATAGCTGAAGAACAAGCAGGATTCATGGCAGGGCGAAGTACCACTGAACAGATTTTCAACCTCAGAATAATCTGTGAGAAATACCTACAGCACCAACAACATCTATATCATGTGTTCATAGACTTCAAGAAGGCATTTGACCGAGTCTGGCATGCAGCTCTATGGGCAACCATGAAAGTGTACAACATCAGCCCTAAAATTATAGAAGTCATCAAAAGCCTGTATGACAAGGCTACCAGTGCAGTCCTCCATAACAGCGTCATCGGGAACTGGTTCAGAACAACAATCGGTGTGCGTCAAGGATGCCTACTCTCTCCAACACTCTTCAACATCTTCCTAGAGCGCATCATGTCAGATGCTCTTGCAGATCACGAAGGCACAGTCAGTATAGGGGGCAGAGCAATCTCCAATCTTCGTTTTGCGGATGATATTGATGGATTGGCTGGAGAGGAACAAGAACTTGAACAGCTTGTACAGAGGCTTGACACCACCCCCAGAGCTTATGGAATGGAAATAAGTGCGGAGAAGACCAAAATGATGACCAACAACACCAATGGCATCAACACGGACATCAAAGTACAAGGCCAATCCCTCAACACAGTGCACAGCTTCAAATATTTAGGAGCCATTGTGTCAGACAATGGGTCTCGACAGGAAGTCCTCTCCAGGATCGCACAAACAACTGCTGCCCTGACAAGGTTGAAGCCCATTTGGAAAGACAGAACCATCAGTCTACATTCCAAAGTAAGACTGCTGCGCTCTCTGGTCATCTCCATCTTCCTATATGCTTGCGAAGCATGGACCCTCACAGCAGATCTCCAACGAAGAATACAAAGCATGGAGATGAGGTGCTACAGAAGACTTCTGTGCATTTCCTATACCCAACACATCACCAACGTTGAAGTCCGACAGACCATCACACAAGCCATTGGACAACACGATGACCTGCTCACAGTGGTGAAGAAACGGAAACTCCGATGGTATGGCCACGTCACCAGATCATCAGGCCTTGCAAAGACCATTCTGCAAGGCACAGTGCAAGGAGGTAGAAGAAGGGGGAGACCGAAAAAGAGGTGGGAGGACAACATTCGAGAATGGACTGGTTTGACACTGAGCGAAGCCATGAGGGCTGCTGAGGACAGAGAAAGATGGAGTATGCTGGTTAAGCGATCATCTGTGGTGCCCCTACGACCTTCGGGTTATGGGACAGGATAGGATAGGATAGGATTATTATTAGTAGTAGTAGTAGTAGTAGTAGTAGTAGTAGTAGTAGTAGTAGTAGTAGTAGTAGTATTATATATATGTGTGTGTGTGTGTGTGTGTGAAGATATATAGATAGATACACACAAACACACACACGCACACACAGAGATAGCAATAATGGGCCTAGAGCACCAAAAAGCTCAAAGAGTTCTAAAGGAGGCTTTTTATTGCAATTTATGGCTGTTTTATGAGCTTTTAAAAGGCGTGCCAAAGCGCTCTGGGAATCCGGCATTTGCTAAATATAATACACATTCGTATATCTTGCGTCTTTGCTTAAAACAAAAAAAAAATTACAACCCTTCTACATTATGGTTGTATAACATTACACATTAATATCTGCTGGAATGATCTTTTGTTTAACAAGATAGTCCCGAGTAAATAACGATAATGAAAAGATACCAACCAGTTTACCAGCATCTGAAAGATCCATTTTCCCCAATTCAATAGGTTTCATTTTTAAAAGAGATTTTGCAATCATGGCATAAGCTGTATTTAAGCCCACTAAGACAACACTATGGTATCCAAGATTTACAATTGTTTGTTCATATGGTACACTCATTTTTTATATATAATAAAAAAATAATAATAAATTATTACTGCATTGAAAACACATCTAATGATGGCTTCAATGATGGAGATAATTCAATTTCTTTTTCTACAAGTGGTTTTGAGGGTTTCTGTTTCTTTTTTCCTTGGCGGTATTTATATATTATGTACCCACTTGCACCCACTACACCGGCTATACATAAATAATATATGTTATTTGAAGATTGTATTGGTTGTATTGGTTGTATTGGTTCTTCTTTATTTGTTGTTAATGTTTGTTGCGTTATTGTTTCTTCTTTTGGTGATTCCTTTTTTGTTTATATGTTTGCTTTTGTTTGTTTGTTCCATCTATGTAACTTGTTAAATTCTGCTAACTTCTTTCCAGCTGCAATTCTTCCCAGACTCTTTTGTTTAGTGACTGTCACTGGGTTCTGTTGATTCTCCGAATTCTTCACCTCCATCTCCGTTTCCATCTCCTGATTGGAAGAGTCCATTTTTAATAGCAGAGAAATTTATGTGTTGAAAAGTAATTAGCCCGGCTGAAAATGGGGTCAACAAGCTTCCAAACTTATAATACAAATTTCTTGATGCCTCACTAATCCCATTAACAATAACTGGATCTTTAATCAAATCATCAAATAAATCATTCTCACAATCTAAAGTAACAAAGGTCGACACAGCTTTGGTATATAACTTCACAATCGAACGCCCTAAACTTTTAACCATTAAAGCGCCGAGAACTTTATCATATTTATTATGTAATATAATGATCTCTTCTGGCCTCAGTCTTTGCACTTGTTCAGTAGTTAAGTCAACACCAAGATAATACTTTGACTTTCCGGAAGCTACTAATGCAACCAGCCTGTCTCTTTTCTCATTGTCAACACCTGTAACTGTAACATTAATAGCTTCTTGCATTAACAAGTCATCACAATTCATTTTAAATACAAATAAAATAAAAAAACTAAATTAAAAAATGGCTGGTGCTGCAATGGTGCTTGGTTCTGCTGCTGTAAATGCCTTAGCCTTTTCAGGATCAAATTATTTGTTTTCAAAACTGGACAGTAAAGAAGAATCAAAACGGCATAACTTAGCAATGGAAAAATTACAACAAGATCAGGCCGAATACGAGAAAAACAGACTAATGCAGCTTGATTTTGTTAATACAAGATTGAAAGAAGAAGGTCATGCTGATAAAACATTCGAAGACGTTGATGAAGCTTTGCACCAATATTATTTATTCACTGGCACAACACTACCTTCATTAAAGCAACCAGTGTTATCCGATTACTACACACCTAACATTGCACCTACAATGTCAGAGACCGGAGAATTAATTTTAATTGTGTTTGGAATAACAGTAGTTTATTACCTCGTTAAACAAAAATATAAATCTAAATAAAATATGACTTCACGTTTGTCTAGATTATATTATTCTCAATCCGGATATTGGAAAGGGATGATGGCAGTTAATAAACTAGTAGAAAAGACTGGCTTGTCAGCAAACACAGTTAAACAATGGTTATCGAAGCAAGCTGTATGGCAAATCTATCTTCCACCCCCCGAAGAAAATAATAAGACCAAAATTTGAAAACTCCAGACCAAATGACACACACCAAATAGATTTGTTATATCTTCCCCATGACAAAATATATAGAAAGAAATACAGGTATGCCCTTACTGTTATTGATATAGCTACCAGGTTTAAAGACGCGCATGCTCTTAGGACAAAAAATTCAGCAGAGGTCGCTCAAGCCTTAAATGCAATTTATTCAAGAGGGCCTCTAAGGTTCCCTAGACTTATTCAATGCGATGAAGGGTCTGAATTCAAAGGAGCTGTTAACCAGCTTTTGTTAAAACATAATGTAACTGTTAGAAGAGGAGTTGTTGGATTGCACAGATCACAGGGTATTGTAGAAAACTTTAATCGGCAACTGGCAGAAAGGTTATTTACTTATCAGTATTCAAAGGAACTCTTTACTGAAACCCCGAATACAGAATGGGTTGTTAGGCTGCCTCGAGTTTTAAGGGAAATGAATTCAGAACCAGCCAGAGTTACAGGATTAAAACCAGTTGAGGCTATTAAAAAGAAACAGATTGTTGTTACCGTTTCAAAGCCTGGTCAGCCGGATCTAACTTTGATGAACAAAACTGTTAGATACCTTTATCAGCCTGGAGAAGTTGCTAATGACACTAGAAGACGAGCTACCGACCCAATTTGGTCATTAAGCGTTTATGAAGTTGACAGAGCATTATCTACTGATCCGCCTGTATATTATTTAAGACCGAGAAGCGATGGTAGAACACCACAAAGAAATTTTGTAAAAGAAGAACTTCAGATTATTCCACCAGACACAGAACCATTAAGATTTCCTAATTAAGAAAATAAAAAAGACTAAAAATGACGGACACAGAAAGGTTCTGTAAGGAAATAGAAATGCTCTTTAATTCTCCCCACTTTCATATGTTAGAAGATGAACGCTGGAAAATCTTTTTTGAATGCAGACTATATGATCCAGATATTTATGATTTTGACCCCTTCACTGGACAATATGAAATAAATGAAGATTACAAAGTTAAATGCAAAAGTGACTTCTCAATAGTCTTTTATAAACTTACAAAAGAAGAATACAACAAAAGTGACTTGTACCCAAAATCATATTACTTTAAATATTTTTGGTTACATTTTATTAAACAAGTTCGCAAACTAAATCCTCATGTAGTCAAACAAACTGTTTGTGATTGTGGACCCGACTGCGAATGTGATCATGACTGTGAGTATGATTGTTATTGTTTTTGCAAATGTGATGGCTTTTCATATTAAAGTTAGGGTTAGTTTTTTTTGTTTTGTTTTGTTTTTTTTTTAATTCAATTTATTCAGTTAAAAGTTGTTTTAAAATACTATTTAAAGTTTTGTTATCAGTATAAAAATGACGGACACAAAAAGTCTTTCGCATCTTTCGCAATCTCCTTTGTTTAAAGACATCTTTCAAACTATACAACTTCAAATTTTTGACAGTCAAAATGTTATTAAATCTGTTTATAATAATTATGAATTTGTACTTAACAATTTTACTTTCAAATCCCCTGTTAAAATTCGCATTCACGCTCAAATAACTTTTATTAAACCCGGCAGTATTGATGAAACGATGACTGTGTGGATTTCTTCAAGTCAAATTGAAGTGTTAAAATCTTCAGACCTAGACAATGCTTATAACAACATCTTGATCAATCAGTTACAAGACAGCATTGAGCGCGCAACTATGAGAGGGTCCGGGTGGGCCGAAGGAACTCTAGAATCATTAGAACTGAACATTACAAAGTATAATCCAATCAAAGGAAAATCTTATATCCCTCTTCCCAAAGAAATTCTTGACAAAAAGGCTGTATTGAATATTAAGAACACCGACGACAAATGTTTTGTGTGGTGTGTTTTGGCTAAATTATATCCTATTCAGTCGAAACAACATCCCGAAAGGGTGGCGCTATACAAAGATAAAGTAACGAACTTAAATCTCAAAGACATTAATTTCCCTGTTAGCCTTGACGCCATTGACAAATTTGAATCCCAGAACTCTCCTATAACAGTCAATGTATATGTTTGGGACCCTGAATCAAAACTTATGCCTTTACGAATCTCTCCTAATGCCCCATCGTTTTCAGACCTCAATCACCACGTTGATCTTTTACTAATAACCGACCCGCAAGATCCTAGCATGCAACATTATACACTGATACGAAACATATCTAGATTATTATGACACACTTCAAAACATCATGGCAAACAATATTTGTGCAGACGCTGTTTAACCAGAGTCTCTAATCTCCAAGTGGCTGACAAGCACTCTAAAATATGCAAAAGTATGACAGATATTCAAACCCGTCTTGTGTTACCGAAGCCAGGTTCTCAAGTATATTTTAAAAACATCAACAAACAATTCAAGCAGCCTTATATAGTTTATGCCGACTTCGAATCATTGATTTTAAAATACCATGGCCCACAAGGATTTTGTACGCCTAATTCATTCCTTACACACCTTCACGAAGTCTGCAGTTTCGGGTATGTAGTTGTTAGAGCCGACGGACAACATACAGAGCCGGTAATTTACAGAGGGCCTGACGCAGCTAGGAAGTTCTTAGATGAGATGAACAAAATATACAAATTGTGTTTACTGCAGCTAGATAATCCGGTGCCCATGATATTTACTGAATCTGACTCCCATAATTTTAAAGCAGCTACACATTGCCACATTTGTAATAAAGAGTTTGACCCGAAGGACACAAAGACCCAAAGAGTGAGAGATCATTGTCACATAACAGGGGCATTTAGAGGTGCAGCTCATCAGAAATGCAACTTGGAATATGGAATCAAACATTTCTCTCTCCCTATTTTCATTCACAATCTTCGAAATTACGACTCCCATTTAATCATGCAGGCAGTGACGAAAGCATACAAAGTGTCATGTATTGCCGAGACAGAAGAAAAATATAAAACTTTCACTCTGAATAAATTAAAGTTTTACGACAGCTTTCAACATTTGTCTTCCAGTTTAGAAACACTAGCTAAGAACTTACCCAGCTATCCTATCACTAGCAAATATTTTCCAGACGTTACACTTATTCGGAAAGGCGTGTATCCTTATGAATACATGGATTCTTGGGAAGTGTTTGAAGAACAAGAATTGCCACCTAAAGAGA
The DNA here is from genome assembly GCA_036898135.1 of Oncomelania hupensis. Taxonomy (NCBI): domain Eukaryota; kingdom Metazoa; phylum Mollusca; class Gastropoda; order Littorinimorpha; family Pomatiopsidae; genus Oncomelania; species Oncomelania hupensis. The sequence goes on from CM072524.1 coordinate 48,367,656, forward strand.
ACTTCTATTCTTCACTTAATAAAAGTTTCATAAGTGATATCGATTACCAACATGCACACAACGTCTGGAATGCACTCGGATGTAAAAACCTTGGTGACTACCACGACATATATTTAAAAGCTGACGTCTGTTTGTTGGCTGATGTGTTTGAAAAATACAGAGAAACGAGTTTACATCATTACTCCCTCGACCCTTCTCATTATATTTCTTCACCAGGAATGAGTTGGGATGCTTTCTTAAAACTTAGCGGTTCTAAAATTGATCTCATAACTGACCAGGTAATGATGACAATGATTGAGTCGGGCATTCGTGGAGGAATAAGCGTGGCAGCTCATAATTATTGCAAAGCCAACAATAAATACCTGAAGCACTATGACCCCTCGCAGAAATCTAATTATATAATGTACTTTGACGCCAACAATTTATACGGTTGGGCAATGAGTGAGCTTTTACCGGTTTCAGATTTCAAATTACTTGTTAATCCAAACCCCGCAAACTTGACTTGGTTAAACAGTATTTTAAATCACCCTAAAGATCATACTATAGGGTTTATTGTCGAAGTTGACCTAGAGTATCCCAATGCTTTACACGACCTACATAATGATTACCCATTAGCACCAGAAAGATTGCATGGTACAGACAAGCAACTTAAACTTATTCCCAACCTCTATAATAAATCTAATTACGTCTGTCACTACAGAAACCTGCAGTTCTACATCAGACACGGCATGAAGTGCACAGCGATTCACAAGCTTTTATTCTTTAAACAAACGAATGTCTTGGCCGGGTACATCAATAAAAACACAGAGCTTAGAAAACAAGCGCAATCTACGTTTGAAAAAGATTTCTTTAAGCTGCTGAATAACAGCTGTTTTGGTAAAACTATGGAGAACCCATACAAGCGAAAAGACGTCAGGCTAATTACCTCACCCAATCAAGCGATTAAATTAACATCTAAACCTCAATACCTTGGTTACAAAGAGTTTCATGACTCCCTGTATGCAGTTACCATGAAAACCACGCAAGTTAATCTAGACAAACCAGTGTTTATGGGGATGACTATTCTTGACCTTTCTAAATTATTAATGTTCGAATTTTACTACGATTACTTTAAACCTAAATACCCGGAGGCCAGAGTTTTATACACAGACACAGACTCCCTTATACTAGACATCCCTACTGAAGACATTTATAAAGACTTAGAATCGGAACTGCAACATTACGATACTAGTGACTACCCTGAAACTCACCCTTTGTACAGCAAAGCAAACCAAAAGAAAATAGGTTTGATGAAAGATGAAATGAACGGGAAACTTATTGAAGAATACGCAGGACTGCGATCTAAGCAGTACAGTATTAAACACGAATCTGGAGAATCTTCAAAAGCGAAAGGCACCCAAAAAGCTGCAATAAAAAACAGAGATATCAGGCATGAAAACTACTTGGAAGCCTTAGATGGAAAAGAAGTTAAACCATACCCTAACACAACTATAAAGTCTAAAAACCATATAGTGTCCACTGCTGTGACGACCAAAAAAACATTATGCGCTAATGACACAAAGAGAATAAGAGTAACTAAGGAGTTCGCATACGCTCTAGGCCACTATAAATTACAGGTAGGAACAGCGACTGCGACTGCGACTACGACTACGACTATGACTGCGACTATGAGTAAGAAGGAGGGCCTGGAAGGCTTGAGTAAATGTTAACTGTATTTATTCTGAAGCGCCAAGCTTTTTCTTCAAAGCATCTAGCTGCTCCTTCCGTCCCAGTAGTCTCCCTTCCTCTATTAATTTTTTTTTAATTTCTTCAACATTAACAGGTGCAGACCTAGATTTAGATTGTATGTCGTGCTTCAACTTTTTATATTCTTCAAAATCTCGCTGGATAATTACAAACTCTTGGTCTGTAATCTGAGTGTCTTCTAGAGCTTTTGAAATTATTAAGTTCATGCTAGTAAGTTTAGCTATCGCAAGGCTAGAAATGAGGTCGTGTTTTTCTAGTTTCTTAGATACTTTAGTATTAATTACACCAAGTAAAACTGACATTACTGAAGATAATCCGTCAGCCACTCCTAATCCAATACTAATTGGTATACCAATTCCAGTCACCAATAATCCCACGCTGGCAGCAGCTTCCGCTGCATTAATAACATTTAGACCAGTAGACACGTAATTTATTCCGCTATAAGCGCCGGAATACCTTCGTCTGCATCTAGAGTACTTTTGGATATCTGATTCAATTTGAGTCCTAACTTTTCTTATTTCTTCCAGCCTGAACGTTTGAACATTATTTAAGTCTAACGTTGGAGCACTGGGCTGTACAATTGGTTGTTCATCCACTACTGCTTCTACTATAGCAGGATACAATTTTGTCGTCATATTTTTAGTGTGAAAAAAAAAGGGTTAACAATAATTAACTTGATTTTAGTTTATTAGCAAAATATTCTATTTGACTATCAGAAAATATCTGATCGCTGAAATAAAATGCTAACAGATCTACGTTGTCTAGGCTAATTTGCGCTATTCTGTCAATAGGATTTGGAACAGGGACAAAAGTTATCTTGGGTGATGAAGTAAATACGGAAAACTGATTTTCATTTTCTCTTTTTTTCATAAATACTGTAACTCGTCTGGGATCCTCATCTAAATCAACCCAACTTAGAGACACTTGCGGAATTACATTAAAATTTCTCTGCGTAGGCCTGTGAGCAATTATGTCCAGTACTATCATAGCTGCACTACCTAGCTGTAAAGGAGGCTGCAGAACAAGTCTGACATTTTTCCCTGCGGTTTCACGCTTATGTAAAACATAGTTGCTTTTTTTGTAGGCTTTGACTTCTATGGTTTCCCGATTATTTTCATCCGGCACTAGACTAACTAACATAGGCCCGGCGTTAATAATTTTCTTAAATTTATTGTCTGGTCCCATAAAAGTGTAAGGGCTTTCGCACTTGAATTTAATAAGCCAATCTAATTCTGTGTCTATAGGTGTTAAAGACCAGGTATTTTCTCGTTTAGTAATAGCATACTTAAAATCGGGATCTACTTTACCGGCATTAAAATCCTTTAGCTGATCAATAGATGGTTTTTCTGGCGGCGGCACTGACGGCACTTCAGGTATTGTCGGCACTGCCGGCACTAGCGCTCGTTTATAATATCCATTTTGTGTAAATTCGAAACCGTAAATAGACCCAACAATAGCATTCGCATCAAAGTCAATTGTGTCTGCTAAGTCTTTCAGTTCAATGGTAGGACAGGTTACTGGAATTTGAGGGCCGATTGACATTGTATTTTAAAATTAAACTTTATTTTATCTCAAGAATAATTGTAAGATCTTCAAAGTCTACAATTTCGTTGTTTTGGTTAGTTATTTTGAAGCAGAAACTAGTATGATAGTCCTGACTTAAGTGGTGTTTTTGAGGCAGAAATTTCAATGAAACTGGATCGCAGTAAGATTCTCTCTGAGTTGAGATTATCCTTAGCAATGTACTAGGAGTTCCGTTTACTAAGTTTTCCGATGTCTTCAGTTGATGAAGGTACACAAACAATCTATTATTAATTAACAAATTCATAGGGTTTGATCCAATAAATCTTATAGAACTGCCGACGGTGCTGGAGCTGTCAGATAAAGATAATTCATTGCCAGGGAAACCTAATATTTCTGCCAGCTTTGGCGCAAGTGTAACGCTGGTAATGTCTTTATGCTGGTTTTTATGGAAAGTTAAAGTTACTATCAAGTTTGCAGGGTTCATTTTTGCTTCAATCGAATGAGGTTTAAACAATTCTTCAGTAAGTCTGCAGAAGTCATAATAGCCGCCATGAATAAAGTGCCTTTTTTTATTAATCATTATCCAGTTGTTGTTTAGATCATGACTAATATTTAACCATTTAACCGTGTAGAATATTTCATGTAGGATTACGTTAAGGTCCCTGTTTTTGTTGTCAATAGGATGCTGAAGTTCAATGGGCACACCTGATTTTACAGATTCGAAAGTTACAAACATATTTTTTTAATATAATAAAAAATGTACGCGCCTTATAAATATAACAAAGCTGCAAAGTATACTACAGGGCCTTATTATTACGAAAAAGCAGTCGACCTAACCAAGCTGACAATAGCTGTGGCAGCCAACGTCCATTTTGATACTATCCCCCATAATATTTTTGATCATTACCTCAACCCAGACATTACGAGCGACTTTTTAGCTAACCAATGGCTAAACAACGGGGGTATGCAGTTCTTTCAGAATCAAATTAATTTTGCCGTGTCATGCGCTACAACTGGTTGCGGAGTTTCTTACTTTCATCACCTTAATCACCCAGATCCCATGTTGAAGTCTATTTATCTGTTCCATTTGTATTATCAAGTGAGGCGGGTGTTGTCTGAACTTCAGGCTCCGTTACCTACTGACAAAAACTTTAATCCCTTTAACAACGGCTTTGACAAAAAAGCGTATCAAAGGTTGTGCAATGAATTCGGAATTGATACTAAAACAGACTTCAGACAAAAACTAGACCTCAATCACGGAATGGGAACTTTATTTAGATACGCTGTAGGTAATTTATACACGGGGCCTTACGTACCTGGATTCACATCATTTAACCACAACAGCCAGGTTCCTTTACTGTATATCAGACAAAAACAAAGTGCAGCATACAGCACTTTTATATTGGACACATCAAACGGATTTACTCAAAGTGGGGTGGAAAGGCTGAATGAATCTATTCGTACGTATGCGTGGTGCATTTTGGGGTCTCAAGCACAAACACGAAGTAATATCATTGGGGAAGGAACTAGCTTCGATGCACAAAAGCAGTTTCTAGCCAACATTGAAGATTCTATTAATTCGGCAGTAGATTTGCCCGCGAGTATTAAAAGATATCAGGACACTTTAAAGTATGCTAGATCGAAAGTAGATTACGTAATAGGTTTAGGACTGTATATGTTGCCTTCAGACCTTCAGCTTAGGATAGGAACTATATCAAACTACAACAACAATATAGTGATTGCCGACCCTCAGTTTCATATAGGCTACAATCCTACAATAAATACAGTGAACACAGTGAACACAGTGAATACAGCAAATACGGTATTTACTGCTAGGCCTAATAATGAACCTTTAAGTTCGCCACCACTTCCGAGCCTACCAAGCTTGCCGGAACTGCAAGGCCTGCCAGGCCTGCCGGTAACTGATCATGGGGTTTCACGTCTAGCGCTTACAGGGGGTTTATTGTTTGCTGGGTTAATTGGGATTTACTATTTTAAGTAACCAGAGTAATATTATTATAAACAAAGACCACAGATGCTCAGACGCCCAAACCACAACTTTAGAAGCAGTATTAAATATCCATGAAAATACAGAACCTAATATTCCTGGAAGTGCGTCTACAAGTTTGTCACCTAAGCGTTTCAATAAGTTAGCTATGCTTTGTAACGTCTTTTTAATCCAGTCTTTAACCGGACTGCCGCCAGATCCACCAGGTACGCCAGGTCCACCGGCACTGATGCCTACGGTTCTAGTCAGTGCTAAGACTAGTGTGCTTATTGTCATCCCAACAGCTGTAAGAATGCTAAATATTGTAACACCTTGCTCTCTGAACAGTGTTTGAATTCTTTCTGCAAGTGTAGTGTCTTCGTGTAAAATTTTATGCACCGTTTCTTTTATTCTGGCGAAATTAGTTATTAATTTTTCTCTGTTTATGGATAAGGCTTCTAGCCTTGCAGCGCGTTCTGTGTAAAGGTCTGCGAGCCTTTTTTGAATCAACTGTTTTACCTCAATGCTTAAGTTCGCGTCATCAGCTTCTGCTAGTTTATTTTTTTGTTTTTCTATATGTTTGTCGAGCTCGCCGAGCTTGGCCAAATTCATCATTGTCTCCCCTCTCACAGATTGTAAAGCTTTATCTAAGCCCTGAAGTTCACGCAGTGGCAATAATGGCGTGTCATTGATAGTTTCCATAACCTGATCAATATTGGTGTCCTCATTTGTTTGTAAGGTTGTTAACTCTTTATTTACTTCTAATGCAGAACTAGTTAAGTTAGTTAAGTCTTGTAGTTCTATTTCTGAACTTAACGATGCATCTATTCGTTGAAGTGAAGCTACTGCTTGGCGATGCAACGCTGGCACTCTATTATCGGAAAGCCCCAATGATCGTATTACAGTCACTGGGAGTTTAGTTTTCAAAGTAGACCACGCATAAAATTTATCAGGATTCTTTAACATAGTTAACTGTACTCTCACTTTTTTACCGGATACCATAGTGTTTATAAACAAGTGATTATTTTTGTCTAGTTCGAAGTCGCTGGGACTAACATAATCAGGTAACTCGCGCCCGATGTAATTGTAAAATTTATTGATTTTTCTGGCTTTTTGGGTTTCAGTTACTTGACGTAATTCTTCTCCTATACTTAGCCTTGTTTGGCTCATGTCATCTCCTACCATTGAAAGCAGTGTGACGTCGTGGTCTTCATTAGGTTCATCAGGTTTAAACACTTCATCCGGAGCTTCACCGCCTTCTGCCATTTTTAAATATATTTTTTTTTAATCACACTAAAAATGCAAAGCTACGGAAACTTGTTAGACCCTACACGTCGATTGAGGACGCCTTTAGGCATCAAAGGTGAGAAAAGCACAATAATTATTACAAACAATCCAAGCAGCATAGAGCCTAATCAGCTACTGACCATAAGATTTCCAAATTTAGGTCCTGATGATGTAATAGTTCCAGGCAGTCCTAAACTAGGATTTAAAATTAGTCTGAATTCTGACGACGATCCTAACAGAACCATAGTCAACAATCTAGGTAGAGCTATAATTAAAAGAATGGTTATTAAACTTGATGGGCGAGAAATCCAAAGTATCGATGACGCCGGTGTTTTGTTTTGTTACACAGATCTGTGGCTGAGTAAATATGAAAGGGAAGATTTAGTTGGTCAGGGGATTCAAGCCGCCAATGTGGCGAAACTTCGAATCAAAGCTGGTGATGCTGTCGCTTCTAACAAAGGTGAAAATGCATTAGCTGCTGTATACAAAAATAGGTTTTATTTTCCACTCGATTTTGAACTGCTACACAGTCATCTGCCATTTCATCAAGGTTCATTTAACGACAGGCTGTCTTATGAAATTATTTTCAATGATTATTCTCAAGTAGTAATTAGCTCTGACAACGATGCTAGCTATACAATTACTGACATCACGCTTGAATATGAAGTGGTCACTCACGCTGAACTTAGTAGGATGATCAGGGGCCAATATGACAAACTAGCAATTTATTATGATAGGATCGTTCGCTACAGACAATTTAATAAAAATTTATTAGACGCACTATGGACCATCAACATAAATTCACCTGCTCGAAGTTTTAAAGGTGTACTGTTGTTGTTTGTGAAAGAATCAAATTATAATCGTGACAGTGAAAATTTTATCAATCCTAATATTTCAAAAGCGTCTGTTGTGAAGGAAGGTAAACCTAATCAATTATTCGCTAATGGAATGATGGGGTTTCAACAGTTTGATGAGATTAGGAAAATCTTGGGTGGAGGTAGATTACGGACTGACACTGTGGATTTGATTTCTAAGGATCTTCATTTGCATGACACGCGACTGCAAGATTATCTTGTGAATAAATTTGCGTTGTGGTTAGACTTTCGAACCATACCCACCAATGAACTTCATGGATCTGGAAGAAGAATTGAAAACGGAACAGATGGTATAACAATTGAATTGCATAGGGAAGCAAGTACAAGGTCAGAATCAGTTACAGTATACATGTATATTATTATGGACGCTCAGCTAAACATTGAAAATGGAAGATTAAAAGATTTAGTATATTAAAAATGACCTCTTTGTTACCTCGTGATCCTCATTGTGGAATGATCATTGGCATGACGTCATGCGGAAAGACTGTCTTTGTTCTGGATTTGTTAGAAAAATATTATGCAGACCACTTTGATTATATAGTAATTTTTTGCCCCACTATTCAATATAATAAAACCTACTTAGATCGTAAGTATGTCTGGACAGATGAAAATATCTTTGTTGTTAATCCCAATGGCAAGCTCAATGAGTATTTAACGTATTTTTATAACCTGTTTGAGAATGAGGGTAATACATTATTTCTAATCGATGATTGCGGTGCAGAAAAAGATATTGTATTAAAACGGAACATATTGAGCAAGCTGGCTTTCAGTGGACGCCATGCTAAAATTTCTTTGTGGATTTTGGCGCAGAAATTTAATTCGATATTAAAGGATTTTAGAGAACAAGTAAAATTCGTGTGCCTGTTTTATTGCAAAGACCGTGACAGCTTTGATAACTGTTTAAAAGAAAATGACGTAATTGAATCAAAAGAGGAAAGAACTAAATTAAAAGAACAACTAAAGAAAGGCAAGCACTTAAAATTATTATTAAAAACTGACCAACCAACTGGCTATAAGATACTTACCTAAAGTAAGTTAGTTTCTTTTTTTTAAGTTCTTGTATAATTTAATTGTTATAAGATAAAAGTTACTTGGTAAAGATCAGTAAGTCATTTTGTAAGTACTTTTTAAATTCTAAAGTCAACTTATAAATAATTATCAAAGTTACTTAGCTTAAGTACCTTTAAATTTATCCCCACCCAAATGATCTACTTAAAGAATTGTCTTACAATAATTAAAAGATAGTGGTGGTCTTTTTTTTTTGCCTAATTGCTGAGCCAGTGTGTGTTGTGTGTTTGTTGTGTGCGTGTGTCTTAAGGCTGCACGGTGCATGTACCTATCCTATCCTATCCCCTAACTCGGAAGTCGTAGGGGCACCACATAGAATACATTAAACTAAAGACATTCTTATCTTTATTTTAAGATGCTTAAAAGAGCATATATTATAATTATTCAACATCACGGAGCGTGTTGTCGGTCATCTCTCCTTTTTCCTCTCTCTCACACACACACATATATATACACAAATATATATACAGAAATATATATACCACACACACACACACACACACACACACACACACACATTTATATATGTAGATAGAGTGTGAGAGAGGGAGAGAGAGCGGAGGAAGGGAGAGAGGAGAGAGAGAGAGAGAGAGAGAGAGAGAGAGAGAGAGAGAGAGAGAGAGAGAGAGAGAGAGAGAGAGAGAGAGAGAGAGAGAGCTTACGTGACACAAATCAAACACTTCCGTTTTCCTTGACTTTGGAGTTTGTTGAATTTGATTGTTGGTTTTGTTGTTTTCTTTCATTCGTGCTCTGCTTTTGGATTTAGATGTATCTTACTTCCTTGTTCTTCTCCTCCAGTTGGCCCTCCTCCGTAGCTCTGTGGTAGAGCGTTGGCCTGGCACACTGATGATCCAGGTTCAAATCCCGTGGTGGGGTGGGTAAGATAACAGTGGCCATTTTCCACTGTCCACTTTAGCAGTGTGATTGCTCTGGTGGTTCAGTGCTGATTTAGGTCCCTCTTTCCCTGGGATGGTTATCTCAGTCTGCCATATCGCCAATGGCGGCTGTAGAGGTTAAACCATTCATTCATTTCATTCTCATTCTACTCTTCTTCTTCTTCTTCTTCTTCTTCTTCTTCTTCTTCTTCTTCTTCTTCATCTTCATCATCATCATCATCATCATCATCATCATCATCATCATCATCATCATCATCATCATCTTCAATCAATCAATTAATCAATCGCCAATCTTCTTCTTCTACTCTTCCTCCTTTTTTTTCTTCTTCTTCTCCTTCTTCTTCTTCTTCGTCGTCGTTTACACTACAGGTACAGATTTAAAGGAAAAAATATACGTAGAAATCTGATACATCCACTCGAATGGTCTACAAAGGTCCCTCAGGCGTGAAGAGCGCTACTCTGCGGCTGGCTTACTTTTATGGATAAAGCAGGCAGGGATTTTTCAAGCAGCAAGGGGACGGTAATCTACCCACTGAACTGACTGAACTGAACAAGCAGCAATGAGCGACGCATATATATAAAGCTCAGTTTGTCGCATCTCTTACCACCACCCCTCCACACCTCCGCACACACACCCCATCCCTTTCCCCACCCCCTAATCCCTCTTCCTTCCTCCACTGTTCCATGTGTCATGTTCTTGGAGTTTCGTGTAGGCCTTTTACATCAAAACAGAAAACATTCGCAGTTGGCGTCTCTCAGAAAGCGATCGATCTCCTCAATCGATCCGTTAGCTCGCGTTATGCCTAAGGTATTAAGGCTGTGATGTCCGATACGTACATTCGAGAAAAAGCGTCGCGGAGAAATGAAATTCTGTCGACCGTTATTGCTCTTGTGCCTGCGGTATTGGAACTTTAGGCCGACGGTATCGGGGGTGTAATATAAGACATTTCACTCGAGAAATATCGTCGCCTTGACTTGATATTGTGGAAATGTAATGCAATTATAGTGCCACTCCAGACATGACGTCGCATGGACATGAAATTTTGACGACTGATATTTCTTTTGTCCCTATAGGGTATTAGAACTGTAGTGTAAGATATCATCGCTCGCTAAATATTGTTGCAGCGATATGAAATTCCAACGTTGCGTTGCGCCTACTATATTAGAACTGTAGTGTAAGATACTGTCATTCAAGAAATATGGTCGCAGCGATCTGACATTTATCGAACAATATTGTACGACAGTGCTTAACGTTTTATTGCAGAATTCAGTGCAGAATTCATTAATACCACAGTGTTCGGCAGGAGGGTCAGAACTACAAATATTGCTTAGTGCCTACGGTATTGAACTGTAGTGTAAAATACCGTCACTCAAAAAATATAGCCGTGGTGAAATAATATTCTGTGGACCAGTCTACTCTCTAGGCGTCATTTTGGATTTGTAGTGTAAAAGTCTGTAATTACAGAAATATAACAGTATCGTAATTTGTGTGTGTGTGTGTGTGTTTTAAAGAGAAAATTGTTCACAATAAAATATGTTAATTATTCAATATAAGAATATGCTCATGTGACACTGTTTCAACGATTTATGTTTGAAATTGTTTTAAAGGTTATGAAATTATTCACATGATGCTATAAAAACAGTGACGCTTTAGTTTGATACTTGTATGGGAAACTGCACAGCTGTATGACAATTCTTTATGTAATAACATATCTTAAAAAGCAACATTTTAAGTGTAAACTCTAACACCTTGACTATGTTCATTTGAAAATGTGTCACGAATGGCAATATCTTACTGTGACAGCCTTCATAAGGCAGGGTTGCTAAAATTCTTATACAAATTTCACTGATTCAGATTTTGGGGGTAAGCAGCACAATTTTTTTTAAAGTGCCGCTACCCCTAAAATTCTGCATGAAACTTTGGTCGCACAATACTCAATTTTATCGGCTTGCAATTAATTTTTTTGGGTTGGTTTTTGTTTTATTTTTTAACACTTTATTGTCCCCTTTTATCGGAAAATATTCTGGGTCGCCTCCTCTTGGGAAGGCGTAGTGGCAGCCTATGGCACGCCCAAACCCAATTTACCTAATATTAGTTATGTTACTGGGGGAGCAAACCGGAGTACCCGGGGAAAGCCTCCGAGACGTTGCCCGAGTCGACGTTGCTTAAATCGAAAGTAAATAATATTCGGAGAAACATAACGCGCAGATGCTGCATCGATCCCACACCTATCAGGCGCCATTGGTTTCTGGCCTGAGGACAAGGCAAGATAGTCCCGCCTTAGACCACTCGGCCACAGCGTTCGCTATTAAGAACGCTCCTTGAATTTTGTAAGACAAAGTGTCACTGTGGGGTTCTTTTCGCAGTGACTGTTTTTTTTTTCATAATCCCTTTGTAATAAATCCCCCGACACATCTAATATTATTATATCGCGTGAGGGAGGTGGGGTGAGAGTGAGTGTATGTGTGCATGCGTGCACGTGAGTGCGCACGTGTATGTGGGTGTGTGGGTCTGACTATCTATCTGCAGTGTTTCTTGGAAAGTATGCCACGACGTGGTTTGTTTGGCCTTATATGGGCATGTGACCATTGGAATGGGGTGATGCATTGGTTTGTTCAAGAGCCAGGGAGAACAGCATTCTGGCAAAAAGCCATACGGACGATTCATCAACGCATCAGGTGATGTCACAGAGTCCCTCCCTAGAGAGCGGACTCTTTTTTTTTCTTTTTTTTAAATTGATTGAAAGTATGATCGCTGATGCCAAGAAAGAACAAAAAAACAAGATGGCGAATCTTTCAAACGTATTTCTAGGCACGTGCACACAATAGCTGAAAATCAGCATTCTCACAAATATTTAATTTTACGTGGCAATGTTGTGACTTGACTTTATATCCCCCTCTCTCCTCCCCCCCCCTCCACCCCTCTCCCTCCCAAAAAAAATTTAAGCTAGGAATGATGGGCCATTTTTTGAACTTGGAACTTCCTGGAATCAAAATGTATTAAAATCGGTGCAGACAATTTTAAGATACAGCACAACCTATGATTAGAAAAATAATGAACCACAGCGACCTTGACCTTTGAAAAAGCGAAATATGAACTACATAAAATGGTCAGCAGCTTGTAAAGTATCTGCAACGTAAAATAAAAAAGAATCCAAATCGGTTCGTGTCACTCTTGAGATAAGGTTAGTTAGTCATTGTTATTTATAGGTCCAGCAAACTGCAAAGGTCCGAATCAGGACCACCTTGAGATAAGGCAAAAGAATGTGCTCTGATTAAACAACAACAACAACAGCAACAAATGAAGTGAAATTCGTAGCGACGGACGAACCGACCGACCGGACAGCCTCTGAATAAGAGGCTATGAGTTGATTTCCCTGTTTACCCAAAATCAACAAAATCCATTTAGAGCAAAACGTCCTATCCTATACTATCCTATCCCGTAACTCGGAGGTTGTAGGGGCACCAAAGATGATCGTTTAACAATCTTTCCATGTCCTCAGCAACCCTGACTGTTTCGCTAAGTGTCAAACCAGTCCATTCTCGAATGTTGTCCTCCCACCTCTTTTTCGGTCTCCCTCTTCTTCTACCTCATTGCACTGTGCCTTGCAGGATGGTCTTTGCAAGACCTGATGATCTGGTGACGTGGCCATACCATCGGAGTTTCCGTTTTTTCACCACTGTGAGCAGGTCATCGTGTTGTCCAATGGCTTGTGTGATGGTCTGTCGGATTTCGTCGTTGGTGATGTGCTGGTATAGGAAATGCCCAGAAGTCTTCGGTTGCACCTTATCTCCATGCTTTGTATTCTTCGTTGGAGATCTGCTGTGAGGGTCTATGTTTCGCAAGCATATAGGAAGATGGAGATGACAAAGGAGCGCAGCAGCCTTACCTTGGAACGTAGACTGATGGTCCTGTCTTTCCAAATTGGCTTCAACCTCGCCAGGGCAGCAGTTGTTTGTGCGAAAACGTAGTTAGCAACAAAGTAACTCAAACGACTTTGACCTTTGTGGAATGGCGAAACTGAGATAGTCATAATTAAAGACAGAACGACATATAGGCGGACAGACGGGCAGGATGAGAGCTAAGGAAACAGGCGAACAGACAATCATAGATACATACACCACAACAAAAGCTGACAAACCCATCTGCTACTATACTAGCAACAAGTACATAATAACGCCTTCGGACCCAGTAGCTGTTGTTGTTTTTGTGGTAGGCCACAAGGGAATATCAACCAAGGAGAATGGATCCTGGATAGCAAAAGCCGTCATAGATTCTCGATAGCATAGTGGTGGCAGTCGAATGTACCTGTAGACAACATTTTACGTAGGACACGCCATGGCCATGGGAGTATCCAATGCCTCTGTACTATCGGAATCCATTCTGCTCGTGTAGACCGTTAATCACTGGACAAAGCCAACGTTCTGCTCTAGGCTATATTGTGAGAGATTTATAATATAGGTAACCAGAAGGGCATGTTAGCCTTCGTGGGTTCTTCTGGTGCGACTGCTTACATGGCCAAGTTGCCGTATAGCTCCCCAGTAAGGCCGCAAGCCAACTAATTTTATTATATTTTTAGTGTTTTTTAAAATAGTTTTAACAGTTAAATTTTTTCTTATTTATTTTGTGTTGCATAAACTACGGACGGGATTGTAGGTTGGGAGCAGGATTCCCCGCTCTCCTTCCCCATTCCGCCCGTACCTGGATGTTTTATTGAAATTTTAGTGCTTGGACGGGACAGCGGGCTGAGGAACACGATTCGTCCTGTTCTCCTCCCCACATGCTGACCGTCGCATCTCCGATGCTTTTAACTGGGCATGAGTGAGAGGGAACACCAATATGTTTTGATCCCTCTCCTCTAACCGCGTGCTGTATATACACATTTTACCACTGAGATTAATTATTTTAAACCTTTTTATCATTTATTTGTTTTTAATAGTTTTTAGTTCTGCTTGTGTGTTTGGTGTGTGGCTGCTGTTGTCCTTCCCTTTCCCGGAGTTAGCGCTTGTCCTTCCCACCCGTTTTAACAGTGGTCCTGAAATTTTACTGTAACTTTTATTCCCCTCCCCTGGGGCCCCCCTCGTTGGAATTCTTAAATTCAAATCCCCTATACGCTCAATGTGTCCGGGGACACAAATTTAATACAACAACAACCAGAAGGGAGGCGCGTCACAGGCCTAGGCGCTCACGTGTCCAGATACAAGCGCCTGTGTCGGTGGGGTTTCGCTAAATCGTGTGCCACTGATGTTGTTGTTGTGTCCACTAAAGAGGCCCAGACAGTGACGTCAGCCTATGGTGGGCAATGACCTGTCGCAGGTGACTAACACGTCAGTAGTACCATTGTGGGTGTGGCCGATCCACCGCAAGAAATCGATGAGAGAGAGAGAGAGAGAGAGAGAGAGAGAGAGATACACCCGTACATGTACAATTATGGACGGTATTATCGTAACATGGACATCCAGGTTAGTCATGTTCTTCCATTAGTTCAACATTATTTTAATGTTTATTTAAAAACTCTACAAAAACTGTTTTTGTAATAGAGTCGGACTTTCTGAGGCACACAAACAAAATGAAGCTGACCATCCAGTACTAGCCTACCAACCCAACTGAATTGAAAAACATACTGATTTTCTATTTCGCATAGCAGTCATTCAAGAGAAAAGATCGAAGAAGCTAATTGTTGTTCCCAAACTGTACCACAACCCTATAACAAGCATTTGATGTGTTCCGTCAGTCTAGTAATCTGCGGTTCAAACTGACCGCAAGCTGACCAACGTTCAATGCAGTTCAGACATTCACTCTCACACTCAGGTCTTTTCATTTCTTCCGATAATACCGATAACATTTATCATAGAGATCACTGATCAGTACAACTTATGTTAATCTGATGAATAAAAAATTCATACAACAACAAATCATAGAGAAAGTTTGCATGTCATAAGGGAACCCAAAATTATCAGTCAAGCCAATTAAGGTCGATTTGCCTCCCTTTCTACATGCACCATCTTTCTCACCTGTGGCTCATTAACCACTCTTTTTAAACACACCAGAACCTGAAGAAAAAAAAAACTGCATCACGGAAGATTTATTAAAGTGTAAAACATACAGAGGAATCGATTTTCTTTCTAACGATGTCTTGTTTCTAAAAATCGATCACGTGGATAAAGACTAAAGCAATCCTAAATTGACCTACTCGGTTTGGTTTTGATTGCTGTAAATTTAGTATGCTATTTCTAGAGGGGACCTAGTCTCCAAAACAACTGGATGTCTTTTTCGCTTGATGCTGGTCTTCATCATTATTTCCTCTAAGCCTTATTATTATTATTATTATTATTATTATTATTATTATTATTATTATTATTATTATTAACAATGTCAATACTTGATGATATACTATTATTATTATTATTATTTATCATTCTTATATAGCGCTTTTTCAGCTCAAGGCTGCTCAAGGCGCTGACCGATATAGGATCTAACTCAAGCCGCCCGAAGAGCCCACGTGCTGCCTTGGGCGCACAGTCTGATTGTTCAGACGACTGAGCACAATCCTAGGCGACCGGGGAAGGGGGAGAATAGAAAACTACATTGAAACAACCATCAGACTAATAGCAATAATAAGATGGCCAATGCTTACAGCCAAAGTTTATGTCCGGGACACCGGGAGTCGAACCCGCAAACGTTGTAACACGAGCTCGCCGCTCTATCAACTGAGCTATCCCGTTACCCCTATACACATGATTTACTCATCAATCAAACTCAAAAAGCGAACACGTACACATTGATCGCTCAAACAAGGAAATCACTTTTAAAACATGGAAGGAAAATTAGTTTTGTATTTTGAAAGTGTTAGATTGACTGCATCTAGTAAGCATACCAAGAGTAAGGGATATGTTAGTCTATGTTTTTGTTAGTGTCGGATAGCGCAGTGGTTGGAGAATTCGCTACTGTGTCGCTAAGCACCGTCCAGTGCGGTTAGCACTTGGATGGGTGACCACAAAACGTGAAGCGACAAATAACAGCGCCCCCCGTTGACTCAACTGTGACTGAGTACCTACTCTCTTAAGGGTTGGGAAGGTAAAGCAGCGAGGGAGAGAGATGGGCATCACCCTCATTACGCTGGCCCAAGATAAGTGTGATCTCCAACATCACGCTCCCCTACGGCCACAAGGCTATGGGACTACCTTTACCTTTACCTTAGTCTATTACAGCACATCGTGCACGCAAACTACGGATTAATATATTAGTTTATAGACTGTCACGAAGAAAGGGATTTGGGGGAAGGGGGTAAGCTCTTAATCTCTAGCGCTGTGTTATCTCCTTTGATAGATCAACGTGCGATGACATTCCAGAGACTAAAGCAAGGCCAAATTAATAAGTGATAAACAGAGTAAAGACGAGATGGAAAGTAAATGTACTAGTTAAGAAATACACAGTCAAAGGCCAGTCAAGGAAATTGCGATTTCTGTAACTATCTACTTTTAATAATTTGAAAAGAGAGAGTCCCGGTCAAATTGTTCTGGGGTGATTCATCGGCGTGGCGTCTCTAATACTGAGTAGTCTGGTGATATTGGGGAAAGTCAATCTTATGGGTACTAGAGCTATCGTAGACTGATCACATCATCGGGTGAGAGAGTATCTGTATGGGGGCCAGAGTTTCTGTGATAATCGGCGAGTGGGGATTTCTCAGGCTTAGGCACTTAGCTGGGGACTGCAGTGCGGCGGGTTGTCCAGGATCCTCTGGATGGCTTGCCAGTGGTGGTGCAAGATGCTGTTCAGGGGTCACGCGAAGATGACTCACTGACCACGAGTGCAAGTAGTGTTGTCTTTGTTGTGGCACAGGCGTTGAACTTGGCTTACGTTGCTAGTCAGTTCAGAAATAGCGAAGTCCCAAATCACGCGTCTCATTGACCTCCCGGGTTGTCGGGGGCCTGCAGCGGGTCAGAGATTGGGAGATGATTCCAGTCCGGGGCGATGCGTCCGGCACAGGAACCCGTCTGCAACGTGTACAGACGCTGTATCAGCTGGGGATAGGGATAATGCGAATTCTGGGCCTGTGGTTATAGTCACCCTTATCAGAATTCAAATTGGCTTGACCGGTCATGAGTGGAGCCGGTGCAAATACCAACAGTCAAACAATGCTACTAGATTTACTGGGGCAAAGTGGAGGTTATGGGCAGCCACGAGTAAAAAGATACATTCGGCGCATTGGATGGGTTTGGCAACAGGGCAAATCTTTATACATTGGGGAAGCATGGTGGGAGGCAATAATAAGGGTACAGGACAAAAGGGATGTAGGTCTGGGCTGTACTTGGGATTCTAATCTATATGGAGGGGTTGGCATGGCATGGAATATCATACATGGGGTAACGGAGTATACAAGCATAAATTCAAACATGACATGGGATACATACAAGGTAGAAAGTATGTGCAAGGGAGAAAATACAAGTCATAGCAATACATCAAGGCAAAATTATAAACATGAACATACATACTGACAGGACGCATGAACATGATGGTGGACGATAGGTGATGGGGTTGCTATATGACAAGGAGTAAATTCCCTCTCTTACCTTGGTTTAAGACGGGTGGAAGCACAAGGATACTGACGAAACTCAGGGGTCGCTCGGTGATGGCGGCGTGGATTCGCAGGTTGTGGCTTCGAGGTAGGGAAGTTAGCATCTGACACTAAGTCTTGGTCAGTAGCAGACTTTAAGCAGGGCGCCCTCGGGGGCGGGGCTTAAGAGACTGTGCGAGCTTGCTAGGTAGTGCTGGCTGGTCAAGAGGAATGACGGCAGGTCTGAGGCTATCGTCGCTGGCTGTGCGGGGTTGGTCGAATGGTTGCGGCCAGGCCTCAGGGATGCAATTGTCCGCCTCGTCACAGAGGCCCCCCCAAGGAAAAAGGCGAGGACGTAGGACTCGACGAAGGCGCGGCCAATCAGCTCTGAGGTCGGCTGCCGGGTGCGACGATGGGTTGCGATGATCCGGGTGATGCGGGCGATGCGGGGTTCCGGGTACGGTGGCGGGTGCCCAAGGCTGGGGTCCGCGGAGCTGTCGGGTTTCGGCTACGGTTAGTGGGCGGCGGCAGGAGTGAAGACTGGGGCGTCGGCCCTCAGGGGCGACTCGATGGAGTCGGTTGCGGGGTGACGGCTGAGGAAGTCTGCGCCGTGGTTGTCTTTCCCAGGGATGTGTTCCAGCTGGAAAGAATATGCCTGGAGCAGCAGAGCCCACCTCATTAGCCGGGCGTTGAGCGATTTGGAGGTCGCCAAGAAGGAAAGTGGTTGGTGATCCACTTGGACTGTAAAGTGCGAACCGTAGAGATACAGTTGGAACTTCTGGACTGCCCAGACGAGGGCGAGACACTCCTTCTCCGAGGTGGCGTAGTTTTGTTCGGCCGGCTTGAGTTTCCGGCTGGCGTACGCGACGGGGAGGAGCGTCGGGGCGTCCGGGGAGTCTCGTTGGAGCAGAACGGCTCCGAGGCCTACGTCGCTGGCGTCTGTGCGCAGGACGAAGGGCTGTCCGTGGTTGGGGAGTCGGAGGACTGGCTGGGACGTCAGCTTGTCCTTGAGCTCCTGGAAGGCAGCTTCGCATTGCGGGGTCCAGATGACTCGGTCCGGTGCGGCTTTCCGGGTCAGGCTTGATAGTGGCGCGGCGATTCCGTTGTAGCCGGGTACAAACTTCTGATAGAAGCCACTCAGTCCCAGGAAGGACTGAACATCTTTCTTGGTCTTGGGGCGTGGCGCGTCTCGAAGGCGCTGGACGGTCTTTTCCAGAGGCCGGAGCTGTCCACGGCTGATGGTGTGGCCAAGAAATTCCAGTTCTTGGTAGCCGAACTGGCATTTGGTCGGCCGGGCAGTAAGGCCAGCTTCTCTGAGGCGGCGCAAGAGTTGGCGCACCACTCGCAGGTGCTCCTCCCATGTCTCCGTTGCGACGAGTATGTCGTCCATAAAAGAGTGTATGAATGGACAGTGGAGGGGGTCCAACAGCTTCCGCATCATCGTGCTGAAAATACTTGGGGCATTGTGCAGACCAAACGGCAGAACATTAAATTCATAGTGGCCGTCCATCGTGCTGAAGGCTAGGTACTGGCGGGATGAAGGGTGCACGGGAATCTGATAAAAGCCTTTGCTCAGATCCACTCGGGAGAAGTATCGGGCGGATTGTAGCTTTGCGAACAAGTCCGTGGGGTCGGATAGGGGTCCGGGCACGAACTGGGTTACAAGGTTCAGCTGCCGGAAGTCGATACAGAGGCGATGTTCTCCGCTGGGCTTCCGTGACAGAACTATTCCTGCGCTGTAGGGGGAACGGGAGGGAGCGATGACTCCGGCTTGTAGCAGAGCCTCTACTTCCGTTCTTACCACTTGCTGCTGGGATAGTGGGACGGGGTACGGTTTCTGGCGGACGGGAGTGGGGTCCGTTAGGGTGAGTCGAACTTCTTCCAGGTCCGTCCTCCCAGGAATGTCGGTGAGGACTTCCCTGTACTCTGCTACGATGGCGCGTAGCTGGCGTTGCTGGCCGGCGGGGAGTGAGGGGTCCAGAGAGACGTCCCGGAAGGATTCCTTCCCTTTGAGCGGAAATTCGGCGACGCCGGTCTCTGTGCCATCCACTTCGACGGCCAGCGCGACCGTGAGTAGTGAGTGGGAGTCTGGGGCGGGTGCAGGTTGCTCCAGGTACCGCTTGAGCAGATTGATGTGGTGGGTCCTGGGTTTTCCGCCTACCTCGATGCGGTAGGTGGTGCGCGAGAGCTTCTCGAGCACCGGGTAGGGTCCCTGCCAAGCTATGTCTAGCTTGTTTGTGCCGCTGGGGAGAAGCAGTAGGACTTGGTCTCCTACCTGTAGCTCTCGGTCCCGGGCGCGGCGGTTGTGGTAGCGGGCTTGTCGCTCTCTCGCCTTCTTCAGGTTGGCGGAGGCGGCTTTCCATGTTGCCTTGAGGGTTTCTTGTAGCTTCGTGACGTATTTTGTGGCGTCGACCGGTGCCTCGTCCAGTTTGGCGTCGGTCCAGCTACGTCGTAAGGCGGCTAGAGGTCCGGAAAGGGGTCTTCCAAAAAGCAGCGTGGAAGGCGTGTATCCGGTGGAGGTGTGCGGGGTCTCTCGATACGCGAAGAGCGCTGACGCGACGTATGTGTCCCACGCTTCCGGCTGTTCGTCGGCGATCTTGCGGATGATCGAGATAAGTGTCCCGTTCAGGCGCTCGACCTGTCCGTTGCTAGCGGGGTGGTAGGGTGGAGTCCGGATATGGCGGATGCGGAGTAATTGGAAAACCTCCTGCATAAGTTTTCCGGTGAACTGGGACCCGTTGTCGGTCAGGATGTTGTCCGGGAATCCGACTCGGGTGAATATGGTGACGAGCGCGTCGGCGACACGGGCGGCGTCGATCTTCGGGAGGGGAACGGCTTCGCACCACATCGAGCAGGCGTCGACGAGGGTTAGTAGGTACTGGTTCCGCTTCTTGGTCCGCGGGAGGGGTCCTACAATGTCAACAGCCACTCGCTGGAAGGGCGTTCCGACAACGACGGTGGGGCTGATAGTGACTGGTACGGTGTGGTGGCGGGGCGAGTATCGTTGGCACTGGCTACAGGACTTGACGTAGCGCTTCACGTCATCGGTCATCCCGGGCCAGTGATATTGAGCGCTGATTCGTAGAGTGGTCGCTCCTATGCCCATATGTCCGCTTAGGGGCATGCTATGGCCAAGCTCCAGGATTTGGGGGCGAAGTGTCGCAGGTACGACCAGTTGTGTATGGTCGTCCTTCTGGCGGAAGAGGAGTCCGTCTTCGACGAAAAAGTCTCCGGACTTGGGTGGAGTGCGTGCGGCGGGAAGTTTTCCGTAGCACTTGCGGAGGGTGACGTCGCTTTCTTGGGCTTTCCGGATCTGTTCCGGCATCTGGTTGGGGATCTGGGGTGGAGTCGCGGCTGTTCTCGCCTGTGCGCGCGTCTGGACGGCGGCCATCGATTCCACAGGCCGGGGCGGCATCCCCAAGAAAACGTATCGGCATCCTAAAATTAAGTCGTACAGGGGCTGGTCCATTACTGCAGCTTGAATGGTCCCCGTTACGTACCGGCTGGTTACTTGGATCCGGGCTATAGGGAGCGTGGTGCTGGGTTGGGACGCGTCGGCCAACTTCAGGGTGATAGTCTCGCCGGTCAGGTCTTGTTCCCTGATGAGCGAGCGGCGGACGACGGCGTCGAAGGTAAGTCCAGTGTCGTAGAGACAGTGGGCTGGGCGATCGTTGACTGTCACTTGCTCGGTGACGGCAGGTCGATCGGCAGGAGTAGCGGCGGGGGTGACAGGGGTCCCGTCGGGGGTAACTTGGCGTAGGGCTAGTACGGTACCTTGTTTGCGACGCTGGTCGCTGATGCGTCGAAAACATTTCTCCCGGGTGTGTCCTCTGCGTTGGCAGTAGCCGCAGTAGAGCTCTGTGCTCCGCTTCCCTGGCTCTGCTGGGAGGGTTGGGCGTCCTTTGGGCGGCGGTGGACGGTGGTTCGCCGGCGGGACTGGCCGGCGAGGCGGGTGGCGGGTATCTGGCGACGAGGGTGCGGGGGGGTCACGGCGAGGCTGTCTGTCGTCGGGATGGGCGGTAAGGTATCGATCCGCGACGATGATCAAGTCTTCAAGGCGAGCGGCGCCTTGTTCGGCGGCGAATGTCCGGAGTTCCGCCGGCATGGTGCCTCGAAGTTGCTCGGCGAGCATCAACTCTAGTAATCCGTCATAGGTCCTGGGTTCGTCAGTTTGCTCAATCCATTTATCCCGTAGCGTAGCTAGACGGTCGGCAAACTGCGTGAACTTCTCCCCTCTCTCTCTCCGGGAGTTCCGGAAACTCTTGCGATAGTGCTCACCTGAGAGCTCAAAACCATGTAGTAGGGCTCTCTTGAGGGCGGGATAGTCTCCCTCCTCGGAAGTCGGTGTCTTGGCTAGAATCTCATAGGCCTTTCCCTTGAGGCCATGACTGAGCTTGCGATACCAGTGCTGGGAGTCAAGACCGTTTTCCCTCGCGACTCGCTCGAATCGGGCGAGGTAGACTTCAATTGTTTCGTCCCGATCGACGAATGGGTCCAGGGGGAAGGTCATCCCCGGAATCGGCGGGGGGGGTGCGGGTATTCCGGTGCTGGTGGCGAAACTGGGGGCGAGGAGCGAATAGTCTTCGCTAGCGGGCGAAGCGATCCCTAACTCGCGGCGGTCGCGCTCAAGCTGGAGGAGTGCTTGGCGCCGTTCGAGCTCCCTGTCTTTTCTCTTCTCTTCGAGTGCCGCGACCCTCTCGTCCTCCTCCTTCTTCCTTGCTGCGGCTCTCTCCTCCTCTGCTATTCTATCCTTCGCCTCCTCTCTTCTCCGCTCGGCGGCCCTCTCCTCCTCTGCAAGCTTCTCCTTCGCCTCCTCTCTCCTCCGCTCGGCGGCTTTCTCCTCCTCTGCAAGCTTCCGGGCGGCGGCCCGTTCCTCCGCGGCGAGGCGCTCCTTCTCTTCCTCCTTTTTCCGGGCGGCGGCCCGTTCCTCCGCGGCGATGCGCTCTTTCTCCTCCTCTTTCTTCGCCTCTCGCTCTTTGGCCCTCTCCTCCCTCTTCAACTTTTCCTCTGCCACGTCCGCCTCCACGTTCGCCAAGACGTAGTCTTTAAGTTCGGTGCCGGCGAGCCCTAAGCTCTCGCCAATACTCTTGTACTTAAGAGCAAGCTCTCCCCGGTCGGCCATGGTAAGAGAGGTAGCTTACCCTGCAAAAGGTCCTAACCGGGATGAGGGGCACACACAAGGGGTACACTGACGGAAAACAGGGGGGTGGGCTGGATGAGCTACGATGAAAACTGCAAAGGGGCGAATACAACACAACCACAAAGACAAAATGCAATCAATCAAAAAATCACAAAAATGAATGCAAGAAAAAAGCCTGTTGAGAGATCACCACTCGGGAAAACCAGTAAGGGACCTATGGGCTATGCTAACTACTACTAAGCTTGGAGGGCTGGGGTGGAAATCTAGCTAGGTCCTAAGTCTAGTCAAGTTGGGATGGGCGCCTAAGTCTTTTGTCTTGTCGGGTTGGAGGGGGAAACCTAAGTCTTTGGTCTCGTCGGGTTGGAGGGGGGAAACCTAAGTCTTTGGTCTCGTCGGGGTCGCCAAAATTAATGTCACGAAGAAAGGGATTTGGGGGAAGGGGGTAAGCTCTTAATCTCTAGCGCTGTGTTATCTCCTTTGATAGATCAACGTGCGATGACATTCCAGAGACTAAAGCAAGGCCAAATTAATAAGTGATAAACAGAGTAAAGACGAGATGGAAAGTAAATGTACTAGTTAAGAAATACACAGTCAAAGGCCAGTCAAGGAAATTGCGATTTCTGTAACTATCTACTTTTAATAATTTGAAAAGAGAGAGTCCCGGTCAAATTGTTCTGGGGTGATTCATCGGCGTGGCGTCTCTAATACTGAGTAGTCTGGTGATATTGGGGAAAGTCAATCTTATGGGTACTAGAGCTATCGTAGACTGATCACATCATCGGGTGAGAGAGTATCTGTATGGGGGCCAGAGTTTCTGTGATAATCGGCGAGTGGGGATTTCTCAGGCTTAGGCACTTAGCTGGGGACTGCAGTGCGGCGGGTTGTCCAGGATCCTCTGGATGGCTTGCCAGTGGTGGTGCAAGATGCTGTTCAGGGGTCACGCGAAGATGACTCACTGACCACGAGTGCAAGTAGTGTTGTCTTTGTTGTGGCACAGGCGTTGAACTTGGCTTACGTTGCTAGTCAGTTCAGAAATAGCGAAGTCCCAAATCACGCGTCTCATTGACCTCCCGGGTTGTCGGGGGCCTGCAGCGGGTCAGAGATTGGGAGATGATTCCAGTCCGGGGCGATGCGTCCGGCACAGGAACCCGTCTGCAACGTGTACAGACGCTGTATCAGCTGGGGATAGGGATAATGCGAATTCTGGGCCTGTGGTTATAGTCACCCTTATCAGAATTCAAATTGGCTTGACCGGTCATGAGTGGAGCCGGTGCAAATACCAACAGTCAAACAATGCTACTAGATTTACTGGGGCAAAGTGGAGGTTATGGGCAGCCACGAGTAAAAAGATACATTCGGCGCATTGGATGGGTTTGGCAACAGGGCAAATCTTTATACATTGGGGAAGCATGGTGGGAGGCAATAATAAGGGTACAGGACAAAAGGGATGTAGGTCTGGGCTGTACTTGGGATTCTAATCTATATGGAGGGGTTGGCATGGCATGGAATATCATACATGGGGTAACGGAGTATACAAGCATAAATTCAAACATGACATGGGATACATACAAGGTAGAAAGTATGTGCAAGGGAGAAAATACAAGTCATAGCAATACATCAAGGCAAAATTATAAACATGAACATACATACTGACAGGACGCATGAACATGATGGTGGACGATAGGTGATGGGGTTGCTATATGACAAGGAGTAAATTCCCTCTCTTACCTTGGTTTAAGACGGGTGGAAGCACAAGGATACTGACGAAACTCAGGGGTCGCTCGGTGATGGCGGCGTGGATTCGCAGGTTGTGGCTTCGAGGTAGGGAAGTTAGCATCTGACACTAAGTCTTGGTCAGTAGCAGACTTTAAGCAGGGCGCCCTCGGGGGCGGGGCTTAAGAGACTGTGCGAGCTTGCTAGGTAGTGCTGGCTGGTCAAGAGGAATGACGGCAGGTCTGAGGCTATCGTCGCTGGCTGTGCGGGGTTGGTCGAATGGTTGCGGCCAGGCCTCAGGGATGCAATTGTCCGCCTCGTCACATAGACACACACATTGCATTGTAAATCTTCTTGCGGTAATACAGATGTTCAGTATTGTTAACAATTACTTCAGTCACAGTTAGTCTATAATGACTGACAATGGACGCTGAATCTCCTTCGTATTCAGGAGTCTTTTTTTCCCCCCTGATTCCATTGTATTCGTTTTAGTCTCGCCTTTTCTTGCATTGTCATGCTATGTGAAACCTAGCTCTATAATAAGTGTCAACGTTACATTATTTCGTTTTGTTTGCATTGTTTATATAATCATCACCCATCCTGTTTTAAATGTGTTATTTTGTCACTAGTTAATCTAAAAGGCAAAACGTCAGATGTCCCAGGCGTTAATTGATTACTGACCACATTTGTACTGTGCTCTAGATATTATGTTATCAATGAGAAGACAGTGCACCCAATTTCACGTGAACTAAAAGCGATTTCTTTGGCTGCACACCATATTTTGGAGTGATGAAAGAGTGTTCGTGTTCGCTTCCAGTGTGTGTGTCTGTGTGGGTGTGTCTGTGTGTGTGTCTGTGTGTGTGTGTGTTGCTATTGTATTTTCGATATTCATCTTAATTATTTAGACAATGAAAATAAACATATTAATAAAATAAAATAAAAATAAAATCTTAACTAAATAACCATATTTATCTCCTCAGAGAGTGAGATCTGCCGTGATTTGACAAAACCGAGTAAGTCCACCTAAGGTCGAAAATGAGTTTTTTGCGCCATCAAACTTGCAAGAGAATGACGCATCTTACCTGTAAAAATCAAATCCGAACTATGTTTAGATTTGGAGATATCATAGAGTAAGTCCTTGTTAAAAAATTTTTAAGTGGGGGAATAAACTGATAAAACCAAGCAAGTCCCCTGCGATTTTGTTTCGGCGATCCTCTGGCTGATGCTCGAGTTGGCATGATGACGTCATTTTCTACAATAACCTGACAAAGAAAAGTAAGTCCTCCCGACCAATGAAAAAGCGCCTTAAGATGAAGTGGACCAGTGAGAATCCATGTTATTGCTGCTGTGCAATTTTATTTTCCTGTGAAAATGATGACGAAATTTCGGTCAGCAAAGGACGTGTTCGGCTTTATGAAAAAGAGTTTTCTTCATGTACTTTCCTGCCCACCATGAAGGATCCTGTAGATCTGGCGCCTACGCGGCAACTTCTACGAGGTGTGGAAATAAACAAACAAACTATCCTATCCTATCCTATCCTATCCTATCCTATCCTGTCCCGTAACCCTGAGCTCGTAGGGGCACCACAGATGATCGTTTAACCAGCATACTCCATCTCTCTCTGTCCACAGCAGCCCTGATGGCTTCGCTCAGTGTCAAACCAGTCCATTCTCGAATGTTGTCCTCCCACCTCTTTTTCGGTCTCTCTCTTCTTCTACCTCCTTGCACTGGAGTTCACTTCTTGCTGTCGAAGGGATCGGACGTGTTTATAGTGAGCTCTGATTTGTTCATTACAGTACTGTGGAAAAGTAATCACTACATCAGTACATGATAATTATACTATGTGAGCTTAGAATTTCAACTTTGAATGTTTGCAGTACTGTTTCTTACCAAATATGCCTATTGAAACACAACAGTACTGGGCCAGTGTTGGACTTTTTAACGTT
Source organism: Oncomelania hupensis (assembly GCA_036898135.1). Classification (NCBI taxonomy): domain Eukaryota; kingdom Metazoa; phylum Mollusca; class Gastropoda; order Littorinimorpha; family Pomatiopsidae; genus Oncomelania; species Oncomelania hupensis. The sequence goes on from CM072524.1 coordinate 48,394,396, forward strand.
GTATTTATTGCCTTTATGTATAAACGTGCACGAAAAGCGGCTGCTCTTTTCTTACGGACTCTTAGAATACCATGTTCGGCAAGACCATCGGACTTGATACTTCTGTTTTTGTGTTCTGCCCTGTTGTTGAGGGCTGGTGATGTAGAGCAAAATCCGGGACCTGACTCAGATATAACTGCACTATCCAGTCAAATACAATCTGTTCTGTCTATTGTGACCGGGAACAGTCAGCAGGCGATGGAGACGCGGCGTCAGATGATAGACAACCACAGCGCAGTGATTCAAGACATGGCTTTCATCAAACAACGACTTACATGGATCACGCAGTCTGTACAGCAGAACTGCAGCGACATTCAGACACTACATAAGCGACTACTCAAGTCGGAGGATGAATCGGAGAAGTTACGAAAGGAGTTAGATCGTATGCAGTCAGACCTACGCCGTAACAATCTAAAGGTCACTGGTCTGAGTGAAGTGAGTGATGAAACGTCGGCGTCGCGCGTCAATAAGGTGGTAGACATTCTTAACAACTACATTCGTGGTCTGTCCCTTCAGCTGGAAGATGTCAGTGATGCTGTCCGTGTGGGAAGATGGAGTTCGCAGACTACCAGGCCCGTGATTATCACCTTCAAGAGTCAGGAGAAGTCCAGGGTGGTGATGGCTGACAGGGCAGGCAGACAGTGGATGGCACGAGACAGCGGCGTCAGAGTGGGGCCTGACCTCACGCCTGCACAACGAGATGAAGCGCAACGCTTAAGAAGCGAGGGCAAGCGTTGGTACCTGAAGGACGGCCGTGTGCTGCCTGCTACAGGCTACAGAAGCTACAACTATGCAAGTGGTTATGGCAGTCGTCGTAGCGAGGGTGGCGATGAGAGGCGGCGTTTGGACGATGACGGCGGGCGTGTATTGGCAGAAGAAAAACAGATAGCCCAAGTACAAGAAAACAGAGACAGCATGGGACATCAAAGCGGGGGGCGATCAACAGCACCAGTGCACAACGAGTGGGATGCGGACGACGACTTTCCGGAACTACCTCGTCACTTTTCTGATGATCGAGTGGAGATGGAGATGAATGTTGATGTGTTTGTTGATGAGGCAGTTGGTGATGATGATGTGATTGATAGATTGATGGCTGGTGTAACCAGTAATGCTGATGCGATTAGGGATGAAGAGACGGCTAAAGTGGTAGAAAGTGAGGCAGGAGAGAATAAGAGAGAGAAGGTGTCAGAGGGAGAGTCGTGCAAGCAGGGGGAAAGAGTTAGCCTAAATGTCAGAACTGAGCAAAATACAGATAAAAGTGATAACCAAAACAACAGTGACAAGACTAATACAACACCTCTGCGTGGTTTTGGGAGGGGGTCCCCTTGCGGCGCTGAAGCTAGTGGGAGTCTTTCTTGTCCTGGGGGTAGGGGGAGAGGGAGAGCGACTCGTCTTAGCAGCTCTAGGCAACAACCAGAAGCATCACAATCCCAGTTTTCTCCTAAAGCTTTGCGGAGCCGTACGCAGGGTGTGCAAGACCAGAGACCATGTGAACTGAACGCGGCCTGGAAATCCGTATTCTCCAGCAAGCCTGGCGCCGAGGCATTGACTAATGTTAGAGGCGTCGGTGACAAAGGTGGTAAGCCCAAGAGTTAGGGGTCAGGCAAAGGCCAGCGATCTGATGATCCACAGCGTGGTAAAATAACAGACCTACTTTCCAGTACTAATGATAATACTAGTGTTGATATAAATAGCATCGCTTCACTTACATTTGCCACTTTCAATGTCGAAGGTTTGTGGCGTATAATAAAAGAGATGGATATTTTTTCCTTTGTACAGAAATACGACTTTGTTATTCTTGTGGAAACATTTACTAGCAGCATTCCAGATTCCCTTTTTTCATCTCACATTGTCTTGTCATGTCCGGGACAGTGTTTCCCACAAGCTTCAAATCAAGGGGTCCAAGGGACCCTCTGTTGAAAATTTTGAGGGTCCTTTTAAAAATTCTGAGGGTCCCTTCCATGTGTGCATACAAATGTGACTAAAGTCAATAAGATAAAGTGTAGTGCTTATACAATGTCTTATACAGTACTCCTCTCTTAATGTGACCCCCCACGGGACCAAATTTTTGTTTGATCTTATCCGAGGGGCACCCTAAACAGTCCTCTGATAAGATCAACTACCAGTAAAAAACTTGATCTTATACGAGGTGCTAAATTTTTGTGTCGTGTGACAGTGTGTGTGTGTGCGTGTGTGTGTGTACATGTGTGCACGTTGGTGCGCGTGTATGCATGTATGCATTACTTTATATGTATTTTTTGTGCGTGTGTATGATGTATAAGCACACACTCAAACACTCAAACGAACGGATGCAAGCATGCATACACACACTCTCTCACACACACACAAACACATTGACGCGCACGCACGTGAAAGACTTACCAGCACCAGGCTATGTGAACAGTAAATGACATCATAAGGAATATATGACATCATCTCAAACCAGGAAGTGACCTCATAAATGACGTCATCTGTGACATCAATTTCTCTTAAGCAGCAGTCTCCTCCATTTGGGAACCAAAACGGGGTTGACATTATCAATAAACAGCACAAGAACTCTATGCCGGTGTGTGTGTGTGTGTGTGTGTGTGTGTGTGTGTGTGTGTGTGTGTGTGTGTGTGTGTGTGTGTGTGTGTGAGCGACGTCCACTGTGATAACGTGGGGGTACGACACTTTCGCTGGGCGCAACAACGTGTGCGTCCGTGGGACCCTCTTAATCAAAATCTTTGCGTCATCTTCCGATTTTTATGCGTGAATTACGCACATATGTGCGTAATGGGAAACGCTGCCGGGAGTTAAAATTTCCGATTCCATACATGGTCGTTTGTCCGGGGGAGTGTTGTTGCTAGTTAAAAAGTATTTATCAGCGTATGTCGAGAGAATTCATGTGGAATTTGACAATTTAATTGTTTTGAAATTATCAAAGAAGTTAACGGGATTACCTTCCGATTGTCTGCTGATTGGAACTTATCTCCCACCTGAAAGTTCCAAATATTATGAGGGGACAGAAATTTACAACGGTGTTGCTATGCTTGAAGACTGCCTTCTTGAATTAACTAAAGATTTTGGAGACTTACCGTTCATAATATGCGGTGACCTAAACGCACGGACGGGTGTACTTAACTACAGTAATTGTGATCCGCTTAGCGAGATTTATTCAATGTTTAATGACGATATGACAGGTGACGGAGCTAACAGTACCTCTTATGCCAAGTATTTGTCACGTGTCTCTAAGGACTCCTTTGTCAATTCCTTTGGTCGTTATTTGATTGCTGTTTGTGACGAATTTGGATTGGTTATACAAAATGGACTTACAATGTTATCTAGTTACACGGACAATTTCACATTTATTTCTGAAAACGGTTCTAGCGTTATTGACTACTTTTTGATTTCTAATTCTTTGCTTGGATGTTGTAAAAGTTTAAACATTATGCAATTGATTGAATCTAAACATGCTGTTGTTGAATTTTGTTTTTCTATTAACACTAGTGTTAAACTGTCACCTGAAATAAGAAAGATGCATAAGTCTACTTTAACAAAATACAAATGGGATGAAGATAAAAAAGATTGTTTTTGTAACATCATGCACTCTGATGCTGTCAAGAAATTAGTAGACGAAGCGGTTGCACTTGTAGATATTAATATCAATTTAGCGCTCAACAGGTTTAACGAGTGTGTCACCCTCGCTGGCGATTGCATGAAGAAAACGATTGTTTTTGGGTATGAAAAAAGATATGTTTGGTTTGATCTCGAGTGTCGCGAGAGCAGAAAAAAACTTCGCTCTTATCTTCATCGTTTTTCTAGGACAAATGTGGACGCTGACCGACTTTTATACGCACAGAAACGAAGAGAGTACAAAGAACTACTGAAGTGTAAAAAGAATTCACACAGAGACAATGTGATAAAGTCACTGCAGTGTCACTCCAATAACCCTAAGCAGTTCTGGGATACTGTTCGTGCAGTCAAACCTAGAGTTAGTGGACATAATACTATCATTTCTAGTGAACAGTGGTTTCACCACTTTAACAACGTTTTTAATGAGTTTACTGTTGATGTTGAATGCGACGCAGATTTTGACAGATTCTATAGCAACAGCCAAGCGGATGAAAATGTGTCTCTAGATCAACCTATTTCTGTCAGTGAAATTAAAGCGGCCATGAAGGTGTTAAAGAATGACAAAGCTGCAGGGCCTGATGGTTTAATTGGCGAGTTTTACAAACACGGTTGCGAGCGTATTATGCCTTTTCTGTTTAAGTTCTTCAACTACATTTTTGATAATGGATTATTTCCCGATGACTGGTCTTTGGCAATACTGCAACCATTGCACAAGAAAGGAGATATAAATGTTACTGACAATTACCGTGGTATATCTCTGTTAAATGTGTGCAGTAAGCTATACACGTCTGTTTTGAACAAACGTCTCACTAGGTGGATTGAAGACAGTAACGTTCTAGGCGAAGAACAGGCCGGGTTTAGAGAGAATCGCTGTACGACTGACCACATTTTTACCTTGCTAGCCTGTATACAGAAACAACTCTTAAGGCACCGAAAACTGTATGTTGCCTTTATTGACTTCCGGAAGGCATTTGACACAGTCCGTAGAGATAAGCTTTGGAGGATCTTAAATGCCAGTGGGGTAAACGGAAAGTTCTTAAATGCTCTAAAAAGTATATACGAAGTTGTTAGAGCACACGTACGGGCTGGTGGTGATCTCACAGAAGTTTTTGTGTGCCCTCGCGGCCTAAAGCAGGGAGAAGTGTGTTCGCCAAATTTATTTTCTCTCTTTATTAACGAGTTAACAAAAGAAATTAACAGTCACGGCAAGCATGGTATTCAGTTAAATCCAGAATTTATTGAAATTTTGATTTTACTTTTTGCAGATGATGTTGCATTACTTTCTGACAGTGTGATTGGTCTACAAACACAATTAAATATTTTGTATGAAACAGCCAAAAGACTAGACCTCATTGTCAACCTGGATAAATCCAATGTTGTTGTTTTTAGAAATGGAGGTTTCCTTGCACAACACGAAAATTGGAAATTTGGTGATTCTATTTTAGAGTCTGTTTCTATGTACAAATATCTTGGTGTTATTATCACTACACGTCTTTCGTTTCAGCCCACTATGCGTGATTTGGCTGAGCGTGCTAGAAAAGGCTGTGCGGCTATTGTTAAAATGTTATGGACAGTTGGTGAACATTCCCCCTCAGTTTTCTTTAAGCTGTTTGACTGTCAAATCCAGCCTATCTTAACGTATGGCGCAGAAATCTGGGGCCTTTCACAAAATCAAGAATGTATTGAGCGAGTTCACTTATCAGCAATGAAAAGGTTAATGGGTGTTAGTCAGAAAGCGCCGAGACATTTGATTTACGGCGAGTTAGGCCGCTACCCATTACATGTAGTAACTTATTCTAAATGTATTAAATTCTGGTTGCGTATCGTGTGTATGGACAATTCACGTTTGCCAAAGAAAGCCTATAATACATTGTTAACGTTACAGAGACAAAACTATTGTACGTGGGCCTGCACCATCAGAAATACTCTGTAAAAGTTTGGATTTGGCATTGTTTGGGAATCCCACCATGTCGGTGACGTTAAAAAGTTTGTAAATGAATTTAAGCGTCGTTTGATCGACTGTTACACACAAGACTGGCACTCTGCCATATTGTCTCATGACTTTTATAATGTGTACTCTTCATTTAACCAGTCACTGTCTATGAAGAAGTATTTTGATTGTATTAAATATATTAATATGCGCCACACACTGTCCAGGTTTCGTGTAGGTATGTCAAAATTGAACTCTCATTTTCTGCAGTTCAACTCGCACAATCCCAGTGCGTCTCAGAATGTTAACTGCCCATTATGTACGGATAAGCCTACAGCCGAAACCGAACTGCATTTTTTATTAGTCTGTCCAAAATATAACCAGTTACGTAATATGTACATTCCAAGAAAATTTGTCAGAATTCCCTCCTTGTGCAAGATGTCATTATTATTAGCTAGTACTAACGAAAGACTCATTATAAATGTGACTAATTTTATATTTAAGGCCACTAAACTCCGATCTGAAGACATGAACCCAATCTTTGTAGCTAGCTAAGTCCGTCCCGTGATTAGGTATACTGTTGTAATTAGTAGCCCTATCGTTAACAGTTCACACATATATAATTGCTAATGTATCCGGAAGTCCCTTTGCGGCAAATGTTAATGTTGTGTATTCCATTGTTTTTTTCTGGTTTCATTGTCGATTTGTATCTTCCAACTATGTGAACTCCATTGTTATGGGCCTGGTGCCTGACAATAAATTTTCTGAATCTGAATCTGAATCTGAATCTGAATCTACCTCCTTGCACTGTGCCTTGTAGAGTATTAAACAATACTATAAATAATTATGTAGAATTCCCTTGCGTCAGCTGAGATATGACTTGTCAGACGGTAGTAGGTCTGTGTGTGCGTGCTGTGTGTGTGTGTGGGAGCGTGCGTGGGTGTTTGTGTGTGCTGTGATAACTAATGTGGCGTCTGGGCGGTTGATTGTTGGCGCTGGCGACGGAGTAGCTGTTCGATATATTATTTTGTCTGTTGATCCTATGCAGATTTTAATTGATATGATTTTTTTGAGCTGTTGTTTGTCCGATTGTTCTGTATATTATGCTATTTTATATTTTTATGATGAGATTTTATAGCTGTATTAGTATTTAACCTGTTTAAAAATTTTATGTTTGATATGTATGTTAATCTATTATTTGCTAACAATTTGTAATTTGTGAAGTTGTCAACCACAGCGAGTGCGTGTTTTATTATATGTAATGTTGTGGTATATAAATAAACAGTTATTATTATTATTATTATTATTATTATTATTATTATTATTATTATTATTATTATTATTATTATTATTAGTCTTTGCAAGGCCTGATGATCTGGTGACGTGGCCATACCATCGGAGTTTCCGTTTCTTCACCACTGTGAGCAGGTCATCGTGTTGTCAAATGGCTTGTGTGATGGTCTGTCGGACTTCGTCGTTGGTGATGTGTTGGGTATAGGAAATGCCCAGAAGTCTTCTGTAGCACCTCATCTCCATGCTTTGTATTCTTCGTTGTAGATCTGCTGTGAGGGTCCATGCTTCGCAAGCATATAGGAAGATGGAGATGACAAGGGAGCGCAGCAGTCTTACTTTGGAATGTAGAATGATGGTCCTGTCTTTCCAAATGGCTTCAGCCTTGCCAGGGCAGCAGTTGTTTGTGCGATCCTGGAGAGGACTTCCTGTCGGGACCCATTGTCTGATACAATGGCTCCTAAATATTTAAAGCTATGCACAGTGTTGAGGGATTGGCCTTGGACTTTGATGTCCTTGTTGATGCCATTGGTGTTGTTGGTCATCATTTCGGTCTTCTCTGCACTTATTTCAATTCCACAAGCTTTCGAGGTGGTGTCAAGCCTCTGTACCAGCTGTTCAAGTTCTTGTTCCTCTCCAGCCAATCCATCAATGTCATCCGCAAAACGAAGATTGGAGATTCCTCTACCCCCTATGCTGACTGTGCCTTCGTGATCTGCAAGAGCATCTGACATGATGCGCTCTAGGAAGATGTTGAAGGGTGTTGGAGAGAGTAGGCATCCTTGACGCACACCGATTGTTGTTCTGAACCAGTTCCCGATGGCGCTGTTGTGGAGGACTGCACTGGTAGCCTTGTCATACAGGTTTTTGATGACTTCAATAATTTTAGGTCTGATGTACGCTTTCATTGTTGCACATAGAGCTGCATGCCAGACTCGGTCAAACGTTTTCTTGAAGTCTATGAACACATGATATAGATGTTGTTGGTGCTGTAGGTATTTTTCATAGATTATTCTGAAGTTGAAAATCTGTTCAGTGGTACTTCGCCCTGCCCTGAATCCTGCTTGTTCTTCAGCTATGATTTGTTCAGCTTGGGGTTTCAACCTGTTGAGTAATATTTTCTGGAGGACCTTGCTGGGATGGATGATGAGGCTGACGGTGCGGTAATTTTCACACTCCTGAAGGTTACCTTTTTTGGGAAGAGTGATGACAAGCGACTGGGCCCATGGTATAGGCCACTCTCCACTCTGCCAGATCTTGTTACAGATAATGGTGAGGGCATCAATCATCGCTTCTCCTCCTGCTTGTAGCAGTTCCGCGGGTATGTTGTCCACTCCCGCTGACTTCCCTTTTTTTAGCGATTGCACTGCTGCCTCAACTTCTTCCCGGATAATTGGGAGGATTTCTTCTTCTCTGTTCTCGGGACATGCTAGAACTGATGGGTCTCCATTTGGTGTATGGTTGTAAAGGTCAGAGCAGTACTCTGTCCATCTGTCCAAGACTTCTTGTTCTTCTGTAAGGCATATGCCAGACTTGCTTTGGATCGTGGAGACTTTGGGCTGTTTGAAACTTGTCAGCCGCTTTACAGTCTGGTAGGCCTTCTTGCTGTCGTTTTTGTTCAGACTGTTCTCTATTTCCTGGCATTGATCTTCTATCCAGTTATCCTTTGCTGTGCGCATGCCTTTTCGGATGTCATTGTTGATTTTTCGGTAGACATCAGCTCCCTGTGAGGTGTTCTTTTTCTTTCTATTTTTAAATCTCTCTTCGTTTATCACACAGATCCAAAAGTTCAGGTGTGATCCACGGCTTCTTCTTTGGTCGGTGCTTGCCAAGGATCTCAGTGGCGGCATCTGTCACAGCTGAGTTGAAGATGGTGGTCATGGTGTTGACATCTACTTCACCAGCCCCCAAAATGAGCAGTGGTGCAAATTTCCCTTCAATTGTGGCCTGAAATAGTTCTGCCACCTCCGGGTCCTGCAGTTTGTCCAGGTCGAACTTCAGTCTAGTTCAGTATTTACTCTCTTCAAGTGGAGCCGGAAAGACATCATCAAGAGATCGTGGTCACTTCCGATGTCTGCTCCTGGAAAAGTGCGTGTCCTGCCAATGTTGATGCTTGATCTGAAGCGTTTCTTGACCATGATGTAGTCTATTTGGTTGTGATGCTCCCCCCTGGGACTGTGCCATGTCCATCGTCTGGAGTTTTTGTGGAGACCAAGCGTGTTTGCCAGTACCAGATTGTTGTATCTGGCAAACTCCAAGAATCTCAGACCCCTGTCATTTGTCTCGTTGTTGCAGTGGGGTCCACATGTGTCTCCCCAGTTGTGGTGCGCATTTTGGCCAACCTTGGCATTCCAGTCGCCTTGCACTATGACTATGTCCTTCTTCGGCACTTGGTCAAGGACAGCCTGTAGATTTTCATAAAAATCCTCCACTTCGCTGTCGTCATAGTCTGATGTTGGGGCATAGGTCTGGATGATGGTGATGTTGAAAGGGGCTGCTCTAAGGCGGATGGTAATGAGTCTACAGGGCGGCAACCCATGACAGTGGCTAGAATGTTCTTGTGGACCAAGAATCCAACGCCGTGTTCGTGCCTGTCATCTCTACCGCTGAAATAGAGCTTGTGGCCTTTGTCTGTCGTTGTTTCACCTAGGCCTTTTTAGCGCAGTTCGCTAATGCCTAGAACGTTCCATCGATAGTGGTCCAACTCGTGGGCCAGTTCTTCTAATTTTCCTTCCGCAGTTAGGGTCCTGACATTCCAGGTTCCTATGACGATGTTGTTTCTCGTGCGGATCTTGCTAAATTGTCCATCAGTAGCATACTTAACACCTCCGTCCTGGTGGCCAACGGAAGGCGCGGTCCTTGAGCCGGGCGACGACCTATCCGGTATGGAATTAGTGGATAGTGTCATCATGCATGTAGTGTGTCTTGGGCAAAAAAGGACCTGGCGGTGCCCAATCCTCTCCAGGCTGTTGGGCACAGCCGAAATCCACGAATACAGTGTGGCTCGCCTTGGCCCCGAGCACGTGGTCGTTGAACATGTAGCAACGTGAGGTTCCTCGCCCTGGCCGGTGACTTCTGTGTAGAAGACTTTCGCCCAGTGATGCCGTGCTAACATTACCCCTGTTAGTCGCCTCTTACGACACGCCGGGAAACGTTGGGCCTATTCTATTCAGTCCCCGAACCCACAAACAAACAGCAACAAATATATTACAGACACACAACAAGGGCAACAAAATACAAGACATACACGTGGTGTAAAGGCAGGAAGATCGCTACAATAGGAAACTGAAAGGAAAATAGTTTTGTATTTTAAAAATTAAATTGGCTGCATCTAATATTATTTTGAAGGGAGAGCAAAAAAACCCATGACTCCTGCATACCAACCCAGGAATATTAAGTGAAGAATGGCTAAAAACAATAAACAGGCACACATATACACTCACTGTAACTGCCGCATCCACATCTTACAAAACCCAACCTATGTGACTCATCTCGTCAGACTTTTTAACAAAGAAACGAAACGGCCTATGGGACTTACTTGGTTTGTTGAATTTTGAAAACAAGGATTTACTTAATAATAAACTGACAAAACCAAGCGGATTTGACTTACTTGGTTTTGTGAATTTTTTTTAACAAGGATTTAATTCAATAATAAACTGACAAAACCAAGCGGGTGACTTGCTTGGTTTTGTCATGTTCTCAACAAAGATCTATCTCAAGAATAATCTGACAAAACAAAGCAAGTCCACAAATAGTCTTAAAACATCAAATCTATCAAACATTTCTTTAACATTCAAGGTATGCACTCTTAAATCGAGGAATTGCATTATAATATGCCCTTAAACTTCCAGAAACGATCGCGTAATATAGCGCAACACAAAACGTCGATTTTCTCGAAAGTAGGTTTTGTGGACTTGCTCGGTTTTGTCAGTTCACGGCAGAGATACACACGCATTTAAAAACCACTCTCCTGACAAAAGATAAAAGGCAAGGCTAACACTTTGTATGTTTTGCAATTTTTAATAATAATAATAATAATAATAATAATAATAATAATAATAATAATAATAATAATAATAATAATAAATGCTGTTATGCAACGCGATCCTGCAATCAATGGTTTGTCTAAACAGACAAGCATCTAAACAAACTCAAAAGTAAAATAAATTTGTTATTTTATATTGTCAAATGCCATCACTGTTTCACCAGCTTTTATAAGTCTAGAACTGTAATACATGGACAGCTATTTCCGACGGTAGCATTGTATCTGATAAATGATCTTACTCGATCATGGAGATTTAATTGTACACAAGAAAATAATCAATGGAATTTTAATTGTTTTATTTTGCAACAAAAGCACATTTCAATTCATTTCAATCCCATTTATTTTAGTTCCTTGAAATAATGTCTTGACTTTTCGCAAGTATTGATCCTAGACAAGAAAGCTTTAGAAAATGAATACTAAACTAAAGAAGAATTAAGAGTAAAACTGCAAGAACGCCGACAGTCCAGTGTGTTGACTGCCACACACAATATTTATTGCGCTTATAAACAATCTCGTATAGTCTATGGAACGTACTTGTACCTTTTACTGTGTAGAGGGATGCTAAATCTGTGCAATTACATACAGTTGATGCAGTGAAATTGTGCCTGTCCATATAAACTTTACATCTTTCAGGTTTTAGTTTTTAAACAATTTTTTTTAAAGTAACAGAACACATCACATTGAGTTATTGTTAAAAAAAATTTTTTTTTTAAGGAAAAAAACGAGGTCTCCAAGAAATCAGGATGACATTTTCAACTTGGGCATCAGTTTCCAACACTGAGGTATGATAATAAATAGGGACCTCCACTGACGACCTTCGTTCCCTCACATCCTCAATCATCGTTGATCACGGATTTGATCCAATTAACGAAGATGGAAGTCCTGGTGAACACGGCGGGTAGGTCCGGTAAAGCACAGCCCACACTCCAAGACACGATGCCCACATGCACAAGCTCGCCATTGCACTCACAGACAAGCGGGCCTCCAGAATCACCCTTAAACATAATAGTAATAATAATAATAATAATAATAATAATAATAATAATAATAATAATAATAATAATAATAATAATAATAATAAGAAGAAGAAGAAGAAGAAGAAGAAGAAGAAGAAGAAGAAGAAGAAGAAGAAGATCAACAGCAACGCGTGTGAATCCAAAATCAGACTCTGTTACACTCGATGTTGATTTTTTTTACTATCAGTAGTTGATTCAGCCCCGATGCTTGAAATCCTGATAGGTGTAACTCTGATTCGTTTATCCACGCAGCCTGCTCACTCAGCAACAAGGCAAAGTCTTCGTATGTAGTTTTCAAACTTTATTCAGCATACATCAACACTGCATACAATCGCTCAATCACTTTTCCACTCTCAACTTCACAGCACAGTGTGTCAATTATATAGTTTTTCTCTCAACTCGAGATAACCTCAGGACGTTCCAGAATGACGCGTTACAACCAATCAGAATTAACTTCGTCATCACTGTTTTACGTCATACAATTTTTCCTTTCTGTCCATGAGTGTTCTCAAATATCGCGAAGCTTCTATCGACAGTAAGCAAGCATATCTAGAGAATTCTCCAATAATATCGACCAACTAAAATTACCAACGTTATACAAAGCTTCTTCTAACAACAACGCAAACTCAAATCAAAGGTAAATACACTCTATTATTGAATACTTTGCAAAGCGAAACGATTAGATCTATCGTGCGCGTTTCAGACATACTATCCTACGCGTTTCAACGTAACAGACTCAAAGGGCGGCGATCTGTAATAACATACACACTCACATGTTACAGACACTCTTACATACATACACACACACACACTTACACCCCTACACCTACACACACACCTACACCTACACACACACACACACACACACACACAATCACTCAAACATGTGATGCAAAGGTAAGTTGCTATTAAAAGACGGAAATCGAATTCGAATTTTATTTTTTTAATGTTAAAAAGACTGCTCCAAATACCATTATTGAAGTGAAGGAGGAAACGGAGTACCCGGAGAAAGCCCTCGCTGCCCTTAAAAGTCTCGTACCGAAGTCAAGAACGTTTGTCCCATGCGAGGTTCAAATCCGCGATCTCCGGTATTAAAAATCAGCATCCTATCAACTGTACTACCAGACCACCCCAATCAGGAAACCTAATTCAACTAAAAGGGCAAAGCCCATATGACCCAATTGCTCTTTCTAGAACTGGGAACAATCAACATGAAAATGAGTAGCCAGAAAAAAACTTAAACGAAACGGTGGCGTTAAAGTGCAAAGTATTACTGTCTTTGATCTTGCTATGATCTTGACCTTGATATGACCTTGATCTCCGGCTCCAAATGGACACTTGTGTACGATCATATCCTATCCTATCCTATCCCGTAACTCAAAGGTCGTTGGGGCAGCACATATGATCGTCCAACCAGCGTACTCAATCTTTCTCTGTTCTCAGCAACCCTCATGGCTTCGTTCAGTGTCAAACCAATCCATTCTCGAATGTTGTCCTCCCTCCCACCTCTTTTTATGTCTCTCTCTTCTTCTGCCTCCTCGCACCGTGCTTTGCAGGGTGTTTTTTGCAAGGTCTGATGCTCTGGTGACGTGGCCATACCATCACACAGTGTGTTGATAGTAAATCGGGTTGCCGGCTACTAGTGCCACGAAACTTCACACAAGTCGCTGCCTCCGACCTGCATAAAATGCCTGCCAACAAAGTAGTCCCGCTCACCACCAAAAGAAGAAGACGAATGGTCAGCCGGGGAGAACATAGCCTACTATAATAATACTGGAGGATGCTATATTCCTAAATCAGACTCAAAGCGCGGCGGTCTGTAACCAACATACACGCTCACATATTACAGACACTCCTACCTTCACAACATTCATCACTCCAACATAGAAGACGGAGAGGACATATCATTTTTATTTGTGAAAGTTTAGATTGACTGCATCTAGTACCATTTTTGAAGGGAGGGAGTACACCGGAGTGTCACAGGGCGATCTGTGGCGGAAAGGTAAAAGCAATTAGCGGGTGGGTAATTGCAAGTTGTCGGGTGAATGTTTACGATAGCCGAGCGTGCAGAACGTGCTAGTGCACTGCGCAATGGGTAGCGGAACTGGGAAAAGTAGTCACTACAGGGGCAGAACGTATTTGAGGGAGCTAGCGAAAGGTTGTGTGTAGCTAGTGGCACTGTTCTGTGGTGTAGGGGTAGACCGTTACTGACGGATTATAGTAACCGGGTCTGGCATATACTAGTTAGACGTTGCTGTGTCTATGTGGTAGTACTCGAAGAGGAGTATATAGATAAGCAAGTGGTGGTAGTGTTTTAGCTAGCGTCGAGGAAGTGTCCGCTAAGGAAGCTAAGCACTACGGATTTACCCTACACGGAAGTTGCTTTTAGGAGAGTGGGAGTGGGCTGCGAGTGGCGACTACATTCGAACCGGATTGGGTGAGTGTGGTGGTAGCTGCTTTCCTTCTTGTCCGAGAACCTAGCGCCGGCTGCGGGGTGTGTGTGAATGAGGTGCGAGGGAGAGAAGGGGAGGCTGTCGGAAGCAGAGGGAAGGAAGGTGAGCGGGCGGAAGAGAATGGAGGTGAGGGGGAGAGTGAGGGTGAGAGTGGTTGCTGTTGTTGTGATTGCCAGTTGAATAATATGATGATGTTTGTGTATATTCATTGGGATGCTTATGATTTCATTGTATTATGATTGGGAGTGAGACAATAACAATAGTGAAGGGAAGTAAGTGTCGCGAGAGCACTAGTTTTACTCTGCTTATTTTAATATTTAGCTTGGTTAGTCTATGTAATCTTAGAATTTCAATGTTAGGCAGTAGCAGACGATGGAAGTAATCAAGCGTAGCAATAGCATACTGCCGATTACACACAGTGGCCGTTGACTCTAGCTCAGGCAATGACATCATCGTAATTACGTTAGGCGAGTCAATTATCCGCCAATGGGAACACAGCTAGAATAGACTCAACCAGGTCTGACTAAGTCGAATAGAGAGCTAGACCGGCAGTCGTGTTTAAACCGAGGAAGAGTTAGCAGCTACACAGCTACACAGGAGCAGTAGATCTCTCCAGAAAAGACTAGGACGCAGTACTTGTGAAAATCCGAATTCACTCAAGTAGCCACTGGCCTGAAATTGTCACGAAGATGATCAGGCGTTCTGTAGTGCGCCCAACACAGCATCAGACGAAACCACGTCAATGCATAAGTTGGCTGCAGTGGTATCCCCAGCATTGTGCGAGGAAAGCCCACCAGTCTACCCACAGGGAAGAAACCAGAAGAAGACAACACAGTTGTCAGGAAACAGACCACAGCACAGCACGTCGGACTCAAAGCTAAGTCTATAACAGTGTGTGCACAAAAACTGAGAGCTACAGGACCACAGTAGTCCACTTCTCATGAACATTAACCTCCAGTGCCCGAGGATGAACAATTAGCTGCATAGACTATCAGCGATCGAATTATTCACAGTGACTATTTAACGTTTAAGGTAGATTAGTACTTAGAAAATCTTGTATAGAGTAGAAGAAATAAATGTGTGATGTTTAACTGTTATCAAGTGGCTGGACTACATATGATTCATAGCCGTGTGAAAGCTAGTGTGACAGTAATCTTTTACCATTTTTCTATCTATCTCTGTACCCCAGCCTTAACACAGACCGAGCTAAACAAATAAATTTATTAAAGTAATCCACAGGGTGACTCACTAGCGGTCCCCATAGGATAAAGCGTGAGGGTCACATCATTCCATTGTGCAGAGCCCAGCAACCCATAAAACCCACGTGACACTTTAATTGGCGAGCCTAGTCAGGATCTGTGTATAATAGGAATTGGGTATAACCGGATCTAGGTACAATAAAATTAGATAACAGTAGTAGAAGTAGAATAACTTAGAATAGTTGTAAGTGTAGGGCCAGGACTCAGGTTTTGGTGCACTACACTTTACTTAAAAACTTGTTTGCTTCAATTGTTTTTGTGCCTGTATGTTGCATTGTTCTTTTGCAGGTTTTGCTTAAATAACTGTTGTATGCCATTTGACTCTTCTTTTATTCTATTATTGATTACGAATTTTATGGTCTTTGCATTGTTGTTATTGACTTGCAATATTGCTAGTGTTTTTGTATTCCACGTGATTCAGAGGTTGTTCATAGACACTTTTGACAATGTTGGGCCCAGTGGCCTTGAGATTGCGCTTCAAGGAATTGGGAGAAGCTTTACACTTAGCAGGGGGAGACCTAATTGCGTATATCAATGCAGAGGTAGAGAAACAGGAGGCTAAGGCAGAGAGAGCAGCAGAGAGAGAGGCAAAGAAGTTAGAAGCAGAGAGAGAGGCAAGGAAGTTAGAAGCAGAGAGAGAGGCGAAGAAATTAGAAGCAGAGCAACAGACAGCATGAGTTAGAGCTGAGGAGATTCTTCCTCAACTCCTCCCCACTCAGATCAGTTAGAGGTAGCCCCCAACCCCGTACAAGGAATGTCATTTCCACTGGGAACATTCAATGAGAGAGAAGAAGGTCTAGATCTCTATCTGACTAGGTTTGAGCGCCTAGCAACAGAGTATAAACTAGATCCCACTCATTGGTCTTTCAAAGTCAAGGGCTTAGAGGAAAGGCTTATGACATCTACAGTAAGCTACCGACTGACAGAGTGACTGACTATCACAAAGTAAAAGAGGCACTCCTAACGGGATTCGAACTAACAGGAGAATGCTACCGGCAAAAATTCCGCACCAATCGGAGAGTGAAAGGAGAGAGCTATGCGCAGTTCGCGGATCGGTTGTCCACAATGCTGGATAAGTGGATTAGCCAGTCAGCCATGGCTAAGACATATGATGGACTGACAGAACTGTTAGTATGGGAACAGCTACGGGAAACCATGACCCCCGAGCTGAGAACATTCTCAGTAGAGCAGGGCGCAGAAAGACTGGAAGATCTGGTCAAGGTCGCAGATAGGTACGTGGCCGCCCACGGAGACGCCAAGAGCTTCAGGCGAGACCTAAAGCCTAACGGGAAAGAGGCACAGAAACGAAGCCCTAACCGGGAAGAGCGCACCGCGAATAAGCCGAATAACCCCAGACCTGGGCAAAATAAAGGACCCAACACGGAATTCGGGAAAAGAGATCCCGCAGAACAGAAACGGTATTGCTCGTTCTGCAATAGAAACAATCACTCCACCGCAGAATGTTTCAAGTTGGCCGCACAACGTAGGGAAGAGCGCGAAAGCCGGCCAGCGCACAGAGTTCTAACTCAAAGCAGCGGTAACAAGCCACACCCCATCGGAGATCACCCATCGGTGACAGACACGGTCAAGGTCAACGGAAAAGAAGCGAACTGTCTGTATGACACAGGTCTATCATACGACGCGATAGTTAGCGAATCTCTTGTATCGCGCGCGAACTTGACGGACAAGACAGTCGAACTACAAGGAGCAGACTTGACGAAACCGACGACTACTTGCCCAATAGCTTGGATAGAAGTAGAGAGTAGGTACGTCACAGGACGAATCCAAGCAGCTGTTTTACAGAAACCCCTGTATGATCTAGTGCTAGGTTGTAGGTATGTGTTTTTAGGCACGCCCCCTAAAACTGTAGAGATAGCTGCAGTGCAAACCAGGGCCCAAGCTAAAACCCAACCACCCCAGCCCGAGTTAGCTCCGAACCCAGGACTCGAAGAGATCAAAACAGCACAGAAAGCGGACGCCTCGATAGCGAAGTGCTTCCAGAAGCTACCCAAGGCGCACACACAAGGGAGACTTCTACATGGAAGAGGGAGTTCTACAACGACAAGGAGATGGAGATCATACCCAACTAGTACTACCAGCCACCCTTCGAGCCCAAGTACTAGAACTAGGCCACAGCATGCCACTCAGCGGGCACATAGGAATTGGAGCCACAGTGCAGAGAATCAGCGCACACTACTATTGGCCAGGAATCACGGAGGATGTCAAGCGCTACGTGAAATCTTGCCACCAATGTCAACGATATTCCCCGCGACATCACACCGTACCAGTTACCTTAGGACCATCGGTTAGTAGTCGGCGTGCCATTCCAGCAAGTCTCAGTAGACATAGTAGGACCACTGCCAATGACCAAGAAGAGGAACAGATTTCTACTCACACTCGTCGACGCCTGTACGATGTGGTGCGAAGCAGTCCCGTTGCCAGCGATCGACACCAAGAAGATTGCAGATGCACTCATCGCCATTTTTACCAGAGTCGGATTCCCGGACAGCATTAGAACGGACAACGGATCTCAGTTCACCGGCCGCCTGATGCAAGACGTGTTCGAGTTGATACAAGTCCATCAAATTCGCACACCACCATACCACCCCGCCAGCAACGGACAAGTAGAAAGACTGAATGGAACCCTGCTCAGCATCCTCAGGAAAATCCGAATTCACTCATGTAGCCACTGGCCTGAAATTGTCACGAAGACGATCAGGCGTTCTGTAGTGCGCCCAACACAGCATCAGACGAAACCACGTCGACGCATAAGTTGGCTGCAGTGGTATCCCCAGCATTGTGCGAGGAAAGCCCACCAGTCTACCCACAGGGAAGAAACCAGAAGAAGACAACACAGTTGTCAGGAAACAGACCACAGTACAGCACGTCGGACTCAAAGCTAAGTCTATAACAGTGTGTGCACAAAAACTGAGAGCTACAGGACCACAGTAGTCCACTTCTCATGAACATTAACCTCCAGTGCCCGAGGATGAACAATTAGCTGCATAGACTATCAGCGATCGAATTATTCACAGTGACTATTTAACGTTTAAGGTAGATTAGTACTTAGAAAATCTTGTATAGAGTAGAAGAAATAAATGTGTGATGTTTAACTGTTATCAAGTGGCTGGACTACATATGATTCATAGCCGTGTGAAAGCTAGTGTGACAGTAATCTTTTACCATTTTTCTATCTATCTCTGTACCCCAGCCTTAACACAGACCGAGCTAAACAAATAAATTTATTAAAGTAATCCACAGGGTGACTCACTAGCGGTCCCCATAGGATAAAGCGTGAGGGTCACATCATTCCATTGTGCAGAGCCCAGCAACCCATAAAACCCACGTGACAGTAAGCGAGGAGAGAGTCGGGGGGGGGGGGAAACGAACAGCAGTTGTGTCCCCTCGAACGTCGCGGGGGTGTGATGAGAGAGAGAGGGGGGGAGAGTGTATGCAAAAGGGGGGGGGGACAGGGATGAGCAAGCAAGATATTAACAGGGAAACAAGCATGTTACAGGTTCGACGTCGTTCGACGTTGTTCGGCGTCATTTGACCGCAACATCATCAGTGTCTTCATCATCATCTTTGTTGTCTGCGTCCCCGTTGTTTTTCTCACAACCCCTACCATCGTCCACATCCTTAATTTTCCCTCAACCCCACCATTCCCGTTGGTGACGTGGAGGTTGGAGCCTGGCCTAGACGTCGCGGGAAAGTTGTCCTGGGGTGTACCGCTGTGCGACGTCGGGGTGGCAGGTCCGCTCATGACTGCTGCAACACCATCGTCATCATCATCATCGCCGTCAGTGGCGAGCCAGAACAGGGGCGCCCCCACGTATCGTCATCGACGGTGGCACACGCAACGGCTATAGCAACCAGCAGGGAAGGATACCGACAGGGGGGCCTCGAGCCGCGGGACTTTGTGGACCGCTACACCGCAAGGAGGCACCGAGAACTGGACTTTGCTCAGGTTGGATCGTTTCGTGTTGTCCTCCTCCTATGCACTTGACCCCCCTTTCTTAGTACGTGAGGACAGACGTTTGCTTACGCACGATTCGTACGCGGACTGGGTTGGTTAGCAACCATCGCATATCGCGCTGACGTGTCATTCTCATCGTACCATTGATTGTCCATATTCCTTATTATTCTTTTTCATGTGTAAATGTTGTACGTGTGTGGTGTGTGGCTTGAATGAATAAATAGTTTGGAAGTTGTATATATACTCGTTGTGTTTTCATCACTTCACGTCTGCTGGTAATCGTCATCCTGTCTGGGCTGTCTGCGTGCGCAAGTTGTTTGTTTGTGTTGTCTGCTTGGGCAGGGTCGTGGCGGTGACATATGGTGGAGATGCCGGGGACCACGACCCATTTACATGGTGTGCCCAGACGTGAAGTTGTCTTGTGATTGTCCTGTGGCGTCCGAGAGTGTGAGGAGTGACTCGGTGAGAGTGTGCACCCCAGCGGGTGGTTGGAGGGAGTCAGGTCGCTGCATAGTGAAGGCTCACAGCCGGCCTAGGTTCGACCACACGTGGAAGGGAGAGGCCACCGCATTCTCCAGCCGGATCGCTACCTCGCGGGCCAGTTCCATTGTTGAGTGGGAGGAGGAGGGTGGTAGGTAGGGAGATAGCTTAGTTAAGTAGGGTAGTATTTTAGGCTAGGTTAGGTAAGGATAGGTAGGGATCTTGACTTGTTGTTGGTGTTGTTGTTGCTTCCCTTGTAAGCAGGGTGGCGTCGATCGAGGAGGCTGAGGTCGGGTCTCCGATCGCGGGTCGCACGCATTCTCGCGTGGGTGTCACAACGGACGAGCGGGCGACAACGGCGGCGGCTGATACAGGAGTCACCGATCTACCCTCTGCGGTCGAGCAACGGAGAACGCCGGTCACGTCATCAGGTCAGATACCTTTCTCCACGACGTCATCGCGTCAGGGGTTAGCGGACGACGAGTTGTCGACGTTCGGAACCAGACACGCGGTGAGTAACCCTTTTCCGACGGAATTTGGTGCGACTGGCGGGATGTCGACGGGCGCCGACTTCTACGGGAACCAGGATCGCCTGAGCGACGCGACGAGGCTGAAGAAGTTGGAGACCAACCCCTATCGTTCGATCTACAAGGTCGAGGAGGCATCGACGCCGAGGACAGGGCTGTTGGCGGACGAGACGCCGGTGGAGAGGATCCTGAGGCTCGCCAAGCGCGAAGGATTGAGAGGTCAGGCCGCGTTGGACTACGCGCTGGACCAAGCGGCGAGGGAGAAAGACGCAGACCGGAGGGAGAGAGAGAGGGAGAGAGAGATGGCGCACGAACTAGCGATGGCGCAGCTGACGTTGCAAGGCGCCGTCAACCGCAGGAATCGTCAACCCGAGTTCGAGACGGTTAAGCTCAGGTTACCTCTCTTCGAGGACAAGGACGATCTCGAGACCTACCTGTGTCAGTTCGAGCGATTCGCCAAGGCGCAAGAGTGGAACCAGGACTCGTGGGCTATTCGCTTGGGGACCTTGTTGAAGGGGAAGGCGAGGGAAGTCTACGTCGGCCTGAACGAGGACGACTCCGCCGACTACGACATACTGAAGGCAGCGTTGCTAGTACGTTTCAACCTGACGGCCGAGACGTATCGCAAGAAGTTTCGCCAGCTAAGAAGGGAGCCACCAGAGACTTTCAAACAGTACCTGCGGAAGTCAGAGTTGTTCCTGGAACGCTGGATGGGGCTAGCGAACAAGAAGGCCACGTACGGGGACTTGTTAGACTTAGTGCTGATGGAGCAGTTGGTCAATGGTTTGACGCCGGAACTGGTCACGTTCGTGCGCGAACGCAACCCAGCGACGGTGGAGGAAGCCGCGACGTTGGCGCAGCAGTACGTCGACGCCAGGGCAGGAACGAGCCCATGCTTCCCAGGACGACAACCCTTTCCACCCAAGGACAGGAACGAGGGCCGCAGGCCGGCGGGACCCCGACCCAATTCGCCTGACAAGCGGGAATGCTACAGTTGCGGCCAGAAAGGGCACCTGAAGAGGAATTGTCCGAAACGCAACGAGAGGGGTGGAGCAGCTTTGCGCGTCTTGGAGGATGAGAAGGAGGCAGGCAAGAAGAGAGATTCCCGGTTCCGAAGCCAGGTGATAGTGGAAGGAGTTCCGCTGACGGCCATGAGGGACACGGGAGCCGACCTGATATGCCTGCGGGAAGGGGAGGTTGCCAACCTCGACTATACGGGACGCACGCGGCGCGTAGGATTCGCCATTCGCCAGTTGTCCAGGTCACTGCCGACGGCGTGGGTGTCACCGTTCTACACCGGAAGAGTGGAGGTGGTGGTGGTGCCAGACCTGACCTACCCGGTGGTGATCGGCAACTGGGCGAGAACGGAACGACGACCGGACATAGCACTGCCTGTATTCGCCGAGGGAGCCGCAGAGTGTTGCGCGGTGCAGACCCGAGGGCAAGCGGCCAAGGAGCGATGCGATGCGGAACCATTGGTGATCGGGCCAAGCAAGAACATCGTCGCGACGCCGAAGGAGATTCGCCAACTGCAGTTGGGAGACGACGAGCTCGCGAAGGTGCGGCAGCTAGCAGACCGAAAGGCAGGAAAGGAGAAACGAGGCAAGGGGCAAGTGGCATTTGTCTGGAAGCGAGGCCTGTTGTACCGCGAGTACACAGGGCAAGACAGAGTGGATCACAGCCAGTTGGTGGTACCAACCAAGCTTCGGTCGGAGGTGCTACGCATGGGGCACGACACGCCTATGGCCGGACATCTGGGGGCCAAGCGGACCCAAGATCGAATGTGGGCCGAGTTCTACTGGCCAGGGATGTGTCGCGACGTCAGAAGATACTGTGCTTCGTGCGACGCGTGCCAGCGGACGACGCCGAAGGGGTGCGTCAGGAAAGTGCCTGTCCAAGTCGGCAGGAACAGAAAGCTGTACCACGCGAACCTGCTGAAGCGCTACGTGGAACGTGGAGCGGAGCCAGAAACGACCGTGGCAGTGGTGATCGACCAGGCCGAAACGGAGGGAGCAACGGACATCAGCTATCAGGGCACCGTACCGCTGATACCGCTACGAGCGAGCGAGGGACCAGGGGACGTACAGATAGATCCGACACTGTCTGCACTCCATCAGAGGCAACTACGGGAAGTGTGCCAACAGTACGCGAGTCAGCTGACCGATCTACCCCAGCGCACCAACCTGGACGAGTGCGAGGTAGCGCTGACCGACGACAACCCTGTCCGCATACGACAGCATCCGCTACCATTCTCGCAGATGGAAGTCATCAGGAGCGAGGTGGAATCGATGCTGGAGTTGGGGGTTATCGAACCTTGCACATCGCCGTACAGCGCGCCGATCGTGCTGGTGAAGACGAAGAGTGGGGAGGTGCGATTCTGCATTGACTACCGGGGTTGAACAAGATTGTCAAGTTCGATGCAGAACCACTACCAGACATCGAGTACCTGTTTGCCAAGCTAGGGAAGGCCAAGTACCTAAGCAAGCTGGACCTGACGAAGAGATACTGGCAGATACCAGTCAAGCAGGAAGACCGGGACAAGACGGCGTTTACGACGCCGCAAGGCCAGTTCAGATGGACCACGATGCCGTTCGGGTTGAAGACGGCAGGGGCGACTTTCTCACGCATGATGAGGATGCTGCTACGACCACTACACCGAGCCGACGTCGATAATTTCATGGACGACGTCATGATCGCAACAGAAACGTGGGAGCAGCATCTGCAAGCGCTGAGAACCGTGTTCCAGAGGTTGCAGGAGGTACATCTCGCCGCCAGACCAAGCAAGTGTTTCCTAGGATACAAGGAGCTGAGCTACCTAGGGCATCAAGTGGGAGATGGAGCGATGAAGCCAGAACGAGACAAGTTGGACAAGGTACGCCGAACGTGCCCACCGACCAATAAGATGCAAGTCCGAGCGTTCTTGGGGTTGTGTGGGTACTACAGGAGATTCGTGCCACATTTCGCTGAGAGAGTGCTACCGCTGACCAACCTGACGAAAGGAGGAAAGAAGGGTGAGGTCAACTGGACGGTCGACTGTCAGAAAGCCTTCGACGACTTGAAGAGAGCGCTGACCAGTGAGCCAGTGGTGAAGCTACCAGACCTGAACAAGGAGTTTATTCTAAGGACGGACGCATCCGAGCAGGGGCTAGGAGCCGCGCTGATGCAGGAAACCGGTGAGGGCGTGCGACCAGTGGGGTTTGCCAGCAAGAAGCTGCTGCCAGCAGAGCGGAACTACTCCACCATCGAGAAGGAGTGTTTGGCAGTTGTGTGGGCAGTCCAGCGGTTCGAACCGTATCTGTTTGGACGACACTTTTGGCTGGAGACCGACCATCGACCGCTGCAGTACCTGCAGAGGACGCACATCAACAGTGCCAGACTCACCCGATGGGCGATGCAACTGCAGGCGTATGTGTTCACTGTCCGACTGATCCCAGGAAGAGACAACATAGAAGCAGATTTCCTCAGCAGATTCGACCCTGTGGAAGATTAAGGTGGGAACTCTCCGTAGGTTCGTCTTGGGAGGGGTGTGTGTCACACGGCGATCTGTGGCGGAAAGGTAAAAGCAATTAGCGGGTGGGTAATTGCAAGTTGTCGGGTGAATGTTTACGGTAGCCGAGCGTGCAGAACGTGCTAGTGCACTGCGCAGTGGGTAGCGGAACTGGGAAAAGTAGTCACTACAGGGGCAGAACGTATTTGAGGGAGCTAGCGAAAGGTTGTGTGTAGCTAGTGGCACTGTTCTGTGGTGTAGGGGTAGACCGTTACTGACGGATTATAGTAACCGGGTCTGGCATATACTAGTTAGACGTTGCTGTGTCTATGTGGTAATACTCGAAGAGGAGTATATAAATAAGCAAGTGGTGGTAGTGTTTTAGCTAGCGTCGAGGAAGTGTCCGCTAAGGAAGCTAAGCACTACGGATTTACCCTACACGGAAGTTGCTCGTAGGAGAGTGGGAGTGGGCTGCGAATGGCGACTACATTCAAACCGGATTGAGTGAGTGTGGTGGTAGCTGCTTTCCTTGTTGTCCGAGAACCTAGCGCCGGCTGCGGGGTGTGTGTGAATGAGGTGCGAGGGAGAGAAGGGGAGGCTGTCGGAAGCAGAGGGAAGGAAGGTGAGCGGGCGGAAGAGAATGGAGGTGAGGGGGAGAGTGAGGGTGAGAGTGGTTGCTGTTGTTGTTGTGATTGCCAGTTGAATAATATGATGATGTTTGTGTATATTCATTGGGATGCTTATGATTTCATTGTATTATGATTGGGAGTGAGACAATAACAATAGTGAAGGGAAGTAAACGAGGAGAGAGTCGAGGGGGGAAACGGACAGCAGTTGTGTCCCCTCGAGCGTCGCGGGGGTGTGATGAGAGAGAGGGGGGGGAGAGTGTATGCATAGGGGGGGGGGACAGGGATGAGCAAGCAAGATATTAACAGAGAAACAAGCATGTTACAGGTTCGACGTCGTTCGACGTTGTTCGGCGTCATTTGATGCCGTTCGACGTTGTTCGGCGTCATTCGACCGCAACATCATCATTGTCTTCATCACGATCTTTATTGTTTGCGTCCCCGTCGTTTTTCCCACAACCCCCACCATCGTCCACATCCTTAATTTCCCCTCAACCCCACCATTCCCGTTGGTGACGTGGAGGTTGGAGCCTGGCCTAGACGTCGCGGGAAAGTTGTCCTGGGGTGTACCGCTGTGCGACGTCGGGGTGGCAGGTCCGCTCGTGACTGCTGCAACACCATCGTCATCATCATCATCGCAGTCAGTGGCGAGCCGGAACAGGGGCGCCGCCACGTATCGTCATCGACGATGGCACACGCAACGGCTATAGCAACCAGCAGGGAAGGATACCGACAGGGGCACCTCGAGCCTTGGGACTTCGTGGACCGCTACACCGCAAGGAGGCACCGAGAAATGGACTTTGCTCAGGTTGGATTGTTTCGTGTTGTCCTCCTTCTATGCACTTGACCCCCCTTTCTTAGTACGTGAGGACGGACGTTTGCTTACGCACGATTCGTACGCGGTCTGGGTTGGTTGGCAACCATCGCATATCGCGCTGACGTGTCATTCTCATCGTACCATTGATTGTCCATATTCCTTATTTTTCTTTTTCATGTGTAAATGTTGTACGTGTGTGGTGTGTGGCTTGAATGAATAAATAGTTTGGAAGTTGTATATATACTCGTTGTGTTTTCATCACTTCACGTCTGCTGGTAATCGTCATCCTGTCTGGGCTGTCTGCGTGCGCAAGTTGTTTGTTTGTGTTGTCTGCTTGGGCGGGGTCGTGGCGGTGACACGGAGTACTCGGAGAAAACCCTCGGTGACCTCAATAGTCTCGAACCTAAGTCACATAAGTTCGCCCCTTGCGGGAACCGAACCCGCGACCTTCGGCATAGGGAACCGGTGACTAACCCACTGCACCACGAGGCCACCCTTAGCGCCTTCTAGTAATTCTTGTTTCAATGGTAATCAGGCTAATAGTCTAGATCTAGCTGGTAATCAAAACATAAGCGACAACATTCGGGACTCACATGCATAGCAATGTATGTACTCACCCAAAATTTACAAATTTCCAGATTTGTGCAAATTTGCGCGAGATGAGTCCTAAACAGTGCAAATACAATATGGAAAAAATCTGTCTGTTTGTCTGTCTGTCCGTCTATCTGTCTGTCCCTCTGTTGAAAACTTTAACGTGGATAATTACTCCCAAACTTGGTAGGATGGTGTATAGACATGAAACTTCGAAAATTATCAGTAATTGATTGACCTCACTTCAAGGTCAAGGTCACAGGGTCAACAAATGTTCATCAAACATGACAAATGTTCATACTATATTACAATTTCCCCAAGTTATTGATAGTGGACTTATGAATGTTTTTAGGCATGACGGCTATCAATGAGACACGCCAGCCATGCAAGTTTAGTAGTTCTGAAGTGATCTTGACCCTAAACTATGAGATATACAACGTCGAAACTTGTTGCATGTAGAGATCAAAAACTGATCTTTCACGTGTGTTCCGTTTTTTGTTGATCTTGAAGGTCAAGGTTATTTTAAGACTTACGAAAACGTCAAAATTTGTCACTATACTGTAATTGGTCAATTGCTGTGGGACATTAGTTTTAGTCGCACGCTGCATGGCCTGCCTAGGAGATACTTGTGGAAATCGATAAATATAATATTACACACACACTGACCTACAAGATAATTTGATTGACTTTAACAAGTTGCAATGGGGCCGCATAACTTGGTGCTGTAATGGCTGCCGGAATAGCAGTACCCCATTCCGGGACGACCGTAATACACTTTGTTCCCCCGTACCGTTCCCACCCATAGGTAAACGAATCAAATGGTTACCTGGCAAGGACTCTTGCCTCCTGCTTCATAGCCAGCACAGAGCATGGCGCGGGTGATGGCTTGACTGCCGATGGACTCGTAGTCCACAGCGCACTGGTTGTTGGGTACAATGGGGACACTCACTTCCAGTGGAACTTCAGAGCTGGATCCGCCTGTTAAAACGGCAAAACAAGATATAAGATACAATATTTATGTTTGTCCAAAGGCCACTGGAAACATGTTTTCCACAAGCGCACAAAGAAACATTGCGACATAAGACATCCATTCGCCGAATGATCACATTGGTACATGATGACGACAATGATAGCTACGATCGATGATTATGTCAGCGATGATGACAGCGACCACGATGATGACAACAACAACCACTAGATATCTAATGCCCAAATTAACTGCATCTAACGATACACACATGGGAGGGATCATGACTAGTGGAGGATTGGAGTGAGGGTAGGACGGATGGGGGGGGGGGGATTTATGATACTGTGGTGTATGCGCCTGCATCACAAACAGAACTCACAAAGCATTGAGATACGTAGCAAGACATGTAAAGAAAAGAACTGACCCTAGGGATCCTACCATTTGAATAAAGCAAATAAATGTGGTGTCGGATAGCGCAGTGGTTGGAGCACTCGCTACTGTGTCGCAAGTTAAGCACCGTCCGGTGCGGTTAGCACTTGGATGGGTGACCTCAAAACGTGAGGCGACAAATAACAACGCCCCCAGTTGACTCAACTGTGACTGAGTACCTACTCTCTTAAGGGTGGGGAAGGTAAAGCAGCGAGGCAGAGAGATGGGCATCACCCTCTTTACGCTGGCCCAAGATAAGTGTGATCTCCAACATCACGCTCCCCTACAGCCACAAGGCTATGGGACTACCCTTACCTTGTAAAATAAATGTCAGTTTAAGATTTGTGTACTTCCGCATTTATCCGCACTTATATTTTCTCCAGAACAAGTCCATTGCAGGTCTGATTGTCGACGTGGTGATGGGGTGAGGGTAAGGAGTAAGAGTTAGGCTGGATATCAGAAGAAGGAGTCAAAATGTCAGTCTGTCTGGTTGTTCGAAAGTTGAAAGCCATATCTCATGAACTACTGAACAAAGTTTGACCAAATATAATAGGAACATTTTATAGGTTAGTCACCTGCCTCCCATTCCATTATATTTGCTCTACCCCCAAAGGTCAAGGTCACTGGAGTCTATTTGTTGCTAAACGCGTCTTGCTCAATATCTCAACAAACAGCAAATAAAGCGATTTTGTTGAGTTTTGGTCTACATGTACTTCCAAACATGGGCCATCCTTCTGTATCTGCCCGTTTTTCACTCGGTCAGTCCATCGCTTTTTTTTGGGTTTGTTTGTTTAAATCGCACTTTGTTTTTGGACCTCTCTCAAGAATAACTTACTGAAATTCATAATATTTACTCTGCGGATACTTTAACTGCTGCCAAGCATGTTAAATCAATATTATTTGTACTTTCTGAAAGGTCAAGGTCATTGTGCTCCACCATGTTCTAACCACGCTTAGCGCTATTTCTATCAATTGGCTGAGCTGATTTGAATTTGAAAACATTGTGGATTTTTTTTTTGTGGGCGTGTGCGAATAGTTTACATTGTTTGAAAATCCTTATTATTGAGTGTTTGGAAATACATTTCTTGTTTTAATGTAAAGTATTTTCATTAAGAAAATGATTTTAGACTTTACCGGTGCTGGATCCTAATGGTTGCAAAGTTCTCTCGCGTGCTCAGAGGGGTCCGAGGTCATTCATCTGTTACTTTCGAGGTTTAAATCCCGTCAGCGCAGGTTTATTAATTACTTTGTTGAACCCAATAATGCTTTCTTGTAAAGTACCATGTAAAACATCGACGTCTCCACGATGACCCCACTGATATACATAGGTTTGGTTTTAGATTGAAGGCATCCGTACACTATGATTATATAAGATGTTTTACTTTTTTTTTTAAACACACAAAAAACAAGATGGCAACCTTCCAAATGTATTTCAAGATACTGCCACGTATTGTAAAGACAAAGGCGTGTTCAAATGTTTAAACTAATAAATATGTACACATGAAATAAATGATGTCACCATGACGACGTCATTCGATGCATGTAAGTTTTGTTTTATATTCAAGACATCTGTTTGCAGGAAATAAAAAACAAAATGGCAAAATGTATTTCCTGGCACTCACATAGCCGAAAAATAAGCTTTTTTTTTTAACATACCGACAACTGGACTGCCACTGGAAGATGACCTATGGTTTAGTTGTTTTTGAGATTTTGAGCAAAACGTGTTTATCAGAAAAAAAATGATTTCTGAGACCTTGACATTCGCACTAGAGCAAGTATGATGGCACAGAAAGCAGGCCACTAAGCTAGGCGATGTTCATATAAAGTTTAGGCAAAATCCGTTCAGTGGTTTTTGAGATATGGCGTCCAATGGACTGACCAACCGACCGACAATTTCCCCAACAATTTCAAACTATTTCCAGATTTTGGAAATACAAAAACAACTACAACAGCTACTAGTAAAGGTGTGACGTCACCATAATGACATCACATCACTCGATTTGCACAAGTTTTGTTGTTGTTGTTGTTGTTGAAGGCATCTGTAAAGTCTAAGTACATACCAAACTTGAACCAAATTCCTTCAGTTAGGAGAAAATGGGTTTAGAATAAACAACAACAAATGATGACGTGACGATAATGACGTCACCCGATATGCATACATTTGTGTCAAATTTTTGCAGATGATACTAAATTATATAACCTCAGCCAACAAGAATTCGACAGACTACAAACGTGGACTAAGAAGTGGAACCTATATTAAGTGTTGATAAATGTAAATTATTGCATTTA
Organism: Oncomelania hupensis; assembly: GCA_036898135.1. Classification (NCBI taxonomy): domain Eukaryota; kingdom Metazoa; phylum Mollusca; class Gastropoda; order Littorinimorpha; family Pomatiopsidae; genus Oncomelania; species Oncomelania hupensis. Next base: position 48,424,232 of record CM072524.1, read on the forward strand.
GGCAGGATATGACTACCTGATGAACACGGATGTCCAGAAACCAATACTGACGCGTAGTGAGGAAAAATATTTAAGAGGAAGGAGGAACTTTTGAGGGGACGCTTAGCTTTGATATACACATGAATAACTGTATTTACAAAGCGGACAAAACGATTGGATTAGTACAGAGAACTTTAAATTTCCTTGATAATGATACATTTGACAAATTATATAAGACATTAATTCGACTTTACTTAGAGTATGCGAATGTTGGGTAGTGTCCAATGTTCAAGAGGCAGTCTATAAATATAGATTGAGTTCAGAGACATTTCGGTAGACATCAGCTCCCTGTGAGGTGATTTTTTTTCTTCTTTTTTTTTATTTTTATCTCTCTTCGTTTATCACACAGATCCAAAAGTTCAGGTGTGATCCACGGCTTCTTCTTTGGTCGGTGCTTGCCAATGATCTCAGTGGCGGCATCTGTCACAGCTGAGTTGAAGGTGATGGTCATGGTGTTGACATCTACTTCACCAGCCCCCAAAATGAGCAGTGGAGCAAATTTCCCTCCAATTGTGGCCTGAAATAGTTCTGCCACCTCCGGGTTTTGCAGTTTGTCCAGGTCGAACTTCAGTCTAGTGCACTTTGCTGTATTTACTCTCTTCAAGTGGAGCCGGAAAGACATCATCACGAGATTGTGGTCACTTCCGATGTCTGCTCCTGGAAAAGTGCGTGTCCTGCCAATGTTGATACTTGATCTGAAGCGTTTCTTGACCATGATGTAGTCGATCTGGATGTGATGCTCCCCGCTGGGACTGTGCCATGTCCATCGTCTGGAGTTTTTGTGGAGACCAAGCGTGTTTTCCAGTACCAGATTGTTGTACCTGGCAAACTCCAAGAGTCTCAGACCCCTGTCATTTGTCTCGTTGTTGCAGTGGGGTCCACATGTGTCTCCCCAGTTGTGGTGCGCATCTTGGCCAACCTTGGCATTCCAGTCGCCTTGCACTATGACTATGTCCTTCTTCGGCACTTGGTCAAGGACCGCCTGTAGATTTTCATAAAAATCCTCCACTTCGCTGTCGTCATAGTCTGATGTTGGGGCATAGGCCGATGATGGTGATGTTGAAAGGTGCTGCTCTCAGACGGATGGTAATGAGTCTACTGGAGACTGGGCGGCAACCCATGACAGTGGCTAGAATGTTCTTGTGGACCAAGAATCCAACGCCATGTTCGTGCCTGTCATCTCTACCGCTGAAATAGAGCTTGTGGCCTTTGTCGGTCGTTATTTCACCTAGGCCTTTCCAGCGCAGTTCGCTGATACCTAGAACGTTCCATCGATAGTGGTCCAGCTCGTGGGCCAGTTCTTCTAACTTTCCTTCCGCAGTTAATGTCCTGACATTCCAGGTTCCTATGACGATGTTGTTTCTCGTGCGGATCTTGCTAATTTGTCTAAATGATGACCAACAACATCAATGGTATCAACACGGACATCAAAGTCCAAGGCCAATCCCTCAACACAGTGCATAGCTTCAAATATTTAGGAGCCATTGTATCAGACAATGGGTCCTGACAGGAAGTCCTCTCCAGGATCGCACATACAACTGCTGCCCTGACAAGGTTGAAGCCCATTTGGAAAGACAGGACCATCAGTCTACATTCCAAAGTAAGACTGCTGCGCTCCCTTGTCATCTCCATCTTCCTATATGCATGCGAAGCATGGACCCTCACAGCAGATCTACAACGAAAAATACAAAGCATGGAGATGAGGTGCTACAGAAGACTTCTGGGCATTTCCTATACCCAACACATCACTAACGACGAAGTCCGACAGACCATCACACAAGCCATTGGACAACACGATGCCCTGCTCACGTCATCACAGTGTTGAAGAAACGGAAACTCCGATGGTATGGCCACGTCACCAGATCATCAGGCCTTGCAAAGACCATTTTGCAAGGCACAGTGCAAGGAGGTAGAAGAAGAGGGGGACCAAAAAAGAGGTGGGAGGACAACATTCGAGAATGGACTGGTTTGACAATGAGCGAAGCAATCAGGGCTGATGAGGACAGAGAAAGATGGAGTATGCTGGTTAAACGATCATCTGTGGTGCCCCTACGACCTCCGGGTTACGGGACAGGATAGGATAGGATAGGAGTTCAGAGACGAGCCACAAGGTTCCTGAAAGAATATAATTCTATGTCTTACACAGAGAGATTTAAGTATCTCAAACTGCATTCTTTATATGAACGTAGAGTTAGAGGAGATTTAATTCAAGCTTTTAAAATATACAGGGTGTTCCAAAAGTCTTGGGCACATTTTGACATTGAATATTTCCGAAACTATTAAGGATATAAAAACGCATCTGGTAAATTCAGAAAGCTTGTAATCTCAATTTTTACATGGAATGTTCAAAGATGTTCAATGTGAGCACCATTGGTCACACGACACACATCAAGCCGATAGTCAAATTCTTGCCAAACGCGTCGCAGTATTTTCTGGTTGAGTGAACGCCATTAATAAAAAAATCAACAGCTTTACAAAAAACTTAATGTAATTAGCTTTAAAATGGCACAACTTTTATCTTACTACCATTCATAGTTATTGAGATATGGAAACTTCAAATGTGCCCAAGACTTTTGGAACACCCTGTATAATAAAATTGATGATTTCGAATGATCAGATTTTTTTTTCTAACACCTCATCACAACAAAACTAGGAACCCAGAAGGTAAGATTCTTAAATAGCATTCTAATACTAACATCAGGAAATTCTTTACTAACAGAGTTTCTTCACATTGGAACAGTTTACCACTAACTATAAAAACTGCACAGAATATTAATTGTTTTAAAACCAGTCGGACGCAATGCCAACATTCAGAGACCTATTCTACTGCTTTGATGAGTAATACAAATAGGAAAATTGCATGCATATAGACCCAAGCAAAGTGTAGACGAGACAGGACGTTCATAAAGACCTCACCGCCTGTTTCGTTTTCATACTACTACTATTACTACTACTACAACTACTACTACTACTACTACTACAACTGCTAATGCTGCTGCTGCTGTTACTACTCCCCCGTTGGGATATCTTTTTTTTAAAATATATGGTATCCCCACTTTGTGGAAATGTAGTGCTTTAAATTACCACTGTTTCTGTCATTCTCACTTGTTCTTTCTCGTTCCTAATCTGTCTATTAATCTACTATCTTCTTCACTAGACCAGCCACTTTCCTCTTTTCTTGACAACTCTCCCCAAACTCCTCATTTGTATATGAGGTCTGTTGGGTCAGCTTGGGGATATTGGACTCTTTCTGCCAAATAGTCAGTAGGGTTTTCTATGGTATTATTATTTAGCAATATAGGCATTTTATATGGACGTGTTTTATTATTATTTTATAATGATGTTTATATTCTATTTCGTGTTTGTAAACGGGGACCGATAAATTAGAGTACAGCCACAGCGTTCCTTGCATGGGGTGCATTGTAAAGTGACCGGCTGTTGGAGTGCCTTCAGTGTTACCATTAGGAGGAAGAGGAATAACGAAGCTTAAACGTCCTATTGCGTGAGCGTTAAGGACGAATCACCACGCCGCCACCTTGACAACAATGATCATCATCATCTTATCAAAAACAATAGGGTTGTTTTAACAGATCTTTTATACGGAGCAAGGGTGAGTCCTCCTTCAACCAAGCTGTGGTCCTGATTGGGCTCTTTGCAGTCCGCTGGACCCTATAAACAATGACTAACTAACTAACTAACTAACACTACTCTATTCTCTACTCTACTCTTTGCAGTCCGCTGGACCCTATAAACAATGACTAACTAACTAACTAACACTACTCTATATGAAAGATCAATCTCTGTCACAATTCATATTTGCTACGTTGCAGCATCATAAATTATGTTTATTATTGTGTAGAGTCTGAAGTTCAAATAGTCGCATGCATTCATGATTACGTTAGTTTGTGTATGACGTAACGAGTTAGTTTTTGACGTAAGTTTGGGGAGGGATGGAAAAAGCGTCCATCAGAGTTTGGGATGTTATGCTCGGTGCAAGTTTAGTTTTGAGGAAGCCCAAAACAGTGGGTGATGCTGTTGGAACTAGCTAAATGGTGTACGGGTGTGTGGCAGGCAGCCTGCTAACCGTGTAGCAGGAGCAGCAACCTAAGTGAGAGAAATATCTAGTGAAAAGGAAGTGACGGACCTGGACGGTCAGCGTTGAAGGGCACAATAACAGTCGTTTGTATTCGCGCATCATTGGATGCTTCGAACGGGAGGAACACTTCGAGCGGGAGGAGTACGTCGAAGTGGAGGAGCGCTCACCAACGGGAAGAACATTTCGAACGGGAGGAGGAACACTTCAAACCGGAGAGTTGAACTTCGTACCTTGGAGGAGATTTTGTACCTTAGGGGGAACTTCAACGGTAAAATGGAGTCTTAGCCGTGCATAGGAAGACGTATCTGTGAGAAATCGACATTAACAGTGAGTTCATGTACAACTCTGAAGTTCAATTACTTTGAAGGAAAGCAGGTAGGACTATTTAATGTGGAATGGAAGGAAAAAAAAAAGAAAAAAAAAGTATGATTTAGAATGAATGACATTGCGACGAATATAATAACGAGAATAATTGTGTGACTATGTGAAAGTAGGCCTACTATCGTCGCGTATGTTGTTCAGTTTATGTGTTGAATTTAGAGAAACATTTATAATTACGGAACAATGTGTGCATGCAATAAATTTGAAAATGATTCACAGAGTTATGTTTCATGAGAGTATATGTTATTTTGTTTGCATGTAAAATGAAAAAAGAATCAAATCAATAATCAACACAAATGAAACATCCAAAGGTTCTTTGGCAGCCTTGTATGTCCTCCCTGTTGTGACAATCTCTAAATATAAACAAGTTTGGACTTACATTACTCATAGTTTAGGGTCAAGGTCACTTCAAAGTACCTATACCAACCGACTTTGGACAGCTCCAGTGACCTTGACCTTGGTGTGAGGTTGACCAAATTTGCACAGTATGTGTGTCTCATTGACATCTGTCATGCTTTAAAGAATTATAAGTTCAATATTATTAATAACTCGAAACAAGTGAACTTTTGTGACAAATTGTCTTTTTTTTTTACTAACATTTGTTGACCCTGTGACCTTGACCTTGAAGTGAAGTGATTAATTCATTGATCATTTATGAGGTCTCATAGATATGCACCATCTTGCGAAGTTTGGTTGTGATAGTTGAAATAGGATCTGAGATATTAATCCACTTGCAAGTGTTGCACAGTCAGACGCCGAACTGCTGACGGAAGACAGATGGGCGGATGGACTGACAAAAATTTGTTTAATGTCATTTTTGGACTATTGAGACTTATCTCGCACAGATTTGTTAAAATCTGGGAAAAAAATATTTGGGGGAGGGGGGGGGTGAACACATAGTTCTTCTTCAAGAACAAGAACTTGAACAGCTGGTACAGAGGCTTGACACCACCTCCAGAGCCTTTGGAATGGAAAAAAGTGCAGAGAAGACCAAAATGATGACCAACAACATCAATGGCATCAACACGGACATCAAAGACCAAGGCCAGTCCCTCGACACGGTGCATAGTTTTAAATTTTTAGGAGCCATTGTATCAGACTATTGATCCCGACAGGAAGTCGTCTCCAGGATCGCACTAACAGCTCTGCCCTGACAAGGTTGAAGCCCATTTGGAAAGACAGGACCATCAGTCTACACTCCAAGGTAAGGCTGAGAGCTCCCTTGTTATCTCCATCATCCTATACGCTTGCGAAACATGGACCCTCACAACAGACCTACAACGAAGAATACAGAGCATGGAGATGAGGTGCTATACTCAGCACATCACCAACGACGAAGTCCGACAGACCATCACTGTAACAGCAGAAATAGTGACGACAAAATGTAGGAAATTAGCTTAGCGCAAAATAGATACCATCGAATGAAACGATTCAACAGTTATCTAAAAAGCAGCACACACATGTCAAATTAACTTCCTTGAGACAGTCACACCGCCAGCCGCTCCAGATACCATCTAACAGACTTAGCGATCCAAGACTAAATAGCATACTTTAGTCAAAACTGACCATAACGTTGTCTTCGTTAACTAGCCTACTTCCCTATGACCAAAGTCACTGAGACACTAAGTAGCCTAGGCTCCGCGTAATCGTTATTGCACCTATTCTCCACTCTACCCCTGACACTCCACTTCAAGGATAACTATGCGTGTAAGAAATAGGGCAGGGGTGAAAAATATTCGAATAAAACCGTATAATCCCGTATATGCGAGATTGACGAAAACGAGAGCTAAACGATTGGTCAGAAGACTACTAGGAACTCTTGCATATCTTTGGGGACCAAATCTCAGCTGGTCAGTCGCAAACGAACTGCCCAGCTGCGAGGGTCAACTAAAGGAACAAACTGCAGTGTCCGTCTATCTCCATCTCATCAAGAGAGTGCTAGAGACGTAACAGACGATTTCACAGATCCCAGAGTCTACAAGTAAGATAACATTAGTAGTATTGATGTGTGTATGTTTATTTTATATTGATTGCCATGTATTAATAATATGTTCTTGATATATATATATATAGTTACATAAACAGATTATTGTTTCTGAGACAGTATGCATGTGGATTGATGTATCTTAGCCTTAAGATTCGAATCGAATTGTGCATATGGGAACCTTGCAGGTGTCTGATGCTATAGACACTTTGCAGAGGAGACCGCACACGTATATCTAACGAGAATATTGTAGCCAGAGCTCCGACTTTTACAGGTTGGCTCTGGGAAGGTTTGTGGAGACGAACGCATGACATTCGCTCCCGTGGCACCAAAGGAGAACAACCAAGATTCTACCTGGCCACGTCCGAACCCCGCAGCTACAAGAGCGACCCGACTCACCCGCTCAACCTGAGAGGCAAGACTTCTCAGAAGGACCCAAGCACTCTCAACGCCAGAGCAGCTAAGTCACCCGCAAATGAACTGAGTCCTACCCTCGAGAAACCTAGAAGACCACTCGAACATTTAGTAAACTACGAACAGCGAAAATCGTAACCGCAGTTAGCACAGGATGAAGAAAACCTGCTAAAGAACTTTCCCAGCACTTTGAACTATATTAATTATTAATTTATCGGTTAATGCAGAAATGTTAAAGTTTGTGTTGAATATATAAAAAGTAAAATTACATACATACGACTGGTGTCATTCTATTTGTATTGTTGTGTAGCTATTAGTTTTCTTCTCTCGAGACATAATAATCCAGTCTTTTGATTAGTCATCACCGGTTCTCAAGTTGAGCCAAATGATACTAAAAATCCCGAGAACAAATATAAATTTTATGTGACCCAAGTGCCGTGATCTGTCTCTCACACAACTTCGGAATTCTGGTAAAAGAACGATCGATAGTGGTAGCACATCGCCCATCTATCATTAAGTCTTACCCCCTAGTAAGATAAACGTATCTTCCCCAGAATATCATCACAATCACACAAGCCATTGGACAACACGATGACATGCTCACAGTGGTGAAGAAACGGAAACTGATGGTTACCTGAGCATCAGGCCTTGCAAAGACCATCCTGCAAAGCACGGTAGAAGGGGGTAGAAGAAGAGGGAGACAGAAAAAGAACATTCGAGAATGGATTGGCTTGACATTGAGCGAAACTCGAAAGTCGTTGGGAGTTGTGAGGATCCACGCTTCACAAGATTATTGGAAGATGAAGATGAAAATGGAGCGCAGCAGCTTTATCTTGGAGTGTAGATGATGGTCCTGTCTTTCCAAATGGGCTTCAACCTTGTCAGGGCAGCAGTTCTTTGTGCTGTCCTAGAGAGGACTTCTTGTCGGGACCCATTGTCTAATTCAATTGCTCCTAAATATTTGAAGCTGTGCATCATGTTGAGGGATTGGCCTTGGACTTTGATGTCCGTGCTGGCCACTAACCTTGGGACATTTCTGTGAAGTTTTAACGAAATCTGTGCAATGGTTTTGGAGATATGGCGAGCCCGAACGGACGGACAAACAGTTCTAGCCTATATAAAATTATGGTGGCGAGGTCGTGAAGTGAGGCAGGCGTACACCAAAAAATACAGCAATCGCTCCACCCAACTCTAAGAAAATGCGCAGACAGACACCCACGTAAGAAGGAACAAATCGAAAGCAGTATACTTCCGGCACACACCCCTCCCCTACCCACCCTAACTCCCTAAACTACGTTTGGCGGGGTACATTGGACTGGACTGCCCATTTAGGTGATCTCTGGGACTTCCTAGTCTGGAATACCGACGGTTGATGATAGGATTGAGTTGTTTTTTTAAGATTATGCACGAATTGTATAATCCCATCACCACTTCATCTTTGATAAGACTGTGTGATATTAAGATTATTAGAGACCATAATTTTAAGCTTTCTAAGTCGCCAGTTCCAAAAGTTATTTTTTACCAACAGAATCATAACAACCTGGAATAACCTACCGACCGAGACCGTGAGTGCAAATTCACTGAATGCGTTTAAGAACCGTCTTTAGGAGTTGTATTTACTCTACAAATTTAGAGGTAAGACAAAAAGGCTTTCAAAATTGATAGGAGGGTAACCATTGGTCGTGGGTCGGTGGCCCTTATTAAGAGATAAAATAGGGGCTCAAGGCTTTTTAGCCTGTGTGCTATACCATGCTATGCTCGATAAATATCAGTGCTAGAGAATGTCTGTTTTTCGGTCTTCAAGCAAACGTGTTGTGTTAAAAGATGCATGCTTACCGAAATGCAGATCACCCCAGCCAGCAACTTTGCATTGTTGAGCGGTAACGGGACAGGCATTGTCGTTGTTCAGTCTGATCGGCTGGGCTCTCCAATTGGACAGGTCAAGATCAGCCTTCAGCTTCAGCAGAGCAATGTCGTTGTAATAATGAGGGAAACCACCTGCCACGAACAGAAATCCCACATTATTCGTATCACTGGGAAACCCAACGCTATAATAAACCTTCAGCCTCAGCTGAGCAGTGTATTTGTATAACGCTGAGTGACCTCCGAAAAGAAATCCCCCATTTTTTAGTATCACTGGCAAACCCAGACGTTAGTTTAGTTCTATGAGGTTTTCATGTAGATGATAGGACAGTTACAAGACAAAAGGACAAAAAAAGTTACATTTCAATAACAGTAAAACACAGTTTAACAGTTTAACCCCAAACACAGTCATCAGTGTGATAGTGATACGTCGCCACCAACTTCAACGCGGACACTGGACTGGACTGCCTGCCGTAAAGTGTATATCATTTAAAAGGATGTTTAACTTATTAGCTAAATTGTAACGCGTCGACCAATCAGAATGCTCCCAGTCGCTCCCAGCCCAGCTAAGATACTAGGAACTGTGACGATGTCACACCTCTCTTCCTACGCCACCGCTGAGGGTCAAAGTTAAAAAAAAACACTATAAAAAGGTTTAAACAGATTGGATTGGCTGTAAAATTAACTATGGAATACAATATACAGTGGCTACCCAGTAAACAAAATGTAATTGGCCTTATGCGGTGCCCATGAGGTTTGCCCAAAAGCTTCTGGGTCCCGCGAATGCCCATCAGTTAACCGGCGGTAATCTCGAGGGTTGCCCAAATAGCGCGCTACGATATATTGAGCTGTCGGGAAACCCACTTATGTGGTGGTAAACTGGAGGTGAAGCTCATGATTTTGTTATGGGAGAGAATTCGTCGATGATGGCGCTGCTAGCCTGTAATTGGGGCTTTCAAACATATATGGCAGCCATATTGTTTAATTGTCATCGAGAATTGTTCTGGCTCTTTTTGAAGTGCATTTTGGCAAACTAATATGTCAAATTTGGAAGATTTCAACATTTTCCAGCCGCCTAATGAATGCAAGAAGCGAGGTGCAAAAATAGACTGACGGACTTCTTGAAAGGTGAGTGGCTATAGACTATATAACAGACTGCTAAATCATAAATGATAAATGTCTCAAACTTTGTTCTCATGTTGATCTATATTTTCGATGCGTGCGCTAACCGTAAGAATTTTGCGTTGTTTTTTGTTTTTTCATCCACATAACATCTTGCATGTTGTGGCAGGTTAAGAAAGAAGAGACACAACTCTTGCATGGCTGTCACCAACAAGGGAATGCACTCTGTGAGAATACATTTGGCTGACAGTTTGGCATTGAGTCTGTTGCACTCTTTATGTAGTTTGTGTTACTCTTCCTGTTTTACTTTCACAAGAGAAGAGTGCTATCGCAACTGGCAATAAACCCATGCAGTGCTAAATCAACGGATAACCCCATGTAGTGCTAACTGAACTGAGACTTCCATGTAGTGTTATCTCAATTGAAAATTACCCCCGTTGGGGTGCCGGGGGTTTCAGTATAAATAGTATCCCCACTTTTTGGAAATTTAGTGCATTAAATTCCCACTGTCGCTGTCTTTCTCATTTGCTCTTTCTCATTCCTGCTCTGTTCTATCAATCTGCTATACTATCGTCTTCTTCGCTAGCCCAGTCTCCTACCTTTTTTCTTGAAAACTCTTCCGGGACAAGACTCCTTGTTTGTGTATGAGGTCTGTTGGATCAGCTTGGGAATATTGGACGCTTTCTGCCAGGTGGTCACTAGGGCTTCCTATGATGTTATTATTTAGCAATATAGGCATTTTATATGTATGTGTTTTGTTGATAATTTATAATGATGTTTGTATTCTATTTTGTTTTTGTAAACGGGGGTTCGATAAGTTGGGGTGAAGCCTCAGACGTCCCCTGCGTGGGATGTCTTTATTGTAAAGTGACTGGCTGGTGGAGGGCATTCAGTTTTCCCACTAGGGTTGTTTCAGCAGATCTTTTATGCGGATTGGGTGTTGTCCGGTCCTGATTTGGCTCGGAAGAGTCCGCTGGACCTAAAGCAACAATTATGTAATGTAATATAATGTAATGTAATGTAATGTAATGTAATGTAATGTAATGTAATTGAAAATTCCATGTAGTGATCGCAACTGACGATAATCTCATTTAGTGTTAACTCAACTGATAATCTCATGTAGTGCTAAATCATCTGATAATCCCATGTAGTGCCAACTCAACTGATAATCTCATGTACTGCTAACTGAAATGACTGCGATAGTGCTAACTGAAATGACAACGAAAGGACATCAACACTCACTGTAATTCTGGTGTATGATAGATTTCTCCACACGAAGTCGCTGCGCGTATTTTTCATGAATACTGATGTTATGTACCGCAGCATTCACGCGAACATCTTGCAGCTTGATATCGTTCCATCTGTGAGTAGAAAATCCCCAGTTTGCAAACCCTTCATCGTAATAACAATCATGCATGGTTTGTTGTTTTATTAACGTTTTCTTTCGAGATGATAAGACGTACGCATGCAGCCATACACATTCGCACCACATACATATATATATAAAATACGTAACTATATTAACTGAACCAGTGGAGAATCAATCACAGCTTTTGCTAATCTAGCGCTTACATCAAAGCTAATGTTATCAATGGGATTGATAATATGAACATCAGTAGGCGAAAATGGACGAATATATCACTGCATTGTATTACTGTAAAACTTGTTTCAGAGAAATAAATTCACCGCATACACATTTAACATTTTTACAATATTTAGTTTTAATTAGTTTAATATTATTTTATGTGCCATGCTTGAAACTGATCTAGCAATTCCACAAGGTTTATCATAGCTGTGATTAAGTTTAATCTCTTTTTCAAATTTATTTTCTGTAGAGTTTTTAATTTCTTTAGAAGACAACGGTATCGTAATTGTTTGAGAATTATTATTTGAAGAACCATGTTTTGCAGTTCGATCATCTTAATCATTGTAAATGGGTCCACAATATGAGAGAATCCAGCAAAAATTCACATGAATGCCATTTGCTATTAAACTGTGAATAATATTTTTAGTTTCCTAAATAATTTCTTTCACCAAGATTATCTGAATTCAATGCTTGTAAAACGGATATAGAATCTACGCTCAGAAAGATTAGAAATTTTATTTAAAGCCAATAATATCACAGTTTAATTTAACAGTGAATATCGAATATCCTTTCCTTAAATAATATGATTCTGATATAGTTAAATCCGGTACTACAAAAGCTGCTTCTGCTTCATCTGTTTGAAGAACAGATCCATCAGTATATATTTTCAGTTGTCCAGAATACTTCTCATGCATATGATATCAAACTTCAACTGCAGTAAGCAGAGGGTTGTGGTTCTTATTTTCATTACAGGAGCTTTTTCTATCCACTGTCATGGGTGCTGCCAAGAGACTCTGGGAGACCTTGACTGACTCCTCTCCGACGTCCTCTTCAAAGGACATGATCGACGCCGAGACGGTGGAAGTTGACTTCTCCCCGGACCTGGTCCCGGAGGCCGAAGCCACCGATAAAGAACAGCCTCCCGAGGGGGTTGAGCACCTGGTGCGCTCCCCCCGGTCCGTGGCACCTGATCCTACCGCTATTGGTGAGACAAATTAAACTGCTGTGACCGCGAAACTGGCACAGGACGGACAGCTCGACCAGCTTCTGCTGCTGAGCGCTAGTAGCGCAGCCCACCAGACAACCGTCGGCAAGCGGCCGAACTCTATCAACAGGACCAACCGCCGATCGCAGTATCTCGACCAGTCGCCAGCTGAGCGACTTGAGTAGTGCGGGGTCTGAGTTCTCAGAGAACTTGACCACGACGGGAAAGCGGCACAAGCCGTAGCTCGGCAGGGGCGGAGGATGCAACGGCACCCTGTTTCTAGCTCGTCCGCTCTCGCGAACCATCTCAAGGCTGCCCAATACATGCCTCGGACTCAGGCATTAGGCCTGGCCCGGAAACAACTAGCCGTTCCTGCGCCGGCTTTGCCGCGCCCTCAATCTGTCTGGGGAGCAGTGCGTACCCCTCCCGCCCCTACGGTGGTCATTTCTCCACCGATACCCTCGGCGGACCCTGCTGGTTGGTCTCCCCCTCCAGTCCGGTCTGAAGCCAATGGGATTCCGAATCCTGCCAAGGTGCCGCCTGCGCCCGTCGTTAACCGCGGCGACCCTTGGGCTGCTCTTCACAAACTCGAAGCCATAGTCGAAAAACTTACTTTTACGGTTGCTGGACTTCTCGACTTTGTCCACAGCCTGGCTGTGAGAAAGATGTCCTCGTCTAGCAACACTTCTTCTGATGTAGGTACCCAGTCGGATACCGAGGCTTCTGCTCTGAATCCCAGTCGTAGCCTACTTGTGACGGGACGTCGCAGACCCCCGTTAGTTCCGGTTCTCCCACCAGACCTAAAAGTCGTCATTATTATGTCGGGCGTAGCATGACCGGTGCCGAGTTTCTCAGACAGCTGGAGGGGAGCATCGCTGGGCTCGCCTCCAGTTTTGACCCGTCGGATGCTGACGGCGAGGTGGCGTTGATCCGTTGGGGTTTCGCCAACGTTCTCACGGACGCTACGCTCAAGTCTATATATAAAACAGTTACCACCCTCCTCTGACCAAACTGATCCACCCCTGGACCCACAACAACACAGTCATGGAGAATGTCAGCAAGTATTAACGATTAATAAAATGTAACACTACATAGATACTTAGTATATACATTTCGTCTTATTTTCACTATTATTCATAAACGACTTACGTCATGGCTTACATTTGTTTTTTTGCATTCATTTATGACTGGACCAAATTTTACTATGTGAATACTCTAATGGCCTCCGCAAACTTATCAATAATCACGGTGGAAGTGAGTGGAAATTGGATGTACACTACCGGCAAATAAAAACGTACGCACTAGGGATTTTGGAGAAGATCGAAAATTTGATGAACTTAAAGATCTGATCGCTAGGCCGCCGGTATAATCATTGTCATGGCAACTGTCTTTGAAGTACCGAGATCGACAGTTTTTTAAGGCAGGGGTCAGAAACTTTCATTTACAAGTCGTGAGATCTAGAAAAAATGCAAGTAACCTTTTGTACCGGCCTGAAAATTCCAAATGCTTTAAAGCAGGCTAATGTGGGTTCAATTCGCTGTCCAGATATATACAAGCTAAGATAGTTTTTCTGTGCGATCACTAGACGAGAACCGGCAATTTGTTAACCTACCCGTAGACTTAAGAAACGCACATGACAGAACGAATGTGGCCCATAAATTATGGTTTTACGGAGGGCTTGCATGCATAATCGGTTTCACTTATGTGCATGTAGTTTACACAGTCCTTAAAAGCAACCTCTCTATTTTTAAACAAAATAATTTTTGTGGAAATATTTTAATCCTTTAGGTCCTTAGTATGGTGGCAATAGGATGGGATTAAGAATTAGTGTTAAAATGTTTATTTGTGTATAGCGGACAATAACTAAAAATCGGATAAGTGCACTATGAAAGAATTTCATGTAACATACAGAGGTACACACTGCCTTTCTAACGATGTCTCATTTGAAATAGCGAGAAAGTTGTAAACAAAAGTGTCTTAAAGAACCGTCGATCTTCGTACTTAAAAAAGTTACCATGACAATGGGTATACTGGCAGCAATTTTAAAAAAAAAAAGAAAAGAAAACAAAGAAAAAGACAGTTACCATGATAATGGTAATACCGGCGGCCTAGTAGGGCCTATCAGGATCAAAAACCGATTTTCATCTTAAAGTTATTTTGAGCGTTTGACGCAACTTTTAAATTCTTAAATTGTCCACCTTTTCCAAAATCCAAAGTTTATAAGTTGTTATTTGCCGGTAGTGTACAACAGCATATGACGCATTCACCGTGCTGAAACGGCATTGAACCAAAATAGAATTCGATCCTATTGATCAATGTAAACTACAATGCCCACAAAGGCTCAAACTGGTAGATTTGTTTTGTCTGAAAGCTATCATTCTCTTTTTATAGTTTTCCGTCTGCATTCAATATAATTACAGTGACTGTGCCCGCTCTTTCTAAGTCGAATCGATGCAATGAAAGTTGTCAGCGATATTTCGTCCACAACACAGAGCACAATGCAATGATTGGTTGAATATGGCAATACTAAAGGTCAAATGAATTCAAAATGAGGTCACGTTCCTTCAACGCGAATGTGTTTAAGCGTGTGAGTAAAGAAAATCGTTATGTCAATTATAAATTGCGATGATGATGAAATGCGATGATGCGTGTAATTAGGCCTTTAGAATTTTTTATAACTCAAATTTTATTAAAGGTCAAGGTCGTTATACTTCATTTTCTAAACTCGTTTTGGGCTGTATCGCGTCGACATTATTTTTGTTTACAGATACATATCTACATCAGAAAGATAGTCGGCCCTCATTGCATGTTTTCCTTTTGCTTATTAGGATAAAACTAATAAAACTCCACAAAAAATTAACAGTTTTTGAAATGGTTATTTATCGGCTATGCATGTAAGTGTCTGACAATAATTTTGACTGGCTTGCCATCTTGTTACCCCCGTTGGGGTGCCGGGGGTTTCAGTATAAATAGTATCCCCACTTTCTGGAAATTTAGTGCTTTAAATTCCCACTGTCGCTATCTTTCTCATTTGCTCTTTCTCATTCCTGCTCTGTTCTATCAATCTGCTATACTATCGTCTTCTTCACTGGACCAGTCTCCTGCCTTTTTTCTTGAAAACTCTTCCGGGACAAGGCTCCTTGTTTGTGTATGAGGTGAGGTCTGTTGGATCAGCTTGGGAATATTGGACGCTTTCTGCCAGGTGGTCACTAGGGCTTCCTATGATGTTATTATTTAGCAATGTAGGCATTTTATATGTATGTGTTTTGTTGATAATTTATAATGATGTTTGTATTCTATTTTGTTTTTGTAAACGGGGGTTCGATAAGTTGGGGTGAAGCCTCAGCCGTCCCCTGCGTGGGATGTCTTTATTGTAAAGTGACTGGCTGGTGGAGGGCATTCAGTTTTCCCACTAGGGTTGTTTCAGCAGATCTTTTATGCGGATTGGGGGTTGTCCGGTCCTGATTTGGCTCGGAAGAGTCCGCTGGACCTAAAGCAACAATTATGTAATGTAATGTAATGCCATCTTGTTTTAGTTAGTTTCATGTTGTTTGCTCTAGTTGTATCAAGGTTATTGAAATTCAAGAAAGAGAGATTGGATCTAGAATAGAAAATTTGGATCTAGAGATGATCCAAAGTCTTAAATAGGCCTACTTCTATCAAATCTCGTCTAGTCGTCTATTTTTAACACTAAAAATACCCAAGGTTCTCAATCGTTTTTTATATCAATGAACGGCCTTTTTGAGCGCTGACAAGCGTGGTGCCTTCAACGTTGTGGAAACGTGTTTCAAAAGAAATTGAACGGTTATCTTCTTGCGGACAGCTTTACACATGTCAGTGCTGAAGAGTCTGTTCACCATTGCCTGAAATATAAGTCAAGTCATAAAATCTTTATGCTCTATAAGACGGTGAAATTTTAGTGTCGCTTGATAAGCCATAATGGTTGCGGCAAAAATCGATGTGAACATTTTTTACCCCGCGAAGCAGTGGGCAGCGGTGAGGATGTAGCGTGAGCTGATGATGGCGCCACCACAATAAATGCCCTGGATCTCAGCTTCACCTTCTACACTAAGCTGAACCAGGAACGGCCAGTCTCTGGCATTCGCCTCCTTGCCTCCAACGATCTGCAATGAGACATGATGATGAAGAGGACGAAACGCTGAGTCGAAGATGTTGATTATGACAATCACTCTTCATAGTTCAACCCTCCTGTAGCATCACTACTTCCTCCCCGGTTGTCAACAGAGGCAGATAAGGAACCCGTTGGACGTTAGGCGGGCTGGTGATTATTATTGAGCGAAACTTCTTTTCTAAATCTATGACAATAAATGGTACCAAAAAGTGTTTTCTTACCAGTACTATGGAACCATGATTCAATTCAGGTTTCTCCAACCAAGCAGCTTGTCCTGAAAATAAAATAAATTTTTACAATACATCAATTTTAACATTAATCAAAGTGGCAGTAGTAGTAGTAGTAGTAGTAGCAGCAGCAGCAGCTGCTGCAGTAGTAGTAGTAGCAGCAGCAGTAGTAGTAGTAGGCCTA
>CM072524.1:48443743-48451243 GCA_036898135.1 Oncomelania hupensis
TCTGAAAATATGTCTCAGTTGTATTTGTTTAGAAATCCGGACCACACAGCTGTTTCTACTCTGGGAGCGTCTTCAGTAGTCGCGGGGCTGATGAGACAGAGAAAGCTTGGCTCTTAGAGGATGAAAAGTTACCAAGGTGGGACTTTGAAGAAGTTTGGTAGTGACGAATTGTCATGTTGAGGTTTGGGAGCTCTGTCTCTCGCTTGTGGATCGAGAAAACTTTACATTTGTGTCATTTGGACTAATAAATCTCTAACGACTCGTGTCTTTTTATGTCTTTAGTAGTAGTAGTAGTAGTAGTAGTAGTAGTAGTAGTAGTAGTAGTAGCAGTAGCAGCAGCAGCAGCAGCAGCAGCAGCAGCAGTTGTTGTGGTTATTGTAATAGAAGTAGAAGCAGTATCAGTAATCTTACGTAAACTAAAATGAATTCAAATAAATACAAATCGGGATAGTTATCATACCTGTAGCGAGGAAGAGGCTGAAGAAAACCCAAACAGTCAGGAACGCCATTACAGTGGATTTCACAACCTTCTAATGAAGCTCATTGACTAGAACCAACATTTCACGGGGTTATATAGGCTTGCCTGAAACCCATGACCATCTGTCCCGCACCTGGGGATACATTGTATTATAATGATCACCTACACTTCAGATACATTGTATTATAATGATCACCTACACTTCAGATACATTGTATTATAATGATCACCTACACTTCAGATACATTGTATTATAATGAGCTCCCACGTCTTCAGACACATTGTATTATAATGATTAATTGTGGTTAACGCAGAGAAAGAGAGAGAGAGAGAGGTGTGTGAGATGGCGAAAAGAGAGATATGGGAAAGAGAGATAGAGGGAAGGAACGTACGAATGTATCACCGCACATTTTTGAAGGAGCGTGTTCACAAATACATACATTAAAAAAAATCAACGAGTGGAAAGAAAGCATTAAGATTCAACAATATAACACGATACAAAATATTATGTTATTGCCAATTGAATAATAAACTCTTCCCGAAAAAAAGGTAACCTTCAGGAGTGTGAAGACTACCGCACCATCAGCCTCATCAGCCATCCCAGCAAAGTCCTCCTGAAAATAATATTCAACAGGTTGAAACCCCAAGCTGAACAAATCATAGCAGAAGAACAAGCAGGATTCAGGGCAGAACGAAGTACCACTGAACAGATTTTCAACCTTAGAATAATCTGCGAGAAATACCTACAGCACCAACAACATCGATATCTTGTGTTTATAGACTTTAAAAAAGCGTTTGACCGAGTCTGGCATGCAGCTCAGTGGGCAACCACGGGAGTGTACAACATCAGCCCTAACATTAATGAATTCATCAAAAGCCTGTATGGCAAGGCTACCAATGCAGTCCTCCACAACAGCGCCATCGGGAATTGGTTCAGAACAACAATCGGCGTGAGTGCGTATTCTCTCCAACATTCTTCAACATCTTCCTAGAGCGAGTCATGTCAGATGCCGTTGCAGATCACGAAGGCACAGTCAGCATAAAGGGTAGAGCAATCTCCAACCTCCGTTTTGCGGATGACATTGATGGATTGGCTGGAGAGGAACAAGAACTTGAACAGCTGGTACAAAGGGTTGAAACCACCCCCAAAGCCTTTGGAATGGATATAAGTGAAGAGAAGACCAAAATGATGACCAACAAACAACACCAATGGCATCAACACGGACATCAAAGTCCAAGGTCAATCCTTCAACACAGTGCATAGCTTCAAATATTTAGGAGCCATTGTATCAGACAATGGAAGTCCTCTCCAGGATTGCACAAACAACCGCTTCCCTGACAAGATTGAAGCCCATTTAAAATCCTATCATATCCTATCCCCTAACTCAAAGGTCGTTGGGGCAACACAGATGATCGTTTAATCAGTGTACTCCATTTTTCTCTGAGCTCAAAAACCCTCATGGCTTCGCTCAGTGTCAAGCCAGTCCATTCTCGAATGTTGTCCTCCCACCTCTTATCGGTCTCCCTCTTCTTCTGCCTCATTGCACCGTGCCTTGCCGGATGGTCTTTGCAACGCCTGATGCTCCGGTGATGTGGCCATACCATCGGAGTTTCCGTTTCTTCACAACTGTGATCATATCATCGTGTTGTCCAATGGCTTGTGAGATGGTCTGTCGGACTTCGACGAGTCGTCGTTGGTGATGTGCTGGGTATAGGAAATGCCGAGAAGTCTTCTGTAGCACCTCATCTCCATGCTTTGTATTCTTCGTTGTATATCTGCTGTGAGGGTCCATGTTTCGCAAGCATATAGGAAGATGGAGGTGACAAGGGAGCGCAGCAGCCTTACCTTGGAATGTAGACTGATAGTCCTGTCTTTCCAAATGGGCTTCAACCTGCTTTCGAAAGGTGGATCCGCACAGCAGACCTACAACGAAGAATACAATCATGGAGATGAGCCATTGGACAACACGATGACTTGCTCACAGTGGTGAAGAAACGGAAACTCCGATGGTATGGTCACGTCACCAGAGCATCAGGCCCTGCAAAGACCATCCTGCAAGGCACGGTGCAAGGAGGTAGAAGAAGAGGGAGACCGAAAAAGAGGTTGGAGGACATTCGAGAATGGACTGGCTTGACACTGAGCGAAGCCACGAGGGTTGCTGAGGACAGAGAAAGATGGAGTACGCTGGTTAAACGATCATCCGTGGTATCCCAACGACCTTTGAATTACCGGATAGGATTAGATAAAATATGAATAATACACAAGGAATGCATTTGGTCAGCACTGCAGCACCACACACAAAAGCAAACACAAAACATAGAGAACAAAATGTTAGAACAAAAGTATCCATTTCATCTAAAAAATATTTACAGATGGGTCAGTACTTGAGTCATTTAACAGTGAATCAGGATTTGTTATACCAGATCTAAAAGTAGAAAAATCTTATTACATTGGAAAAGGATTTTCAATTTTTACTTGTGAATTACATGCTGTTTTAATGGCTTTACAATACATTGTTGACACATCTGTGGATTTCTTTAACATATTAGCTTGTGTTGATTCAAAATCAGTTCTACACACCTTACAAAATTGGGAGACTAATACTAGATCAGATTTAGTATTTGAGATTGGATGCTTAATACATAATATTATTAGCAGAGAGATCGGTGTTGATTTCTGTTGGGTTCCATCTCATTCTGGATTGTACTGGAATGAACAGTCAGACAAACTTGCAAAAAGAGGAGCTACAAACGTCAAATCAATAAACAATTCTAACCTTAAATTATCTAGTCACGAACTCATTTCATTAGTGGAAAGACATTTTCAAAAATTAGTAAATAAGCAAAATATTATGTCCTGCTCTAGAAATATTTCAAGAGCTATATACAAATTGCGCTTGGATTCGTGGATTACAAAATATGTTTTTTGAGTGTTCATCATTGTTGCCATTATACACAGATGATGATGATGATGATGATGATGATGATGATGATGATGATGATGATGATGATGATGATGATGATGATGATGATGTGATCTTGTAAGGCGCCAAAAATCCATGTACGTAGTTTTTCATGCTCTATGCGCACTAAGACGGTGATTCAGCCATATTAAAACAAGTAAGTTTTTAGTCCTTTCCTGAAGCTTGGCAGGGATGGAGCTTGCTTCAAGCTCAGGGGAAGGGAGTTCCACAGAGTGGGTGCAGCATTTTTGAAGGAGCGCATTCCAAGAGTCTTTTTGGATGTGTTGCTTGTGCGCACACTGGGGGTTTCAAGTCTACACTGAGTCCCTGACCTGAGTTCGCGTCTGGGTTGGTAAGGGGAGACCAGTTCTGTGAGGTAGGTGGGAGCAGTGCTCGTGAAGCACTGATAGGCCAGTGCTAGGATTTTGTAGTCCAGTCTTTTTTCAACGGGCAGCCAATGAAGAGAACGAAGTCCAGGTGAAATGTGCTCATTCCTTTTTTGTTTTAGAACAATCCTTGCTGCAGTATTTTGAACAAGTTGTAGTCTCTGCAGTTGTGTTTTGGGTAGTCCCCAGAGGCAGCTGTTACAATAATCCAATCTAGAGAGGATGAGAGAAGTTGCAACTGATCTGGCTGTTCTAAG
Source organism: Oncomelania hupensis (assembly GCA_036898135.1). Classification (NCBI taxonomy): domain Eukaryota; kingdom Metazoa; phylum Mollusca; class Gastropoda; order Littorinimorpha; family Pomatiopsidae; genus Oncomelania; species Oncomelania hupensis. Next base: position 48,447,828 of record CM072524.1, read on the forward strand.
ATTTAACAATGGCCGAAATCTGCCTAGCATTCTGATGTAGAAGTAGCATGTCCTCACGATGAAACTAACATGCGTTGACAAGGTTAGTCGGCTGTCAATGTACAAGCCTAGGTTTCGCACTACGTCAGATGGTGTGATCTTGGCCTCTCCAATTTGTACTGAGTCGATGCTGGTTTTCGCTAGGTTGGTCTTAGACCCACACAGCAAAATCTCTGTCTTCAAGTCATTCAGTTTGAGCCTATTTGATGACATCCAGTTCTTGACTTCCTCACAACAATGCTCCACCGATGTCACTGCCTCCTGTGCTGACTGTGCTGTAGGTCTGAATGCTGTGTAGAGTTCTGTGTCATCGGCGAACATTTTTCGATTGAGGCCATGCCTTTCGACAACAGAGCCTAGCTGACAAGTGTAGATACAGAACAGCAGAGGGCCCAGTACTGAGCCCTGAGGGACTCCACATGATAGTTCCATCTCTGGTGAGGATGCATGGTTGATTGTGACATACTGGGTTCTGTTTCGCAAGTATGATACAAACCAGTCCAATGCAGGCCCAGTCACTCCAACTTCACAAGACATGCGATCAAGGAGAACAGTATGATCAAGAGTGTCAATTGCCGCACTGAGATCTAACAAGACGCAAAGCGTCAAGTCACCGGCATCAGCATTGCACAACAGGCCATTCATGAGGCGTAACAGTGATGTTTCACAACTGTGATGGGCACGATATGCTGACTGAAATCTATCTGAGAGATTGTGTTGGTCTAAGTGGCTGATCATTTGCCTGGCGATGACTCGTTCAAGTAGTTTTGAGATATAGGGCAAGTTTGAAACTGGCCTAAAATTTTTACATTCATTTGGGTTTAGATTGTGCTTTTTCAGCAGGGGTTTAATGAGAGCTGTTTTGAAGGGAGTAGGAACAACCGACTGACTGATGCTTCTATTTACTATTTTCACCAAAATGGGCAACAGGATGTCAATATTGTCCAGCACAATCTTAGTCGGTACAGGATCAACGGTGAAGAAAAAGAAGTAATGCTAAAAAACACTGATGAAATTAATAATATATTGTACAACAAGGTAATAATAGAAAAAAATAGCCAGCATTATTCTTAGTACTGATTTAAGAAACATTTTTTAACAATTCTGTGTGCATGTGTGTATTTGTTTATATATATATATATATATATATATATATATATATATATATATATATATATATATATATATATTATATATATATATATATATATATATATATATATATATATATATATATATATATATATATATATATATATATATATATATATATATATATACCAAGGCTTCGTATAAAGACCATCAATTTTTTGGTCTATATGGGAAAACATGCTGAAACCTCGATTCGATTTTTTATTAATCAAATTTAAATAGTTAAACACAAAATTTTGTAAGATTGGTGACATGAGTGCAAAAGTGTTTTGATTGGAAATAAAAAAAGACATCGCAGAGTTGGAAAAGGTGCAGAGGAGAGCTACGAGATTGATCACAGGGATTGGTCACCTGCCGTACGATGAGAGACTGGCTTTTTGCAATTTGCAGAAATTAGAAGAAAGGAGAGACAGGGAAGATCTCATCGAGACATTCAAGATCATAAAGGGGCTTGAAAAAGTTTCTGCTGACAAATTTTTTACTTCATGCCAGTCATCATTCTACCATAGAGGTCACAGCAGCAAACTGTTCAAAGATAGGTCTAGACTGAATCTCAGAAAGAACTTTTTTTCACAAAGAGTTGTGAACCCATGGAATGCACTGAAACAATCAATTGTTGAAGCTGAAACCGTCAACCAGTTCAAAAACCGCCATGATAAAGAGACAGTTAAGGGGGTTAAAATAAGTTCTAAAACTTCCTACCCCGTCGGCCGCGCTCAGTGGCCACTCAGGTAAATTCAGGTAAATTCAGGTAAAACAAAATTTGCGGTATTACGGAACGGCACGTTCTTGACACAGGTTGAATCGGAAGCGCGCGGAATGAGGCTATTGCAGTTTGTGGACAGTTTGTTTATTTATTTATCTCAGAAACGGTTAAACGTTCGGTAAGGAAATGTCGGCTATAACGATTTCGCGGGTTTTGAGCGCACAGCAAGCCGATCCGCAGCGCCCAGCACCTGCCCAGATCAGCGTCCATACCGGACAAACTTTACAGTAAAGGCGAAGAAGGACTTCCGGCTAAGCAATTTATATATATAGAAACCACCACACACACACACACACGCACACACACACACATATATAATATCTATACTACCACAACCAACAACACACACATACTACAACACACACACACATATAATATACCACACACAACACATGCACACATAATATACCACACACACACTACCCATACACATACATACCACACACACAACACACACATATAGACAACACACTCAACACACACCACATAATATCATACACACAACACCCACACACACATATATATATATGTAGAGAGAATATGTAAAGTATCTAGTGGAAAAACAATCACTTAAAATCCATAATCAAAACCAATCAACATTTATAATAGACATTTACAATAATTACCTACACTACCACTGCTCCATAATCACATATATTATATATAATATATGTGTGTGTGTGTGTGTGTGTGTGCGTGTGTGTGTGTGGGTGTGTGTGTGTGTGTGTGTGTGTGTGTGTGTGTGTGATATAGAAAGAGATGGAGATCGAAATATAAATAAAGATATTGACTAATTGGAAACATAAATCTAGTTGTGCACACGGAAATTCATTTATTTACAAAAATATGCTTCGATTGATTTCAACATAATAATTAGGGTACGTAATAATTATACTCTCTCCCTCTCTCTCTCTCTCTCTCTCTCTCTCTCTCTCTCTCTCTCTCTCTCTCTCTCTCTCTCTCTCTCTCTCTCTCTCTCCCTCTCTCGTATTTAAAAAAAGGTGAACAAGGCAACTTTTTGTGATCACAAATGAAACCATCCTGCAATCAACCCTATTTCCTTCAAATTGACAATACATTCAGTGAGTACTGTGACAAAATAAAGGGTTGGCATCTGTATTTTATATTAGAATATTCTGCCTAAACCTAATTTAATTATAACAGGATACGAAGTTGAGGAATTACAGACACAGTAGTGAGTAGGCGTACTTTTTATTGATACTGAACTAAGTTCAAGTTAATTATCACTAAGTACAAACCCTACACACAACCTTTATTAATTCCTTGGGCTAATCCAAACCGTTTGTTACACGAAACATCACCTTAGTTCCAATCCGTCTTGTATCATTGACAACCATTCATTGACCGGTCTTGGTCATCATAATTCTTTTATATCACGATTCTTGTCTGTCAGAATAGATCTACAATTTCTTCAAGAACTTACCGTTCTTCTTCCTTT
>CM072524.1:48456243-48461243 GCA_036898135.1 Oncomelania hupensis
CGGGATCAGACCACAGTAAAAGAGACATGACGCTGGCTCGATGTCTGTCAATGGTGGTGCTGACGAACTTTCTGTGTTGGTTCCAATCTGCGTTATGGGGCTTCTGGCGCCAGAAGGATGCTGGGAAAGTTGTATAGACGGATATTACCAGATGATCCCTTAGCAAAGTGGAGTAGATGAACAAGAACTTTTATATTTTACTTGTAAATATTATTTTTTCCTGTTTGTATTATTATTATTTTGCTCTGTGGGTTCGGGCAAATAGAATAGACCCAACGTTTCCCGGCGTGTCGTAAGAGGCGACTAACAGGGGTGATGTTAGCACGGCATCACTGGGCGAAAGTCTTCTACACAGAAGTCACCGGCCAGGGCGGAGGAACCTCACGTTACTACAGGTTCAACGACCACGTGCTCAGGGCCAAGGCGAGCCACACTGTATTCGTGGATTTCGGCTGTGGCCAACAGCCTGGAGAGGATTGGGCCCTGCCAGGTCTTTTTTGCCCAAGACACACTACATGATGACACAATCCACTAATTCCATACCGGATCGGTCGTCGCCCGGGCCGTCACCCGGCACAAGGACCGCGCCTTCCGTTGGCCACCAGGACGGAGGTGTTAAGTATGCTACTGATGGACAATATAGCAAGATCCGCACGAGAAACAACATCGTCATAGGAACCTGGAACGTCAGGACCCTAACTGCGGAAGGAAAATTAGAAGAACTGGCCCACGAGCTGGACCACTATCGATGGAACGTTCTAGGTATCAGCGAACTGCGCTGGAAAGGCCTAGGTGAAACAACGACTGACAAAGGCCACAAGCTCTATTTCAGCGGTAGAGATGACAGGCACGAACACGGCGTTGGATTCTTGGTCCACAAGAACATTCTAGCCACTGTCATGGGTTGCCGCCCAGTCTCCAGTAGACTCATTACCATCCGTCTGAGAGCAACCCCTTTCAACATTACCATCATCCAGGCCTATGCCCCAACATCAGACTATGAAGACAGCGAAGTGGAGGATTTTTATGAAAATATACAGGCGGTCCTTGACCAAGTGCCGAAGAAGGACATAGTCATAGTGCAAGGCGACTGGAATGCCAAGGTTGGCCAAGATGCGCACCGCAACTGGGGAGACACATGCGGACCCCACTGCAACAACGAGACAAATGACAGGGGTCTGAGGCTATTGGAGTTTGCCAGATACAACAATCTGGTACTGGCAAACACGCTTGGTCTCCACAAAAAATCCAGACGATGGACATGGCACAGTCCCGGCGGGGAACATCACAACCAGATCGACTACATCATGGTCAAGAAACGCTTCAGATCAAGCATCAACATTGGCAGGACACGCACTTTTCCAGGAGCAGACATTGGAAGTGACCACGATCTCGTGATGATGTCTTTCCGGCTCCATTTGAAGAGAGTAAATACAGCAAAGTGCACTAGGCTGAAGTTCGACCTGGACAAACTGCAAGACCCGGAGGTGGCAAAAATATTTCAGGCCACAATTGGAGGGAAATTTGCACCACTGCTTATTTTGGGGGCAGGCGAAGTAGATGTCAACACCATGACCAATACCTTCAACTCAGCTGTAACAGATGCCGCCACTGAGATCCTTGGCAAGCACCGACCAAAGAAGAAGCCGTGGATCACACCTGAACTTTTGGATCTGTGTGATAAACGAAGAGAGTTAAAAAAGAAAAAGAACACCTCACAGGGAGCTGATGTCTACCAAAAAATCAACAATGACATCCGAAAAGGCATGCGCACAGCAAAGGAGAACTGGATAGAAGATCAATGCCAGGAAATAGAGAACAATCTGAACAAGAACAACAGCAAGAAGGCCTACCAGACTGTGAAGCGGCTGACAAGTGTTAAACAGCCCAAAGTCTCCACTATCCAAAGCAAGTCTGGCATTTGCCTTACAGAAGAACAAGAAGTCTTGGACAGATGGACAGAGTACTGCTCTGACCTTTACAACCATACACCAAATGGAGACCCATCAGTTCTAGCATATCCCGAGAGCAGAGAAGAAGAAGAAATCCTCCCAATTCTCCGGGAAGAAGTTGAGGCAGCAGTGCAATCGCTGAAGAAAGGGAAGTCAGCGGGAGTGGACAACATACCAGCGGAACTGCTACAAGCAGGAGGAGAAGCGATGACTGATGCTCTCACCACTATCTGTAACAAGATCTGGCAGAGTGGGGAATGGCCTACACCATGGACCCAGTCGCTTGTCATCACTCTTCCTAAAAAAGGTAACCTTCAGGAGTGTGAAAATTACCGCACCATCAGCCTCATCAGCCATCCCAGCAAGGTCCTCCTGAAAATAATACTCAACAGGTTGAAACCACAAGCTGAACAAATCATAGCTGAAGAACAAGCAGGATTCATGGCAGGGCGAAGTACCACTGAACAGATTTTCAACCTCAGAATAATCTGTGAGAAATACCTACAGCACCAACAACATCTATATCATGTGTTCATAGACTTCAAGAAGGCATTTGACCGAGTCTGGCATGCAGCTCTATGGGCAACCATGAAAGTGTATAACATCAGCCCTAAAATCATAGAAGTCATCAAAAGCCTGTATGACAAGGCTACCAGTGCAGTCCTCCATAACAGCGTCATCGGGAACTGGTTCAGAACAACAATCGGTGTGCGTCAAGGATGCCTACTCTCTCCAACACTCTTCAACATCTTCCTAGAGCGCATCATGTCAGATGCTCTTGCAGATCACGAAGGCACAGTCAGCATAGGGGGCAGAGCAATCTCCAATCTTCGTTTTGCGGATGATATTGATGGATTGGCTGGAGAGGAACAAGAACTTGAACAGCTTGTACAGAGGCTTGACACCACCTCCAGAGCTTATGGAATGGAAATAAGTGCAGAGAAGACCAAAATGATGACCAACAACACCAATGGCATCAACACGGACATCAAAGTACAAGGCCAATCCCTCAACACAGTGCACAGCTTCAAATATTTAGGAGCCATTGTGTCAGACAATGGGTCTCGACAGGAAGTCCTCTCCAGGATCGCACAAACAACTGCTGCCCTGACAAGGTTGAAGCCCATTTGGAAAGACAGAACCATCAGTCTACATTCCAAAGTAAGACTGCTGCGATCTCTGGTCATCTCCATCTTCCTATATGCTTGCGAAGCATGGACCCTCACAGCAGATCTCCAACGAAGAATACAAAGCATGGAGATGAGGTGCTACAGAAGACTTCTGTGCATTTCCTATACCCAACACATCACCAACGTTGAAGTCCGACAGACCATCACACAAGCCATTGGACAACACGATGACCTGCTCACAGTGGTGAAGAAACGGAAACTCCGATGGTATGGCCACGTCACCAGATCATCAGGCCTTGCAAAGACCATTCTGCAAGGCACAGTGCAAGGAGGTAGAAGAAGGGGGAGACCGAAAAAGAGGTGGGAGGACAACATTCGAGAATGGACTGGTTTGACACTGAGCGAAGCCATGAGGGCTGCTGAGGACAGAGAAAGATGGAGTATGCTGGTTAAGCGATCATCTGTGGTGCCCCTACGACCTTCGGGTTATGGGACAGGATAGGATAGGATAGGATAGGTTTGTATTATGTCATTGAATAATTTATTAGTGTCTCGTTTTTGTTTCACTTCTTTTCGTATGTGTTTCGATGTGAACGTTAAGTATAAATGCGTGAGAACTGCGCTTCGAACTGATGTCATTAGGAACAAGCGCTATATAAATACCCTTATTATTATTATTATTATTATTATTATTATTATTATTATTATTATTATTATTATTATTATTATTATTATTATTATGATGTTTATCGAGTGACGTCGTTGTGGTGAGCCGTCGTCCGTCCGGCGGTGATATTTGCGCACTTATATCTTAGTTTAAGGTCAAGGTCACTTCAAAGAACCCATATTTTAAATAGTTTACCACGCTCTTAAACTTTATTTTATTTATTTGTTCTGCATGTACGTGTTTAGAAATGAATGTATAACTGATCTTTCATTAATTCCTTTATTTGCATACATTCATTCGAGCCTTTATTTATTATCACTTCTGTCATGTTTGAAGCAGGAATTTAGGGTAGAGAACTCGTAATACGCTGCGCTTAACTAAACTCACCTATTTTGAACTCTTAAATATCCGCTTTAAAAACCTAACCATTGCGCTTCAGACAATGAACAAAATAATCAAGGTGAAATTGTTTCACGTAAGATTCGATCACGGCGGTCATAGTAAGCATTAAATGTGGTCGCGTGATCAGATTTCACGATGAAAGGGCGGAGCAGCTGGTGCTCTCTAAGCTGGTGGACAAACAACATTCTTCAGCAACTGGTGAAGGAACTGCAAATCCTGTATGTCTCGATGTCAACACCCTATACGTGGCCTAATATTATTAAGCTCGTTTGGAGGCCAATCTTAAATTACCCTGACCTTCAAAATACCTTTGATGCTTACAAATGATGAAATAAACTAATGGAGATGCATATTGTAGGTTAAATGTACACTAACGTAAAATAAAAACCTACCCAAAAGGTACTATGGAAAAGGTCGAAAATTTGATGAATTTAGAAGTTGCGCCAAACGTTCAAATTAATTTTGAGAGGGAAACGGATTTCCAATCTCGATGGGAAAATTAAAAATGCTTTAAAGCATACGAATGTGGATTCAACTCGCTATCCAGACCTATAATATATAAAAGGTTTTCTTTGCGCTCACTGGATGAGAACCACATACAAATGAATGAATTTTGAAGTTTAACGTCTACACCCACCATTGGAAATATGGCGGGAATAAACCATAGCGGGAAAAAAGTGGTATGTACCTCAATCGCCAGTGCAATCGTAGTGTTAACATGGACTTTAAAAATGGCCACTTTTATGTTACCCATCACGGGAGTCGAGCTTGGGTTATCAGTGTGCCAAGCGAACGCTCTACCACTTGAGTTAAGGTAATGGGACATACTTCTGAACCTACCGATGGACT
>CM072524.1:49166243-49201243 GCA_036898135.1 Oncomelania hupensis
AAAGTGTGAGAGAGAGATTGATATTTAATGTTTTGTTTTGAATGACGCAGGCCGAGGGAGTTGTATTTATGTATTTATGTATTTATTATTATTATTATTATTATTATTATTATTATTATTATTATTATTATTTCCTTATTCATTCATCTTTTTATTACTCAGTAAATGACTAATAAATTCAAACACTGTGACGAGGCGTGCAATTGCAACTCTGAGCCCGGCCGCGAGCCGTCCAGCACCGCGCTCAGCCAGCCATCATCTCTCCCTACCCAGCCATCTTTAGCCGGCTCGCTCGCCCAGTCTTTAAGCCCCGCCCCCCGGGACACTTCCTTAAAGCCTGGCACAAGCCCTGACATAGCGTCAGACCCCAGCCTTCCTGCCTTGAAGTACCAGCTGTCCGAAAACACGTCAACATCACCGAGTGACCTCTGAGTTTCGACAGTACCCTTGTGCTTCCACCCGTCTAAGTTAAGGTAAGAGAGGGAACTTACTCTTTGTCATATAGCAGACCCATCACCCGTCGTTCGCCCATCATGTTCATGCGTCCTGTCAATATGTATGTTCAGGTTTATAATTTTGCCTTGATGCGTCGCTATGACTTGTATTTCTCCCTTGCACATACTTTCTACCTTGTATATGACCCATGACATGTTTGGATTTATGCTTGTATGCTCCGCTTGGCCCCTGTGTAAATATCCCAGGCCACACTGTCCCTCCATATAGATTAAAGTCCACAGTACAGCCCAGACCTACACCCCATTCGCCCTGTACCCTCCATTTGCTTTCCGCTTGCCCCAATGTATAAATATTTGCCATGTTGTCAACCCCATCCTATGCGCCGAATGTATCTCTTACTAGCGGCTGCCAATAAACTCCACTTTGGCCCAGTAAAGCTAGATGCATTGTTTGACTGTTGGTATTTGCACTGGCTCACCCCATGACCGGTCAAGCCAATTTGAATTCTGAGACGGGCTATCATAACCACAGGCCCTGAATCCGCACTATCCCTATCCCCAGCTGATACAGCGTCTGTATACATTGCAGACGGGTTCCTGTACCGGGCATATCACCCCGGCTTTGTATCAACTCCCAGTCACTGACCCGCCGCAGGCCCCTGTCAACGCAGGAGGTCAATGAGAAGCGAGACTTGGGACTTCACCATTTTCCAGCCGGCTAGCCACGAAGCCGAATTCGATACCTGTGCCACAACAACAAGACGAGCACTCGTGGTCCATGAGTCATCATCGCGTGACCACTGACCTGCATCTTTCGCCCACACCCTGCTACTAACGCCAACAAGCCATCCAGAGTATCCTGGACAAATCTCCGCACTACAGTACATAGCTAAGTGCCTAAGCCTACGAGAATCCCCCCTCGCCAGATTACCAGAGTGACTTTTGAAACCATACAGATACACTCTCGCCGGTTGATGAGATCAGTCAACGATAGCGCTAGTATCCCAAATATTGACTATCCAGAAAACCTCCAGACTACTCCTTACTAAAAGACGCTACGCCTATGACTCACGCTAGAAGCATCTGACCCAGACTCTCCAATTTAAATTAAATAAAGTAGATAGTTATAGAAACCGCAATTACCCGGATTGGCCTTTGAATGTGAATTTCTTGACTATTGTAACTTTATTTTCGTTCTCGTCTTTTTCCCTGTCTGATTATTAAGTTGGCCCAGCATTAATCTCCTGAATGTCGCCGCACCATTAACCTATTCAAAGGAGGTAATAACGCGCTAGAGATTAATAGCTTAACCCCCATCCCCCAACCCCTCTCTTCGTGACATTAACTTTGGCGACCCCGACGAGACTAAAGACTTAGGTTTCCTCTCCCAACCCGACGAGACTAAAGACTTAGGTTTCCTCCCCCAACCCAACGAGACAGAAGACTTAGGTTCCCATCCCAACTTGACTAGACTTAGGACTTAGCGTAATTTCCACCCCAGCCCTCTAAGCCTAGTAGTAGATAGCATAGCCCCTTAGTTCCCTTACTGGTTTTCCCGAGTGGCGATTTCTCAAAAGGCTTTTTTCTTGCATTCATTTTTGTATTTTTGATTGATTGCATTTTGTCTTTGTGGTTGTGTTGTATTCGCCCCTTTGCAGATTCATTGTAGCTCATCCAGCCCACCCCCTTGTTTTCCGTCAGTGTATCCCTTGTGTGCGCCCCTCATTCCGGTTAGGACCTTTTACAGGGTAAGTTACCTCCCTTACCATGGCCGACCGGGGAGAGCTTGCGCTTAAGTACAAGAGTATTGGCGAGAGCTTAGGGCTCGCCGGCACCGAACTCAAAGACTACGTCTTGGCTAACGTAGATGCTGACGTGGCAGAGGAAAAGTTGAAGAGGGAGGAGAGGGCCAAAGAGCGAGAGGCGAAGAAAGAGGAGGAGAAAGAGCGCATCGCCGCGGAGGAACGGGCCGCCGCCCGGAAGCTTGCAGAGGAGGAGAAAGCCGCCGCCCGGAAGCTTGCAGAGGAGGAGAAAGCCGCCGAGCGTAGAAGAGAGGAGGCGAAGGAGAGGATTGCAGAGGAGGAGAGAGCCGCCGAGCGTAGAAGAGAGGAGGCGAAGGAGAGGATTGCAGAGGAGGAGAGAGCCGCCGAGCGTAGAAGAGAGGAGGCGAAAGAGAGGATAGCAGAGGAGGAGAGAGCCGCCGCAAGGAGGAAGGAGGAGGACGAGAGGGTAGCGGCACTGGAAGAGAAAAGGAAGGATAAGGAGCTCGAACGGCGCCAAGCACTCCTCCAGCTTGAGCGCGACCGCCGCGATTTAGGTATCGCCTCGCCCGCTAGCGAAGACTACTCGCTCATCGCCCCCAGCTTCGCCACCAGCACCGGAATACCCGCACCCCCCCCCCCCGCCGATTCCGGGGATGAACTTCCCCCTGGACCCATTCGTCGAACGGGACGAATCGATTGAAGTCTATCTCGGCCGATTCGAACGAGTCGCGAGAGAAAACGGTCTTGACCCCCAGTTCTGGTATCGCAAGCTCAGTCATGGCCTTAAGGGGAAGGCCTATGAGATTCTGGCCAAGACACCGACTTCCGAGGAGGGAGACTATCCCGCCCTCAAGAGAGCCCTGCTGCATGGTTTTGAGCTCTCAGGTGAGCATTACCGCAAGAATTTCCGGAACTCCCGGAGAGAGAAAGGGGAGAGGTTCACGCAGTTTGCCGACCGTCTAGCTACGCTACGGGACAAATGGATTGAGCAAACTGACGAACCCAGGACATACGATGGATTGCTAGAGTTGATGCTCGCCGAACAACTCCGAGGGACCATGCCAGCGGAACTTCGGACCTTCGCCGCCGAACAGGGCGCCGCTCGCCTTGAAGATCTGATCATCGTCGCGGACCGCTATCTCACCGCCCATCCCGACGACAGACAGCCTCGCCGTGATCCCCCCGCACCCTCGTCGCCAGATACCCGCCACCAGCCTCGCCGGCCAATCCCGCCAGCGAACCACCGTCCACAACCGCCCAAAGGACGCCCAACCCCCGGAGCAGAGCCAGGGAAGCGGAGCACAGAGCTCTACTGCGGCTACTGCCAGCGCCGCGGACACACCCGGGAGAAATGTTTTCGACGCATCAGCGACCAGCGTCGCAAACAAGGTACCGTACTAGCCCTACGCCAAGTTACCCCCGACGGGAAACCGGTAACCCCCGTCGTCACTCCCGCCGATCGACCGGCCGTCACTGAGCAAGTGACCGTCAACAATCGCCCAGCCCACTGTCTATACGACACTGGTTCACCTTCGACGCCGTCGTCCGCCGCTCGTTCATCAGGGAACAAGACCTGACCGGCGAGACTATCACCCTGAAGTTGGCCGACGCGTCCCAACCCAGCACCACGCTCCCTATAGCCCGGATCCAAGTCACCAGCCGATACGTAACGGGGACCATTCAAGCTGCCGTGATGGACCAGCCCCTGTACGACCTGATTTTAGGATGCCGATACGTGTTCTTGGGGATGCCGCCCCAGCCTGTGGAGTCGATGGCCGCCGTCCAGACGCGCGCCCAGGCGAAAACAGCCGCGACACCACCCCCGATACCCAACCAGATGCCGGAACAGATCCGGAAGGCCCAAGAAAGCGACGTCACCCTCCGCAAGTGCTACGGAAAACTTCCCGCCGCACGCACCCCACCCAAGTCCGGGGACTTTTTCGTCGAAGACGGACTCCTCTTCCGTCAGAAGGACGACCATTCTCAACTCGTCGTGCCTGCGACACTTCGCCCCCAAGTCCTGGAACTTGGCCATAGCATGCCCCTCAGCGGACATATGGGTATAGGAGCGACCACACTACGCATCAGCGCTCAGTACCACTGGCCCGGGATGACCGAAGACGTGAAGCGCTACGTCAAGTCCTGTAGCCAGTGCCAACGATACTCGCCCCGCCATCACACCGTCCCGGTCACTATCAGCCCCACAGTCGTTGTCGGAACACCCTTCCAACGAGTGGCAGTCGACATCGTAGGACCCCTCCCGCGGACCAAGAAGCGGAACCAGTACCTACTAACCCTGGTCGACGCCTGCTCGATGTGGTGTGAAGCCGTTCCTCTACCAAAGATCGACGCCGCCCGAGTCGCCGACGCGCTCGTCACCATATTCACTCGAGTCGGATTCCCGGACAACATCTTGACCGACAACGGGTCCCAGTTCACCGGGAAACTCATGCAAGAGGTGTTTCAACTACTCCGCATCCGCCATATCCGGACTCCACCCTACCACCCCGCTAGCAACGGACAGGTCGAGCGCCTAAACGGGACTCTTATCTCGATAATCCGCAAGATCGCCGACGAACAGCCGGAAGCGTGGGACACATACGTCGCGTCAGCGCTCTTCGCGTATCGAGAAACCCCGCACACCTCCACCGGATATACGCCTTCCACGCTGCTTTTTGGAAGACCCCTTTCCGGACCTCTAGCCGCCTTGCGACGTAGCTGGACCGACGCCAAACTGGACGAGGCACCGGTCGACGCAACGAAATACGTCACGAAGCTCCAAGAAACCCTCAAGGCCACCTGGAAAGCCGCCTCCGCCAACCTGAAGAAGGCGAGAGAAAGACAAGCCCGCTATCACAACCGCCGCGCCCGGGACCGAGAGCTACAGGTAGGAGACCAAGTCCTACTGCTCCTCCCCAGCGGCACAAACAAGCTAGACATAGCTTGGCAAGGACCCTACCCGGTGCTTGAGAAGCTCTCACGTACCACCTATCGCATCGAGGTAGGCGGAAAGCCCAGGACCCACCACATCAATCTGCTCAAGCGGTACCTGGAGCAACCTGCACCCGCCCCAGACTCCCACTCGCTACTCACGGTCGCGCTGGCCGTCGAAGTGGATGGCACAGAGACCGGCGTCGCCGAATTTCCACTAAAGGGGAAGGAATCCTTCCGGGACGTCTCTCTGGACCCCTCACTCCCCGCCGGCCAGCAACGCCAACTACGCGCCATCGTAGCGGACTACAGGGAAGTCCTCACCGACATTCCTGGGAGGACGGACCTGGAAGAAGTTCGACTAACCCTGACGGACCCCACTCCCGTCCGACAGAAGCCGTACCCCGTCCCACTTTCCCAGCAGCAAGTAGTAAGAACGGAAGTAGAGGCTCTGCTACAAGCCGGAGTCATCGCTCCCTCCCGTTCCCCCTACAGCGCAGGAATAGTTCTATCACGGAAGCCCAGCGGAGAACATCGCCTCTGTATCGACTTCCGGCAGTTGAACCTTGTAACCCAGTTCGTGCCCGGACCCCTATCCGACCCCACCGACTTGTTTGCAAAGCTACAATCCGCCCGATACTTCTCCCGAGTGGATCTGAGCAAAGGCTTTTATCAGATTCCCGTGCACCCTTCATCCCGCCAGTACCTAGCCTTCAGCACGATGGACGGCCACTATGAATTCAACGTTCTGCCGTTTGGTCTGCACAATGCCCCCAGTATTTTCAGCACGATGATGCGGAAGCTGTTGGACCCCCTCCACTGTCCGTTCATACACTCATTTATGGACGACATACTCGTCGCAACGGAGACATGGGAGGAGCACCTGCGAGTGGTGCGCCAACTCTTACGCCGCCTCAAAGAAGCTGGCCTCACTGCCCGGCCGACCAAATGCCAGTTCGGCTATCAGGAGCTGGAATTTCTTGGCCACACCATCAGCCGTGGACAGCTCCGGCCCCTGGAAAAGACCGTCCAGCGCCTTCGAGACGCGCCACGCCCCAAGACCAAGAAAGATGTTCAGTCCTTCCTGGGACTGAGTGGCTTCTATCAGAAATTTGTACCCGGCTACAACGGGATCGCCGCGCCACTATCCAGTCTAACCCGGAAAACCGCACCGGACCGAGTCCTCTGGACCCCGCAATGTGAAGCTGCCTTCCAGGAGCTCAAGGACAAGCTGACGTCCCAGCCGGTCCTGCGACTCCCCAACCACGGACAGCCCTTCGTCCTGCGCACAGACGCCAGCGACGTAGGCCTCGGAGCCGTTCTACTTCAACGGGACTCCGCGGACGCCCCGACGCTCTTCCCCGTCGCGTACGCCAGCCGGAAACTCAAGCCGGCCGAACAGAATTACGCCACGTCGGAGAAGGAGTGTCTCGCCCTCGTCTGGGCAGTCCAGAAGTTCCAACTGTATCTCTACGGTTCGCACTTTACCGTCCAAGTGGATCATCAGCCGCTTTCCTTCTTGGCGACATCCAAATCGCTCAACGCCCGGCTGATGAGGTGGGCTCTGCTGCTCCAAGCATACTCTTTCCAGCTGGAGCACATCCCAGGGAAAGACAACCACGGCGCAGACTTCCTCAGCCGCCACCCCGCCACCGACACCAGCGAGTCGCCCCTGAGGGCCGACGCCCCAGCCTTCATTCCCGCCGCCGCCCACTAAACGTAGCCGAAACCCGGCAGCTCCGCGGACCCCAGCCTTGGGCATCCGCCATTGACTACCCGGAACCCCGCATCGCCCCGCATCACCCGGATCATCGCCAACCATCGTCTCA
This sequence comes from Oncomelania hupensis, assembly GCA_036898135.1. Lineage (NCBI taxonomy): Eukaryota > Metazoa > Mollusca > Gastropoda > Littorinimorpha > Pomatiopsidae > Oncomelania > Oncomelania hupensis. Next base: position 49,173,222 of record CM072524.1, read on the forward strand.
CCCGGCAGCCGACCTCAGAGCTGATTGGCCGCGTCTTCGTCGAGTCCTACGTCCTCGCCTTTTTCCTTGGGGGGGCCTCTGTGACGAGGCGTGCAATTGCAACTCTGAGCCCGGCCGCGAGCCGTCCAGCACCGCGCTCAGCCAGCCATCATCTCTCCCTACCCAGCCATCTTTAGCCGGCTCGCTCGCCCAGTCTTTAAGCCCCGCCCCCCGGGACACTTCCTTAAAGCCTGGCACAAGCCCTGACATAGCGTCAGACCCCAACCTTCCTGCCTTGAAGTACCAGCTGTCCGAAAACACGTCAACATCACCGAGTGACCTCTGAGTTTCGACAGTACCCTTGTGCTTCCACCCGTCTAAGTTAAGGTAAGAGAGGGAACTTACTCTTTGTCATATAGCAGACCCATCACCCGTCGTTCGCCCATCATGTTCATGCGTCCTGTCAATATGTATGTTCAGGTTTATAATTTTGCCTTGATGCGTCGCTATGACTTGTATTTCTCCCTTGCACATACTTTCTACCTTGTATATGACCCATGACATGTTTGGATTTATGCTTGTATGCTCCGCTTGGCCCCTGTGTAAATATCCCAGGCCACACTGTCCCTCCATATAGATTAAAGTCCACAGTACAGCCCAGACCTACACCCCATTCGCCCTGTACCCTCCATTTGCTTTCCGCTTGCCCCAATGTATAAATATTTGCCATGTTGTCAACCCCATCCTATGCGCCGAATGTATCTCTTACTAGCGGCTGCCAATAAACTCCACTTTGGCCCAGTAAAGCTAGATGCATTGTTTGACTGTTGGTATTTGCACTGGCTCACCCCATGACCGGTCAAGCCAATTTGAATTCTGAGACGGGCTATCATAACCACAGGCCCTGAATCCGCACTATCCCTATCCCCAGCTGATACAGCGTCTGTATACATTGCAGACGGGTTCCTGTACCGGGCATATCACCCCGGCTTTGTATCAACTCCCAGTCACTGACCCGCCGCAGGCCCCTGTCAACGCAGGAGGTCAATGAGAAGCGAGACTTGGGACTTCACCATTTTCCAGCCGGCTAGCCACGAAGCCGAATTCGATACCTGTGCCACAACAACAAGACGAGCACTCGTGGTCCATGAGTCATCATCGCGTGACCACTGACCTGCATCTTTCGCCCACACCCTGCTACTAACGCCAACAAGCCATCCAGAGTATCCTGGACAAATCTCCGCACTACAGTACATAGCTAAGTGCCTAAGCCTACGAGAATCCCCCCTCGCCAGATTACCAGAGTGACTTTTGAAACCATACAGATACACTCTCGCCCGGTGATGAGATCAGTCAACGATAGCGCTAGTATCCCAAATATTGACTATCCAGAAAACCTCCAGACTACTCCTTACTAAAAGACGCTACGCCTATGACTCACGCTAGAAGCATCTGACCCAGACTCTCCAATTTAAATTAAATAAAGTAGATAGTTATAGAAACCGCAATTACCCGGATTGGCCTTTGAATGTGAATTTCTTGACTATTGTAACTTTATTTTCGTTCTCGTCTTTTTCCCTGTCTGATTATTAAGTTGGCCCAGCATTAATCTCCTGAATGTCGCCGCACCATTAACCTATTCAAAGGAGGTAATAACGCGCTAGAGATTAATAGCTTAACCCCCATCCCCCAACCCCTCTCTTCGTGACAAACACTGCAGCTCGCTTTTAAAGGACGTGGAACCCACTGATTCAGGGAATATGCGTACTATAACAGAGATTTCAAAAAGAATGAAAAATATGGTTCTTCCTTACAGAAAAATACAACATAGTGCTCTTAAATCAGCAATGAAAAACAACAATGGACAGCAGTAACAATATGGGGGAAACGAGCACTTCATTAAGTGACAATCAAAAAAGAAGGAGAAGAAGGAGGAGGAGGAGAAGAAGAAGAGGTAGATGATGATAATAATAATGATGATGATGATGATGATGATGATGAGGGTGATGGTGGTGGTGGTTTGTGTGTGTATGTGTGTGCCGCCCTCTTTATGTGTGTGCCGCCCTCTTTATGTGTGTGCGTGTAGCTCCCTCTTTGTGTGCGAGTGTGTGTGTGTGTGTGTGCGTGTGTATGTGTAAGTGTTCATGCGCGCTCACTTGCACATGCATGTGATTGAACATTGAGGTTTAACGTCTACACCCACCATTGGCGATATGGCAGACGGGAATAACCATCCCAGGGAAAGAGGGGTAGGGACCTGAATCAACACTGAACCACCAAAGCAATCCTACTGCTAAAATGGACAGTGAAAATGGCCACAATTTATATCGCCCACCACGGAATTCGAACCTGGGTCATCGGTGTGCCAGGCGAACGCTCTACCAATTGAGCTACGGCGATTAAAAAAAAAAAAATTAAGATGAGGACTTTCCTGCTTCATCACCCCACGGTCCACTCATCACTACTAGCTAAGCTGGCCCGTGGCTTTGGCAGCAGACAATAAAACCACTAAAACTGTAAAGTGACACTCCACGCTCTTATACACAAATCTGCTTTTACAGTCCACTCACTACACTCTCCTTTATAACACTACACTCAGACATCGTTTATTCGCAAACATAAGATGAAATAAAATAAAATAATATTAAATTAAATAAAACATAACAGCTTAAAAATAAATGTATAAAAAAAAAAGAGTAAAAGGTTTGGCGTGAATTTTCAAATTGAAGGGGAAGAGGGTATTAAGTTAGGGACCCCTCTTTTCTCCAAGCGAGCTTCATGAGGACGTGGCCTTCTCTCTTCTCTCCTTTTCTTTAACAGAAAGCTCCCATTCATGGCGGTGTGGACGTGTGTTATCATTGCGCGCTGTTTCGTTTATCTGTTCTTTCAATAATCTCATCCAAGTACTTACTGGGCTGGTTGCTGATTCGCTTCGAGGAAAATTGAGTGAGAATCATCAAGGAGGTAGATGAGGAGAGAGAGGGGGGGTTGGGGGGTTAAGTGGATAATTTTTTGAAAAATCAAGGTCAAAAACAAAACGTGCTTTTCCTGATTTTTCTTGAAGACATTTAGGTACTTCATATTAATTTAGTAGTAGTAGTAGTAGTAGTAGTAGTAGTAGTAGTAGTAGTAGTAGTAGTAGTAGTAGTAGTAGTAGTAGTAGTTCTTGTTGTTGAAGTTAAAGCAGTACATTACATTATTATTGCTTTAGGTCCAGCGGACTCTTCCGAGCCAAATCAGGACCGGACAACCCCCGATCCGCATAAAAGATCTGCTGAAACAACCCTAGTGGTAAAACCGAAAGCTCTCCACCAGCCAGTCACTTTACAATAAAGACATCCCACGCAGGGGACGGTTGAGGCTTCACCCCAACTTATCGAACCCCCGTTTACAAAAACAAAATAGAATACAAACATCATTATAAATTATCAACAAAACACATACATATAAAATGCCTACATTGCTAAATAATAACATCATAGGAAGCCCTAGTGACCACCTGGCAGAAAGCGTCCAATATTCCCAAGCTGATCCAACAGACCCCATACACAAACAAGGAGTCTTGTCCCGGAAGAGTTTTCAAGAAAAAAGGTAGGAGACTGGTCTAACGAAGAAGACGATAGTATAGCAGATTGATAGAAAAGAGCATGAATGAGAAAGAGCAAATGAGAAAGACAGCGACAGTGGGAATTTAAAGCACTAAATTTGCAGAAAGTGGGGATACTATTTACACTGAAACCCCCGGCAACCCAAAGGGGGTAGTTATAGCAGTAGTAGTTGTAGCTTTAGTAGTAGTGGCAGTAGTAGTAGTAGTAGTTATATTAGTAACAGTAGTAGCTGTTGCTGCAGTTATAGTAGTTGTAGTAGTAATAGTTGTAGTAGTAGTAGTTGTTGTTGTTGTGGTAGTTGTTTGTAGTGGTAGTTGTAGTAGTAGTTGTTGTAATAGTAGTTGTAATAATAATAATAATAGTAGTTGTAATAATAATAATAATAATAGTTGTAGTAGTTGTTGTTACTGCCATTGTGGTTGTTGTTGTTTTGTTGTTGTGGTTGTTGTTCTTCTTCTCATCATCATCACCATCATCATCAATGTCTGTGGTGGCAAGGAAATTCCAGAGTTGGTTTGGTTGAACACAACGAGAAAGGATGCACAAGATAGCAATTCTCAAAAAACGAGGCACGACTGTGCTTATTGCGGCAAAAACGAACGTGAAAAGTGAGAGTCGATTACAAAGCTCTCCACAGGGGAGGACACTGCCGCTGTTAGGGAGTTCTTCACAGTTTCCGCCTCAACGACACACAAGTGACAACGCTGTCATGCACATGGCCGGCTTCAAACAAGCGCAGGTAAAATCCAGCAGCAAGGATCCAGTCTAACTCACCACCTCCCTCCCCTCCCCCCCCCCCCCGCAACCCGCCCATTTCCATGCTCAAACCAATATCAAGTGCGAAAGAGAACACCATAAGAAGTACCGAGTTTGGGTTGGCTAATAATCCAAGCTAACCTTAACTCTATTTCCAAAGACTAACTCTAATCCTAACACTGCAACTACTACATTACATTACATTACATTACATGATTAATGCTTTAGGTCCAGCGGACTCTTCCGAGCCAAATCTGGACCGGACAACCCATGATCCGCATAAAAGATCTGCTGAAACAACGCTATTGGTAAAACTGAAAGCTCTCCACCAGCCAGTCACTTTACAATAAAGACATCCCACGCAGGGAATGCTGAGGCTGTACTCCAATTTATTGAACCCCCGTTTACAAAAACAAAATAGAATACAAACATCATTATAAATTATCAACAAAACACATACATATAAAATGCCTACATTGCTAAATATTAACATCATAGGAAGGTCTAGCAACCACCTGGCAGAAAGCGTCCAATATTCCCAAGCTGATCCAACAGACCTCAAAACACAAGGAGTCTTGTCTTGTCCCGGAAGAGTTTTCAAGAAAAAAGGTAGGTGGCTGGTCTAGCGAAGAAGAAGAAGATAGTATAGCAGATTGATAGAACAGAGCAGGAATGATAAAGAACAAATGAGAAAGACAGCGACAGTGGGAATTTAAAGCACTACATTTCCAGAAAGTGGGGATACTATTTATACTGAAACCCCCGGCACTCCAACGGGGGAACTGCAACAACTATGAACTTTGAAACTTTGACCTTTTATTAACAAAACCACACACAATTCCAAGCATAAATCATAGCCCAGATGGCATTTTAGCCAAAGGTAGGGTGGAAAGGGGGAAGGGGAGGAACTACATTTACCACAAAAAAAAATGAACGGCACTTGATGAAATTCGTTAGTACAACTTTAAGTTAATCTGATGAATACACGTACAATATGATACAAATTGGTCGAATTATTCATGTCTACTTTAAACCTTTTACAAGAACAAAGAAAGGAGCAAGGGGTAGGAGCGGGCGAAAGGGGCAAAACTAGGTCGTTACCAAAACCGCACGTGTCAACTACTACTTATTGGTCGCTGTTTGTGGGAGCACTCATTGCACTAGAATATTGTGCAGTGAAAACAGATTCGGTATATTGAGGGGAGAGAGGGAGAGAGAGAGAGAGAGAGAGAGAGAGAGAGAGAGAGAGAGAGAGAGAGAGAGAGAGAGAGAAGTGGGTGGGAGGTGTGTATGTATGCGTGTGCGTGAGAGAGAGAGGGAGAGATTTTGACATTTTTTTGTGTTTTAATTCGTTTAGGCCGACGACCCGTAACAAATATTTAGGCAAACGCACGTACACGCTTAAGCGCGCAATCATACACACACACACACACACACACACACACACACACACACCACACACACACGCGTAAATTCGTTAATGGTAGTAGTTTGCACCGACATTACCATCATCGACATCGACTACATCATGACCATCACCATCTGGGAAAGGAAAGAAGAATACATGACATAATTAATACAAATAAATTAAGATAAAATAAGGGAGGGAGGGAGAGAGAGAGAGAGAGAGAGAGAGAGAGAGAGAGAGAGAGAGAGAGAGAGAGAGAGAGAGCAGAAGCACCTTAGCAGTTCTAGCAAAGTACGTCGCTCAAGGAACGGTTCTTCCTTTTGAACACAAGCGGTAGGTAGACATTACATTACATTACATTATTATTGCTTTAGTTCCAGCGGACTCTTCCGAGCCAAATCAGGACCGGACAACCCCCGATCCGCATAAAAGATCTGCTGAAACAACACTAGTGGTAAAACCGAAAGCTCTCCACCAGCCAGTCACTTTACAATAAAGACATCCCACGCAGGGGACGGCTGAGGCTTCACCCCAACTTATCGAACCCCCGTTTACAAAAACAAAATAGAACACAAACATCATTATAAATTATCAACAAAACGCATACATATAAAATGCCTACATTCCTAAATAATAACATCATAGAAAGCCCTAGTGACCACCTGGCAGAAAGCGTCCAATATTCCCAAGCTGATCCGACAGACCTCATACACAAACAATGAGTCTTGTCCCGGAAGAGTTTTCAAGAAAAAAGGTAGGAGACTGGTCTAGCGAAGAAGACGATAGTATAGCAGATTGATAGAACAGAGCAGGAATGAGAAAGAGCAAATGAGAAAGACAGCGACAGTGGGAATTTAAAGCACTAAATTTCCAGAAAGTGGGGATACTATTTATACTGAAACCCCCGGCACCCCAACGGGGGTGGTAGGTAGACAGGGCTAAAAGGTAGAAAGTAAGTGTACCCACCGTGTGTGTGTGTGTGTGTGTGTGTGTGTGTGTGTGTGTGTGTGTGAGTGAGCGTGCGCGCGCGCGCGAATGCTACGGAGAGAGAAAGACAAGACAGACAGACAGAGACAGATAGGATGAGAGACAGACAGAGAATCCGTCACTGTTAGAAACCAGTTATTTTCATAACATCCCGCACACCAACGCGAGAGCGAATAACGGCAACTAATGATTACGTACAACTTAAGATTAAAGGTCACGTACGGTCGTTGCCCCTTTGAACTCTACACGGCTCTTGTCAACGTTTGTTCGTGGACAGGTATATATTTAAAAAAAAAAAAAAAAAAAGAATCGTTGGCTGTGAGCGAAGGTAAACAGACGACGAAAGCAGGCAGAGAGAGAGAGAAGATGATTCAGATTATTGAAGATCAATATCATGATGGCGGCTATGTTTGGGAGGGTGTGTGTGTAGATGAGGAGAGCGAGAGACTGTCCAGTTCAAATAGAGAAAGAGATGAAGGGGAGAGGGTGGGGGATGGGGGTGGAGAGGGGGGAGGAAGTTCAATTAAGAAAAAAGAAGTATAAGGAGAATCTTAACAAAAGGACGACATTCAAATTATGAAAAGATTAATATTATTTTTTTATTTTATTTTGGGTTCCCTATAAGGGCCTATAAGATGCCCCATAATGACCAAGGTGAGAACGAGAATGGCAAATCCCATATGACTCACATGCTCCTTATGGAACTCGCAATGTTTAAAATGAAAATGAGCGTCCTGGAAATTTTTGCACAGACAGACGGTGGAACGCGGACAGACGGACGGACGGACATTTTATTTCCAATGTAATTTTTGGACTATTTAGGATTCATTTCGCACAAATTTGCCAAAAAAAAACTGTTTTTTTTTTAAATATATATTTTTAGGGAGTTGAGGGTGAGTACAGAGACTTACATTGCAATGGATGCAAGTCAAAAAATGGAAAGTCTTCAGAGGTGGAAGAAGAAAAAAAACTGATTTAAACTTAGTATAACTTTTATTGTTATAGCGAAGAAGAAAAAGAAAGAAGTTGGCGACGCCGGCCGCTGCCGACAATGCGACAACGACGACGACAACGACAACGAATACGACGACGAAGAAGAAGAATAAGAAGAAGAAGGTGGCGACGCCGGCAGGAGGAGGAGGAGAAAAATACTGATCATTGGGACGGCTTTCTTATTACCCGATACACATCGGTCGAAGGCTACCAGAAGCACGCTGAAGTTGTCGCCTCAACAGGCCCTAAAGCATGCTCCCATGCTTCAGAGCACTGCTTTCTATACGCTTCAAGCTCTATAGTCACGGAAAAAGCGCAATTTCACTGCAGTGAACTCATGAAAATAGAAAAATGTAAGTTTTGTCTCCTCTAGGGGACGAATTAGGTCAAACTGTATTATTTTCTAGGTCAACTGTCTTTTACGAACCGTTTGACAATGTTTTTGAACCGTTTGTTGACGCCGGATAGTGTCCTCACTTGGTTTCATGCAATTTACGAATACAACAAGGCAATTGGGTTTTTGAGACGGAAAGAGCGGAATGTGGTAGAGCAACATTCTGTATATATTTACAGTGAAATTGCGCTTTTTCCGTCACTATAGCGCTTGAAGCGTGTAGGAAGCAGTGCTCTGAAGCATGAGAGCATGCTTTATCGCCTGTTGAGGCGACAAGCAAAACATGCTTCTGGTAGCCTTCGACCAATGTGTACCGGGTGCATCGGCTTGTGTTATAAAGAAGAAGAAGAAGAAGAAGAAGAAGAAGAAGAAGAAGAAGAAGATGGCGACGCCGGCAGGAGGAGGAGGAGAACAATACTGATCACTATGACGGCTTTTGTTATAGAGAAGAAGAAGAAGAAGAAGAAGAAGAAGAAGAAGAAGAAGGAGAAGGAGAAGAAGAAGAAGAAGAAGAAGAAGAAGAAGAAGAAGAAGAAGAAGAAGAAGAAGGAGAAGAAGAAGAAGAAGAAGAAGAAGAAGGAGAAGGAGAAGAAGAAGAAGAAGAAGAAGAAGAAGAAGAAGAAGAAGAAGAAGAAGAAGAAGATGGCGACGCCGGCAGGAGGAGGAGGAGAACAATACTGATCACTATGACGGCTTTTGTTATAGAGAAGAAGAAGAAGAAGAAGAAGAAGAAGAAGAAGAAGAAGAAGAAGAAGAAGAAGAAGAAGAAGAAGAAGAAGATGGCGACGCCGGCAGGAGGAGGAGGAGAACAATACTGATCACTATGACGGCTTTTTGTTATAGAGAAGAAGAAGAAGAAGAAGAAGAAGAAGAAGAAGAAGAAGAAGAAGAGAAGAAGAAGAAGAAGAAGAAGAAGAAGATGGCGACGCCGGCAGGAGGAGGAGGAGAACAATACTGATCACTATGACGGCTTTTGTTATAGAGGAGAAGAAGAAGAAGAAGAAGAAGAAGAAGAAGAAGAAGAAGAAGAAGAAGAAGAAGAAGAAGAAGAACAAGAAGAAGCAGAAGAAGAAGAAGAAGAAGAAGAAGAAGAAGAAGAAGAAGATGGCGACGCCGGCAGGAGGAGAACAATACTGATCACTATGACGGCTTTTGTTATAGGGAAGAAGAAGAAGAAGAAGAAGAAGAAGAAGAAGAAGAAGAAGAAGAAGAAGAAGAAGAAGAAGAAGAAGAAGAAGAAGAAGAAGAAGAGGATTATTCAAGAATACTTTATTATCTCAAACAGAGAAATTAAGAGGAGGAGGAGGAGAACAACAATAACAGCAACAGCAACAACAACAACAACAACAACAACAACAAACAAAGAAGAAGAAAGTTGCACTAACCTTCTTTGAAGGCAGTATAGTTGATTTTGCTCTTGCATTCCACCCACTTGAGCCTGAAGCGTTCATCGTACTTGTCAGTGATTCTCTTCCACCCTAACGCCAGCAGAGGGCCCTCCACCCTGGAGACACACAGACGAAACAGCACGCTAGATGAACTATTTTGTGAAACAACGGACAGTAAAAACTACAAAGCAAAACATGCATACCTGTTTTTCAAGGGACACTTTCACCTCGCACCCTCCGCAGATCCTTTTAACATTCACAGTGAATGCTGCCTCACTTGAAAAAAAAGCTTACCAAAAATAAATAAATAAAAGAAAACTCTTTCAAAAGTATGGTGGGTTTTTTTAATGAATAAATTGCGTAGTTTTTCTGTGCCTATTAATAGCAACATTCTGGAGCTACATACAGCAGCTACCAAAGGCGATAAGAGATAGAACCCGTAAAAACAATTGCTCGTAAGTTTTTTTTTGTTTTGATGAAATACTGTACCCTACCTATCCTATCCTATCCCGGAACTCGAAAGTCGTTGGGGCACCACAGATAATCGTTTAACCAGCGTACTCCATCTTTCTCTGTCCTCAGCAGCCGTCATGGCTTCGCTCAGTGTCAAGCCAGTCCATTCTCGAAGGTTGTCCTCTCACCTCTTTTCCTATCTCCCTCATCTTCTGCCTCCTTGCACCGTGCCTTGCAGGGTGGTCCTTGCAAGGCCTGATGCTCTGGTGACGTGGCCCACCCCAAACACCAAAGAGGCACATTCCAAGCCGCGTGGTTTGCTCAGAAATAGGGTCAAAGGTCACACGGCCGTACCGTTTTAAAAACAGGGGAAATCACTCCCAGTCAGGACCGAAATTGAAACTTCAAACCCTAGCGGTTGGTTTGAGCAACGTAAGGCAAATATTTAATAGTTGGCGCCTCGGGCGGTTGAGTTAGATCCTGTATCGGCCAGCGCCTGGAGTCGCCAAGTATGGCGAAATATGTGCGCTATACAAATCCTCAATAATAAATAAATAAATAAATCGTTTAATGTCATAGCAATGCGAATTTGAGGGTAAACCCGTTTTTGCCAACAGTAAACAAACCTTCCAATTGGGACCTTTAAAATAGGAGATCATTGAGGGGGTTTATTATTGAAAACAATAACAACAACAACAACACGACTAAAAGTAGGACGTTTACAGTTTCTCTTCTTTTCTTTTTTTTCGTCACAACCCCACCTCTCCTCTTGACCTCGCCCCATTCCCCCTCGTCTCTGTTCTCCACTCCTCCCCTCTTTTCCCCCACCCCTACCCTCACACAGAGTGCAAGCCCAAAGCGTAAAGCCAATGTTGTCCGTCCGACCAAATGAATTTATCGTGTTTTTGATTTCGTTTCTTAACTCTCAAGGTATAACTTCTCCCAAAATCCCTACCACCCCCCACACCCACCCCCACCCCCCACCTCACCACCCCAAAAAATTCCCTAAAAAAAACTTTTAAAAAACTTTATTTTTTTCGTTATCTATAACATGATCCCGCCATATTCACCACGCGCATACCTCTAATGTGTCTGTTTATGTGTGTGTGTGTGTGTGGGTGTGTGTGTGTGTGTGTGTGTGTGCGTACACATAAGCCTTGAAATGGGTGACTGACCTTGCTTTTTATGCAGAAAATGGGTGTTTGTATCAGTCACCCATAGTTTTCCAGCCACCCACTTTTTTCTAAGTGCGCGGGAGTGCTCTTTTAGTGCATGGGAGTGCAGTTGTAGTGCATGAGAGTGTTTTTAGTACATAGGAGTGCTCTATCCGGGACGGAGAAAATACAGTGAATTTTTGGAAAAGTTTGAAGCAAAATTCGACCTATTTCGTCGCCTATTAGAGACGATATAGGTCAACTTTCTAGAGAAGGGTTTGGGTAAGGGCTAGTTGCAGTGCTGCAACTAACCCTTGCCCTAACCCTTTTCCATCAAAAAATGACTTTCCGATTCCTACATTCTTAAATGAACCCATTTCTGATGTATTGCAAGTATGGGGGAGGGGGGGGGGGGTGGGGGGGGGGACGTGTGGGTGTGTATGTGTATGTGTGAAATATCAAATATATATCTATCTTTATAAAGATTGACAAAAAAGTGCGGGAATGAAAAAACTAGATGAGATGCTTAAAGACAGGCAAAGAAAAGATGTAAACCGGGAGAGACAAAATAATCAACTATATCAGCTCCTTTCAATCTATTTATCAAAGAAGTGGATGCGCAAATATTTGGAGGGTTGAGGGTTGGGAGTAGGAGGGGTGGGGGGGGGGTGGGAAGAGAAGGGATAACACAATGGTGGTGTATATGAAAATAAGATACTGTGGGAAATGAGTGAGAGGGGGCCTGGGGAGGAGGAACTGGGTGAGGTACATGACACGAGTTGATATTGATTGATTGATTGATTGTTGCTTTAGGTCCAGCGGACTCTTCCGAGCCAAATCAGGACCGGACAACCCCCGATCCGCATAAAAGATCTGCTGAAACAAACCTAGTGGGAAAACTGAATGCCCTCCACCGGCCAGTCACTTTACAATAAAGACATCCCACGCAGGGGACGGCTGAGGCTTTACCCCAACTAATCGAACCCCCGGTTACAAAAACAAAATAGAATACAAACATCATTATAAATTATCAACAAAACACATACATATAAAATGCCTATAATGCTAAATAATAACATCATAGGAAGCCCTAGTGACCACCCGGTAGAAAGCGTCCAATACTCCCAAGCTGATCCAACAGACCTCATACACAAACAAGGAGTCTTGTCCAGGAAGAGTTTTCAAGAAAAAAAGGTAGGTCATTGATCTAGCGAAGAAGAAGATAGTATAGCAGAGTGATAGGACAGAGCAGGAATGGGAAAGAGCAAATGAGGAAGACAGCGACAGTGGGAATTTAAAGCACTAAATTTCCAGAAAGTGGGGATACTATTTATACTGGAATTCCCGGCACTCCAACGGGGGTACTGTTGCCGCAGTGAATCGGTCATGCCTATAAAGGAAAGACAGGTTTTCAACTGGGGCTTTCACTTTTCCCTTTATAGGTTACAACAATCTACACTGGCAAGATTGCTCATGACCCCAAGGGGTCACGAGTTGATACAGTTTCTCAGGTTTGTGAGAGTTTGAGATGGGGTGTCGGATGATGATGGAAGGAAAAGGAAAAAGTGAAATGTAAGCCTTTGGTACAGTTGGATCAGAGCTAAAAATAGCCTGCTTGCCCCCCTCCCCTCCCCCCTCTCCTCGTCTCTCTCTCACTCATTCTCTCTCTCACTCACTCTCTCTTTCTAACTCATACACACGCCCCCCCCACCCCCATCCCCAAGCACACACACAGAGCCACACATGACAGCAAAAACAACAATGACATAAAAGAAAGAGAAGGAACGCACAAGTAATCAGTTCAATTTTTAATGCCTGCGAGAAACAGGACAGGTGATGAGCTTTTATGCTGCTCCCGCTGCTGTTTTATGCTGTTGCTACTGTTACTGCTGCTGCTGATGCTGCTATGATTACTGCTGCTGAGATTTGATGAAGACGACGGGAACTGATGATACTGCTGTGATAGCTACAATTTTAAACAACGTTACTGAGGTCAAGTACGGGTTTAATCAGGGGGGAAAAAAAGGTAGTGGGGTTTTTAAAAAAAATCTACGAATAAAAGAAATCTAAGAAAAGAAATCTAAAAAAATAAAAAACGTGAAAAGCCTCAAGTAGATTGAAGAGGTAGCGGGTAAATATCAGGACGTGTCATTCGGGGTAGATCTACCCGTTTCAAGCCGCTGCTCTTGTGACCAGTGTTGACAAAGAGGGCGTCAGCGTTTGCTGTGCAAACCCATCGCATGCGATGCACGTTCCACGGTCTGAGGCCTTCTCTCACCCCCCCCCCTCCCCTTCCCTCGCCTCTTTGGTCTTCCCTCTCTCATCCACCCGTCCCTTTTCTCTAGCTTACCCCTCTATTCCTCCGCCCCACCCAAACTCCCTCCATTCACCCGTCTCCCCTTATCAAACACGCACATACCCTTAACCTGTTCCCTTCCCTCTTCATCCTCCCGCATTAACACTTACCCTTGGCCTCCTCCTTTCTCTAGTAATATTACACTCTGTGGTCCCAGGTATTGACCCTCACCACTCTCCCTCAACACGCAAACACACACACACACTCACGCAAACACAAACACTCACTCACACACACGCAGGCACGCTCACATACCCATACCCATCCCTCTCTGACCACATCCTTCTCCTCCATTCAAGGTTCCTCTATTTCATAATTTTGTTTACAATCCAGCCCCGGTCGCCATCGATCCCCTCCCCTCTCTCTGTCTCTGTCTCTCTCTCTTTGTCTCTCTCTCTCTCTCTCTCTCTTTCTCTCTCTGTCTCTGTCTCTCTGTCTGTCTGTCTCTGTCTCTCTCTCTCTCTGTGTCTCTCTCTCTCTGTCTCTCTCTCAGATGAATGGATGATCATTGACGATTTGGGAGGCGGGGATAACCATCCCAGAAAAAAAAGGGGGGGGGATAGGAACTTAAAACAACACTGAACCACCAGAGCAATCGCACTGCTAAGATGGACAGTGAAAATTAGCCACTTCTAACTTGCCCAACACGGGATTCGAACCTGGGTCATCGGGGTGCCTACCGAACGCTCCACCACACAAGCTCTAGTGGGCACCCCTCCCTTCCCCCAATCTCTCTCTTTCTCTCTCCGAGCAGTTTCCCGGTTCTCTCTCTCTCTCTCTCTCTCTCTCTCTCTCTCTCTCTCTCTCTCTCTCTCTTTCCCCCACCCACTCCCCCAATCCGGCTGCTTAACCCGAAACAGGCGCGTTAAGAATTTTCCAACCTCACTCAATCCGTGTTGCAATCTCTCCCCCTTCACATACCCCCACCCCCACAACCACCCACCAACCCACCCCCTTTTTTTTCTTGTATCGTATCATAGATCATTTCCATCCTATTTATTTTTTTTAAATTATCGTATGAAAGCGACTTAACTGATGATGGGTCGATACAGATGGAAACTTTTAGTAAGTACTTTTTAAGGTGACGATTCAGCAGGGTGACAAAGACAACGGTTTGACGAGGGTGGGGTGGGGGGAGAGAGGGAGAGAGAGAGAGAGAGAGAAACTTTGAAACTTTTTTATTAGGGAGATTTTAGACTAATGATACAGTCTAATCTTCCATTCTGTCCCTTAAGAAAGTAACATAATAATAATAATAATTAACCTTTAACTTTAACTAGAGAGAGAGAGAGAGAGAGAGAGAGAGAGAGAGAGAGAGCCAGAGAGAAGAAAATAGAGAGAGTGAAAGAGACAGAGAAAGAGAGAGACAGATATGGGTGGGGAGGAGTGTGGGGTAGCGGGAGGATCTGGTGGCGACGGTGAATGAATAAATGAATAACGACTTATACAGCGCCTTCAGAACACACACAAAAATATAAGTATAATGCTGATTCTCATGATAATGAAAACACATAACAACAACGATGCTTATAAATACAATATAACACACAAACAAACACATGAATGAAAGAATTAATTAATGAATTAATCGAATGAATTAGTTAGTTATTGGTTGCTTACATGGTCTAGCGGATTGCAAAGAGCCGAATCAGGACCACAAAATCAGGACCACAACTTGGTTGAATGAAGAGATTCAATCCTGATTCGTAAAAACAAATCTGCTGAAACAATCCTAGCGGCAACATTGAAGACACTCCACCATCCGGTCACTTTACAATAAAAGCAGTCCACGCAGGGGACGCTGAGGCTATAGTCTAATTTATCGAAACCCCATTTACAAAACCAAAATATAATATAAACTTCAGTTTTTTAAAAAAATCAACAAAACACATACATATAAAGTGCCTGCATTGCTAAATAATAATATCATAGTGACCATTATGATATATATATTTTATTTTTTTTTTATCCTGCATACTTACAGAGCGACGCCATTGCCACCGCCGACGTAGAAGGTTGGGGTCATGTTGGAGGGGAGGCTGCAGGCGGGGAGCTTGGAGGTTTTACCCCCGGGTGTTTTTTTACCCCCACGCCTGCCCGACCTGCCTGCACCATCCCCTCCCACGCCGTCCCCGCCCGTTTCCTCCCCGCCTCCCTGCTCCGACTCTGAAGGATCTGTGGACACAAAAAACAGCTTTGCAGGTAAGAAGGGTACAGAGAAAAACATGAAGATCATTTTAGCTGAGGAAAATGATAGAGCAACTAATAATGTAACCACGTCACGACCTATACGATAAACTCTACCTTATCATCAACGGTAGGAATGTTGGTACATGTGTCAACGTTTATATATATGTCAATAAAATATATTTAAACAAAAAACATATAACACACCCGATCAAAGATTTACTCTGTGGGTTCGGGCAAATAGAATAGACCCAACGTTTCCCGGCGTGTCGTAAGAGGCGACTAACAGGGGTGATGTTAGCACGGCATCACTGGGCGAAAGTCTTCTACACAGAAGTCACCGGCCAGGGCGGAGGAACCTCACGTTACTACAGGTTCAACGACCACGTGCTCAGGGCCAAGGCGAGCCACACTGTATTCGTGGATTTCGGCTGTGGCCAACAGCCTGGAGAGGATTGGGCCCTGCCAGGTCTTTTTTGCCCAAGACACAACACATGATGAGGCTATCCACTAATTCCATGCCGGATCGGTCGTCGCCCGGAACAAGGACCGCGCCTTCCGTTGGCCACCAGGACGGAGGTGAAAAGTATGCTACTGATGGACAAATAGCAAGATCCGCACGAGAAACAACATCGTCATAGGAACCTGGAATGTCAGGACCCTAACTGCGGAAGGAAAATTAGAAGAACTGGCCCACGAGCTGGACCACTATCGATGGAACGTTCTAGGTATCAGCGAACTGCGCTGGAAAGGCCTAGGTGAAACAACGACTGACAAAGGCCACAAGCTCTATTTCAGCGGTAGAGATGACAGGCACGAACACGGCGTTGGATTCTTGGTCCACAAGAACATTCTAGCCACTGTCATGGGTTGCCGCCCAGTCTCCAGTAGACTCATTACCATCCGTCTGAGAGCAACCCCTTTCAACATTACCATCATCCAGGCCTATGCCCCAACATCAGACTATGAAGACAGCGAAGTGGAGGATTTTTATGAAAATATACAGGCGGTCCTTGACCAAGTGCCGAAGAAGGACATAGTCATAGTGCAAGGCGACTGGAATGCCAAGGTTGGCCAAGATGCGCACCACAACTGGGGAGACACATGTGGGACCCCACTGCAACAACGAGACAAATGACAGGGGTCTGAGGCTATTGGAGTTTGCCAGATACAACAATCTGGTACTGGCAAACACGCTTGGTCTCCACAAAAAATCCAGACGATGGACATGGCACAGTCCCGGCGGGGAACATCACAACCAGATCGACTACATCATGGTCAAGAAACGCTTCAGATCAAGCATCAACATTGGCAGGACACGCACTTTTCCAGGAGCAGACATTGGAAGTGACCACGATCTCGTGATGATGTCTTTCCGGCTCCATTTGAAGAGAGTAAATACAGCAAAGTGCACTAGGCTGAAGTTCGACCTGGACAAACTGCAAGACCCGGAGGTGGCAAAAATATTTCAGGCCACAATTGGAGGGAAATTTGCACCACTGCTTATTTTGGGGGCAGGCGAAGTAGATGTCAACACCATGACCAATACCTTCAACTCAGCTGTAACAGATGCCGCCACTGAGATCCTTGGCAAGCACCGACCAAAGAAGAAGCCGTGGATCACACCTGAACTTTTGGATCTGTGTGATAAACGAAGAGAGTTAAAAAAGAAAAAGAACACCTCACAGGGAGCTGATGTCTACCGAAAAATCAACAATGACATCCGAAAAGGCATGCGCACAGCAAAGGAGAACTGGATAGAAGATCAATGCCAGGAAATAGAGAACAATCTGAACAAGAACAACAGCAAGAAGGCCTACCAGACTGTGAAGCGGCTGACAAGTGTTAAACAGCCCAAAGTCTCCACTATCCAAAGCAAGTCTGGCATTTGCCTTACAGAAGAACAAGAAGTCTTGGACAGATGGACAGAGTACTGCTCTGACCTTTACAACCATACACCAAATGGAGACCCATCAGTTCTAGCATGTCCCGAGAGCAGAGAAGAAGAAGAAATCCTCCCAATTCTCCGGGAAGAAGTTGAGGCAGCAGTGCAATCGCTGAAGAAAGGGAAGTCAGCGGGAGTGGACAACATACCAGCGGAACTGCTACAAGCAGGAGGAGAAGCGATGACTGATGCTCTCACCATTATCTGTAACAAGATCTGGCAGAGTGGGGAATGGCCTACACCATGGACCCAGTCGCTTGTCATCACTCTTCCCAAAAAAGGTAACCTTCAGGAGTGTGAAAATTACCGCACCATCAGCCTCATCAGCCATCCCAGCAAGGTCCTCCTGAAAATAATACTCAACAGGTTGAAACCACAAGCTGAACAAATCATAGCTGAAGAACAAGCAGGATTCATGGCAGGGCGAAGTACCACTGAACAGATTTTCAACCTCAGAATAATCTGTGAGAAATACCTACAGCACCAACAACATCTATATCATGTGTTCATAGATTTCAAGAAGGCATTTGACCGAGTCTGGCATGCAGCTCTATGGGCAACCATGAAAGTGTACAACATCAGCCCTAAAATTATAGAAGTCATCAAAAGCCTGTATGACAAGGCTACCAGTGCAGTCCTCCATAACCGCGTCATCGGGAACTGGTTCAGAACAACAATCGGTGTGCGTCAAGGATGCCTACTCTCTCCAACACTCTTCAACATCTTCCTAGAGCGCATCATGTCAGATGCTCTTGCAGATCACGAAGGCACAGTCAGCATAGGGGGCAGAGCAATCTCCAATCTTCGTTTTGCGGATGATATTGATGGATTGGCTGGAGAGGAACAAGAACTTGAACAGCTTGTACAGAGGCTTGACACCACCTCCAGAGCTTATGGAATGGAAATAAGTGCAGAGAAGACCAAAATGATGACCAACAACACCAATGGCATCAACACGGACATCAAAGTACAAGGCCAATCCCTCAACACAGTGCACAGCTTCAAATATTTAGGAGCCATTGTGTCAGACAATGGGTCTCGACAGGAAGTCCTCTCCAGGATCGCACAAACAACTGCTGCCCTGACAAGGTTGAAGCCCATTTGGAAAGACAGAACCATCAGTCTACATTCCAAAGTAAGACTGCTGCGCTCTCTGGTCATCTCCATCTTCCTATATGCTTGCGAAGCATGGACCCTCACAGCAGATCTCCAACGAAGAATACAAAGCATGGAGATGAGGTGCTACAGAAGACTTCTGTGCATTTCCTATACCCAACACATCACCAACGACGAAGTCCGACAGACCATCACACAAGCCATTGGACAACACGATGACCTGCTCACAGTGGTGAAGAAACGGAAACTCCGATGGTATGGCCACGTCACCAGATCATCAGGCCTTGCAAAGACCATTCTGCAAGGCACAGTGCAAGGAGGTAGAAGAAGGGGGAGACCGAAAAAGAGGTGGGAGGACAACATTCGAGAATGGACTGGTTTGACACTGAGTGAAGCCATGAGGGCTGCTGAGGACAGAGAAAGATGGAGTATGCTGGTTAGACGATCATCTGTGGTGCCCCTACGACCTTCGGGTTATGGGACAGGATAGGATAGGATAGGATCAAAGATCAAGTTACAGAGACCTGTGTAGAGCTCTCTCTCTCTCATTCTCTCTCTCTTCCCTCCCCCCCCCCCTTCATACATATCCACATATAAACAAGCACCCTTATTCCACAGCGAGAAGCTTGTTGTTGTTGTTGCATCAATTTTTATTCATCAGATTAACATAAGTTGTACTGATAAAGGTTTTTATCTATGTTTTTATCCAAAATGTTACACTCGGTTTGATGATGGTGTTTTTCTTTATCAGTATCTGATTCAGCCCCGATGCTTGAATTCCTGATAGTTGTGTAACTCAGATTCGTTTATTCACGCAACCCGCTCAAGCAGCATACAAGTCACTAAGTCGACGTATGAAGTTTTCCACTTTTATTCAGCACACATCAACAACTGCATACAATTCTCAACTCAACTCAACAACTTTCACAGCAACTCTTCTTTTAAAATGATTCTATGAAAGCGACTTAACTTCCACAGCGAGAAGCAAAATTGGTAGTTCAGTCAGGAAGTTTGGGAAACTTAAAACAAACTGTATAATTTCTAAATGTCCCACATCAAGACAAACTGTATAATTTCTAAATGTCCCACATCAAGACAAACTGTATAATTTCTAAATGTCCCACATCAAGACAAACTGTATAATTTCTAAATGTCCCACATCAAGACAAACTGTATAATTTCTAAATGTCCCACATCAAGACAAACTGTATAATTTCTAAATGTCCCACATCAAGACAAACTGTATAATTTCTAAATGTCCCACATCAAGACAAACTGTATAATTTCTAAATGGCCCACATCAAGACAAACTGTATAATTTCTAAATGTCCCACATCAAGACAAACTGTATAATTTCTAAATGCCCCACATCAAGACAAACTGTATAATTTCTAAATGTCCCACCTCAAGACAAACTGTATAATTTCTAAATGTCCCACATCAAGATAAACCGAAAAGGAGGGAAAGGAAGGAAAGAAAAGTAAAAAGATGACCACAACGACGATGACGACGGCGAAGACGACGACGCTGCTACTGCTGTTGAATTGTACAGGAAAGGAAAGGAAAGAAAGACGATGACGACGGTGATGACTATGATGATGATGATGACAATGATGATAATGATGACGATACTGCTGCTGCTGTCTTGTACATGTATACAAGAAAGGAAATAAAACGAAAGGCAAGTACAGAAAGAAATAAAGAAAGAAAGACGACGATGATGATGACGATGATGATGAGGTCGGTGATGATGAGAGGATGGCGATGCTGCAGCTGCTACAGCAAAGAAAGACGACGACGACGACGAAGATGATGATGAAAATGTTGATGATGATGGTAATGACGATGCTGCTGCTGCTGACTTGTGCGGAAAGGAAGGTACGCAATGAAAGGAAGAACGCAAGACGACGACGACGATGATGATGATGACGATGATGATGCTGCTGATGATGGTGATGGCTTGTACAGCGCACTTTGACGTGAAGTCCATGCTGTCGGCTTGTGAAAACCTAGTGGATAAGAACAGGGGCCCCGCTGTGACAACAAGATAAACAAAAGAAGTGTTTGTGCTGTGCTCCTCTTGACGACTACAGTAAACAACATCCATCAATACTGACATGGATTGTTTAGCACAAAGCTGAGGCTTTGGAATAGCTCGGGAGTACTTTTTGCACGCCCGCGCGCTCACACACACCACACACACACACACCAAAAAAGAGAGAGAGAGAGCAGAAGAGAGAGAGAGAGAGAGAGAGAGAGAGAGAGAGAGAGAGAGAGAGCAGAGAAGAGAAGATGCTCTTTCGACAATTTATTCACATTTCGGTCAGGAGGGAGGAGAGACTTTGGACTTTAAACGTTTATTGCAATTACAACATGTTACAAGGATAATAATTTTAAGCTTACAGCTTATTCTTACAATGTCCTTGTTTCAGGCGCCCACTCAAGCATAATACATTTATACAATCAATTAAACCTGCCACATGTTACATATATAAAAGTAAAACTATAATAATTTCAAAACAAGAACTTTTAACATATCTAAACGTCATCTGAACAATATAATATTATACCATTGTAATATGGTGACCTGTGGGTAGAAAAATTATGAATTTAAAATATGGTTAAAAAGCATTAATTTAAATGATTTGATTGTTTTGTTTTGTTTAATGATCGGAGGAAGTTCATTCCATAAAGACGGTGCTCTGAACCCAAAACTAGTCTTGAGAGAGAGAGAGAGTGATAGTTAGAGAAAATTGTGACAATTTGATTGTTTAATGTCTTTAGCAACACACCCTTCAGACAGGGTTTAAAACAATTTACCAAACATTTTAAGAACATTTCAACTTTTATAATAATTCGCTAATGTTAATTGTTAAAATATTAATTTTAGAGAGAGAGAGAGAGAGAGAGAGAGAGAGAGAGAGAGAGAGAGTGATAGTTAGAGAAAATTGTGACAATTTGATTGTTTAATGTCTTTAGCAACACACCCTTCAGACAGGGTTTAAAAACAATTTACCAAACATTTTAAGAACATTTCAACTTTTTATAATAATTCGCTAATGTTAATTGTTAAAATATTAATTTTAGAGAGAGAGAGAGAGAGAGAGAGAGAGAAGAGAGAGAGAGAGAGAGAGAGAGAGAGAGAGAGAGAGAGAGAGAGAGAGCAAAGAAAACTCTAATACAGTGGAACCTCCGGTATACGACCGTCCAAAATCTCAGATAAAAACGGTCTTATAATAGCGGTGGTCTTATACCGGAAACAAAGGGTGGGGTGGGGGGGGGGGGAGTGAGGTCAGGCTCGGAGGGGTATGTAGTCATAATTTTCACACTCACCAGCATGTATTCTCTGACAAAGGAAACTGTAAAACATGTTTCATTTTCAGCTTTGTCTTTTATTCACAACTTCAAACATAAAAAAACAGTGGAACCACTGCCAGACGCGTTCATCCAAGTCTGTCAGTGCAGAAGCTCTCAGTTTCGATGTTTCCCTTTTCGCCACTTTCTCCACTCTCCCATCGTAGTTTCACAGATTCCTTATCCTTTATGATGAGCTGAATTTGGGTCTTCCCAACGTCTAAACTTCTTGCAATAGACAAACAACTCTCCCCATTTTCACTTCTTTCAATCACTTTCATTCTCTCTGCCAAACTCAAAACGTTCCTCTTGCGCGACGCCATTTTGACAAGCCAGTGTAGACGAGTAATGTCCCTTATTTGCGAACCGGAAATAGCAGACAACAGCAGGTGTACACTAACATGAGAGAAAAAACGAAAGGTACAGACAACAAATTAACTGATCTCTCTTATAAATTGCCCTAAGACGGTCGTATAAAGGGCTTAAGACACGGTCGCTGGTCGCATAAACGAGGTTGTCGCATACCAGAGGTCATTTATTATTGGAAGTGAATCCGTCAGAAGTTTTCAGGTCACATAACGGAGGGAGTCGTATACCAGAGACGGATACCGGAGGTTCCACTGTACTACACAGCGACCACCTCCACCTCCAGCCCACCCAACTTCTCCTTCCTCCCCCACTTCCTGCATGTGAAGCGCGTTTTAAATCAAAACACTCATTGACTCACGTGATAATACCCACTTCACAAAGCTCATTTCTCATTTTCTCTGCCCAGCGGACAAAAATCAACAACGGCAACAACTCGTTACAATTAGTTCTAAATTCTATTAAAATGCCACCCCATGGCTAATAAAATGCTACAAGACTGGCGATAGATCCACCAAAAAAAAAGGAAAAAAAATCGTAGTTGTTTCACCTAGAGAAGTGGAAATGGAGTAAAAATGACAGCATCTCATCGCATATATATAATCCTTATCAGATTCTATCCTCCGGGAATCGGGGATTAGATAGGAAAGACCCATCTCCCATTCTCTGTTACATTACATTACATTATTATTGCTTTAGGTCCAGCGGACTCTTCCGAGCCAAATCAGGACCGGACAACCCCCGATCCGCATAAAAGATCTGCTGAAACCACCCTAGTGGTAAAACCGAAAGCTCTCCACCAGCCAGTCACTTTACAATAAAGACATCCCACGCAGGGGACGGCTGAGGCTTCACCCCAACTTATCGAACCCCCGTTTACAAAAACAAAATAGAATACAAACATCATTATAAATTATTAACAAAACACATACACATAAAATGCCTACATTGCTAAATAATAACATCATAGGGAGCCCTAGTGACCACCTGGCAGAGAGCGTCCAATATTCCCAAGCTGATCCAACAGACCCCATACACAAACAAGGAGTCTTGTCCCGGAAGAGTTTTCAAGAAAGAAGGTAAGAGACTGGTCTAGCGAAGAAGACGATAGTATAGCAGATTGATAGAAAAGAGCAGGAATGAGAAAGAGCAAATGAGAAAGACAGCGACAGTGGGAATTTAAAGCACTAAATTTTCAGAAAGTGGGGATACTATTTATACTGAAACCCCCGGCACCCCAACGGGGGTCATTCTCTGTTACCAGTGTTTATTCCAGTGTGTGGAATTCTTTGTGCCATGTAAGAGACACAGATGGTCATTTCGATTTTGGTGCCACCTCGTTAAAGCTTGCTGCGCTCCCTTGTCATCTCCATCTTCCTATACGCACGCTTGCCAAACATGGACCTTCACAGCAGATCTACAACGAAGAATACAAAGCACGAAGATGAGGTGCTACAGAAGACTTCTGGACATTTCCTATTCCCTGGACATCACCAACAACGAAGTCCACACGCTATTGGACAACAGGATGACATGTTCACAGTGGTGAAGAAACGGAAACTCCGAGGGTATGGCCACGTCACCAGAGTATCAAGCCGTGCCAAAAAAAACCATCCTGCAAGGCACGGAGCAAGGAGGCAGAAGAAGAGGGAGATAGAAAAAGAGGTGGGAGGACAGCATTCGAGAATGGACTGGTTTGACACTGAACAAAGCCACGAGGGTTGCTGAGAACAGAGAAAGATAGAGTACGCTGGTTAAACGATCATCTGTTGTGCCCCAACGACCTTTGAGTTACGGTATAGGATAGGATAGGATAGGATAGGTTAGTATTTATTCGAGTGTGTGTAATTAATTGTGCCATATAATAGATATAGATGGCCATTTCGCCTGTGTTGTCACCTCGTTAAAGTCCTTACAATCTGATAAGGATTATTTATATCCACGATGCTATCAATAACCTCCAGCACCATCTCTTCAGGCGAAGGCACTTGTATCACTTCGTGTTCTACACAGACCTTTTGGCACCCTATGCATACTTCATGCGAAGGTGAGACTAGTCGAGGCTCACTAGTGGAGAGGACAACGTAAGCATGTCCTAGTCTCAGCTACGCAGTGTTCAAGAGTATCCGTTGTGTGGTAATAAAAAAAAAGAAAAAAAGGCTTCAAGCAGTACAGAGAGGGTAACACGAGGTGAAGCAGCACGCTCTTGTGTGTTAAGTAAACTTACGACAACAAAAGCATACAAATCAAACCAAAACACAACAGAGCAGCAGCAGCAGCAACAACAACAACAACAACAATAACAACAACAACAGCAACAGCAATTACAACAATAACAACACAGTTGTGTCATCTAGGTTACTAGATTGATGAAAATGCTGGAGGAACAACAACAACAACAACAACAACGGTCAATCTTGTTCTTAGTGTTACTAGATCAATTGATGAAACATGGTTGGGGAAAGTAATGCTAATCCAACAGAGGGCATTAGACTTTCGTTCTATGGTGAACACCACAGGGTCATTACACAAGACTAGTTGGGTTCAAATAGGGGATCTTCCATAGCAAAGCGGTAGACAACACAAAGCCATACATAGACAGAAGGAAGCCAACAGCGGGGAAACAAATGCGCTGCTTAATTAAACGGTTTATTCCCAAAAGCCCGTACGAACCAACATGTTTTGATGGAAACGATATATGCCTATGACAGATGAAAGTTCTGCAGTTATTATAAAAAAAAAAAAGAAAAAAAAAGGCCTATATTCTAGTGATACAAGGGGAGATAAACGGCTCATTCGTTTCGCCGCTGTTGGCTCCCTTCTATCATAATTATATGCAATGCTGTGTGTTGTCTAACGCTGTGCTATTGAGTATCCGCTATCGAGGCCCAGCTCGTATAATACCCTTGTGCTGAAAGCAGAAAGCAGTGCACAATATTGAAGAAGAAAAAAATCTAACATTTGTAGTAAGCATTAAATAATTGTACCAATACTCAACTGTTTGAATCATCTGAGGTGTTCACTGGCGAGTCTTTGTTATTATCTTTCCTTGGCTTGGGGTCCGCTTGGTTCGCTACCTTACTCTGATGTTTGCACAACTTTCCCGAGTCTTGGCTCTGGCTTGTTCTTTGGATTGGAGTTAGCTTAGAAGAGGCCGAGCTGAAATTTGTATTCTTTGGCGCATGCTGCATGACAATTTTTTGTGATTCCTTGTTCATGGAAGGGTAAGTCTTGGATTTGTGAATGGAATTTGTTGAGGAGGTCGACGACGCTCCTTCCTTCTGTTGCAGCTCTGTGGAGTTTGCAGTAGACGGGTTGTTCGTCGATGATACTGTAATGTCTGGATATGCACTACTACTGGAGGAAGTTTTCGCTGACTGTTGTTGTTTCGACATTTTCTCGTCTGGTGGCACACGGTTGCTTCCCGTTAAAATAGAGTTCTGGGAATTAGCATCACTTATCTTCTGCTTCGTCGTTTCTTCCTTACTCTTCTCAATGCCATTGCTACAAGCCTGGGTGGGATTCTCGTTTCCCTTGTCCCGCTCACTTACATGCCTTTCTTTGCTTTTAGGTAGAAAGGAGCTGGCACGGCTATAGGGTGAAGATTTGAAGTGGCTGGAAAAAGTTTTCGCTGGCTTTATCGCGTCTTTGCCATCGGGGACGCCGCGCTGCAGACTCTGCTCCGTTGGAGGCGAATTGTTGTGATGAGTTGACATACGAATTTTGGCCGAGTCCTCTTGTCCACTTGCATCATTTTCACCGTTCTGCGATCTTTGTCCTGGAGACGAACTATCCAGTGAATTACTTTGACCCTTACTGTTCTCTGGGCTATGGCCCTGATTCGGCGGCAGCGAACCGTTCTTTCGATTCGCGCCCATGTTGGAATTACTCATGGCCGTCGCTTTGATAGAGTCATCCCTTCTTGCGGCCAGCTTTGTGAGGTTCCGGGGGCTTGATCCGTAAAGCGATCCGTGTCCGTCGAGTAGTGCTTTCCTAATTTGTTGATGTCTTTGAAAAGCTGGCAAGGCACACACGAAGGAACAGTCGTAAGGGTCATTGTACCGTATTTTATCTAAATGCGCACATGTTGCGCCTCCAATAACTAACAAGATGCGTGCGCATTACACATTCTTGTATTATTATTAAAATATAATTGTTCATTCTTGTATTATTATTAAACTATAATCATTTACTAGGCCGAATTAAGATATAATGAATCCTACTCGATTTATTATTTATTTATTTATTTATTTAATTTAACGTCTATTCACATCTGTGATATTAGACAACATATTAAATTAGAAACAGAGTAACTTAAAATTAAAATAAAGAAGTTAATATGAACAACAATTAATATAATTTATAATCGATTTATTAACTCTACTGACTAATTACACTTTTTTTTTTAAAAATCGAAATGCTATTATCTCCCCTGACTGCTTATATCTGTGTAGAAAAAAATTGGTGTCGACTTGTTATTATCTCCCCTGACTGCTTATATTTTTTTGTATAAAACTTTTGTTATCAACGTGCTATTATCTCCCATGACTGCTTACATTTCTATAGGAAACTGTTGTTACTGACATGCTACTATCTATCTCCCCTAACAGTTTATATTTTTTGTAGATTTGTATTTTCTTATCGACATGCTATAATCTCCCCTTAATGCTAACATTTCTGCGATTTTTTATTTTAAAATCGACATGCTAAAAGTTACCAGCGACTAAGAATGTTAGTGCCCTAATGATGTTGCGTCCCGATAAAATTGAACAAAATCGCATTGTCTGATACTGTGATAGTATACGACTGTCTCTGGAATAATGTATTAGGTTGATACGCTATGCAGTGGCGTTACATATGAACAGCGAATTTCATTCCTTTACAATTTTCATGAAAAAAAGCTTTACATCTCAATGGAATACGCCCCGGAGTATAGGAACCGTCAAAATCCTCTCCCTCCACCCCCAATAATAATAATAATAATAATAATAATAATAATAATAATAATAATAATAATAATAATAATAATAATAAAATAAAGAGGAAATGATACATCGCACTGAGATACACGCTGGATCACAGGCGCTTGTAGTTAGACACCAAGACAAAGTACAGGCTATGTCCAGTCGCAGTTAGGGTATGACTGTCCAAGCTATACCTTTGTCCCTTGTTTATCGCTACAAGTGCCTGCGTGATGGATACAGTAATACATGTATAAACAAACAAACAAACAAAGCCAAACACACCGCAAGTAAGCATCATTACCAATAATAACGGTGTACAGGCATTCACACAAAAGCTGTGTAAAATACCCAAAACGTCCATGTAAAGCTTCATACGAACAATACAAATTAATAATAATTTTAAAATAATAATAATAATAATAATAATAACAATAACAATAACAATAATAATAATAATAATAATAATAATAATAACAATAACAATAATAATAATAATAATAATAATAATAATAATAATAATAATAATAATAACAATAATAATAATAATAATAATAATAATAATAAAATTAATAATTAAAAATATTATAATAATAATAATAATAATAAGAAGAAGA
>CM072524.1:49206243-49311243 GCA_036898135.1 Oncomelania hupensis
ATATTGAAACCAAATGACAGACACGACAACGCTTCCACTGTGGCCAGTCAATGCAGCCTACAGACAGCAAACCGAACAGCAACTTGACAATATTTACAATGAATACTGTACTGTACTCGTCTGCAACAAAATGCAAGAGCCCTTTAGGAACCAGAAACAAGGCCAAGATCACTATTGCAGTATGGAGTATCAGTGGCTGCTTAGAAATCCAATCTTTAGGCCTGACCTCCAGTGAATTAGGGAGTGGAAGGTGGGAGGTGGGAGTAGGAAGGGCGGGAGGGGGTGGAAGGAGGAACAATACTGATTATCAGAGATTTACAATAGTACTGGTCACCGCTGAAAGCATGTTTTATGTGTGGAAATGCTTATGCGTTTAATACATAACCATCAATGTATTCGTGCATCATGACCGCTTCAAGACAAGGCTTTGATAGGAAATTGACAACGTGGTAGATAGGACATTGACAGCATGGTGGTAAGAGGGAGGTTGATTCAATAGCAATGTTAACGTAGCATAACATAGTATAGCGCAGTGTGGCATATGATATAGGCTTAACTAGAAGTGCAAAGGCCATATGACTCACATGCTCCTTATAGAACGCGCAATATTTAACATGAAGGTGACCGATGAGTGCCCAGAAAAAAGAAGAAAAAAAAAAGAAAATGAACAGTGGCATTAAAATGCAAAGTAATACCGACTTTGATCTTTCTATGCTCTTGGCCTTGAGATAACCAAATAGACTCATGTACTATCAAATAAACTACAGCAAAAGTTGTATGGTGCCGATGACCATGACCTTCTGTGACGTTTACCTTGGGATGACCTTGACCTTCACGTGACCTCTCATGCTTGTCTGATCAAATATCCCAATGTTGTTGCATACTATGGGTTAAATAAACAGCTATTCCACTGTTTTTTTACATATTCTGCAAAGCCTAAAATTACCTTGACCTTCAAGATCAAGGAAAAAGCATAAAAAAATATGAAAGATCAATCAATCATCTCTAAATACAACATATATATTTATAGCTCTCCTAGTTTAGGGTTGGTAACTTCAAAGTACCTATACTAACCGACTTTGGACAGCTCCAGTGATCTTGACTTTGGAGTGAAGTGGACCAAATGTGTATAGTATGTGTGTATGATTGCTATCTGTCATGCATCAAAGAATCATAAGTTCAATATTAATAACCTAGGGAAAAAGTAAAATTTTGTGCAAAATAATTATTGTCATTTTTTAAAACTAAAATTTGTTGACCCAGTGACATTGACCTTGAAGTGGAGTCATTCATTCACTGATCATTTATTAGGTCTGATGGGTATACACCATCTTACCAAGGTTAGTTGTGATAGTTGAAATAGGTTCTGACATATTAATCCACTTGCAAGGATTGGAAGACATCGGACGGCGAACAGACAGATGGACGAACGGACACCCCCCCCCCCACTCTCCTACCTCCACAAATTTGTAATGCCATTTTTGGATTATTTAGGACTCTGCTCGCACCTATTTGCAAAAATAAGGATTATTTTGGTTTTTTTGGGGGGAGGGGCTGGGTGGGGGTGGTGGGAAGGGGGTGAGATATAGACCCACATTGCTATGCCTGGAGACAAAAAGGTCTTTGGCCCTCAAGATAAGTTACTTTGTTTGACTTTAAAGACTTATGATGTAATGACGCATTGTTATCAGGCATCGGGATAGTCTACAAAATGACTCGTATTAAAAAATAGACTCCTAAGTCTAGAGTTAGAGATCTATCCAAGGCCAATTTCTGTGTAACAACAGACGGAGGAATATCGATTGCTGAACCTGTCAGGTTTAGGCTTCAAGTGTGTTCAGGGCAGACAGGCCTATGGTACACAATCCGCGTAGATCGGATCAATTGTTTCAAGGATTTATGAAGTGAAGAGAGAAAGAGTGAGGTTGTTTTAACTGAAATACCGAGTCCCAGGGAGAGCTATCCGTTTTAGGGCTTCAACGGACTTTTAGTACACTTTATACTCGGCGTGGTCTCATCGTTTCAATCGTTTACTACTACTACTACTACTACTACTACTACTACTACTACTACTACTACTACTACTACTACTACTACTACTACTACTACTACTACTACTACTTCTACCACTACTACTACTACTACCACGACTACTACTACTACTACTACTACCACTACTACTACTAATTTAAAAAACAAGACCATAGGAGAGTGGAAGGGGTGTGTTTAGCATTAAGTGTGGGTGGGGGTGGATAGGGGTGGATGAGAGGGCTGACAGGGGTGGATGAGAGGGCTGACAGGGGTGGATGAGAGGGCTGACAGGGGTGGATGAGAGGGCTGACAGGGGTGGATGGGAGGGCTGACAGGGGTATCAGAGTGCGTATGGAAAGAAACGCCCCATTCACAGCAAGAAAAGACGAATTTTCGTGCGTTTGTGTGTGTATGTGTGTGTTTGTACTAAAGAATACTTTGGACGTTAACTCAAAACAAACCAATTCATTCTATTCTGAATTGCAAGAGCATTTAAAACTTAATACATTTAAAACAAATTATTGAAGACATTATATTTATATATATATATATATACACACTGACATTGTAATGCCCTGAAGAAGGTTATTAAAACCGAAAATTTGGCAATTCAAATTGAGTGGATAACATGTTGTCGTTTTAAAAGTGTTTTATGTTATGTGCTATTCTTCTTTTATTAGAAGACAAACATACGACTTTGTGGTGGTGTGGTGCAAGCAGCTGGGTTGATGATATACTAATTATATATATATATATATATATATATATTATATATATACAGAGCTGCCAACCCCTAAAAAAAATTTCAGTAGCAAACAAAGAAAAATATCAGTAGTTTCAGCTCAATTTCAGTAGCAAATGTACGAACAAGAATTTTCACATGATAAAATGAGCATTATTTAAAATGTTGATATTAGCTTAAATAAAAACCAAACACCAACACAAAAAGCATTAACTTTCAAATATTTATTTTTAAAATGATAGAAATGTTCCTGAAAAAAAAAACAGTTTTAACATTTTGTTCGGAAAAGCTAACCCAATGGCTCACTACATGTACTAATGGCATGGATACTGCATTGGTTTAAAACCAAATTGTTAAAGCTGCTATTTATATTTAAAAAAAAAAAAAAACATTGTCAGTTATAGGTTCACAGGCATAGACATGTTAGGGCTTTTCTTCTGCTAGGGCAGAAACAGTTGCCCTCTTGCATCTCTGTAGCAGCTCTACTGGCAAATCTGCCCGGTAGCAAGGGCGTCCCTGGAACTTTGACTTGAGGACTAGCAAGGCTTCAGTCTGCTCTGCGCCAAGGGATGGTCTGAACACTGTTCTGTTCTTTCGAACCTGGCTAAAGATCCTTTCACAGGCTGCATTACTGACAGGAATCAAAAGGATGCTCATGACATGACTGTGGTCTCTCTCTCTCTCTCTCTCAGTCTACCGCGCAGTGGCTGCTGAGCTAAAAATAGCGCACACGCAAAGCGCTATACGAAAGTCTATGATATTGACGAAAGCCTAGTAGGCCTACGTCTCTCGCGGCTTTGTTTCGATACTTGTAAAAAAATAGGTATGCTTTGAAATTTTTCTTCCGTAGTATTTCTTGAAATGGCGTAGTTGCGGAATTAAAGAACATTTTCCGGAGAAACTACGGACGTTCCGTAGGGGTTGGCAGCTCTGTATATATATATATATATATATATATATATATATATATATATATATATATATATATATATATATATATATATATATATATATATATATATGCGTGTGTGTGTGTGTGTGTGTGGGTGTGCGCGCGCGCGTGTGTGTGTGTGTGTCAAAAAACAACAACATATATATACGTGTTAGCTTTACAACCTGAAGCGACACTTCATTGGTTTATCTGGTTGAGGTAGGCAAAACTCACCGACGCCTAGCGACGGTCATACGCTACAAGCAGACCACAGATCACCCGACACAAAACCCGTCAAAGTTCATCTTTAAGTCTGTACAGCAGACAACCCATTATATATAGAACCATTTCAAGAACTATCTCCTTGACACAATAACAACCCAGAGCGTACGTCGGGGTTGGGTGAAGAGTATTAGGTGTGGGTTAACCTCGTAGACATAACAAGTGAGTAGGCCTATCTCTATCTGAGTGAGGCGCAGAAAGGGATTGGGGGTGGGTGAGGGTAGGTCCTTTTGACACTTGTATTGCATGCCTGCATACTGACCTCGGCTCTCCGAAGCGAAAATATTTGTTAATATGTTATCGTTCATAACATCTGAAGACTGTATGCGCTATCTCGAAAGCCACCCTAACAAAAGCGCATTTCGACCTCAAATCTTTAGATGACGCAAACCTGTTCCTCATTACTTATCCTCCTCTATTTCGCTGTTAGTAAATTTAACATTAATATACCTCTGTCCGAAGACCCTCATTACCTCATTATTTAAGAGAAATATTGTGTGCAATGTTGTCCTTTCAAAAAAATGTTTCGGTAAAAGACTGTCTTAATTGGAAGGAGGTTCACGAATCATTTGCTTTTTTTCCAAGTTTTCAGATCCCGAACTCAAGTTTTTGAACATTTGTGTATGTGTGTGTGTGTGTATGTTTCCGTGTATATGCGTGCGTACGTGTGTATGTCCAAAATGTTCAGGAACCTAGGCTTGGGATCAAAGAACCTCGAGAAACAAAAAAGGTTCGTAAACCTTCCCGAACCTTCTAATTAAGACAGGCCTTTATATTAACTTCAAGTCGCTCTAGACTATCCCAACAGCAAGGTGACCTCAGCCAAATAGAGTTTGGGAGGGTACTGGGGGTGGAAGTTGGGTGGGAGGGTGGAATAAATAAGGTTAATTTCCTGACAGTTTTCTACAGTTTTCTTCAATAACTCAGGCGGCAGAAGTAGTATTAATCTTAAAGCCGCTCTACCAAGAAAGCGATTGAATTCGAAATGAAATTGTTTCCCCCTATGCATTTGGGCCATTCTGTGATTCAGTATTGTTTCTCATGTGGTATTCCTTTTCTGTTGAACGTATAATGACTATAACTGAAAGACAATAATTTAAGTGTACTATTTTACATTTAGAGAGAAAAGAAAAAGAAAAAGAAGATAAGATAAGAATATTTATTTACCAAGTAAAAAAAAAAAACGTTACAAGGATTTTGGACCCAACAGAACAAGAAATAAATTGCTATAATCGATCCCATCTCTTCTGTTTTTAGTCCAAGGAACAGTTTCTGAGTCTATAAGAACTGAAACAGCAATATATAAGAACTGAAACATCGGTGATTTCTCGTGATAGGTTTAACATCCAATCCCATTTCTAAAGCGAGGCTACTCACTCCATGTACTGTGCATGCACTATTCTTTCCGTTTACCTCCCCTATGTATGTGATAATGCCTTTAACATGAGCGACTTAAATCGCTTTACCAATGCATTGTGTGTAAAATGTTTTAAATACATTAGAACATTCTGCCTGTCCTTATTTCTGCTATCCGTTTGTTTATTTATTACATTCATTCGTCTTTCTATAGCTAGAATCCCTTTGAAAGTGTTAACTATTGATACTAACAGATCATAGAATATACACATTGACTGTTGTGCTACCAAGAACCCACTGCAAATGAGTGTCCATCTATGGAACATTTCTCAAATCATTTACTACAGTCTCGTTTTGGCACACTTTTTGAACGGCAAATACGCTTATCAAAGCTGTACCATATAATTATTGAACAATAACATTTAAAATGTTAGCGTTTTCGTTTTAAAAACAAGAGCTTTTAAGCATTTGCTAGTGTTCAGGCTTCATAGTAAACTGCACATGCTTTGCGCAGAGGCTCTATTAAACGAGAAATGACCAAAGCGACTTTTAGTCTTTCATTTGTTTAAGGCAGAACTGTACAAACTGTACCAACTGCCCCCTCTCCTACCCCCCCCCACCCCCCTTCCCAAACTAGAGACTGGTATTTGCTGGTCTGTTTGTTTTGTGCCTTTATATAGAAGCTCTATAACACATCAAGTACCGACTAACCAAACATACGATGCAGTGTATTCATAATTTACTGGTCTAAAACGGTGTCTGCATTACACCGCTGCTCTCCTCTCTGGATTTTCTCAGAAGCTCTGTAAAACTGAAGAACCGACATACCCCTAAACCAATTCCCCAACCCCAACCCACCCCACAAAACAAACAATCATAAAATAAAAACAAATTACCAAATGTACATCGGGAACTAGGGGTTTTTGTTTAGTAGGGCTGTGTATTTGTAAACTGTTGTCTTCAATATCTTAATACTAAGTCTTGATTTATTTGTTAGTTCTTATATAGCGCTTTTTCAGCTCAAGAGCTGCTCAAGGCGCTGGCATATACAGGATCTAACTCAAGCAGCTCAAGGCGCCCACTTGCAACCTTTGGGCGCATGGTGTGACGCCCAAACGACTGAGCACAATCCTGGGTGACAGGGTATGGTTAGGAGGGACCTAGTGCGCGATGAGTGTATTTGTGTAGCCGGCACTCACACATCTAGCGTCATGAGCGTCAGGATCTTTAAAGTCCATGCGATGGAATGCGTGCGTGCACAGAGGAGACCTCGGTTTATACTCTCATCTGAAGGATGCAAGCAAACATCACTGGGGCAATGGGGCAATAAAGTATTCTGTATTATAAATTCATTAGCTTATTTTACTCGTTTAAAAGGAATATTGTGCCGCTCGCTTCTTCGTATGTTTTCTATTAATAAAATTGTCCAGCCTAACTACCGTGTTGCGCTTTCATACATAATAATAATAATAATAATAATAATAATAATAATAATAATAATAATAATTATTATTATTATTATTATTATTATTATTATTATTATTATTATTATATAATAATAAAAAAATTATTATTATAATTATTATTGTTATTATTATTATTATTATTATTATTATTATTATTATTATTATTATTTGTACAGCCCCCTTTATCACTAAAGCTCATAACGCTTTACAGAAAGAAAGAACAAATAAATAAACTAATTAATTTATTAATTAATTTTTAAAAATAAAAAATAAAATAAATAAATAAATAAATAAATAAATAAATAAATAAATAAAGCGAAGCAAAACCAGAAAAACCAAATTAGAACGCGCGCGCACACACACGCACACACACACGCACACACACATACGCACAAGAGCTATGACTGTGTTTTAAGTATTTTACGAAGAAATGTTCAGAATAGAGATTTAGGGATAGACATTGTTGAAAATGTGCGTTTTCAGTCCAGTGCGAAAGGAAAGAGATGATTGGACAGAGCGCACAGTTAAAAAAAGAGAATTCCAAACTGTGGGGGCTAAAATGTAGAATGACCGTTCGCCGAAAGTATATATACACTACCGATTATTCACTCATTTACAATCCTTTTTGCTGTTTTTACTCCTGGCGCTAAAAAGCTCTCAAAATGACTACAAACAAGAAAGCAAGCCATTCAAATGCAGTTCCAGACACTCAACACTGTACATGGATGAAAACCCAACATTTGTCAAAAGTGTTAATGTTACGATGGCACGGGAGATTCCATAAACACAGGTAAATGTTTTAACCAAGTTTGGTCAAAATTGGTTCAGAGGCTCTGGAGATCAGGCGTGAATCGGACAGAGAGCCGGGCCGGCCGACTGACGGACGGACAGGGCGACTTTTGGCACGTTCTGATTCCAGACCATTTCAAAGTATTTGGAGACAATGTCAGATACAACAGCAAGGTGCACTAATGTGTATGGATTAAATGAGGGGGCCGTGCTTATTTGCCGTGGTCTTCATCAAACAATCCATTTATTCGTTGAATGAAGCAACTGTATTTACTAAACCTTTACAATCACTCACGCATGTTTGTCCTTCTGAAAGGCTTGCCAGGTAGGATAGTTCATTTTTCCAAACTGTTCTGTCAATAATGGTATTGGATGCAACCAATCAAAAACTTCAAAACTAAAACTTCGATTTCCTATCCGTCTTCTAAAACCGTTATAATGGATGCTATATACGCATTCCTCCCCCCCCCCTTGCTATCCCCCCACCCCAAGTCACAAATCAGGTTCAAAGCGCAAAAAGATCTGTACCAACATACACGCTCGCATGTTCCACCCATTCTTTTAAAGAACTGTTCTTTATTTGGCATGCTTTTTATCTCTTCAAATGCGACAGCAATGGCTGTGCTTAATTCTTTGACGGAAATACCTTTGTATTTATTTTGTTTAACCGTTCTTACTTGGCGCTTTTTCAGCTCAAGACCTGCTCAAGGCGCTGGCCGATACAGGATCTAACTCAAGCCGCCCGAGGCGCCCACTTGCAACCTTTCGGGCGAATAGTCTGACTTAAAGATCTGTCGAACAGAATAACATCACATGCACTCTTAACCAAAATTCAAATAGTTGAAACCTAACATAGATGTACTATTAATTATGTACCCTATACATAGACATAATGCTTTATGCTGACTGAAAATGAATGCTTCCACGGCAAAGGGATATAATACAAAACAGACAATGGTACTTCGCGTCAGTCAACCAGGGTGTGCTTTGCCTGCCTTATTTACCATTGAACGGAATGAATTAGAATAGCTTAGATATCATATTAATTAGTTCCCTGTAAATAGATATAATGCTTTATGCTAATTGAAAATGAATGCTTCCACACTAACAAACAAAATAATACAAAACAGACAATGGTACTTCTCGTAAGCCAACGCGTGTGAGCTTGGCCTGTCTTAGTTACTATTGAACTGAAAGCATTGCAATAGCCCTTCCTAACATACTATTAATTAGGTACCCTATACATAGATATACTGCTTTGTGTTCACTGAAAATGAATGCTTGCACACTAAAGAAATATAATACAAAACAAACAATGGTACTTCTCGTCAGACACGCTGGTGTGCTTGGCCAGTCTTAATTACTATTCAACGGAAGGCATTACAATAGATCTTCCAAAGCAAAGCAGCGTAGAGGAGACTGGCCGAGTAACTCTCCCACAACTAGTGGCGAGGCGAGCAGTAAGGCCTCTCATAGACTCAGCTAAGCAGTGCGCTTCCAAACAGGTCAAAACACAGAACAGCCCATGCATACACAATCGGAACTTTTCAATAAATGAACCCCACAACTCTAAAGACGCCAACAAATACAATGTAATCTATCTATCTAGAAGCCAATACATTTATCAATGTTTCAATTTGCCTGTCTAGTCTGTCTGTCTGCCTGTCTTGCTATCTCTCAATCTGTCTGTTTGTCTGTCTTGACATCTCTTCGAATCTACACCCTATTCAATTGAAGAAACCCTTCCTCGATCGTTTGAAGCGAAACGAACGCAGCATATATAGAGCTGTGTACTGGGTCATCTTGGTCCCGGCTGGCGCTGCTCTTCGGCTGCCGTGCTTTCTCTAAGGATGCAACCCAAATTTCGCCACCACCGTCTCTCGCTCCCCTACCCCCACCCCTCTGGTGAAGAATACTATCCAAACTCCAAAAAACGTCCACTGACAATATACAAATTAAGGAACGAACAGTCCTCCCAAAAGGCTGATACGAACGTACCTTTCTACTGCTAATGAAAACCGGCAAATTATATTATTTAAAAATAACTCCAATGAAGTTTCTAATGAAGAGCTACCAAACGAGCTTCAAATGGAAATATATAGGTCTTTGCCAGCAACCGCAAAGGAAATTAAACAGAGCCCGTGAATTTTTTTATTCGTCTGAAACCAAGAAACCGCAGGCACCCGTATCTGGATGCGATATACTTGTAACAGAGGGACGAGCATTACAGAGAAACGCTATCCCATTCAGATTCTGGCGCCTGTGCAAGAAACACAGTCGCCAAGACACTCTGCTTAGGCTTGCACACACACACACACCCACACACACTCAATTCACTAAGTGTTTTGTTGTTTTTTAAAAACTATGACACCACACACCCTATACTACATTTTAGATAACAGCGAAC
The DNA here is from genome assembly GCA_036898135.1 of Oncomelania hupensis. Taxonomy (NCBI): domain Eukaryota; kingdom Metazoa; phylum Mollusca; class Gastropoda; order Littorinimorpha; family Pomatiopsidae; genus Oncomelania; species Oncomelania hupensis. The sequence goes on from CM072524.1 coordinate 49,216,248, forward strand.
TCCAGGAAACAATATTTTATCAAATTTTATATATCCATGATCAATTCGAAAAATTTTCTTCTTTTTCGAATGTTTTAGGTCTTAAGAATCATTCACCAGCTAATTTCTAACGTTTCGGGTCTTAAGAATCATTCACCAGCTATATATTTTCCTAATATTTTATGTCTAACGAGAAATTCACCACCTACCCTCTTAATGTGTTAAATCTGAAGAAAATTCACCAGCTATCTCTTACCAATGTTTTATGTCTAATGACAAATTCACCAGCATCTTGTCTTAATGTTTTAAGTCTCACATTAGGTCTAAAAGAGAAAATTACCAGTTAGCTAGTCCTAATGTACTAATGTGTTAGGTCTAAAGAAAAGATCGCCAGCTATCTACTCCTGATGTTTTGGGTCTAAAGAAAAATTAACCAGCTAGTTTATAGCGCTCCTAATGTTTTAGGTCTATAGACACATTCACCGCCAATACCTTCTCCTAATGTGGTAGGTCCACGGAAAATAATCACAGCAATCGTCTTGCACAGCTTTAGGGGGTCTAAAGAAAAATATACCAGCTGGGGTGTCGGATAGTGCAGTGGTTGGAGCACTCGCTACTGTGTCGAAAGTGAAGCACCGTCCGGTGCGGTTAGCACTTGGATGGGTGACCGCTAAGGTGTGAAGCGACAAACAACAACGCCCCCAGTTGACTCAACTGTGATTGAGTACCTACTCTCTTGAGGGTGGGGAAGGTAAAGCAGCGAGGGAGAGAGTTGGGCATCACCCTCATTACGCTGGCCCAAGATAAGTGTGATCTCCAACATCACGCTCCCCTACGGCCACAAGGCTATGGGACTACCTTTACCTTTTTACCTTTACCTACGTTCTCCTACTTGTTTAGGTCTAAAGAGAAAATCACCAGCTAACTTCTTCCGTTGTAGGTCCATATTCAATGTGGGGAGAAGAAAAATAAACTCCACACATTGACTAACAATTGTGTTCTTACCACGATAACCACAGCACACACACTATACTAAACTACACACACACATAATTACACAATGAAGTCTCCCCTAGCAGTCCTTCAATCACTCAAGCAACACACAAGAACTAGTGCCACCCGGAATAGCCTTAACTGGGCAGTAACGGGTACACCAGGCTTCGGAGAAGAAAAAAGAAACACACCACTCCCCACAGTGCCGGATGATCGAAAATCGAATTCCTTATGCCACTGCTTACAACGGCTGGGCAGAGACGCAAAAATAACTATTTGTCCCTCTCCTATCCAAATAGCTGTGGGAGGAAAGGAGATCTTCGTTGTTTTAAACGAAGTAAGGGAGGAGGGATGGGGAGGTTGGAGAGGGGAGGAGAGGGCAGAGAGGAAGAGGGAAGGGGAAGACTGAGGTGGTGAGAGGTGGAACTATGTTACCAGCGCTGTTGAGATCAAACCATTCTGCACAGTGCCTTTAATGTAAGGTTTTAATGTTAATTGCTTGTATTTATTTCTCTCTCTCACAAACACACACAGACACACACAGACACACACACCACAAACAACACAATAACAACAATAAAACTGAGTCTTAAAGTCTGAGAGTCTTCACACACACACACACACATACACACACACACACACACACACACACACACACACACACACCCACACACACAACTGAAACAAGCGCCCAGTCCGCTCAGCTATGAATGGATTGGGGTACCGAGAACCAGGGAAAGGAGATATAAAGCAGCGTCGAAGAGCAGTTAGGCACCGCCCTCATTAAGCTGGCCTTGGAGAAAAGGTAGGCCCCAGCTTCCTTCCCGCAACGACCGAACCTGCAGTGCCTAAAAAGAGAAAGCAGGCTAGGCCTCAGGTCGTCGTCGTGGTCGTCTTTGTGTGTGATTTGTGATCGATACCAACCATTGTTTGTTTAGCCGCAAGGCGGTACTGATATCGTAAAACATAACTTGGGGCAATCAATGGGTCCCCTGGACTCGGTACTTAAGAATTACAACTCGGTGTACACCCTATTAGTTTTTGTTCGAACTCCCCAGCGGTCGGGCAATATTGAAATAAGAGCAGTCCCCCCAAAAAAATGGATTGTTCATATGCAAAGAGCTGAGCTTTCCAGTACCGTTTTATTTTGCAGCTTACCATTCTGTATCCAAGATGCTATTATTAAACTTCAGTTCTACCCCAGGCGAGACAACTGTGCTTTACACAAAGTTGTCTCCCTTATCATTGTAAACCAGATTTAAGATTCAAGATTACTTTAGTAGTAGTAGTAATAGTAGTAGTAGTAGTAGTAATAATAATAATAATAATAATAATAATAATAATAATAATAATAATAATAATAATAATAATAATAATAATAATAATAATAATAATTTTATTTGTAAAGCGCACATATCAGACAACATATCTGCTCAAAGCGCATAAAAACATCAAAAGACATACAATGCACATAAACATAACAATAGACAACCGTAATTAATAATAAATAATCACAATAACAATGAATTGTATAACACTTTAAAATACTCTCAGGTTGAAAAATAATAGTAATAGATACAATAAAATGTGACAGATAATGAACACACGCAAACACACACACATACACACACTCGCACAAATAAGTAGGAAGGTAAAATCAAGCATCAAAACAGATAAAATGCATGGAATAAATGAATGCATACTTAAAAACATAACAGTTTTAAGTAAAACTCCTATGAGGGAGAGAGGAGCTGTCCGCCCAAGGTGAGGGACTCAGGAAAGGTACTTAGTAAACAGATGAGTCTTGAGGAGTTCCTTGAAAGTTGTGAGGCACTGAACTTGTCTTAGAGATACTGGAAGTGAATTCCAAGTTAAAGGCCCAAGCACGCTGAAAGAACGTTTTCCAAAAGTAATCGACTTAAAAAAGTAATCGGTAATCGAGTTATTAGACCTCTCAGCCGCCTTTGACACAGTCGACCATCACATTCTCTTTAACACTCTTCAACACTACTTTGGAATCTCTGGCTCGGTCCTGGCTTGGTTCCACTCATATCTTTCTGACAGATCGCAAGCAGTCACTGTCGATGGCTGTTTCTCCAGCACAGCAGACTTGGTGTGCGGCGTGCCTCAGGGTTCCGTTTTAGGGCCGGTGTTATTCACTCTGTACACCAAGCCACTGCTTCTCCTGCTTAGAAAGCATGCTGTTGAGAGTCAGTCATTTGCAGACGACACAAAACTGTATAAATCCACCTCCCCCTCTCTCATTAATTCCACTGTTCAGACTTTGGAGAACTGCATCACAGACATTAAGTCATGGATGACACTCAACAAGCTTAAGCTTAATGATGATAAAACCGAAGCCCTCCTCATTCACAAACACAACACCTCCTCCTCACTCTCGCCTCTCCCAACATCGCTTACAGTAGGGACAACAAACATTCAGTTCTCATCCTCAGCAAGAAATCTCGGCTACATTCTCTCCGACGACCTGTCCCTCAACAACCACATCTCCAACGTCTGTCGCTCTGCATACACGGCCATACGCCAAATCAGCTTCTTTCGCCACTATCTTACAGTCCCTGCCACCAAAACCCTAGTCTGCGCTCTCGTCCTTTCTCGTCTGGACTATTGCAACTCTCTCCTTGCTGGCTCCCCGAAGCACATCATTGACAAACTACAAAAGGTTCAGAACTCAGCAGCTAGACTAGTATTCCGAGCAAAGAATCGCGATCACATCACACCTCTACTACATTCCCTTCACTGGCTTCCTGTGCAATCACGCATAGAGTACAAACTCTCTCTTCTCTGTCACAACTTCTTCACAGATTCTAGTCCTTCCTACCTTGCTGATCTACTGTCTGTCTACTCCCCTTCACGCACTTTAAGATCTTCTGCTGACACTCGCACACTCAAGGTTCCCGTCACCCGCACTAAGACATACGGCCAACGTGCATTCGCTTACTCCGCACCTAAGCAGTGGAATTCCCTTCCCTCCCATATCCGCAACATACAATCAACACATGCATTCAAAAAGGCCCTCAAAACCCACCTCTTCAAACTGCATTATTCAGATTGATTTGTATCCCGCTGCCATTCTCTCATCTTTTGCCTATGTCTGATCCGTAAGTGTATACACGGCTGTAAATAAATATTTATACTGTTTTTCTTCCTGGGTCTAACCGGGCATATAAATAGCTGTGAATAGGTTTTTGCTATTCTACCTTCTGTCTTTTTGTCATTTGTGTACATAGTTGTAAATAGTCTATTTTTGTCTTTTTTGTAATTTATGTACATAGTTGTAAATAGTCTGTACCTTTACTGTCCCGTCTTTTGGTGTATTGTAGCAAAAATGATGTTTCATCGAGTGCATGTATTTATATGTAATGACTATGTAAAGCGTGGTGAGTCTGGTCATAGGCTGGAGTACCCGCTATATAAAAATCCGTTATTATTATTATTATTATTATTATTATTAATCAAGGAATAACCTGGGACAGTGAGAAGAGAGGTACTTGCAGAACGTAACAACGTGCAGGTGTGTATGGATGAAGCAGATCAGAGAGATATGATGGGAAAGACTCAGAGCATAGGCTTTGGAAGCAGAGAATGGATAGTTTGTATTCAATACGAGCTTTGACGGGCAACCAGTGCAATCTTCTGAGCAACTGGTTGGCACTGACACGACGGGGCTGACGAAGAACCATACGCGCAGCGCTGTTCTGGATCTTTTGCAACCTCAAAAGCTTGTTGTTAGGCACACCTGCTAGAAGTGCGTGACAGTAATCTAGCCGAGAAAGAATGAATGAGACAGCCAGTTTGTAGTATCTCAAACGTGACAAATTAAGACACGATTTAATGCTGATGGAATTAAACACAATATACCTAACAACATTCACCCCTCAACACATAAGAATATAAGTGACACAAACACTAATGATATGTTTTATAAAGAAAATTCAAATAGGTTACACTGTATTTAAGGTGAACAGGTTTTGGTGTTGAGTTGTAACGCCTGATAAAGAGTTTTAGAAAAATACATGCATATAGACATTCTTTTAATCTGTTGTGTTGTATCTGCTTCAACCCTGTTACCTGCCTTTCAGGTATTGAAGTTTTAAAAATCGTTTGCCCATTTACAGTGAGCGTACCAACAAATGGGGCGGAAGGGGTGGGGTGGGGGTGGGGAAGGCGCTGCAGTTCTCTTCCCAGATCCAACATAATTCAGAGAGAGAGAGAGAGAGAGAGAAGTCGAAACCTTTAATTGGATAATAGCATTAGGTCCTATGGACGTGTCTTACAGCTAGTTCTTAATGAAATTGTAAAATTAAAAAAAAATGTTCAGAACAAACAAATTAATTAACATGAAAAGGATTTGTAACTAACACAAACCTTAACAATGGTAAGAATTTAAAAAAAATACTAAGAAAATTAATGTACCAAAATACACATACTCCCTCCACCCACCTCCCTCCAATACCCTTCCCTACTCCAACTCTCCCCACCCCCCACCCCTCCACCACAACCACACACGTATACAAGCGTATACAAGAGAGAGAGAGAGAGAGAGAGAGAGAAGGAGAGAGAGAAGGAGAGAAAGAGAGACAGACAGACAGACGGACAGATAGAGAGAAGGAGAGACAGACAGACAGACAGACGGACAGAGAGAGAGAGAGAGAGAGAGAGAGAGAGAGAGAGAGAGAAGGAGAGAGAGACAGACAGACAGACGACAGAAACAGAGATTAGGAATATGTTAAAGCAATCCTAAATCTTGTGAAGTATCACACCCTGCAATTTATCACCAAACACACGCTCTCTTTGCTGTACAACTCTCGGTATGCAGTGGCAACGTGGATAGTAACATGTATGCACACGTAGGCATTCCAGTATAAAACCTTCGGAGACACAGGCCAAGAATGTTAACGTTCTACTTAAAAGACGACACTTGACAACGTTTGGTTTGTTTGTTCGTCATGTCTTGTACCGTCTTTTCTAACGCATTTCCCCATGAGAATACAATTTATGGGGAAAGCCATCATCATCATCATCATCATCATCATCATCATCATCATCATCATCATCATCATCATCATCATCATCATCATCATCATCATCATCATCATCATCATCATCATCATCATGAACAGCAGCAGCAGCAAGAGCCGCGAGGTAATACACATTGCTGCAATCGGTACAAAGTATCGCCAAAACTCCCGCTAGCAGCAGGTGAAAGTATTCCTTCCATCCCTTCAAAGTATACTTTGGGCTCGCTGCTAGCCGCGGATACGAAGCGCACTACTGTTTAAAAGTGACGGAAAGAGCGGAATATTGCTACAATGGTTCGGGTAAGGGTTAGTTGTAGATATATCCCTAGCCCTTTTCTCTACAAAAATGCTTTTACCGTCCCAAAAACCCATTTGCCTTCTAGGATTCTTAAATTGTATGAAACCAAGTGAGGACACTATCCGGCGTCAATAAACGGTTCGAAAAAATTCTCAGACGGTTCATAAAAGACAGTTGACCTAGAAACAAATACAGCGTGACCTAATTCGTCGCCTAGAGGAGACGAAACTTACTTTTCCGTTTGTAGTCTTTCACCGACACTGTAACTGAGCAGGCTGCTAACCTCGCTTACCTCCCTTCAAGGGACAAGGGACATACTTTGGCCTGCTGCGCAGCGTGTGCCTGGAGTATACTTTCTTTCGATCGCAGCTATGTGCATTGGGTGGAGCCGCACCACCACCATCATCATCATCATCATCATCATCATCATCATCATCATCACCATGCCACTGTGATTTTCATCATCTAAGCATTGTTGTCCCCCACAATTCTACGTGCCACATTCCCATGATTACAAAATATGACTTTTTGTGCTTGTCCCACGGCAATAGAAACAGTTCTGGGCAACCCTCTAATATTTTCTAAATCTACAAACCCGACAGAGGAAATAATTATGTTCTAATCTTCGCTAATTTCAGTCCCAATTGTGTAAGTTTAACTCCACTTCTCTAATTCAAGATTTTAGGGCGTATCCTAATCTTTCTTTGGGTTCTGGGCTTATGAAAGTACTTTTGGGGGTTCTGTGCCTATGATAAATACTTCTGCCGGTTCGTTGCCTATATGATAAGTACTTCTTTGGGTTCGTTGCCTATGACAAGTACTTTGGGTTCTGTGCCTAATACATCTATTTTTTGGATTCTGTGCCTATGACAAATACTTCTTCCGGTTCGTTGCCTATGACAAGTACTTCTTTGGGTTCGTTGCCTATGACAAGTACTTTGGGTTATGTGCCTGAGACATGTACTTCTTTGGGTTCTGTGCCTATGACAAGTAGATACTTCTTTGTTCGACTTTGAGCTAAAATCGATCAGTCAAAGACAATCTGGGAATAGTCTAAAGTGCGTGCGAGTTGTTGATGTTCTCACAGGGGGCATAGGTAAGGCCACATTTGCCACTACATGACTTCTTAGTGTTGTTGTTGTTGTTGTTTGTAGATTATAGTCACACGACACTTTCGCATATAGGTGTCTACTGGACCGATCTATACTGACACCAGCGGGCCAGTTGTTGGTAAAGGGGAAAATAATATGATCACACGTTGACCAATCCGGGATTCGAACCAGCGACCTTTCGGTTACTAGCAAGACGCTCTTACCATCTGAGCTAACCGGCCCCCCTTTCCTTAGTGACCAGTTACGGCCCTTAAATACTGAGTAATCATACATGACCCCTTTAGTGGCAAGTTATTTCCCTCAATACTGAGTATCCAGAAGATTCGTACTGTGCCATCTAAGTAAGATTTGGAAAGAAAAAAAGTGTGTTCCGAGTGCATGCCTTCTGAATGAGTTTCTTAGGCAGTATGAGATTACTAGAAGTAGAGCGGCTGTACTCTCAACGTTGTGATTTGGAATGCTGCTTCAAGACATTCTTCAGCTGCATACTACCACCACTGTCTCTCTTCCGTAAAACCTTTTTAAATAGGAAAGGCATACTTTGGCCGATTTGAGAAACATCAGTTGCTCTCCTTTCTCACATGTACGAGTCTGGTCTCTCCAGTTGATATCTCTCAGAGACTGGAGGCGGTTTGTTCCAAAGTTAAAAGATAATTTTCTTCATAAAATAAGTGTTATGTCTGAGCCTATTTTAAGTTCTTTTTGAGCCTATCGGGTTCTCTTTCATCTGGGGTTCTTTTTGAGTATAATGGGGTTCTTTCTGAGTCCACCTAGGGTTCTTTCTGAAGCCGTCTATACTTCCGACATGAAACTGGATCAACGACAATGATACAGCAGATGACGAGTAGAATATGGTGAAAACCTACCTCCAACCATGAAAGAGCGTTCCTTGGGGTAGACGGGCGGCAGATGGAGTTTGGCTTTAGCACAGGTGAAAGACAACTCGTTAGGGTAAATCCACGGCAGCACTACCATTTCTTGTCAAACAAAAATAATGTCTGCGAACGATTTCTTTCCGAATGTTTTTTTTTTTTAATTTATTTTAATTATTCATTCATACAGCGACTGCTTTTAAAAGGCGTGATATAGAGACCTCTCTGCCATCAGCAATAAATCATGATGTTTGTAATTCAGTTTTCATCAATGGCGTTGATTACTACCGATATTTTAATTAAAGTGAGTTTGAGGTCATTAAAAACAACAACAACAACAACAAAATTTTTATAATAGATGTTATAGTTTATTCATCCACAATACTGAGATGAAAGTTCTCAAATAAGCGTGTACGCACCTTTTAAAAAAAGGGAAAAAAAACAGGACATTCGGTTAAGCAGTAACGTCACCTCGCGAGTCTAGCAAAGATGTTCCTTAATATATATAATCATCAAGCGTCACACGATCCCACAAAGCACACAACGCTCTCCGATCCGCTTTATAATCCACAGCCAACGCGCTAACCGCATGTTGGTAACGCATCCGATAATAATTATGTTATTGTTGTGTAAGCCTACACAGGCCTAGTCTTCTCAGGGAAAAAAGCCACGGGCAGACGATCTTTAGAACGATCAACCGCCAAGGTTTAGTTTCAAATTTTGCAAATACTAGACACAGGCACACACAGTAAGTATGAATAGTTATATTGTAAACAACTAGTCATTATGTTTAACAAGAATTTCGACCTTTTTTTTTCTCTCGCAATTTTGAACTCAGACGCACACCTTTATTTGACTTCAAAGAGCAAGAACAATTTGTCACGACACACTGTTTTCATTTCAAAACGATTTTTTCCCTCCTATGTAAAATGGTACTGTTCACGAGGATGGATAACCCCGGGAGAACAAAAAATCACAAACACTCATTTCGATGCAGGCATGCATATTCCATAGAATCTAAGCGCGGAGATTCGACAAAATCAAACGTTTAATGTTGAGAAACAACTTCTTCAGATACTGTGTATATCCACTTACAGTCCCACCCAGCCTAACATGTCTTCGACCACTGAGAGTTCGGCTTTCGTTCGCCTCCATACTTGTGACAAGTAAGCTTACTCGTCGAGTCTCAGCCACTCTGTGTGAATAATGTTTGGACTTTTTACATACGCTGCAGCAATAAACTTTTTAGAAAAGAAGAAAAAACACCAAATGTGTAATTTTTTTGTAGTTTTCGCAACATAAACGCACTCAAAACTACAAATGAATTTTTTATTTTTTTGGTTCACTATCACAGAATAAATACTTTCATTTGTTTGCTTGTGCCTTTCTACATACAAGAGGTTGAAGAACTCACACATGTTTGTTGTTGTTGTTGTTGTTGTTGTTGTTGTTGTTGTTGTTGTTGTTGTTTTAATACAGAATAAATACTTTCGTTTTCTTGTACATTTCTACATACAAGAGGTAGAAGAACACACACAAATGCTATCTTTTTACAAAAACGCAGAATACATATTTTCGTTTCCTTGGGCATTTCCACATAACAAGAGGTATAGAAAAAAACATAACAAAAACAATACTACTACCGCTTTCAACGTATCTACACAATTTTGTACTTAAAAATCTGAACAAATTATTTACAGAAAATAACATTAATACTGTTATGACATAACATACTGATATAAAAAGATATTAGCAGATAATGATTATATGCTGACAATCGCATCTATTATATCGTGTACACAGATAGAAAAAAATCTTATCATTATTTTATTCGATGTATTTTAGATATTAAGATGATTGCATTTCAATTTTAAGATACAATGTTTAATCATTATACGTTATTATGGGGTTGTTATTGTTGCTGTTGTTTTTATTTAATTTTAAAATATATTATTGTTATTATTTCATTAGATTTATTTATTCATTTATATGTATTTATTTATTTCCCCATTTATCCTTTATATTATTAATTTGTTTCTTTGTTTTATAGTCTAATATCACATAATTTGTCAACAGACTTTAAATAAATTGATTGAATTGAACTGAATTAAATCTTTTGGCAAAACGACAAACTGAAACCTCCCGGCATATTCGTTTCACAATAAGGCACTGCTATTTTCTTGTAAAGGTTTCCATAGGCAAAGACGGAAATACTATTTCTTCGTTAAAATCTGAAAGCCACTTCTGTTGTCTATGGAAAAATAACAAGCCGAAACCTCACATCACACATTTTCACAATTACAAACTGCTATCTTCTTGTAAGGGTTTCCACGTGCAAAGACAAAAATATTATTTCTTTAATGACAATCTCAAATCCATTTCTGTCGTCTCCAGGCAACATAACAAGCTGAAGCCTCATATCATAACCTTTTGGCAATAACACAATGCTATCTTCTTATTCGGTTTCCATAGGCAAAGACAGAACTATTATTTCGTAATTAAAATCTGAAAGCCACTTCTGTTGGCAATGCAAACTGAAACCTCACAGCTTAAACCTTTTCATAACAACACACACTGTTATCTTTCCTGTAAGGTTCTTCACACGCAAAGACAGGAACACTGTTGATTTCATCTTATCTCATGAGCGACAAGAATTGCTTCTTACTGTACAATTGCAGTGATAACCACTACAGGCAAAACCCTTACTACTGTCTACCAAACTCAGCACACTAAAAACTGAGTAGCCTACACTTATTTAGTTATTTACTTACTTATTTAAAACTTATTTAATCGTTGTGACATAGCGCTTTCCTCCCAGTTCAAGAGCTGCTCAAGGCGCTGGCCGATACAGGATCTAACTCAAGCTGGCTGAAGCGCCCATTTGCTACACAGCACAATTATTTATCAGAAATTTATTATTATTTATAGGAAAAGTGTCGTGCGCTAATTTCTGTTAAAAAATGTTGATTCTTTGAAAGCTTACATTTTATATTTTTTTATTATTACTGTTATTATATGCAACTGATTTTTTTAAAAATCTTCCATACCCCAAAAAGGGGCACATACAAATGGATTAAATCTTTCACCTCGAATATTGAAGAACTCATAGAATTTCCCCTCTAAATCACATCCTACTGTATCATTGTCCTTTGTACATAGATAACGGCAAGAAATAACTGAGAATTTAAAGAAAGGATATTCAAACTTTACAAAGCAACAGTGCTTGTACAGCCCCGTTGGGGTGCCGGGGTTTCTGTACAAATAGTGTCCCCACTGTGTGGACATGTAGTGCTTTAAATTTCCACCGTTTCTGTCATTCTCTTGTGTTCTTTCTCGTTCCTAATCTGTTCTATCAATCTTGAAAACTCTCCCAAAACTCCTCATTTGTGTATGGGGTCTGTCGAGTCAGCTTGGGGATATTGGACGCTTCTTGCAAAATGGTCACTAGGGTTTTCTATGATATTAGTAATTAGAATTGTAGGCATTTTATGTGTATGTGTTTTGTTAATATTTTATAACGATGTGTGTATTCTGTTTTGTTTTTGTAAACGGGGGTTCAATAAATTAGAGTAAAGCCTCAGCGTCCCTTGCATGGGATGTCTTTATTGTAAAGTGACCGGCAGGTGGAGTGCCTTCAGTGTTACTACTAGGGTTGTTTCAGCAGATCTTTTATACGGATCAAAGTGAGCCCTCTTTCAACCCAATTGTGGTCCTGATTCGGCTCTTTGCAGTCCGCTGGACCCTGTAAACAATGACTAACTACTTTTACACTGTCTTCAATGTTGGCTTTTACGTTGCAGTGCTGAAAGTGATAAAACCTGTGAATGCTTTTAAACTATAAAAGAATGTACACTAGCAAAATCTTACCACTAGATAAACTTTCTGTCTCTCACAGTTTTGAACGAAACATCCAATAAAGAATATTCATATTTTGGCTGTCCAGTGAATGTTTTAAAAACCCTTAAAGGATGTAAACTACCAAAAATCTATACTACTAGAACAAACTTTCTCGCTTTCACAGTTTTCAATGCAACACTCAATAAAGTTCACTGTCCTGTGAATGTATATATAAACCTAAACAGGATGTACAAAGCAAAAACTACTTTTAGAACAAACTTTCTCTCTCACACACACAGTTTTCAATACAACAGCCAATAAAGAATATTATACGATGTATCTATCACGCGAATGAATATAAACACTGAACAGATATCTCATACTTCACCACGTCTGCCACTAGATAACACTGTTTCTCTTTCACGATGTACAGTACCACTCCCAATAAAGTATACACAGTTTTCTCTACCATGCCAATAATGCATAAAAACACTGAAAACGATATTCCCCACACACACACCCTAAACCTAACAAGCAAAATGCGGTCTACGCGGCCCAATACTAAAACATGGGTCATTCTCACAGAAGGTCTTGCCGTTCAAACGAATACAACAGTGTTAACAACATTTGCCTATAAAGTACTTTTTAAAAAAAAATAACTCCTCGCTGAAGGAGTGATATGCTTGAATAGATGGCATAAAAGTTGGAAGAATTCTGAACACCGATGTGACACGCCATAAACAGCCAGCATGAATAAGTATTGGGATTTTAGTACTGAGTATTGAATAATGGAATATTGAGTTCGATCTCCCAGTGGCAAAAGAATTCCTCTATAGCGTGATGGTGCCCAATGCCCTCCTACAACGAGAACATTCTTACACACAATCACTTGGACAAGTTGTTAAAACGAAACCTCTCCGTCTGAATGTCTGTTTTTCTATCTCTATTTCTCTCTCTCTCTCTCTCTCTCTCTCTCTCTCTCTCTCTCTCTCTCTCTCTCTCTCTCTCTCTCTCTCTCTCTCTCTCCTGTCTCTCTGTCCGTCTGTGTCTGTCTGTCTGTGTCTCTCTGTGTCTGTCAGTCTGTGTCTGTCTGTGTCTCTGTCTGTCTGTCTCTTTCTCTCTCTCTCTGTCTCTGTCTCTCTCTCTCTAAAGAGAAGACCAGCAAAGGGCTTAACCTGTCAAATACTAAATACACAGTTGACCGCATAACTCGTACATGTGTCATGACATCACACTTACATCTTCCTTTCTTTCTTTTATATATGTTTTAATCGTTCTTATATAGCGCCTTTCCAGCTCAAGAGCTGCTCAAGGCGCTGGAAGATACAGGATCTTGTTCAAGCCGCCCGAGTCGCCCCCTCGCAAGGATTTTGGGCGCATAGTCTAACGTCCAGACGATTGAGCACAACAATCCTGGGCGACAGAGGATGGAGAGAAAGGACCTGGAGAGTGTTGGGTGTATTTCATGTAGCCGGCACTCACCAGTCTAGGATATGAGCGTCAGGATCTTTAAAGTCCTTGCGATGGAGCGCCTGCGTGCACAGACGAGACCTCGGTTTATACTCTCAATCAAGTGATGAGGGGGCGCAGTGTCTCCATTTCTTTTCATTTAAAAAAAAAAAACAACACAAAAACTCAGGCCGTCAACGGGGTTTGAACTGTCTGTACAGGCTGCAATGCTATCGCGTGATATTCGAGTACACTGCGTACACCGCTGAGCCAACTGGGCTCCCCATCTTTACTGATAAATACCCGTAGGTCAACATGAATTACAGCCCTACAGATATACAAGTTACAGATTCAAAAGTACAATCAAATGAAATAAACAGAAAATCTGGAGTCTGCAACTCGCCAGAAAGATCTATTCACCGCAGAATTATCCCAGCAGGCTTTGCAGTGGTTTTAGCAACCACACTACCACTGGGACTACTGAGAATATGCTAAGATTTCGTTTAAGCCAACAGCAACAACAACAACAACAACAACAACAAAAAAAACATTCAGTTTACGGTAACCCGACCGACTCTAATATTTTGCCCCGACCGGCCCTAAGCTTAATTTTCTTGTTAAAGGGGGGGGGTATGGGGGAGAGGGAAAGGGTTGAGATCGTCTGGATAAAAACAATTTAAAAGCCCCACCAACAAAAAATCGCACCCAACGTGGAAAAGGTTTTACACACACAAAAAAAGCCTACCTACCGACCCTACTTCTTTTTTACTTTGTCACCGTAAAGAGACTTTCTTTTTTTTTTTTTTTGCTTTACCTCGCACCAATGTACGAGCTAGTGCTGAACTGACATAATAAAATAAAGAAAGAAAGAGAAAAGAAAGAAAGAAAGAAAGAAAGAAAGAAAGAAAGAAAGAAAGAAAGAAAAGAAGAAGAAGAAGAAGAAGAAGAAGAAGAAGAAGAAGAAGAAGAAGAAGAAGAAGAAGAAGAAGAAGAAGAAGAAGAAGAAGAAGAAGCAACAACAACTACTACAGGAAGAAGAACAAGGAGAAATAAAAGAAGAACAAGACGAACAAAGAACAAGAAGAAATTGGACATTCATCGAAGTTCAACAATTCAGTCGAGCTCATCAATCTCTCTCTCTCTCTCTCTCTCTCTCTCTCTCTCTCTCTCTCTCTCTCTCTCTCTCTCTCTCTCTCTCTCTCTCTCTCTCTCTCTCTCTCTCTCTCTCTCTCTCTCTCTCTCTCTCTCCAGTACTGTGATATGCTGGATGCATAGACTGAAACAACACGAAGTCTGGGAAAAAAACATCGCTAACACCTGCGATAACTGCTATTGTCTAAGACAATTCTGTAGAAGCGCAAAATGCAGCAGGCCTCAGAGCTTAACCTTAATCCCAAAGCCTGTGTGGTGATCTTTAGCGTCTGTAAACGATTCCTTGTAATGTTCGAACCTTTCTGACCTTAAAGCTCTAATATGAATGGTTCTGTACCGTGCCGCCGGTCAGATGAATTGAATCATTCGCTGCCTGATCAGACCGCACGTACCCTCATGCACATAAAGCTAAAACCACAGACCATTAACTTCCCCTATCCTGGAAATGTTCAGGCTACAAAAGAAGAAGGTTTAAGCAATTTAATGTTTCTATTCAAACAAAATAATACAGAAATAACAAAACAGACATAGTTTGTTGTTTGTGTTGGGTTATATTATAAAAAAAATTGGGGGGAGGGGAGGGGGAGAGAGAGGAAGAAGGGGGTTGCTGGTGCACTAAATACCAATATAAGCGTTGTGTGGACGTTTGATATGGGGAAATGCTCACGACTCTTGTGTGAAAGAATGATCGGGTTACTTTAACGTTCAGCTGTCGGGTTACTTTAACGTTCAGCAGTCGGGTTACTTTAACGTTCGGCTGTCGGGTTACTTTAACGTTCATCTGAGGAGACAAAAAGAGAGAAACGGGTAGGTTGGACGGAAGTAATAAAACTATCTAAATCAAGGGAGACAACACGTTGGTGTAGAGCACAAGCAATAGGTTGTCTCGCCTACAGAAAAGGGACTGGAGTGGATTGATAGCGTCTTGGACATCATCCCTAGTAGATGCCAGCGTCCTGGACATCATCCCTAGTAGATGCCAGCGTCCTGAATATAATCCCTAGTAGATGCCAGCGTCCTGGACATCATCCCTAGTAGATGCCAGCGTCCTGGACATAATCCCTAGTAGATGCCAGCGTCTTGGACATAATCCCTAGTAGATGCCAGCGTCTTGGACATAATCCCTAGTAGATGCCAGCGTCTTGGACATAATCCCTAGTAGATGCCAGCGTCCTGGACATCATCCCTAGTAGATGCCAGCGTCCTGGACATCATCCCTAGTAGATGCCAGCGTCCTGGACATAATCCCTAGTAGATGCCAGCGTCCTGGACATAATCCCTAGTAGATGCCAGCGTCCTGGACATCATCCCTAGTAGATGCCAGCATCCTGGACATCATCCCTAGTAGATGCCAGCGTCCTGGACATCATCCCTAGTAGATGCCAGCGTCCTGGACATTATCCCTAGTAGATGCCAGCGTCCTGGACATTATCCCTAGTAGATGCCAGCGTCCTGGACATTATCCCTAGTAGATGCCAGCGTCTTGGACATAATCCCTAGTAGATGCCAGCATCCTGGACATCATCCCTAGTAGATGTCAGCGTCTTGGACATCATCCCTAGTAGATGCCAGCGTCCTGGACATTATCCCTAGTAGATGCCAGCGTCCTGGACATCATCCCTAGTAGATGCCAGCGTCCTGGACATCATCCCTAGTAGATGCCAGCGTCTTGGACATAATCCCTAGTAGATGCCAGCGTCTTGGACATCATCCCTAGTAGATGCCAGCGTCCTGGACATCATCCCTAGTAGATGCCAGCGTCCTGGACATCATCCCTAGTAGATGCCACCCTCCGTGGGATGAACAAATGACGATTGTCGTCTCCCTTCTGTTCATTCTCCACCAGCAGTCACTTTCTAAACAAAATATCGAAACCGTCGATTTGAGTTTGATTTTGATTTTATTTGATACGTTGTGCATTTCTGCTATATATAAGTTGTTGTGCTCATTACTTTTATATATATAAAATATTATTTACTTTCGACTCGGGCAACGTCTCGGGGGTTTTCTCCGGGTACTCCGGTTTGCTCCCCCAGCAAAATTTCAAAAAATTTCAAAAATTTAAAGAATTTCTCAATTTCAAAAATCACAAATAATGTTAGGTAGGTTGGGTTTGGGCGCGCCACAGGCTGCGACTACGCCTTCCACAGGGGAGGCGGCTCAGAATTTCCCGATAAAAAGAGACAATAAAGCATTAAAATCTAAATCTAAATCTAAAATCTAAAAATCTAAAATCTAAATCTAAAAATCTAAATCTAAATCTAATCTAAATCTAAATCTAAATCTAAATCTAAAATATATATATATATATATATATATATATATATATATATATATATATATATATATATATATATATATATATATATATATATATATATATAGATTAGTTTGTTATTCTCCGACATTCAAATTTTATACTACTTATATGTTTATTAATCTGTTTTTCTTTATTGTAAGTTTCAAAATGGCATTGCTTATTTATAATTGCATCTTTAATTTTAAAGTTATAGCTTCCTTATTTTTTTAATTTTTTTTGCTGTTAGTAAAATTATTGGTTGATTGATTGATTGATTTATTGTTGCTTTAGGTCCAGCGGACTCTTCCGAGCCAAATCAGGACCGGACAACCCCCGATCCGCATAGAAGATCTGTTGAAACAACCCCAGTGGGAAAATTGAATGCCCTCCACCGGCCAGTCACTTTACAATAAAGACATCCCACGCGAGGGACGGCTGAGGGTTGACCTCAACTACGCGAACTCCCCGATTACAAAAACAAAATAGAATACAAACATCATTATAAATCATCAACAAAAAACATACATATAAAATGCCTATAGTGCTAAATAGTACATTCATAGGAAGCCCTAGTGACCACCCGGCAGAAAGCGTCCAACACTCCCAAGCTGATCCAACAGACCTCATACACAAACAAGGAGTCTTGTCCAGGAAGAGTTTTCAAGAAAAAAGGTAGGTCATTGATCTAGCGAAGAAGAAGATAGTATAGCAGAGTGGTAGGACAGATCGGGAATGGGAAAGAGCAAATGAGGAAGACAGCGACAGTGGGAATGTCACTGTTGTTGTTGTTGTTGTTGTTGTTGTTGTTGTTGTTGTTGTTGTTGTTGTTATTATTATTATTATTATTATTATTATTATTATTATTATTATTATTATTATTATTATTATTATTATTATTTAGGGAGAGAGAGAAGGAGTAGAGAGAGGGGCGTGCAGAGGAGGAGAGAGATCGTTAATGGGGACAGTATAGAAACATATATTTTACTTGCTGACAATTTAGACCTTGTTAGGTATGACTGGTGTAACTAACTCCTGATGCCATTCGTGTCTGTGTCCATGCGTGCGATCGCCTAAAGAAGATTATTAGTTTGGATTTGGAGCTTTATAAAATAAATTATTATTATTATTATTATTATTATTATTATTATTATTATTATTATTATTATTATTATTATTATTATTATTATTATTATTATCATCTCCCTTGTCATCTCCATATTCTTATATGCTTGCGAAACATGGACCCTCACAGCAGATCTACAACGAAGAATACAAAGCATGGAGATGAGGTGCTACAGAAGACTTCTGGGCATTTCCTATACCCAGCACATCACCAACGACGAAGTCCGACAGACCATCACACAAGCCATTGGACAACACGATGACCTGCTCACAGTGGTGAAGAAAACGGAAACTCCAATGATATGGCCACGTTACCAGAACATCAGGTCTTGCAAAGACCATCTTGCAAGGCACAGTGCAAGGAGGTAGAAGAAGAGGGAGACCGAAAAAGAGGTGGGAGGACAACATTCGAGAATGGACTGGTTTGACACTGAGCGAAACAATCAGGGTTGCTGAGGACAGGGAAAGATGGAGTAAGCTGGTTAAACGATCATCTGTGGTGCCCCAACGACCTCCGAGTTATGGGATAGGATAGGATATTATTATTATTATTATTATTATTATTATTATTATTATTATTATTATTATTATTATTATTATTATTGTTGTTGTTGTTGTTGTTGTTTTTATTAATAATAATAATAATAATAATAATAATAATAATAATAATAATAATAATATTATTATTATTATTATTATTATTATTATTATTATTATTATTATTATTATTATTATTAACAATCATGAAAGAATGTGCCCTTTTTATAACCTCTTACTGCGTGTGAGAATGGAAACCGTCAGACTGACATGCTAATTTGGCGAGTCTACCCACTAAGCGTGTTGACCGCTCTTTCGAAGCTGAAGTTGCGCCATGAACCTGGAGGATTATCTGGCACCGACAGCTTGGCCTGGCTCAACGTTTTCAATGCTGTTGTATTATAGTAATAATAGCGCTTACTTCTTAAACCTGAAGAACTCATCCCATTTATAACATTACTGTCTTAACTTGGTATGTTTTTGATTTTTTTCTTTAACCAGATCCAACAAAGAACCTCCATTGATTGATTGAAGAATGGGGGGTGTGTGGGTGTGTGGAGGAGAGATAGACACAAAGAGAGAGAAAGCGAGAGAGAGAGAGGGGGGGGAGAGACAGATAAGAGAGAGACAGACAGATACAGACATAAAGATAAACAGAGACAGAGAACATTGAACGTTGAAAATTGAAACGCTTAATAGGATAAAGGTTTAGGCTTGAAGCCTGTCTTAACCTTTATTTTCATAGAAATTTTGTTGAACCAGACTCAACAAGGAACCTTTATTCATTAACTGAGTGTGGGGGTGGGGAGAGAGAGAGAGAGAAAGAGAGAGAGAGTGAGTGACTGCGAGAGAGAGACACAAAGAGAAGGACAGGGACAGAAATAGAGAGAGCGAGAGAGAGAAAAAAAACAAAACAAAAGACAGACGGTGAGAGAGAGAAAGAGAAAAGAGAGACAAATTCGACAGACAGGTAGTGAGATAAAGATCCTGTTCAACATTCATCTCCTCTCCTCCCTGTAATCCCCACCATTGTCTCCTCATTTCCTCAATTGGCTCAAGCATCAGCCTCAGTCAAATTCGTCGAAGCGTGACACGTGACACGAGAGAGAGAGAGAGAGAGAGAGAGAGAGAGAGAGAGAGAGAGAGAGAGAGAGAGAGAGAGAGAGAGAGAGAGAGAGAGAGAGAGAGAGCAGAACTAGAAGATTAACATTCTCCCCTATCATCAGCGCGTCATTGCCGACGCACCAGACCGTGACAGCACCTCAATCCGGATCAATATACCCCGGGTAGCGTGATCAGAAAGACCTTCTCAAATTAAGCTCTCTAAGACTAGAAATTGCGTGGAGATTTTAGTGAAGGGAGTGGGGAAAGGGGTAGAAGGAGTGGGGGGGATGCAAATCCCTTGAGAGAGGAGAGGTATCCAGGGAAACAGACCGAATTAGCTTCTGTTGTGGAGAGGAGAGGAGAGGAGAGGAGAGGAGAGAGAGAGAGAGAGAGAGAGAGAGAGAGAGAGAGAGAGAGAGAGAGAGAACAGAGGAATGGACAAAAGAGGAAAGAATAAGGGAGGGAGGCAAGAGTAGAGAAGTGGAGAAGCAGAGAGAGATAGAGAGATAGAGAGAAAGAGAGCAAGAGGGATAGACAGACATGCAAAGGTGGAGGTTTATTTTGACTGGAAGAGAGAGTGCATGATTCCATAACTGTCCATAAGGGATGGAGATGGGGGAGGGGGAGAGGGAGGGTTAGAGAGAGAGAGAGAGAGAGAGAGAGAGAGAGAGAGAGAGAGAGAGAGAGAGAGAGAGAGAGAGAGAGAGAGAGAGAAAGAATGGAGGAGAAGGTTTATTTGACGGAAACGGAGGGGGGGGGGGGGTGCAATAGTCAATATCTGCTCTTTCATATACAGGAACACATGTTATAACACCATTTTTATTGTAATATCAACCCCACAAGTTATTTTGGGGCAGTATTGATTATTGAAGAACTCAGTATCTTGTAAATGGTTCAGTGTATATGCTTTGAAGGAATGTTATAATTATTATTATTTTTTTAAAATCACGAATATATCGCTAGTGTTGCTCACAAATAAATTATAAAACCAGATAATTTTTAAAAATCCATGTTATTTTTATCTTTACAAAATAAGATTTAGTATTGACGAACTCCGTTATCTTGCTCATGTTAAGTGCATGTATCAACCGCCGCTTGGAAAGAAAAATAATAGTATAATTAAATATAATTATCATAATACATTATCAAACTGTTATCATAAACATATAATTATCTGATTATATATTTTCGTGGGCCTAAAATCTTAATCGCTAATAAAATAGCATCAATGATTCTCTCTCTCTCTCTCTCTCTCTCTCTCTCTCTCTCTCTCTCTCTCTCTCTCTCCAACATGTCCAATATTTTGGCGCTGTTTATAGGGACACTCTGTGTTTATTATGACAAATGGCACTGTTTACCATTGATACCAAACCCGGTTGCTAGGCGTCGAAGCCCAATAATAAATATTACCAATAATAAATATTAGTTTACAGACATTACGGATTCCGTGATTCGGGAACAATAAAATCTGGAATACAGATATTAATAATACCGCTTTCCTCCCAATTTCGCGCTCGCTCCGGCCACTTTATAATAATTAGTAGACTATAATTATTCAGTTGGGACCGTACTCACCGATCTCCTACATACACAAACACAGGCAGACAGACAGACGCACACACACACACACACAACCGTGTAGAAAGGCCGTTGTGATGACTTTCATGAAACTCTACATACATTACTTTGACATTTGTACAAATTTATCCATTTTATAATGCTATCCCTAACCCTTACCCTAACTCTAACCCTAACTATAACCCCAATCCTTAACTTAACCCTAAGCCTAACACTGCCCTAACCCTAACGGAACACTGATTTGACGTCAAAATAACGGGGTCCGTCAAAAGAAAGTACGTAGAGGTTCAAGTGTATGTCAGAATAACGGCGTTTCTACCTAGCCACACACACACGCACACACACACACACCCACACACACACACATTTAATTCACACACGAAAAAACTAGTACTTGATTACATACTATATAGTCACAATTAATTGTCTACTATTTGCGAGATTTGATCGTAAGCGTGGTGACCGAGCGTTGTAAGAGATTGTCTACTATTATTTATGTAATCGGTCTTATATAGCGCGCTCTTCCGGCTGGCCGATACAGGATCTAGCTCAAATTGCCGGAGGCGCAAACAGTTTTACACAGTTTTATTGTATTTGCACTATAAATCAGTACATGACTAATTTGCCCTTCAAGATGTCATAATGGACGCAAAGGTGCACTTCCAGTTAGACACAGGTCGCGCTAGTATGTAGTATTGATGACACTGCCTGCATAAGCTACAATCTTTCTCACTGGGTACTTAGGCCAACTAGGACAGACCCTATAACTGTGGTCCCACAAAAGTGTCACGCCACGGGATCGTTGGAAAGTCAATTTTGACTACGGTTAAAAGGCAAGCTGCAAATTTTGTTTTTATATGTTTATCGGAGTGCTCTGGCCGCAATAAATGGTGAATTAAGAACTTCTGTTGTGATCATACTATCTCTTGTGTAAAAGCTTATGAAGAAAGACATAGACAGAGATACAGAGAGACAGACAGACAGACAGAGAGAGAGACAGACAGACAGATAGACAGAGAGACAGACAGACAGAGAGAGCTTTCACACGCAATAATGTGAATTAAAAAACTCGTAGTATTTGATCATAATTACTGTTTCTGGTCAAAGTTTCGACAAAAAAAAAAAAAAAGATTAGACAAACTCTGTAGGGTTATTTATTTATGTATTGACTCGTTCTTATGTCGCGCTTTTCCAGCTCAAGAGCTGCTCAAGGCGCTGGCTGACACAGGAGCTACCATTCCACATGCCGCCCGAGGCGCCCACTTGCAGCCTTTGGGCGCAACGTCTGACGCTCGGACAACTAAGCACAAGCCTACAGAAGGGAGCTTACTGCTTGCTGGGTGTAATCTTACGGGTGCAGTCTGCGGCACCCAATCTCGCTGTAAACCCTGTACGGGTATGCCCCGCGCCCTCATTAATAACGGCGACGGACCGAAACATCGATCTGTCACACTGCGGCAAAGAGCCTTGCATCATCACTGCATAGTAGTGTAGGCATTAATAGTGCATCGCGTCTGGATTGTTGTTAGCAACCGCCACTCAGAACACAGTGCAGCGCTGATGCAATAAAGGACGCATCAACGATTAAGCTCCCATCTCCACGATCCCTACCTCCACCCAGACCCCTCATCTTCGACTCTCTGTCTCTCTACATACTCATGCACGCACGCAAATGAACACACGCACACATACACACGCACCCCCTCCCCCCACACACACATGTGCTCGTTTACATGATAGTGTGGGGTAATACATCTGATGATTGTCAATCACAACATTGTGAGGTACTCACTTAAAGTAAAATACTGGATTAATGGGTACGGGCAATCACAGCAAATGAAAACCTAATGTCAAGAAGTATACAAATGATGTAGATTGCATGCATAAAATATTATTATTTAAAAAAAAAATTCTTTAAAAAAAGAAAAAAAAAAGAGAAGAAAACTTTGTGAGGCAATATTTAAATTTACCCCATAATATCAGGTAAACCGAATTGTGTGCACCAACAAAATTTAACTGGTGTTACGGGATACCGTAGGTTTTTGCCGCATTGGCAGATGATCGTTTAACCAGCGTACTCCATCTTTTTCTGTCCTCACCAACCCCCCGTTTACAAAAACAAAAAAGAATACAAACATCATTATAACATATCCACAAAACACAGTATATAAAATACCCACATTGCTAAATTCTAATATCATAGAAAGCCCTAGTGACCATTTGTTAGAAAGCGTCCAATATTCCCAAGTTGACTCAACAGACCTCACACACAAATGAGGAATTTTGGTTTTCAAGAAAAAAGACAGGTACTGGTCTAGCGAAGAAGAAGATAGTATAGTAGATTGATAGAACAGAGTAGGAATGAGAAAGAACAAAGGAAAAAGACAGGGACAGTGGGAATTTAAAGCACTAAACTTCCAGAAAGTGGGGATACTATTTATACACAAACCCCTGGCACCACCACAGGGGAAGGGAGGGGGGAGTAACGGGAAAAAGTACCCCATTAAAAAGGTTACCCACAAAGCTGGATAAAGCCTAGTGTGTAACCCTATAGCGTAAGGTAATCCACCTCCCTTACTCTCACCCCTCCACACACACACACACACACACACACACACATACTTGTACGAGGTATCAAATGGGGTAATTTGACCTACTTCGTGCTCCTTAGGAGGCGAACTAGGTCAAGTTTTGAAAACATGGGTAGGGTAAGGAATTTTCCTCAACGGGTAGGTTAAGGCACCCCTTCAAGAAAAGGGTTAGGGTCAGGGCTAGTTGCAGCGCTGCAACTAGCCCTGACCCTAACCCTTTTGTTAAACGGGTGCCTTAACCTACCCGTCGAGGAAAATTCCTTCACCTACCCGTGTTGGCAAAACTTGACCTAGATCGTCTCTTAGAGGGCACGAATTAGGTCAAACTTTTTCGGAAAAGGGTGCTCTTAACCTACCCGTCTGGAACAAAACTTGACCTACTTCGTGCTCTATAGCAGAGAAAGTAGGTCGACATTTCTAAAAATTTGTTCGGAAATGGGCTGGAAGTTCTCCGTCCCGGATAGAGCACTCCCTTGCACTAAAAACACTCCCATGCACTACAAGTGCACTTCCATGTACTACAACTGCACTTCTATGCACTAAAAGAGCACTTCCGTGCACTACAACTGTAGTGCACATGTACTTAAAAAGCACTCCCATGCACTACAACTGCACTCCCATGCACTACAACTGCTCTCCCATGCACTAAAAGAGCACTCCCGTGTACTTAGAACAAATCAGGAACGGCAGACAAACGGGGAAGGAGCAAATTACCCCATTTTATACTAAGAACGTCAAATTCCGTTCCTCATTCGTGACGTTTCACAGCCACACACACACACACACACACTTCATTTTGTGGTCTGACCTCCTGAATTCATCTCCTTATAATCATTCTGTCTCTTGTTTTAAGCTTCTTATCCACCGCACAAAAATCCCACCTACCTCAGAGAGCGTAGATGAGCGCTTGTGGCATATTCTCTCTACAAAGGAGAGATCGTGCCTCAATTAATAAGCCATCAGCTACGCTGAATGCCACCTAAGCTGCTAGCCCTGCCATTCTTTCTGTCAGCCTCTTTCGCCATGACCGATTGTGTAATACTGCCCATATACAACACGACGAGGGCAATCATAACGCACTTCACCCGCATTTCGTGGTTAAGCAACCAGGACACAAACATTTCATACCCACGAAATCGACCGCACCGTGCGCTGTTTTAAATCATCCGGATGAGAGTATAATTAATTATAAACCGAGGTCTAGTCTGTGATCGCGCGCATCCCATATTCCATTCCATCGCACAGACTTTTAAAGATCCTAGGCGGTTGAGTGTATAGCTATACAAATACCCCCCACTATTAAGATCCCTTCTTCCTCCCTCCCCCTCCTCCCCCCTGCCCTCACTTCATTCCCATCCCCGGTCGCCCAAGATTGTTGTGCTCAGTTGTCTTGGAGTGAGACGATGCGGTCCAAGGCAGCAAAGCAAGTGGAAGCCTCGGGCCGCCTCAGTTAAGATTCCGTATCGGTCTTGTGGTGATATGTATTGTTATGCGTTTTATGTCATTGTACAAGTTCCATTTTCTTATTTATTTTGTTTTATTTTATTGAACAAGTTAAAAAGTGTTAATTTAAGTTTTATTTGATTCCATTTTATTTTATTTTGTCGAACAAATCCAATTTTCTGAAATAAAGTCTTTATCATGCTATGTTACGCATTTCATTTTATTTTAATATATTTTATTCAATTGTACAAGTTTTAAAAAATAATAAGAACTTTTTTTAAAATTTTATTTCATTTTACTGAACAAGTTAAATTTTTTAAAATAAAGTTGTTATGTTACGTTATGTTATGTAATTTAGTTTTACTTTATTGTAAAAGTTCCATTTCCTTAAATTACGTTTTATTTTATTTTATATATTTTCATTTTATTGAGCAAATTCCACTTTCTTAAAATAAAGTCAGACAAAAAAGCAGAGTTCCACTGCTCCGTATTGTATCAGACAATCAAACATGCAACAAGGTGGTTCCCGTTCACAAACAAAGTACCAAACTATCGAACATACAATGAACACTTTTTTTAAAAAAAACAACGACAGTGTTTGCTTTTTACACGGAGTTTGCCAGACAAGGAGAACAAGTCCTGACTGTGAGTGAATGGAAAAGTAGCGGACTCAGCTTGTACCCGTAGTTAAGTAGTGTTTGATTCCTGGGGAGGACTAGGACCCACACACAACCTGATAACAACAGGAGCAAGCAAACCTGATAACAACAGTCAGATCTGTCCGTGCAAGAGCCCAAATGCCAGTGGTCATTTATCAGAGGCAAGTCAGCACAAAGCGTATGCAGTGAGCAAAGGTTACAAACCAATAGCAGGCTACACGTAATGCATTATTACAATGCCCCAACTATTTGTGATACGGTTTGAACTGAAATAGAAAGAAAACAAAACATTTAAACAGCCAAATAGACTACTATGACAGCTAGATTCTATGCTGACAATGGGCCAGTTTGAGTCTACCGCACTTAATCAATCTTATTCTAGGCTAAAATATAAAACAGAGAGAGAGAGAGAGAGAGAGAGAGAGAGAGAGAGAGAGAGAGAGAGAGAGAGAGAGAGAGAGACAGATAGAGACAGAAACACAGACAGGAAGGACAGAGATAGAGAACGAGACACAGACAGAGAAACAGAAACCGAGACAGACACAGGCAGACAGAGAAACAGACAGGCATAGACACAGACAGGCAGAGACAAGACAGACATAGAAACAGACATAGACAAAGACAGAAAACGAAAAATAAATGAAGTGTGAAAACATTCAATATGTTTTCCAAGGTGAACATTAACCATGACAACATAAAGCCGCGATAAACCAATTCGGACTATTCCAAACATACACGTACACTGTACTTCACGCATTGTGATGAAAATACAACGCAATGTACATTCAGGACTTTTTTTTTTAATCGATAAAATAATTATATGATGTTCTCGAGGAATATGTTGAAGAGGCGGGGAGACAGTATACATCCTTGGCGGACAACCATTGTAGTCTGGAAGATTTATACTATATCGCAAAAAAACCATGCAAACTTTATAATCCCTATCCATCATCGGTGTTTGTACTTCATTTCATTGCTAAAGCGTTCTAAATAATTACTTGAAAATTTTTTTCTCTCTCTCTCTCCCCCCCCCCTCACCCCCCTCATTCTTAAGAATGCAAGAAAGACGTTGGGAGAATTGTGACTGCTTTCATCATCATCATCATCATCATCATCATCATCATCATCATCATCATCATCATCATCATCATCATCATCATTATCATCATCATCATCATCATCATCATCATCATCATGAAATGTATTATTAGCAGCAGCATCGTTACCTTCATTATTATTATCATCATCATTATCGTGAAATGTATTTTTTAGCGTCATCATCATCATCATCATTATCATCATAATCATTGTATTATTATAACAGCAGCATCGTCATCATCATCATTATCATCATCATCATCATCATCATCATCATCATCATCATCATCATCATCATCATCATCATCATCATCATCATCAGTGTTCTCCAGCAAGTTAAAATACTACTTACCATAATCCGTTTCTGTTTCAGGAGTGCTCATGGTGATAGTGCTAGTCGGGCACAAGATTAACACAAATCAGGCGGGGAGGTGCCTTGTTTCTACAGGAAGACGGAACACCACAGACAATTCCACAGATCTTAAAAGTCAAAGTCCCACCAATATGACTTTGAAGTAAAAGTCAGACTGGGTGCTCACGAAAACTCGAACGAACCACGCCAAGAGGGAGAGAAAAAAAACAACAGATTAGATCTGAACACAGAACAGTCTTGAAATTAACACAGAAAACGGGTGCCGTGAATTCTGTGAGTTCTTGACAATTAAAACACTTTAGGACAAGGAGCCACGTACTAAAAACCAGAGATAAAGTATTGATCTTATACTAGATGGCGAAAAGCAGAGAGAATGTCTAGATCTCATACTAGAAGACGAAAAGCACAGAGATATCAACAGCCAAGTCGCTGTGTGGCTTTTAAAAACACTTCAAACCGGTGCATTGTTTTAACCGGGGACGAAAACCAAAAGAGATAATAATTATGCAGCAGAGTTGAACACTAGTCAATAGTCACCTGAGATCTGTCGAGTGACGTTGAGCTTGTCCAGTTTCTTGTAAACCGACAACTTCCAAAACAGCTCCATGCATTGGAATACAACAACTGTCACAATCACATACACACAAAATATTGTTTGCCTTTGTATGTCTTGATAAATATTTTGATAATATAACAAACAAAATCTGTGAGTTTTGTTGGGTCCTAATATCTTAAAATTAACTCAAAACCTCGGAGTTTTGCTTCTTGATAATAAACTCAAATCCTCTGAATATTTTGGGTCCGGATATCTTCATAATAATAAGCACAAAACATGCGAGTCGTCTGTGTCCTGATATTGTGATAATACGCCACAACACTTCACCAAACAAATGACAGTCTTGTCCATTCCGTGTATTATACCCCTCTTGTCACACGAACTATCGTGTCTTGAATATTCGAAACCGTACTCCGTGTAAAAGTGACGTCTTCTTGGCAAAGAACAACCTGAATAAAAACAAATTTATGAACTGCAAAATACAACTCAATGATCCAGTGTTTTTTTAGTATCCTGGGAACGCATACACACTGCAAAAACTGCAATACACAAGTCGTTGTTGTTGTTTGTTCACACGACACTTTCGCATATAGGTGACTACTGGACCGATTTATACTGACACCAGCGGGCCAGCTGTTGGTAAAGGGGAAAATAATATGATCACACGTTGACCGATTCGAACCAGCGACCTTTCGGTTACTAGCAAGACGCTCTTACCAACTGAGCTACCCGGCCCCTGACGAAACACAAGTCCATGACAATGGGCCTTGATATTCTGGGAACAGACACACACACACACACACACACACACACACACACACACACACACACACACAAACATACACACACACCCCCACACATTTACAGTATTCGTGGCAAAAATAATCGCCATTCTTTGACAGTCTAGATGTGATTTAGATCCTGTCCCCTTGAGATGCTCTGTGAGCTGGCTTTTTTTGATTGATTTATTGTTGCTTTAGGTCCAGCGGACTCTTCCGAGCCAAATCAGGACCGGACAACCCCCGATCCGCATAAAAGATCTGCTGAAACAACCCCAGTGGGAAAATTGAATGCCCTCCAACGGCCAGTCACTTTACAATAAAGACATCCCACGCGGGGGACGGCTGAGGGTTGACCTCAACTACGCGAACACCCCGGTTACAAAAACAAAATAGAATACAAACATCATTATAAATCATCAAAAAAACACATACATATAAAATGCCTATAGTGCTAAATAGTACAATCATAGGAAGCCCTAGTGACCACCCGGCAGAAAGCGTCAACACTCCCAAGCTGATCCAACAGACCTCATACACAACAAGGAGTCTTGTCCAGGAAGAGTTTTCAAGAAAAAAGGTAGGTCATTGATCTAGCGAAGAAGAAGATAGTATAGCAGAGTGAAGGACAGAGCAGGAATAGGAAAGAGTAAATGAGGAAGACAGCGACAGTGGGAATTTAAAGCACTAAATTTCCATAAAGTGGGGATACTATTTATACTGAAAACCCCCGGCACTCCAACGGGGGTACTGTTGCCGCAGTGAATCTGTCTTGCCTATAAAGGAAAGACAGGTTTTCAACTGTGGCTTTCACTGTTCCCTTTATAGGTTTGAACAATCTACAGTGGCAAGATTGCTCATGACCCCAAGGGGTTGTGAGCTGGCAAAGTTGCTATATCAGAATACATTTCTATTGGCAACTACATCTGCGTACAGCACACCTTTTATGTTGTCACGCCGGCACAATACTGCATAGGCTACAGTTCTGATGATTACAAACCAGCAACAATATCCTGAAGTCTTATTATTAGCACAGCACAACGGGCTGTCATATGCGGTACAACGCTAATCGTGTGTGTGTGTATGTATGCCTTTTGGTACTATTGTTCATACTGCAGAGATAACGGATCAGAGGGTGTGGCTACAGTTATCGATCTTGACTGACTTCTGACATTCTATAACTGAGGATTCTATTATAATACCAAACTGGGTCACTGCACTCCTTGTTTGTTTTATTTATTTATTTATTCTATTATTATTATTATTATTATTATTATTATTATTATTATTATTATTATTATTATTATTATTATTATTATATCCGTTCTTTACTAGCGCTTTTTCGGCTCAAGTGACGGTATCCAACAATCTCACGACGCCCCCGTGGGGGTGCCGGGGGTTTCAGTATAAATAGTATCCCCACTTTCTGGAAATGTAGTGCTTTAAATTCCCACTGTCGCTGTCTTTCTCCTCTGTTCTTTCTCCTTCCAACTCTGTTCTATCAATCTACTATACTATCTTCTTCTTCACTAGACCAGTCACCTACCTTTTTCCTGTCGTGACTCTTCCGGGACAAAACTCCTAATTTGTGTGTGAGGTCTGTTGGATCAGCTTGGAAATATTGGACGCTTTCTGCCAGGTGGTCACTGGGGCTTCCTATGTTATTATTTGGTAGTGTAGGCATTTTATATGCATGTGTTTTGTTGATATTTTATAATGATGTTTGTATTCTATTTTGTTTTTGTAAATGGGGGTTTCGATAAATTAGAGTATAGCCTCAGCATCCCCTGCGTGGGATGTCTTTATTGTAAAGTGACCGGTTGGTGGAGTGCCTTCAGTGTTGCCACTAGGGTTGTTTCGGCAGATCTTTTATGCGGATCAGGGGCGAGTCCTCTTTCGGCGAAGTTGTGGTCTTGATTGTGCGGTCCTGGTTCGGCTATACTGGTCCTGATTTGGCTCGGAAGAGTCCGCTGGACCTAAAGCAATAATCATGTAATGTAATGTAATCTCACGACGAAAGCAAATCGCCAACACTGAATTCTTTCCTGCTTTCGTGTCATAAAATAAAGTGTGAAAGGAAAACAACTGCTGTTTAAATGTCACCAGATATAACCCAACCTTTAAGTAAGTAGTACAGCATTGGTGCTTTTTTCTTTCTTTTTCATGTTTGAATACCGTTTGGTGGTCATGCATGTGAGCTTTACTGGTCTTGCATTCTTTACCTTGTTCTTTCATTTCTCTGATGATGTTATATTGCATCTTTATGCGATTGTTCTTTTGAGTGCATATTTATTTATTTAAAATTATTTTTTCTCCTTTTTTTTTTAAAGAGTTGTCACAAATGTTTGGACATTGTTGTTGCTTTTTCATTCAGTGTACATGCTATTGCTTGCAGTTAGAGGCTGCTGTGTCTTGTGATATAATGCCGTTCTTGTTGTTATTATGTATATATTGTGTATCCCTATCCACCCCACCCCCATCTTCCCCCCTTGTCTGGCTATACTGCGCCCCTTGGCTAGGAGCCTAACTTGATATCTACTGTCTCATCATTTGTTTGTTTAATACAAGGACAAAAGGACAAAGTTCCAAGACAAAACAACTGTAGTGTAAAGTGCACGATTTTCTGCCGCAGCACACCACCATTCAAAAACCATAACTCACACGCATCCCACTCAGGGGACGCTGAGGCTATACTCTAATTTATCGAACCCCCGTTTACAAAAAACAAAACAGAATATAAACATCATTATAAAATAGCAACAAAACACATACATATAAAATGCCTACTTTGCCAAATAATAACATCATAGGAAGCCCCAGTGACCACCTGGCAGAAAGCGTCCAATATTCCAAAGCTGATCCAACAGACCTCATACACAAATGAGGAGTTTTGTCCCGGAAGAGTTTTCAATAAAAAAAAGGTAGGTGACTGGTCTAGCGAAGAACAAGATAGTATAGTAGATTGATATGATAGAACAGAGTAGGAATGAGAAAGAACAAGGAGAACGACAACGACAGTGGGAATTCAAAGCACTGAATTTCCAGAAAGTGGGGATACTATTTATACTGAAACCCCCGGCATCCCCACGGGGGCTTATTTTGTTAGTAGGGCAACACTCACTGTGAATGTTAAAAGAATCGGGCGGGGAGCGTGGTCACAGTGGGTTCCTTAAAATAAAAATAAAAAGCTCTCTATGCATGATTGTATTTTGCCAAAAGCTTCTTTGGCAGTTAAACACTGAAATACAAACCCAATCATCACTGCAAGATTCGTATCTTGATTTAGTACGAGGACCAAACAGTACCTAGTACATTGTACTACGTGAATCCACACAGTTTATTTCAACAAGTCAAATCTGAAGTTGTTTACTACAAAGTGTGTTTGTGTGTTTGCCTGTAATTTAGTAACTTGAACAAAATGGAATCTATTTGTGTTTCATTCAATGGCACTCCGATTGATTGTCCGAAGTGCATTCCTTGAGTCTATTCACTTGGCAATAAAGATTTGGGTATCCGTGTAGGCACTCTCCTTGTATTTCGTTGCAAGTCAGCTGACGCTGTTTACCACAAAAAGTCAGCGCTTGAGCCACTTAGGTCTATTTCAAACATTTTTCAGTTATAGACGTAGGCCTATCAACAACAACATGATTTTCAGCACGTTTTTAGTTAAGGTGTTTAACTGATTTTAGTTAAAGTGTTTAACTGTAAACATTCTCTTACTAAGGGTGGACATTTTTTTTAAATCTTGTCATTCACGTACACGCATACGACTGTCTGTCTGTTCCTGATTTTCTGTCTGTCTCTGTGTCTTGTCTTGTCTCTCTCTCTTCTCTCTCTCTCTCTCTCTCTCTCTCTGACAATAATACTACTTTATATAATTCACTTCAACTTCTCTCTCTCTCTCTCTCTCTCGCAGAACTCTCTCTCTCCGTCTCTCTCTCTCTGACAATCTCTCTCTTCTTCTCTCTCTCTCTCTCTCTCTCTCTCTCTCTCTCTGACAATAATACTACTTTGTATAATTTTACTCTTACACCTTCCCTTGCAACCAAATCATTTCTGAAGAAGAGAATACAAATCTCCAAACGCTTAAAACAAGGAATGGAGTGTGCCAGTGCTTTAACAAAACAAAATTACACAATGGGACAATATTATAAAACTCTGTTTGGACAATACTTCAACTTCTTTTTCCTTTGTGTGTGTGGGAGTGTGTGTGGGTGTTTGTGTGTGTGGTGGGGGAGGAGTGGGAGTGTGGGTGTTTGTGAGTGTGTGGGTGGGCGGGTGGGTGGATGGGAGTGTGTGTGGGGGTGGGTGGGTGGGTGTGCGGAAGTGTGTGTGTGTGTGTGTCCTTGTTTACACAGTATTATCTGGACAAATCAGTGAACATCTACATAACTTGTATTGACATGCCTACTTGTTTTGACGTCAAAACAATGATCCTTTAGGGTTAGGGTTGGGTTAGGGTTCGAACACTTCAAAGTACTTAAAACTGGGGACGAAATATTTCCCATTGTCAGCACAACGTAGGTGGCGTTTCGGGAAAGTCATGATAATACTGTGTAACCTCGGCTGTGGACGTGTGTGTGTGCGTGTGTGTGTGTGTGTGTGTGTGTGTGTGTGTGTTTGGGTGTGTGTGTGTGTGTGTGTGTGTGTGTGTGTGTGTGTGTGTGTGTGTGCATAAGGTCATTGTCGAAAAAGTCTGTTTAAAATCTATTTCTATTTCTACTCTAAATCATTATATCCACTCGATCAGTCTTTGATAATTCAGTGACTTACTTTTCACGCAATCAAGCACAGACCAGCAACACTACACGTAATCAATGCTTGTGCTGTCTGTACGTAGGGTCACTGTCTATCAATAAGTCTGTTCTAACTCCATTCTATTTCTACTCTAAATCATTATGTCCATTAATACAGTGAACAAGCTACTCGCATACTTCAAGAATACACGTTCGTTGTATCGTTAGAATAAATGACTACGGTTTTCTATCAGTTTCTATCAATTAACCTAAAAGTCACCGTCAATTTTTCTCACTTCAAACTCACAAAACCAATCTTAAATAACACAGTGAATAACTCAATAACACAAACTTCAATCAATCAACCAATAACAGTCATTAACTAAGTAAATCAATAACTAAATCTTCAATTAATTGATTCATTAACCACACTTACCAATCACCACTGAGCTCAAGATACAACAATGAACTCAAGACTGCAATGAAGAAGGGGACGATTTTCCTTCGATTAGTGAATAGTGTAGCATGACTGGGGTTCCCTCAGGTACCACCAGAACTGTACAGTTAGCTAAATCGATAATTTATCGATCAACGAAGCCCCAAAGTCTTGTTCCCTAATATCAATGATTTTTCCCCCCTTTGTTCTGGATTTATTGCACTTCGGGGAGAACTTTAAGAATTAAAGCATAGCTGTTAAACTTCTTCTTCGCTGAAAAACTGCAAAAGAAAATGAATTCTGAAACATCTATGAAGTGTTACTCAATGCCTAGTCTTCTACTGAAACCTTAACCCAAGTTAAACTTGAATTCAGAAAGATTTATAGTTTGAATAACTTTTCTCGTCTTCCAGTTTCAGAAGCGAAGCAGAAATACAGAAAGCACCGACTACTCCTATAAAACTTGCACACTATGTCACGATAAGCTACCATAATGATGATATACACTTAAATATAGAGACAGCAAACGGCAATACAAACAGCAGTCACAAAGGATGAGCTACCATATACACTTAAATACCGAGAGAGCAAACGACAATACAAACAGCAGTCACAAAGGATTAGCTACCATATACACTTAAATACAGAGACAGCAAACGGCAATACAAACAGCAGTCACAAAGGATGAGCTACCATATACGCTTAAATACCGAGAGAGCAAACGGCAATACAAACAGCATTCACAAAGAACCATCAAATATTATACAGTGAAGAGAACTAAAATTATAAGTTATACAGGTATTCATTCATTCACCTTGCCAATGCCTGTGGACATACATGTAACATAACATGCCAAATCACTAACTGTCATCAAACCAAAACACTGGCGATGAAAAGTAGAATTTCAGTCACTCAAAGAGCATTGAACCACAATCGAGTCAAGCTTGCGCTGTGAACATGTTTTAGACCCAGGATTCTGAATTCAAGTTAACGTGGGCTAGCGTATCAAGCCAACGACAGTTTTGAAAACTACTTCATGAAAGCAGGCTCGTAATTTCTCTGATAGCACAAAGCCACAAAACTGAGTAAGTAAGAACTAGCGAGTTCCTCACACAGTTCCAGTATATCATCTCCATGGATCGAAAAACAACAAACAAACCCAGTCTTGTTTAGAGGCCTACGAACTTGTACTGACGAAGGTAGAACGGAAACGGTAATGTAACACAGTTCAAAGTTGTCTGTACTGTAACGCTTGATATCATTATCCGGGTCAGATACGATTGAACAAGCTATATACACAAACTGCAGTACGCTTTTACAGTAGCTTGCACAGTACAAGAACACCAATCTGTTTGTAGTCCTGGCGTTATAATAAGAACACAACTTTTCAATAGTTGATAACAAAACAAATCTCTATCTCTCTCTGCCGTTCTAGCTTCTTTATTTCACAGATAATATCGAACTTAGCTTAGGTGCTTGTACTGTATATATATATATATATATATATATATATATATATATATATATATATATATATATATATATATATATATATATATATATATATATATATATATATATATATATATATATATATATATATATATATATATATATAGTTCTAGGGTCTTCAGATCGTAACTAAACTCTTGAATAATTAGAACACTCCTCAATCGATAGTTGACCAAGAAGAAGAAGAAGAAGAAGAAGAAGAAGAAGAAGGGAGTTTATGAAGTTTTAGCGTCTTTCGATCGTATCAAACTCTTCCATTGTAGGAGCAAAGCTCCTCAATACTTCGAAAAATTACCAGAACGCGAGTGTTTGCTGATGGTCTAGTAGCAAGCGTCTTTTAGACCATAGATGGCATCACACAAATTCAGTTACTGTACACACTTGCAGCCGATGGAATCCAAACACACACCCTAAGTGGTTGGTTGGTTGTATGAAGCACAAGTTTTGTTATCTATAGATCTCTTGTACAGAGCCAGCAGACCGTATATATTAAATTTTAATTTTAAAAAAAGCACAAAAGGATATGTACAAAATAATACACTAGTTAAATCATTCACAATTTGTTCAAAAGTGTGCCGTAGTACAGATACGCTAGTTGAATCGTTCAACAATTTGTACAGACGGGTGCTGTACAGATATATACGCTAGTTGAATCGGTCAACGATCTGTACAGAAGGGTGCTGCACAAATGTACGGTTGAATAGTTCCAATCTGTTCTCAGTCACCGAGCACCGGGTCAAAGCTGAAATGGTTTATGGATCACCAGCGCCCAAGGTGGGGGAGGTCAGCTGGTAAAGCGGCGCCCCAGTATCCCATAGCCTTCTACATATATAGCCTTCAGTCTATACTAGTTCCTTACCTAGCACCGCAAACGCTCCACAGCTAATAGACCTCTTAACGCATGCTTAGAGAGCCGTCCTGTGTTTTACGGTGCCAAGTCTTGTAAGCCTGGCCTGGGCTACATACTTTTGACAAGGGTTCCAACACGGTAATATCAAGGCTAAGGCCTATGAATCTATAACGGAAGGTCTCAAACACTTGTATGAAGGCTAGGCCTATGAACCTATAAAAAGAAGGTCCCCACACTGTAATACAAAAGCTAGGCCTATGAATCTATAAAAGAATGTCCAGGCCTAGGAATTTTACTAACGAACGAACGTCCCAACACTCGTACGAAGGCTATGCCTAGAAGAGGATATTTGTATGCAGTGCACGGCACACTGAAGGGTCAGTGTTTAGATATATATTGTTCATACACAATTCACCAAGGACCCAAGGTGAGAGCTTACAATGTTCAAGCAACCGACTGGCATAACTCAAGACACCCATCATCACGCTAGAGAAAGGAAACAGTCAAGACGGCGACTAAACTCTTTTATTGCGAATTGAATATTTTCATGATGTATTCGACCGTGCATGGTGATAACGATATGCCTAAATGTACAATTTAAACGTTTTTACTCACTCTCTCTCTCTCTCTCTCTCTCTCTCTCTCTCTCTCTCTCTCTCTCTCTCTCTCTCTCTCTCTCTCTCAATTGGTGAATACAATTTGATACAACATCAAAAGGTTTGAAATCGTTTCAATTTTAATCCAAAACAGGCAGCTGTTTCTACTCTGGGAACGTCTTCAGTGGTCAGTAGTTTCTTAATTCATTACTTAATTTATTTATTTTAGTATTATTATTAATTTTTAGTGTATCAATTTTATCAGTACCTCTCCAGCCAGTATAGGTTACATAATTTATGTAAATAAACTGACTACGACGCAACATCTTGTCACCGTCGCTATGGCTTCCAACCCCGAACCTCGCCAAGCAGTCGCGGCCATACAAATTGAAGGGAACTGTAATTCGCCAAGGAAAGAAGCCTAAGCACAAGCAATTCGATCTCTCAACTGGCCCTGTCTAGTTCAAAGGTATGGAATTCCCTTTGTAAAATATTGATTTTTACCACTTTTAGCTAAATAATCTTTATATAGAAGTATATTTTGTAAATAAACATTTGTTTACAAACAATGTACGATTTCTCTAAATAATATATTTTCTCCGTAAATAACTTATTATTTGTAAATAAATCATGATATAGGTAAATTAAGAATTGTTGCTAAATAAGGAATTATTTACCTATATAATGCATTTATTTAGCAGATTGTGTTAAATAATGTATTATTTAGAAATGTTTCTAAATAATTATTTGTTTACATATCTAGGCATTTTTTTAAAGCAGAATTTGCTAGGGGCCGGGTAGCTCAGTTGGTAAGAGCGTCTTGCTAGTAACCGAAAGGTCGCTGGTTCGAATCCCGGATTGGTCAACGTGTGATCATATTATTTTCCCCTTTACCAACAACTGGCCCGCTGGTGTCAGTATAAATCGGTCCAGTAGTCACCAGTATATGCGAAAGTGTCGTGTGACTATAATCTACAAACAAACAACAGCAGAATTTGTCGCATTACTGTGAGGCTATGTGGTAGTGATAAAAAAATTAGCTGAATCGTGATTTTACGCTGTTTTGCGATTTAAAATGAGGCAACTGCTTTATTTTACTCAATTTTTTATTCGTTTGCAACAGTATTAATATATGAAACTGCAACGGAAACGGCTAAGGAAAAGAGGGATCCATCATTATTTCTGCATTGGCGTCCTTGCCTTCAGAGTACTTCCGCCACGTTTCTTGTCAGTGCGACCTGCAAATCCCTGGAAGTATCGAAAAAGCTGAAATATTCCGTTCGAAATTAAAACATGATTCAACTCAAAAGAACAAAGGGAAACACAGTCTCAACACAGTGTTTGGGTAATTACAAAAAGAAAGTTGTGTTTTTTTTCTTATGACAGAGATACTCAAATACTGAACACTCCCGCACAAAACTGACCTTGACCTTTCGTTTGTGTTCGGGAATTTACAGACGTTTTATCTTCGAATATGTGGAGTGATTAATATTAAAAAATAAATAATTAACAAAACTTTTGGATACACAATCTATGGATAAACTTTGCATTTATTTATAGAAAGCAGTAAATTTAAAAAAGAAAAAACAAGTTTTCAAGCGAATCTTGGAATCTCTTAAATAATGAAAATTGCAATTTTTAAACAATTATTTGTTTACGTAAATAATGCACTATTTAGCAACATCTTCTAAATAATACATTATTTAGCTAATTCTGCTAAATAATGCATTATATAAGTAAACAACTCATTATTTAGAAACATTTATAACTAATACATAATTTAACAAAATCTGCTAAATAATGTATTAAAGAGGTACATAATTTTTATTTTATTATTTTTTTTTTTTTAGCAACAATGCCTTATTTACCCATAATGATGATTTATTTACGTAAACAAAATATTGTTTAGGTAAATAATAAGTTATTTACTTACTGAGAAAATATATTAGTTAGAAAAATCTTACATTATTTGTACACAAATGATTATTTAGAAAGCATGCTTCTATATAAAGATTATTGAGCTGAAAGTGGGGAAAAAAAACACACACCGAAAATATCTGAAATAATTATTTTACAGAGGGAATTCCATACAAACGCGCAACATATTTGCAGTCCAGAACTTTGACTTTCATTATTATTGTACTGTACTCAGTTCACGTTTACATCTGCCATACGCTGGTTGGTTATGTGAGAATAGGACTGGCGATCTGCAGCCTGAACGGTAAGCGTAGCGTAGTCCTGATAGACCTACTGTGCTCAGAATAATTGAGTGCAAATTAACCGAAAAAGATGGGTTCCGTTTCTTGGATTCATAAACCTTATGTGTGTGTGTGTGTATGTGGGTGTGTGTGTGGGGGGGGGGGGGTGCGTGTGTATGTGCGTGTGTATGTATGTGTGTGCGCGCGCGAGTGTGTGTGAATGTGTGTATGTGTGTGTGCACGTTTTAGTATGAATTACTCAGAATCTATTATTCTCTCGCTCTCTCTCTCTCCACCACCTCCACCCCCCCCCTCACCTCATTCTCTTCTCGTCTCCCAGACCGGATCGGAACGTTATGAACGCTCTATAGGATTGGTTCGTAACGATGAATGCTACAAAATGAAATCTAAGAGGTGAATCAATAAGGGCTAAACGCTCTATATCTGTTCACGATTGAGTATTGATTTTTGTTTTAAAGATCGATAACGATGAATGCCAAATTAACAATTCAAAGAGGTTGATCAATTATGCTTTACAAGCTTTATATCTTTTCAGGCCTGGGTAGTGATTGAAAAGAGACATACAAGAAGAAATCAGCGAGGTGAATCAATGAAGCTATGAACGCTGATTGGCGTCCGATGACTGGCTTTCTAAATTACCCTGTGTTTAGAGATTATGAAACAAAATCAGAAACGAATTCGATGGCTACATGGTGAGCATGAGAGATTGTTGTCTAAGGGTAATATAAAAATCTTGGATAAGAACGAGGTACATGGCAGAGCATTCCCAAAGACACCTTTCAATATTTATTTATTTATTTATTCATGCATGCATTTATGCATTTATTTAATTTTGCATTTATGTATGTGCGTATCTATGTATGTATATATGTATATATATGTATGTATGTATTATATGTATGTATGATTTACTGATTGACTGATTAATTGTATGTGTATGTATGTGTGTGACATTAATGCTGCTTAAACTTGAATATTCATGACTTGTTCTTGTCTAGTGCAGTTACCAGCTCCACCAAGCAAGATATTCCAAACTGAAACATCCTTTAATTGACAACAGTACTAGATGCACAACCTTTCACTTAAAGAAATTGTCAAATGCAATATCTCTCCTCTCGTAAAAAAACAAACAACAAACAAACAAAAACAAGCTTATCCTTAATTCAAATGAAGCCTTAATGAGAAGAACAAAGATCATCCTTAATCCCCAAATTAAATCTTAATGAGAAGATTAACACGACAAACATCTGGGGTCTGGTGTACGGAGCAGTCCTAAGC
Source organism: Oncomelania hupensis (assembly GCA_036898135.1). Taxonomy (NCBI): domain Eukaryota; kingdom Metazoa; phylum Mollusca; class Gastropoda; order Littorinimorpha; family Pomatiopsidae; genus Oncomelania; species Oncomelania hupensis. The sequence continues at coordinate 49,256,748 of CM072524.1, forward strand.
AAATTGTCCTGGACAATTACAGCACCTGTCCCCAGCTCGAAACGCCTTGTAAGCAATGACTTTGTTCCAGACTTCTCGCGCGCTGTACTCTATTCATCACAGTCCTAAAGTTCAGTTGTCTGTCTTAGTCTCGAAGGGGGAGCATGGGGAGGTGTGAGGTTGGGAGGAAGAGGTGGGTAGTGGTGAGGTGAGGGGTGGGTGCGGGATGGGAAAGGGGCGGTATGTATGTGGGGTATGGAAAAAGAAGGGGTGAGGGGGTGAAATCCAACCAGGCAAATGTTAGACCGTTAAAGAGAACCGAATGATAGAATCACAAGTCAACATAATTGATTTTTGTTGTTGTTATTTTGTAGGTGAAATCGCTGAGATGACTCTTCTTCTTGTTCTTGTTCTTGTTCTTGTTCTTCTTCTTCTTAAAATAATCCAATTCGAGAGAGCACGGGGAAGGAGGGGTGGGGGGTGGGAGAAGGTAGAAAAACAATGGTTGGTATCACAACCAAGCCAATCTTGACAAAAACACCACCCTGATAATCAGGCAGCGCAGTGCATCTACTCCTTCAGGTGATAGTACAAACTGAGGTCTAGTCTGCGCACGCAAACATCCCAAACGCATGAATTTTCATAGTAACCGAACAAACAGAACAATAGTAAAGATCCTGACGCTCATGTCCTAGACTAGACGGGTGAGTGCCAGATAGACAAACACTACCCAGCAAGCACAGGAAGCCCTTTTCCCCCATCGGCTGCTGGGATTGCTCAGTTGTCTTCGTGGGAGTTACACGGTGCTCATCACGCAACTAGCTTGCGCCTTGTGCGCCCTGAGTTAGATCCCGTCCTCGGTCAGCGCCATGAGCAGCTCTCTGAGCTGAAGACAAGCTATATAATAAGAACAAATGTGCGCGGGGATTAGCAGGCTCCAGTGTAGGGCCCTGCCAAAGCCCGCTCGCCGACAAAAGCTCAATCTGCTAAAGGAGTGGGTTGACAGAATAATTAATTAATCCCTTCGTTGATCCGAACCTCCTTACTAATCCGTTAAAAGAGAGAGAGAGGGAGGGAGGGAGGGAGAGAGAGAGAAAGAGAGAGAGAGATAGACAGGTTGACAGACAGACAGGCAGACATGCAGACAGCCGGACAGAGAGAGAGAGAGAGAGAGAGAGAGAGAGAGAGAGAGAGAGAGAGAGAGAGAGAGAGAGAGAGAGAGACAGACAGACAGACAGACAGACAGACAGAGACAGACAGACAGAGAGACAGAGAATGTATGTAGGTATGCTACAGAAAGACAAAAAGAAAATACCTAGCAACGGATGAAATAGACCTACTGAATAAATACCAAGTGCATAATCGTGAGCGTGCCTGTTCTGAACTCAAACACTGACTCTGCCCAGAGAGAAAGGAAGAAGAGATAGATCACTTCGCGATATCGCCTCTATGAGAAGTGATGTACGGTGGAGGAGTTACGTCCCTTCAACCTCACATGGGCTTGCTTTCGGTTCTTAGTCTCTTGTCTATATATGGGGGTTTTTAATTATATTTTAAAAAAATGTTTTAGACCGCGATTTTCACCTTTTGCTGTTGAAAATGTTTGAAATAAGGCTTTTCAAATTTGATAAAATTTTTTTTGGTGCGCATCTGTTTATTTTTTCATGACTTGCTGCTTCTTGACCGTAAGGGTGTTATCAGCGCTTCCTAAATTGTAACCCGTGATATGGGTGGCTTTTGCATTGTTTTGTTGTTTGAAATAAACAGTATGTGTAAGATAAATTGAGTTAAAATAAAAATAATAATAATATTTTTTTTAAACCGTCTAGAATATGTGTCATACATGCGTCATTTAATTTTTGTTCCGTATGGGGTCACACAGCATACGGATTGATTGGCAGTTTTAGTGTGTATAATTTATGTGTGTGTGTGTGTGTGTGTGTGAGTGTGGGTGTGTGTGTGTGTGATATAGAAAGAGATGGAGATCGAAATATAAATAAAGATATTGACTAATTCGAAACGTAAATCTAGTTGTGCACACGGAAATTCATTTATTTACAAAAATATGCTTCGATTGATTTCAACATAATAATTAGGGTACGTAATAATTATACTCTCTCTCTCTCTCTCTCAGTCAGTCTTCTCTCTCTCTCACATTATTGTGTAAGTAATTCTTAAAACCCATTCAATAAGTTTGTTCAGTTTGTAGTGTTCTGCCATTTTTCGAATTATTTGATGACCTTGATCGGTAGTCTTCGTTGACTACTCGAATGATCAAATTTGCATGTTTTGAAAGGACAGATGTTGCATTTGTCTTGATTATAAATTCAATGTCAATAGATGTTTTATGGGGTAGTGTTATATATATTTAGCAAATTACTTAAATGCACAAGCTTATTTTAAGATACAGAAAAGCCGGTGTGCTTAGACAGAGGATGACACATGACAGCAAACGGCCAGAGGGCACCCCTTTTTAGTTCTACTGTGGCTTAATTGACACTGACAATGACAGTAGTGAGTAGGCGTACTTTTTATTGATACTGAACTAAATTAAAGTTAATTATCACTAAGTACTGACCCTACACACAACCTTTATTAATTCCTTGGGCTAATCCAAACCGTTTCTTACACGAAACATCACCTTAGTTCCAATCCGTCTTGTATCATTGACAACCATTCATTGACAGGTCTTGGTCATCATAATTCATTCATATTATGATTCTTGTCTGTCAGAATAGATCTACAATTTCTTCAAGAATTTACCGTTCTTGTTCCTTTGGGAAACGAAAAAAACTCTTCCCCTTGAATGCAGCCTTTAATCGTGCATTTGTGCAGTTCAAAGCTGCACAGTGGTCACGTAACTGCTCCTGCGATTTTTTTTCCCCCTCTCCATCAGATCTTCGCTCTGTGAAGCAGGCCTTTTCACACATGTTACAATCAAGTCGCATAACTCTTGACGCGTCATCACACCGATGGCGTCACTGCGCGGTCTATATATTCCTGGTCTATGCTCTGCCTGACACTTGGGGAAAAACAGCTACTTGCGTATTTATTTATTTATTTATTTACTTATTTATTTTTGTGACGTAACATAAAGATGTGATTGAAGTTTGAAGATATAGTTACTGTCCCCATAAATTCCAACGACATTGTAACCGGCATGGCACACATTCCTCCGCACCCCCACCTCTCTCTCTCTCTTCCCCTTCACCCTCTCTCTCACTCTTCCCATCTCTCCCTCTCTCTCACACACAACTCCACACACAACCACACACACAGACACACAAACACACCACAGAGAGGGGCAAAGAGAACAAAGGGAAAAAAACTAAAGAAAAAAAAAAGAAACTACTCGCTCCACTCTCATCCCAGAGTAAAAACATCACCAAGATTTCCGAGAACGATAACTCTCAAGTTTTCAATTCCGACCCCTAATGGTTGATCTCCCTTGACACGAGAAAAAACAAAAGGGCGATTATTCCAGAATGGCCAAGAAATGAGGAGAACCCGAGGTATCTGCTTTACCGTAGAATAACAAACAAGTCTTTTTCGTGGAATAAAAAAAAATGGCGTGGGCATATCCGCTATTTGCACTCATCAGTGTCAATGACCTGGCCAGAAACAATAATAATGAGGTAGGCTACCCACTATCGGGTTACTTTTCTCCTTCCAAGTCCAAGAGATCGGACAAAGCAAGGAAACTCCAATTTGGGATATTAAAAAAAAAATAAGCGGTTTGTACAATCTCATAAAGAAGACGATGTGGGGTTCACTTTCAGTGTGAAGTGTGATTGTCAGGTGTCGTTAGAAAGCAAAATCCAGACAAGTATGTCATGGATCCAATACACAAAACAGAGAGAGAGAGAGAGAGAGAGAGAGAGAGAGAGAGAGAGAGAGAGAGAGACAGAGACAGAGACAGCGAGAGAGAGAGAGAGAGAGAGAGAGAGAGAGAGAGAGAGAGAGAGAGAGAGTGTCAGAAAATGTCAATGTTCCCAGCATCACACGGCAGAGGTGGAAGGAAATGAAGTCGAAACTCAGAAATTTATATCCGGAGATGAAATAGTTGCGGGGGATGAGAGAAAAAAAAGGTTACTGTATTTGAGCCTTTCACAAAAGGTCCATATCATGACACCAATACTGCGGTCTCACCCACAAGGCGTTTACATCTCAAAAGGTTGTGAATCGGTGAAATGATCTGAATTGAGAAATGATTGTACAATCCTTTTTGTTGCTAAGAAAGAAAACAAAATAAAAAGAAATGTTGTTGATTTTCTGCAAGGATTCAGACACAAATGCTCGCCATTTTGATCTTGACAAACAGTAGTTGTAAACATTCATCATCTGCTAAATCAGCATACTGAAAAGTTTGATACTCTCGACAGAATTATATCGATTAATGACTTCTGAATGTTTCCAAATGCATAGACTATAAAATTCAAAACAGGATCATACTGTAATTCCAGATTTAAAACAGCATGCTATTCCCTTCATTTGTTGTCACACTTGAGTGTAGCAGACGAACTTTGAGCGCTTGGCAGAAACCATCTATTAACGAAACCAGGACAAATAAGCTGCTAAAATTTCCTAATATACAGCAGGGGTGTCTTGACTGACTGGAAGCGAATACATTTCACCAACAAGACATTTTTGTCACAACGTCATGTGTACAACACTCTTCAACATCTTCCTAGAGCGCATCATGTCAGATGCTCTTGCAGATCACGAAGGCACAGTCAGCATAGGGGGCAGAGCAATCTCGAATCTTCGTTTTGCGGATGATATTGATGGATTGGCTGGAGAGGAACAAGAACTTGAACAGCTTGTACAGAGGCTTGACACCACCTCCAGAGCTTATGGAATGGAAATAAGTGCAGAGAAGACCAAAATGATGACCAACAACACCAATGGCATCAACACGGACATCAAAGTACAAGGCCAATCCCTCAACACAGTGCACAGCTTTAAATATTTAGGAGCCATTGTGTCAGACAATGGGTCTCGACAGGAAGTCCTCTCCAGGATCGCACAAACAACTGCTGCCCTGACAAGGTTGAAGCCCATTTGGAAAGACAGAACCATCAGTCTACATTCCAAAGTAAGACTGCTGCGCTCTCTGGTCATCTCCATCTTCCTATATGCTTGCGAAGCATGGACCCTCACAGCAGATCTCCAACGAAGAATACAAAGCATGGAGATGAGGTGCTACAGAAGACTTCTGTGCATTTCCTATACCCAACACATCACCAACGACGAAGTCCGACAGACCATCACACAAGCCATTGGACAACACGATGACCTGCTCACAGTGGTGAAGAAACGGAAACTCCGATGGTATGGCCACGTCACAAGATCATCAGGCCTTGCAAAGACCATTCTGCAAGGCACAGTGCAAGGAGGTAGAAGAAGGGGGAGACCGAAAAAGAGGTGGGAGGACAACATTCGAGAATGGACTGGTTTGACACTGAGCGAAGCCATGAGGGCTGCTGAGGACAGAGAAAGATGGAGTATGCTGGTTAAACGATCATCTGTGGTGCCCCTACGACCTTCGGGTTATGGGACAGGATAGGATAGGATAGTCATGTGTAACATTTTCACACATAACCGCAGAAATCCACATCAAAATACGAACACACACTTTGGGGGGCTCTTTAAACTTGATTCCGATGTTGAGATGCGCATAGACAGACAAAGTTCCTTCTAAACAGTTCATGGTTTGCCGCAGACAAGGTAAGCATTATTTTGTTGTCACGGGTAAGGTAAGATGTAAGGAATGACACATTTTGTCATGGGAGTACCTGAACACTGATGTAATGGGATTACATGAACATTGATGTCATGGGAGTACAGGTACACTGATGTTACAGTCCAAAACTGTATGCACTCTGGCTTCGCAGATCAAGAATTACGCACATAAAAAACTTTGCACGTGCATCTTCAGGCTACATTCTCGGGAATTGACTGGATTGAAAATTCAGCATCAAACCAGTTTGTAGTTCAGCGCTGAAGTTTGTTTTGATCCGTTAACGAGATTTACACAAAATACATTGAGATCAAAACTTTGATGGCCATATTATGTTACCTGCGACACGTGACAATGCATGCTTGTATACACTTAATTAGTAAGCAGTTTGAACACTCCATGACTGTGTTCAGTAGTTTAATCTAAGTCATGTTTTAGGTTGTTTGATAGGTAGATATTACTGTTCTTTTCTACTTTTCTTGTCTTCTTTAATACTCACCCCCGTCTTCATCAGGGCTCGACACAACCGACTGCCCGGGACCGGTAGAACCGGCTGCCGGACAGGCTGAATCGCTACCCAGGTATTTTTCAGCTGCCAAGTCAGTCGGCGTCAAGAATCTTGGCCTTAGCTTAAAACTGCCCGGGCACTGGACAGATGGTGGCAGAAAGCCACTGCAGAAGGGCTGTGCCCTGACCAAAGCATGGACTGGCTGCTAACTTTGAGTTGCCACTTGTTTTTGTTTACTTTATGTGACTTGGCCAAGCAAAAGTGTTTGAATGTGCAATGTGCCGCAATACAAAAATGCAATACAATTCGCCTGAATATCTTACTTTTCGTGTTTCTTCATCAAAATTGTCAGGAAGGTTCTGAGAGGCTGGAAATGTTGTGGGCAGGTAAAATACTTGGCAACGTGTCCGAAAGAAGACAAAGGAATTGCTGTCGAACCCCGTTTCATACTTACAATTTCTTCATTTTGGATCTGGTGGTAGTGGCGAAGAAGGCTAAGTGTTCAAGTAAATAGTTACTACAGTTTTAACTTTTGTTTTTGACCGCGCCATTCCCCTGTTCCTCCCCCAACCCCCACCCTCCCCCCCCCACTGATCCTGACGCATTCAACCCCCGTCAATCCTGTTGCTCACTCTTCTAGTAATCTTTCTTCCCCTTCCCATCTTCCTTTCCTATCGTTCTTCCTTTGTTTAACTTGTACCTTTCATTGTGGGACTGAGCCTCGTACGCCAAAAGCAAAGAAGACTATGAAAACTAATGCTGAAAGATGTGTCAGCTATAACGGTCTTTGAAGGCCGGTTCTGCAGCATACCACAATCACCTGTCAATAAAACGTCTCCCTACAAAGAAGTGGACAGAAAAACTATTAGATGAGCACAAAAGTCGGCAGCGCGGTCTCTTTCTGTCTCTCTCTCTGTCTCTGTCTCTGTCGCTGTCTCTTTCTCTCTGTCTCTGTCTCTGTCTCTCTCTCTCTCTCTCTCTCTCTCTCTCTCTCTCTCACACACACACACACACACACACACACACACACACACATGTTTCATTATTTCTTTCCCCTTTTTTATACACAGTGGACGTCTAAATGCACTATAGGAGGTGGGGGTACAACGCGCACCTCCAATATATCTGAAACCACAGGCTCTGCAATTTAGTTTGCATCGCATTTATTAGAGCATGTAAGCACTAACTGCGGTTGCAGTTACAATTGCTGTTATCTTGTTATACCAAACAAAATCTGTTTCAGGGAAAGGATGAAGTAACAGGACTGTGGATGTGTGTGACGACACAGATAATTTTGTCACAAGTAACACTCAGTAATTTGTTGTTTTTTTGTTTTTGTTTAATACAGCAGGAAATTAAGTCATTTAATTTTAAGACTGTACGAGCACTTCAATCAGTTTATACAATTGTGTTTCTAGTTATGTGCCTGTGTCTTTCAGAGAAGAAATAATTGCGAGTGAGTGCGAGAGCTTTGAATGCATGTCAGCAGAAAATACCTTCCGCTTTCTTCTCATTAAAATGTACCCTTGAAAATGATATTTTCTAAGATAATATACATAATTATGGAAGATTGGCTTTCTACATGTTTGGTCGTTTTATTTGCAATACTTGGGATAGAGTAAGAGGATTTATGTCGTCACACGTCATGAGTAACACACTCATAAAGTCTGAGTTCACAAACGAATTTCTAAAAAATTTGACGACTTTATCCTTAAATTCATTTAGAGCGCGTAATCTCATCAGTCAAACAACAGTTTGACAGGAAATTGTTTGGTTTAAACAAATAGTTTTATTCAAGGAAAAAAACATATAATTTCAAACAATGATTTACAGGATAGGCAACAAGCAAGCTTATATAAGCCCACCCTGTATGACAAAATTCTACATAATAATTAATTGAAGGAAATTGTTTGCTCTGAAACACTGTTTAGTTTTGAGTGACAAGAGATCCACCTTATGAGACAGGCTCATTTAGGGAAGCAACAACTGACCGTGCATTTTACAGGCCACAATAATTTGTGAATGATTACAGCAAATGATAATACTACTTAAGCTTACTTCTTTCTTCGCCTCACCCCCAACCAACCAACCAACCAACCAAGCAAGTATACATGTACGATATAAATAACTCCAAACGATTACAAACCAGCACATCAAATCACAGCAATCTACCAGTAAATAAATCGCACATGGCAAATGAGAAGGAGGTAATACCAACTGATTGATTTAAACACCTTTTTCACTCCATCCACCTATCTCACCCCCTCCCCTCCTCTCTCCCTTCCCATCCTTCGCCATGTATATAAGAAATCATACAATATCACTTAACAAGAAAGAGTAGTTGCTTTCACTTCCCACAAGAACATAACAGGCAATTTAAACCAAAATAAAACAAAACTTAATCCACAATACTAGACAAGGACAAAAAGAAAACAATGCACTCACATATCTATACAATACAATACAATGCACAGCACAACACAACACAACACAACACAACACAACACAACACAACACAACACAACACAACACAACACAACACAACACAACACAACACCGATTCCACATGACCCATATTTATGACCTCTAAAGCAAATCTCTCCCGCAATAAAAACACCGCACAGAACCAACATATCTATATGATCTGAAAACCAACTAGCACAGGCGCAGAATCATTCTCAACACCACACATAATCAACACACCTTTTTGCCTCAAAACTACCACAGGCAGCACAATCATTTTCTCACAATTATGAACACCATACAAGGGACACAACCAACATCACCTTCATCCTTTGATAAAACAACAACACAATTTCTCCCACCTCCTCTTCCTGCGGCTCCTCCTCCTCCTCCTCCTCCAACAGAGGAAGGCGCTTCACCACTGCCCTTCTGGTCGCCATCCACGGGGGTGCCACACGCATGTACGTCGCCGGTGGTTGCTCCTACTCCGTCCACGCTGCTACCCGCAGTCAACATCGCCAGGTCCAAGTCGGTCCCCAACGACGGCACCCGTTCAGACTTCACCTCATCAGGGACCGGAGAAGTTTCCGGAGCTTTCTTAATTTTGGACGAATCTATGACAGCCTCCTGTTAATAACAAGATCCCAAAAAATGTACGGCCTTAGGTTTAAAAAAAAAAAAGTAAAAAAAAAGATGTTGTGGTGCACCTACGACCTCCGAATTACGGGATAGGATAGGATAGGATAGGAATTAATGAAAAGAGAAAACAAAGTGTGTTATTATAGGTATCATCGTTGTTATCATCATCGTCGTCATTATCATCATCATCATCATCATCTTCATTGCAGCAGCAGGGAGAGCAGAAACGTCACCAGCAACAGCAGCAGCAGCGGCAACAATAGCAACAGCATCAATTACTAGGAGTAGGATCATCAAGCAATCATCATCATCTAAATCCTTTGCAGCAGCAACCTCATTATCGGTGAAGATCAAACCCCTTTTCGAAAAGAATCGCGTTTCATCATCATCATCATCATCATCATCATCATCATCATCATCATCATCATCATCATCATCATCATCGTCATCATCATCATCATCGTCATCGTCATCGTCTTCATCATTATAAGCAGCGTCAACATGTTCACTGTTAATGTTCGCTGTCATCATTGGCAGCAATATTAGCAGCACTGAATCTTGTCGTGAAGTGCTCAAATTCGACCGAAGAAGCTACCATCGCGATCACCCAGCCAACCAGCCGACCAATGAGTGAATCAAATCAAATGATGGAAGATCAAATCAACCCACCGTGGTGCTGAGGTCATTCCAGGCCATGGTTGGCCCATCAGAGGAGCGTGGGGATGAGAAGGGAAGCTGGTTCTCCGCCTCCAGTGGCTGTGGCACCGCTGGCCCGAAACACCGCCCCGCATCGCTCGAGTCGTCCTTCTTCGCGCTGCAGCCCGCTGAACGTAACAGCGAACAAATTGACGATGAAGATGAGGAAGAAGATCACCACCACCACCACCACCACCACTACCACCAACAACAACAACAACAACAACAACAACAACAACAACAACAACAACAACAACAAAAGGTGCGTGTGGAATTGGGGTAACCGGTAGGGGAGAAAGAAGTATGAAATAAAAAAGAACCGGAAAAGGGGCGAGAGAAAACAGCAGGGAAGAGGGAAGAAGGTAAGCATAGAGAAGAAGGGGAAGGGGAGAGAGGGAGGGGGGTGGTATTACATGACATGACATTACATTACATGATTATTGCTTTAGGCCCAGCGGACTCTTCCGAGCCAAATCAGGACTGGACAACCCCTGATCCGCATAAAAGCTCTGCTGAAACAACCCTAGTGGTAAAACTGAAAGCTCTCCACCAGCCAGTCACTTTACAATTAAGACATCCCACGCAGGGAACGCTGAGGCTGTACACTCATTTATGGAACCCCCGTTTACAAAAACAAAATAGAATACAAACATCACTATAAATTATCAACAAAACACATACATATAAAATGCCTACATTGCTAAATAATAACATCATAAGAAGCCCTAGTGACCAACTGGCAGAAAGAGCGTTCAATATTCCCAAGCTGATCCAACAGACCTCATACACAAATAAGGAGTCTTGTCCCAGAAGAGTTTTCAAGAAAAAAGGTAGGGGACTGGTCTAGCGAAGAAGAAGATAGTATAGCAGATTGATAGAACAGAGCAGGAATGAGAAAGAGCAAATGAGAAAGACAGCGACAGTGGGAATTTAAAGCACTAAATTTCCAGAAAGTTGGGATACTATTTATATTGAAACCCCCGGCACCCCAACGGGGGTGGGGGTTGGTATATATGATGATGATGAATAAAGGAAAAGTGTAGTAAGCCACGTCACCAGATCATCAGGCCTTGCAAAGACCATTCTGCAAGGCACAGTGCAAGGAGGTAGAAGAAGGGGGAGACCGAAAAAGAGGTGGGAGGACAACATTCGAGAATGGACTGGTTTGACACTGAGCGAAGCCATGAGGGCTGCTGAGGACAGAGAAAGATGGAGTATGCTGGTTAAACGATCATCTGTGGTGCCCCTACGACCTTCGGGTTATGGGACAGGATAGGATAGGATAGTAGTAAGCTCATAACCATTTTTACACAAAAAGCATGTTCATAGCGCTGGTGGTAAGGGGTGGGGTGGGGAAGGCGCGTGTGTCTGGATGGGGTGGGTAGGAAAGGGGGGGAGGGGGTTACAAGCAAAAACAGGACACTTAAAACAAGGTGAGGTAAAATTACACTTATACCATGTATACAATCCTTTTCTATATCTCTCTTTCTCTCTCACACACATCACATACACTTAACATGTTCAGCAATCATGTTCATCAATAAATCTGATGATGATGATGATGATGATGATGATGATGATGATGATGATTATGATGATGATGATGATGATGATGATGATGATGATGATGATGATGATGATGATTCATGAATAAATGAATGAATGAATGAATGAATGAAATTTTATTTAAAAGTTGTGACGATTTTGATGAGAAATACTACTCTCCTCTGACTCTGAACGAAAACGACCCAAAACATCAGGGGCAAGGCAACACACACACTCAAATATAAGTGTAAGCTTACAAGCGATGGCGGTGCCGCTACGAGATGGCCTGACAGAGTGCCTAGTCTTTGGGTGAGGTTGACGCGCCGACACAGACCTCGTGTGCGCTGAATGAGAGTCTGCCGACTTGTCCATCCCTGAGGGTCTGACTTCGGGCCTGCCAGCACCAGCGTCTCGGAGACTGCTGCTAGGGCGCGATGGCCCTGCAGAGGTAGGTCTACAGTGACCCGTACCTTCTGGCGTTCGAGCTGGATACAGTTTGCCTGCAATTTGGACTAGTGACAACGACTACGACGACGACAACGATGACGACGACGATGATGATGATGATGATGATGATGATGATGATGATGATGATGATGATGATGATGACGATGATGATGATGATGGACATTTTAATAGCCCCATTCACTCCAGGCCACAGTAAACTAGCCAAATGAAATCCGTGCAAATTTGCGCGAGAACATCAAGTTTTACAGAAAAATATGTCTAGGAGCTGAGGTCCCTTGTGCAAGTTGAAGCGACAACGAGCTTCATCCTATTTCACGCGTAACAGTCAAAGTAAGTCGAACACTGTGAAATCTACTAACTTCAATGTTCGGGTCTATATTCTATCATTTGGGCTGAGAGTAGACTGGATTATAAACTAAGCTCGTTAGTCTGCGTGCGTGCAAAGGCTAGACCTTAGTTTATATTGTAGAGAGATTTTATATATTATCACCCCAAGAAGTCAAAACAAAGCTTAAAACTAATAAATAAGTACCTATTTTATTTATACATAAATAAAATAAATAAATAAATAAATAAATAAATATATCATTAAAATCATTAAATAAATACATAAATAAATAAACAGCTATTAAAAAAATTAATAAATAAATAAATAAATAACCAGTATGGGCCAACTGTACACCTACCTTGCGATTGTTGTTTATCAGCAGCAGGATTGGGAGGAGCATTATTGTTTTGGTTCTGTGCCGTGTTGGCAGCAGCCACGCTAGGAAGTACTTCCACTACTACTGCTTCTTCTACTTCAGCACCACCAACATCGCCGTTGTCGTCATCATCATCATCATCATCATCGTCATCACCATCATCATCATAATCGACGTTTGCTTTAAAGCTTTGTGCCGGGTATTCTGTTTGAAAAACACGGACAAGTTTTTAAAAAAAATTAATTACATGAAATAAAATTAAAAAAAAACAAAACATTCCAACTTAACAATAAAATGAATATGTAGGCCTAACGAAACTATATAAAGCAAAAAGAACAAGAACTGTCCTAGCACCAATCCCCCTCATCGAAGTCTAGTGCGCGCGCGCACTGACAAACACACGCACGCACGCACTGACAAACACACGCACGCACGCACGCACTGACAAACACACGCACGCACGCACTGACAAACTCACGCACGCACGCACTGACAAACACTCGCATGCACGGACACACACGTATGCACCAGAGATAGACAAACAACATGTAGATTATTATAAAATGGATTAATTTCGGTAAACGTTGCTTAAATCAACTGTTATTGAAGAAGACAGGCACTAAATAAAGCTATGTCATCATCATCGTCATCATCATCATCATTTGCAAAAGCAGTACACCATTATTATTATTATTATTATTATTAGTAGTAGTAGTAGTAGTAGTAGTAGTAGTAGTAGTAGTAGTAGTAGTAGTAGTAGTAGTAGTAGTAGTAGTAGTAGTAGTCCTATCATATCCTATCCGTAACTCGTAAGTCGTAGGGGCACCAAAGATGATCGTTTAACCCGCATACTCCATCTTTCTCTGTCCTCAGCAACCCTCAGGGTTTCGCTCAGTGTCAAGCCAGTCCATTCTCGAATGTTGCCCACCCACCTCTTTTTCTGTCTCCCTCTTCTTCTGCCTCCTTGAACCGTGTCTTGCAGGACGGTCTTCGCAAGGCCTGATGCTCTGGTGATGTGGCCATACCATCGAAGTTTCCGTTTCTTCACCACTGTGATCATGTCACCGTGTTGTCCAATGGCTTGTGTGATGGTCTGTCGGACTTCGTTGTTGGTGATGTGTTGGGTATAGGAAATGCCCAGAAGTTTTCTGTAGCACCTCATCTCTTTGTATTCTTCGTTGTAGATCTGCTGTGATGTTTCGCAAGCGTATGGGAAGATGGAGATGACAATGGAGCGCAGCAGCCTTACCTTGGAATGTAGACTGATGGTCCTGTCTTTCCAAATGGGCTTCAACCTTGTCAGGGCAGCAGTTGTTTGTGCGATACTGGAGAGGACTTCCCATTGTCTAAAACAATGGCTTCTCAAATTATTTGAAGCTATGCATTGTGTTGAAGGATTGGCCTGGGGCTTTGATGGCCATGTTGATGCCAAGGGTGTTGTTGGTCATCCTTTTGGTCTTCTCTGCACTTATTTCCATTCCATAGGCTCTGGAGGTGGTGTCAAGCCTCTGTACCAGCTGTTCTTCTTGTTCCTCTCCAGCCAATCCATCAGTGTCATCCGCAAAACGGTTGGAGATAGCTCTACCCCCTATGCTGACTGTGCCTTCGTGATCTGCAAGGGCATCTGACATGATGCGCTCTAGGAAGATGTTAAAGAGTGTTGGAGAGAGTAGGCATCCTTTATTGTTGTTCTGAACCAGTTTCCGATGGCGCTGTTGTGAAGGACTGCAGCCATACAGGTTTTTGATTACTTCAATAATTTTATGGCTGCCCACACAGCTACATGCCGGACTCGGTCAAACGCTTTTCTTGAAGTCTACAAACGCATGATATAGATGCTGTTGGTGCTGTAGATATTTCTCGCAGATTATTCTGAGGTTGAAAATCTGTTCAGTGGTACTTCGCCCAGCCTTGAATCCTGCTTGTTCTTCAATTATGATTTGTGAAGCTTGGGGTTTCAACCTGTTCAGTATTATTTTCAGGAGGACCTTGCTGGGGTGCCTGATCAGGGTGATGCTGCGGTAATTTTCACATTTCTGAATGTAACCTTTTTTAAGAAGAGTGATAGCAAGCGACTGGGTCCGTGGTGCAGGCCACGCCCCACTCTGCTAGATCGTGTTACAGGTAATTGTGAGGGCGTCAATCATCGATTCTCCTCCTGCTGAAGCAATTCCGCGGGTATGTTGTCCACTCCCGCTGACTTCCCTTTCTTCAGCGATTGCACTGCTGCCTCAACTTCTTCTCGTAGAATTGGGAGGATTCTTCTCTGTTCTGGGGACATGCTAGAACTGATGATGATGATTATAAATGATGGGTCTCCGTTTGGTGTGTGGTTGTAAAGGTCAGAGCAGTACTCTGTCCATCTATCCAAGACTTCTTGTTCTTCTGTAAGGCATATGCCAGACTTCCTTTGGATTGTGGATACCTTGGGCTGTTTAACACTTGTCAGCCGCTTCACAGTCTGGTAGGCCTTCTTGCTGTTGTTGTTGTTGTTGTTGTTGTTGTTGTTGTTGTTGTTGTTGTTGTTGTTGTTATTATTATTATTATTATTATTATTATTATTATTATTATTATTATTATTATTGTAATCAACATCTTCATCTTCTCCTTCTTTTTCATCTTCTTCTTAATGAAATGTCTCTTCTTCTTCTTTATGAACTGTCCGAATAATTTATATGCAACATTTCTCTTCTTCTTCCTCTTTTTCGTATTCTTATTGTTGTTGTTTCTTCTTCTTCTTGAATTTTCCGAATAATTTATATGCAACATTTCTTCTTGTACTTTATGAATTGTCCGAATTATTTATATGCAGCAATTCTTCTTCTTCTTCTTTATGAATTGTTTGAATAATTTACATGCAACGTTTCTTCTTCTTCTTCTTCTTCTTCTTCTTCTTCTTCTTCTTCTTCTTCTGGAGTATCAGTACAACTTAGGTTAATCTGATGAATAAAAATTGATGCAACAACAACTTCTTCTGCTTAATTAATTAATTAATTATTTTAATTTTAATTCTTACCGTCCTCGCTGTGTTGGGGCATCTCGTGCACGACGTCCTGCAGTGGACTTTGCTGCTGGGTGTTTGCAGCAGGGACTGTGGAGTTGTTCTTGGACCTGTTGCCATACCCCGATTTAGGTCGCTGCAGCCCTTCCACAAAGGAAATGAATAGTTCTTATAATAATCAAAAGCTCAAAGAGATGTTGAAGGTGCTGTCCAAAAAAGACCATGGTATAACGTAAACCCCCTCATCTCTCCCACAAATGTGTTTGTTCGAAATGTGTTTGTTCCACTAGCCGACTGTACACATTTTCAGCAAGCTATACCATTGCGTGGTCTGTCCTCAGGTGAAGTATGATGCTGGATGCCATTTCACACATCCCATCTTTTGGATGGGTAAACTATAAAACGACATCTAGTCTGCGCTCGCACGCATTCCATCGCATGGACTCCAAAGATCCTGACGCTCATGTCCTAGACGGGTGGTGATGCCGGTTACACAAATACACTAAGCAAGAGCTATAAGGTTTTTTTTTCTCCTCCATACCCATGTCTGACGCCCAGAGTTGTGCGCAGTTTTCTGGGCGTCTGACTTTGCGCCCAAAGGTTGCAAGTGGGCGCCTCAAGTGACTTGAGTTAGATCCAGTAACGGCCAGCTCTTTGAGCATCTTTTGAGCTTGAAACGCGCCATGTAAGAACGGTTGTAGAAATGTATCAATCGATTAATATCATTCGCTGATTCATTCACAGTTATACTCCGTCAGATTGTTCCCCTATCCTATCCTATCCTGTCCCGTAACCCGGAGGTCGTAGGGGCACCACAGATGATCGTTTAACCAGCATACTCCATCTTTCTCTGTCCTCAGCAGCCCTGATGGCTTCGCTCAGTCCAGTACATTCTCGAATGTTGTCCTCCCACCTCTTTTTCGGTCTCCCTCTTTTTCTACCTCCTTGCACTGTGCCTTGCAGAATGGTCTTTGCAAGGCTTGATGATCGTGGTGATCAGATTGTTCACTGGCACCCTAAAACTAATTTCCCAAGTCACGAAACTGAAACATATCCGCAGATGAGGAGAGAGTGTATGATTCAACAAAACGTGACAAACCTGTCGCCAAGTATGATAAAAGGGAGGAGTTAAGTTAGAAACAAAGGTCAATCGTTGGGGGGGCAAACGAGCTGCAAATGAGTTGCCATCTACTGAACGGATTTTCTTCTCGCATTTGTCGACCGGGCGAGTGCTTTCAACATCCCCTTGCGTTTTCTTACGACAGAAATGAAATAAATCACCCAAAAGTGGAGAAAAAAAAAATCCCAAACTCCATACTTGTGTTTAGTCTCTGCGACTTTTGTGCCTTCTGCCTCTGAGCAAGGGACACCATCGGACTTGCTTGCGGCGACGACGCTGGACTGCTGGTGCTGCTGCAAGAGTGAGACAGAGTCACGTGCCACTCGGGACTGTAAGTGAAGGACAACCTGGGGCCAGCCAGCTCCTGGCCAAGGTCAACGAAGCCTTCAGCATAAAAGTCAGCTTCCACATCATCTTCATCGACGTCACCATCATCATTATAGTTAGTCGGTAAAAAGTCTAACTCTTCGTCTGTGTCCAGCTGTAAACATAAATAAATAAATAAATAAAATTAAATAAAATAAAATATTACCAAACAACAACAACAACAATAATGGATGTTATATACGCGCTTTCCCCCCCCCCCCCCTAAATCACTAATAAAGACATGTATAACTTTTGAATTACAATGTGCAAAATTGTTTCCATAAACATTACAAATGTACATTTAAAACTTTATTCTCGAGTGTCTAAACACGTGCACGTTCATAACTCGACGAGACCTTAGCTTTCAGTATGCCGCATTCCCAGCGGCGGGTACATTATGTTAAATTCAATGTTCATTAAATGCTTATCGTCGTCGATGTCAAAATCATCATCATCATCATCATCATCATCATCATCATCATCATCATCATCATCTATTTCGTCGTCATCGTTATCACTTACCTCCTCTTTATCGTCCACATTTAAGCGCCTTGAAATGGTTTTAGTTCTGGTAAGTGCGCTATGCAAGATTAATTACTTTAGGTATCATCAACATCATCATCATCATCATCATCATCATCATCATCATCAATCAATTAATCAATCCACAAATCATATCAATCAATCAATTTGTTTATCTATCTATCTATCTATCTATCTATCTATCTATCTATCTATCTATCTATCTATCTATCTATCTATCTATCTATCTATCCTAGTCTAGTCTAGTCTAGTCTAGTCTAATCTAATCTATCTATCTATCTATCTATCTATCTAATCTATCCATCCTAGTCTAGTCTAGTCTAGCCTAATCTAATCTAATCTAATCTAATCTAATCTAATCTATCTATCTATCTATCTATCTATCCATCCTAGTCTAGTCTAGTCTAGCCTAATCTAATCTAATCTAATCTAATCTAATCTAATCTAATCTAATCTATCTATCTATCTATCTATCTATCTATCTATCTATCTATCTATCTATCTATCTATCTATCTATCTATCTATCTATCTATCTATCTATCTATCTATCTATCTATCTATCTATCTATCTATCTATCTATCTATCTATCTATCTATCTATCTATCTATCTATCTATCTATCTATCTATCTATCTATCTATCTATCTATCTATCTATCTATCTATCTATCTATCTATCTATCTATCTATCTATCTATCTATCTATCTATCTATCTATCTATCTATCTATCTATCTATCTATCTATCTATCTATCTATCTATCTATCTATCTATCTATCTATCTATCTATCTATCTATCTATCTATCTATCTATCTATCTATCTATCTATCCATCCTAGTCTAGTCTAGTCTAGTCTAGTCTAGTCTAGTCTAATCTAATCTAATCTAATCTAATCTAATCTAATCTAATCTAATCTAATCTAATCTATCTATCTATCTATCTATCTATCTATCTATCTATCTATCTATCTATCTATCTATCTATCTATCTATCTATCTATCTATCTATCCTCCACTCACACAATCCTGGTCCTCCGCAGTCCACATGTCCGTGACGTCGTCCGACTGCCAGCACTCACTACCACAGGCCTCTGACGTGTTGCCGTCACTCCACCATTCCTCTGCTCTTCCCTTGCCCCCATCCTCCTCTTCTGCATCCATCACATTCTCTTCAGCCTCCTCCTCTTCCTTCTCCTCTTCTTCTTCAACCTCCTCCGCCTCATCTCCGACAGAGCTGCAGGTAGCCGCTGGTCCGCACGGTGACATTGCGCCAGGAGCCTGCTCGTCCCAAACAACCAAGGCATCGTTACTGTAGTATTTTAACTACTACCAATGATAACACAAAATATGGAACACCGAATGCTCTGTACGCGCTTTATTGCCAATTCAGATTCAAAACGCGGCGATCTTTAACCAGCATATACGGTCACACTCCTACATTCCTCCTGGCGTGGGCTGGTAGCAGAGTTCAAAGGGCACTGGTTTCGTATACCGAAGGTCTCGGGTTCCAACCTCGCGTGGGACCGAACTTACGTGACTAAGATAGGAGACGTTTCAGAACACCGAGGGTTTTCTCCGGGGACTCCGGTTTTCCTCCCTCCCTTCAATGATGGTATTGGATGCAGTCAACCCAGGAAAAAAAAAAAGTGTTTCTCTCTCGCTTTCTGGAATAGCAATTATTTTCAGATCGCCGCGCTTGGAGTTCGATTGAAAAAAATACCGCGTGATAGCATCCTTTATTGTTTTTTGTTTTTGTTTTTTTTATAATGCTTTATTGTCCCTTTTTATCGGGAAATTCTGGGCCGTCTCCCCTGTGGAAGGCGTAGTCGCAGCCTGTGGCGCGCCCAAACCCAACCTACCTAACATTAGTTGTGATTTTTGAAATTTAGAAATTCTTTTAAATTTTTGAAATTTTTTTGAAATTTTGCTGGGGGAGCAAATCGGAGTACCCGGAGAAAACCCCCGAGACGTTGCCCGAGTCGAAAGTAAATAATATTCGGAGAAACATAACGCCCCGATGCAGGATCGAACTCACACCTGTCAGGCGCCATTGGTTTCTGGCCTGTGGACAAGGAAAGTTAGTCCCGCCTTAGCCCACTTGGCCACAACGCTCGTTGTTGTTGTCGTTGTTGTTGTCGTTGTTGTTGTTGTTGTTATCATTATGATCATTAGTCAAACAATAGGTGTTGTTTGACCTAACACCGTCTGGAATCCCGTGGTGAGCACGATAATAGGGGAAAGGCTTCAAAGTCCGAACAGTCTGGTAATTCCGAACTGCCGTTTTTTTAGAGATGGGAGACAAGTTCTGTAGTTCTGATGACATCATTAGAAAGAGTTGCTGTTCCTGATTAGTTATACGAAGCGGCATGGCGTTACGAGCAACCAAACGCAAACGGTAAGCATTTTTATTATTTTAGACCTCTGCTTCTAATTTCGTACCTATTTTTATGGAGGAGCACGCAAAATTGGCTCTTTATTTTAGCATACCAGTGATTTTATATGTTGTTACATACATTATTAACTAGAAAATGGCTAAATAGTTTCAGTCAGTGCAATGCTATAAACGAAAACGCGGTGTTTTATTGATGCAACCTGATTATGTAATTCCGAACACCCAAAGGAACGTATATCCGAACAGTGTTCGGAATTGTAACCCCACTGTTCGGTATTAGAAAACCGAGCATTTTGTTTTTGATAACCATAAAAAAATGTCGAAATAAATAAATGTATGCCCTTAGTGAAGAATAATATTTAAACCTATGGTAATGCATAAACCTTAACCTACGTAACTGAGTATCGCCCCATCTGGTTTTTTATTTGACAGAGCCAGCTGGTCGTCAGAGTCTTTATCACTGGCCATATCAGCTGTGAAGAACGGTGAACTCGGCCTTCGAGCAGCGGCTAAAGAGCATGGAATACCGACGACTACCCTCAAGGACCACGTGGACGGAAAGAACAAGTATGCTACGGGGGCCACCAAACATTTTGGCAGACCTACAACGCTGCCTATTGAGCTTGAAAACGAATTAGTACAACATATTTTAGATAGCGAGTCCATGTTTTTTGGCCTCACCCGAACAGCTGTTATGGCACTTGCTTATGAAATAGCAGCACGAAATGGAATTTCGCATGTGTTCAACATAGAGAAGAAATCGGCTGGAAAGGTATGGCTAAAACTGTTCCTACAGCGGCATCCAGAGCTGTCTTTACGACAACCCGAAGCCACATCAATAGCAAGGGCAGCCGGTTTCAACAAGACCAGTGTTGACCGATTTTTTTTACCTTCTCGCGAGAGAGATTGACAGCAATAAATTCTCTGGGATGACGATATACAATATGGACGAGACAGCTGTCTCCACAGTCCAAAAAAGGTGCCAGAAAGTGCTTGGTCGTAGAGGAAAACACCAAATTGGAGCCACGACCAGTGGTGAGAGGGGAACGACTACGACGGTTGTTTGTTGCTGTAACGCAGCAGGACATTATGTGCCCCCGTTAATTCTTTTTAAACGGAAACGAATGAATGTTGAACTGGAAAATGGATCTCCAACGGGATCCCTGGTGACCCACAATGAATCGGGATGGATGGACCGCGACACATTTCCGCTCTGGCTTCGACACTTTGCAAAAGTAGTCAAACCAACACCAACAAACAAAGTGCTCCTTATTCTCGACGGACATACGTCCCACACAAGATCGTTGGAAGCTATTGAGTATGCAAGAGAGAACGGTATAGTCATGCTGTCCTTGCCGCCCCACACTACCAACAAACTTCAGCCTCTTGATGTTTCCTTTTTCAAACCGTTACAGACATTTTATGCGCAAGAACAAGAGTCCTGGCTCCGAGCGAATCCCAACAGGCAAATAACAGCCTTTCAGATATGTTCTCTTTTCAACAAAGCTTACATAAGAGCAGCTTCAACGGCCACGGCGGTTAACGGTTTTGCAAAAACAGGCATTTGGCCTTGCGACCGAAGTGTATTCACCGAGTCAGACTTCATTATGTCTTCCTGTTCTTCAAAGGACGTTCCACCCTCCACCCCAACTCCCATTTCTACTGGATGTGACGTTCTATCCTCCAATCGACCTCTCAGCTGCGCTTCAGGGTGTGACGTTCTATCCTCCACCCAACCTCCTGGCTCTTCAGGGTGTGACGTTCTATCTTCCACCCAACCTTCCAGATCTGACGTTTCATCATCCACCTTACCACCTTCTTTCGCTGATTCTGGTCAACCCATAAGCACCTGCACAGAGTGGGAAAACGCGATAGTTTTATTGGACAAAAAAATTATTGTAACCAACCCAGATGGGCGCTGCTTCTTTCGTAGCGTTGCAATTAGCAACAACAGTGACCTCCAATCCACAGAAAGAGATGCTAATGGAATTGCAAATGATAACCGTCTTCGACTTAAGGAGCAATTTCAAGCTGATAGTCTCAGAGCCAGTGTGGTCCAGCACATGCTGGAGAACATCAACAACTACACACACCTCCATGCTGCCACAAACAGTGATATGCCTAGCCTCCAGGGACAAACGTTTTCTTCAATGGAAGACAGGATTATCCACATGTCATGTCCTACAGCGCCTATAGGAGAAATGGAAGTGGCATCAACGTCTGAAATACTGCAACGACCGATTCACGTGACTATGTCTGACACGGGTAACGTGGTGAGATACAACGATGCCAAGTTTGCTCCTGCTTCTCCTGTCATGCTTCTGTATTCATCATTTGGCGACAGTGCCGGGCACTATGATTGTGTCATTCCATCCCACGTCTCAGTTTCAGTTATATCTCCTCTTCCACTTCGAACACCGCAGGTCACAAAAAGATTGACTAAAACAACACAAGCTGAAATTCTTACAGAAAGCCCTCACAAACATAAGCTCCTGACTGCTAAAAACAAAGCTTCGACGTCCAAAAAACCGCGTGTGAAGACGAAAGGAAAGAAAACCAAGAAGAAAGCAACTCCACAGTCGTCTAACTCGGAAGACGCGGCGGCTTGGTATTGCTTTATGTGTGGTGAGTGCAGCCTTGAGGACATGATACAGTGCCTGAACTGCATGAGATGGACACACGAGGAGTGCGCGGGAACACCCAGGCAGACAATGCCGCTTACAAGTATGATTTGTGTTTAAAAAAATAAACAATTTGGAATAATCTTTACTGAGGGGCGGATGGGGTGTGATGGATAACACACAGGTTATAAACGCTTACAAGTGTGATTTGTGTTTAAAAAAATAAACAATTTGGAATAATCTTTACTGAGGGGCGGATGGGGTGTGATGGATAACACACAGGTTATAACATGACAAGACGATAACACACAGGTTATAACATGACAAGACGATAACACACAGGTTATAACATGACAAGACGATAACACACAGGTTATAACATGACAAGAAAAACATGCATTCATTGTAAGCTGTTTATTTCTAGTTCTTAGTGTTATTTGTGTGTGTGTGTGTGTGTGTGTGTGTGTGTGTGTGTGTGTGTGTGTGTGTGTGTGTGTGTGTGTGTAAAGCAGTGCAGGGTGCAATTTTGATTATATTTCCTTTCGTCAGTTGCGTCACCCGCTCTAGGTTTTCAATAACAATGTATTAATGCCTTCTGGAATATGATGTTAGTTTCTCGTCTTAAGTGTGAATTAGGCCCACTTCATATAATATGATACGCTGTTCGGATTTGAAAGCCTACCTGTTCGGAATTGAAAGCACCTGCTTTTAATTCCGAACAAATGTGTGGTTTCTTTAAACGTAAGAATTTGTTATATTTTGTGGAATTTGAAAGCATTTTGTTTTATGAGTTGATTGCCAATAAAATACTTTATCAAAGTGGACATTTATTTTTACTCTGAAACTCCTTGTTTGTAAATGGCAGCGTGAATTCCTTAAGTGTTCGGACTTTGAAGCCTTTCCCCTACTGGTAATTTTTCCCTATCTACCTCAGCAATAATCATGATTGCTCTGGTGATTCAGCGTTGGTTTAGGTCCTTAGCCCCCTCTTCCCTCAGGATGTTTATCCCTGTCTGCCGTACTGGTGGTTACATTTCAATGTTCATTCATGTGACGTAAAGGCAGATGGGGCGGGCGGGATAGGCGGTGAGGGGGAGGATGGGGGGGCGAAGGAGGGGAGGGGTATCGCTAATTCAAGACGAAAAGGAAAAAAGTTTGATATTCTTGAATATATTGACTGCCTACAATAATTTTAAGGAAAAGGGTGATACCGGAGTACTCAACGAAAACCCTCGGTGACCTGCTATTAAGTCTCCTACCCTCAAACCTTTCGACATTAGAAACTTCGAATATTCTGGGGAGGGCGGGAGGGAGGGGTACCAAAGCATTTTACATCCCTATTATATGGTGAATTACACAGTATTATGTTTACATGTATAGCGACATAAAATCCACTCGGACCTGCTCTACGATCTTGGAGTTACAGGCGAGGCTGGAGACGTAGCTGTGCTGGAGACGGTCAGGGGCGGAGTAACGCCAGGGAATGACATTGGCGGCGGTCCTGTACACGCCTCGCGGGGCGACAGCAGCCGACGCTGTGTTGTCCCTGCCTCGGAATGAAACGGCGGTAATCGGCTTCAGCACCTGAGAGGGAGGAGAAAAGGGCTACAACAACAACAACAACAACAACAACAACAACAACAATAATAATAATAATAATAATAATAATAATAATAATAATAATAATAATAATAATAATAATAATAACAACAACAATAATAATAATAATAATAATAATAATAATAATAATAATAATAATAATAATAATAATAATAATAATAATAATAATAGGCTTAATAATAATAATAATAATAATAATAATAATAATAATAATAATAATAATAATAATAATAATAATAATAATAAAATGAAGATGATGATAATGATGATGTAACTTCTTTGTTACGTCTGAGAGGCGCACGATAGATCCGATCGTTTTGTTTTGCAAAGCATGCAATAACAGAATGTATTAACCTTTGATTTGATTTTGCGTTGTTGTTAGAAGAAGCTTTGTGTGATGTTGATAGTTTTCGTTGGTCGGTATTATTGGAGAATTTTCTAGAATTACTTGTTTACTATCGATCGAAACATGTAGATAAATCTAGTGGTAGCTAAGAGATTCTTCTCACCTAAATAAAGTTCTTCTTATACTGCTACTGCTACTACTACTACTATCTATATATATAAATTGCTTAGCCGGAAGTCCTTCTTCGCCTCTACTATAAATTTTGTCCGGTATGGACGCTGATCTGGGCAGGTGCTGGGCACTGCTGATCGGCCTGCTGTGTGCTCAAAACCAGCGAAATCGTTATAGCCGACATTTCCTTACCGAACGTTTAACCGTTTCTGAGATAAATAAATAAACAAAATGTCCACAAACTGTAATAGCCTCATTCCGCGCGCTTCCATTAAAAATCAAATTGAGGTTTCAGCATGTTTTCCCATATAGACCAAAAAAATGATGGTCTTTCTATGGAGCGTTGGTAGCTTAGTTAGTAAAACCGTTCGCCTACCATGCAGGGCGACGCAAGTTCAAATCTCAACCAGCCCCCCCCCCCCCCCCCCCCTTTTTTTTTTTTTTTTAATACACTAAAATATGGATTTTTTTTAATTTAGTCTTTTTACCTTTAATTTATTATTATTATTATTATTATTAATATTATTATTATTATTATTATTATTATTATTATTATTATTTATAAACTAATAATAATAATAATAATAATAATAATAATAATACTAATAATAATAATAATAATAATTATTATTATTATTATTATTATTATTATTATTATTATTATTATTATTATTATTATTATTATATCTTATATCAAATTTTCTTTTAAAACCTTGGAGTTTTTTATGATTTCTATTTGTATTATTCTATATTCAATATTATTATTATTATTATTATTATTATTATTATTATTATTATTATTATTATTACTTATAAACTAATAATAATAATAATAATTATTATTATAACAATTATAATATCTTATATCAAATTTTATTTTAAAACCTTGGTGTTTTTTCTGATTTCTATTTGTATTATTCTATATTCAATATTATAATTATTATTATTATTATTATTATTATTATTATTATTATTATTATTATTATTATTATTACTACCAAGGATCGGGATGGGGTGGTACGTGTAGGTAAAAGGGGGCTACGTGTAGGTTTAAAGGGGCCTGGGTAGGCATAACGGGGATACGGGTATATCTAAGGGGGTATGGTGATGGTCGATTCCTTTCATCCATACCTGCGAAACGATCAACGGGGAAGTATCAAGGAGGGTACAGGTAGGAACCAAGGGGGTATGGAAGGTATCAAGGAGGTATGGGGAGGTATCAAGGGGGTATGGGGAGGTATCAAGTGGGTTCGGGGAGGTACCAAGGGGGTATGATGAGGCATCATGGGGGGGGGAACGGGGAGATATCAGGGGGGGGGATATGGTGAGGTATCAAGGGGGATATGGGGAGGTATCATCGTCCAAATGAAACTCGCAGACAAAAGTTCTCTCTGTCTACATTTTAAACAGCATCATGTGTACCCTGGCTTGCCAGGGTACAAAAACCACTAGGTAATAATAATAATATGAATAATAATATGAATAATAATATGAATAATAATATGAATAATATGAATAAGCATAACTTTCAAGATGCGCTCAGTTAGCTCCAGATGCATCTCTTCTCCCGAAACAAGATTCTGTGATTCACAACGCAAATTGTTTGTCTTCCTATACTACTACTACTACTACTACTAGTACTACTACTACTACTACTATTACTACTACTACTAATAATAATGATAATAGACTTATCTTTTATTTAGCCTTGCGATGTCCATTTACCATTTTATCTACGCAGTGCATTGATGATGATGATGATGATGATGATGATGATGATGATGATGATGATGATGATGATGATAATGATGATAATGATGATGATGATGATGACGATATTGAGGAGGAGGTGAAGGAGGGGGAAGAAGAGGAGAAGAAGAAGGAGGAGGAGGGATTCCATCGCACGGACGTTAAACAGATCCTGACGCTCGACATGTCCTAGACGGACGAGTGCCATCAAGCATTTTGGTCCCAACTCATCCCAACCCCCTGTCGGCCAGGACTGTGCGCAGTCATCTGGGTGTCTGAAGATTCGCCTAAGGCAGAACGTGGGCGCATCGGGCGGCTCGAGTTAGATCCTGTATCGGCTAGTGCCTTGAGCAGCTCTCGGGCTTAAATAGCGCTATATAATACATATTAAAAACAAGAAATTAATTAATTAATTAACGAAGGATGGAAATCGTAGCAATTTACCTCCAGATCGTTGCACGACTTGTTCTTCTTCAGTGACTGTGAGCTTGAGCCTATGATGAGTAGGCTGCCTCGGGCTGGCTGGGAGTGCCTGGGTTCCAGGAGCTGGACCTTCTCCACAACAGTTCTGGGTGAGCCGAGGGTGGTTTGGCTCCGCAACAGACCTCCTGGACCTCCTCCTACTCCTCTGGGCGATTGCTCCACCCTAGAACGAAAACATCATCCAAAGATAATATTAGCGGCAGACAGGAAACCAACAGCAAGAGAAGGAGTAGCAGAAAAATGAATCCTAAGCTATAAAAACAAGACTGGCTGACAAATAGCAAGCAAAATGCGCAGCAGCAAATTAAATCCTAAGCAGTAAAACAATGACCATCAGCAGCAGAAAGAATAGCAGTTGCAGTAGCAGCCAAAAATATGAATCATGACCACCACCATCATTACCACAAATACAACGAAATTGCACATATAATTCTATTTCCATTCCGTCTTCTATTAGCGACCTCTTTGCCTTTACACCACTACATGTTTTCAGTGATTGATGGGTGTTTCTCTTAACGTATGTGAGAGTGTAACATAATTATTATCAGCGTGTACATGTTGGTACAGACTGCTGCATTTTGAGCCTCATTGGTGATTTGGGGAAAAACTGCCTTTACAGCGTCCATTATTATCATTATTATTATTATTATTATTATTATTATTATTATTATTATTATTATTATTATTATTATTATTAATATTATTATTATTATTATTATTATTATTATTATTATTATTATTATTATTATTATCACTATTATTAGATGCCGTCAATCTAATTTTCAAAACTATAAAAATGGATTTCTCTCTTCAGCCTTCTGTAATAGCGATTTCTTCTGATCACCGCTCTTCGAGTTCGATGGAAGAAAAAGCGCGTGATAGCATCCTGGAAGTCCTCTCCAGGATCGCACGAACAACTGCTGCCCTGGCGAGGTTGAAGCCAATTTGGAAAGACAGGACCATCAGCCCACATTCCAAAATAAGACAGCTGCGCTCCCTTGTCATCTCCATCTTGATCTCCCTCACAGCAGATCATTACATTACATTACATGATTATTGCTTTAGGTCCAGCGGACTCTTCCGAGCCAAATCAGGACCGGACAACCCCTAATCCGCATAAACGATCTGCTGAAACAACCCTAGTGGTAAAACTGAAAGCTCTCCACCAGCCAGTCACTTTACAATAAAGACTTCCCACGCAGGGGACGCTGAGGCTGTACTCTAATTTATGGAACCCCCGTTTACAAAAACAAAATAGAATACAAACATCATTATAAAATATCAACAAAACACATACATATAAAATGCCTACATTGCTAAATAATAACATCATAGGAAGCCCTAGTGACCACCTGGTAGAAAGCGTCCAATATTCCCAAGCTGATCCAACAGACCTCACACACAAATAAGGCATCTTGTCCCGGAAGAGTTTTCAAGAAAAAAGGTAGGTGACTGGTCTAGCAAAGATGAAGATAGTATAGCAGATTGATAGAACAAAGCAGGAATGAGAAAGAGCAAATGAGAAAGACAGCGACAGTGGGAATTTAAAGCACTAAATTTCCAGAAAGTGGGGATACTATTTATACTGAAACCCTCCGGCACCCCAGCGGGGGTCACAGCAGATCTACAACGAAGGATACAAAGCATGGAGATGAGGTGCTACAGGAGACTTCTGGGCATTTCCTAAACCCAGCACATCACCAACGACGAAGTCCGACACACGAATAACACAAGCCATTGGACAACACGATGACCTGATCACAGTGCTGAAAAAACGGAAACTCCGATGGTATGGCCACGTCACCAGATCATCAGGTCTTGCAAAAACCACCCTGCAAAGGCACAGTGCAAGGAGGTAGAAGAAGATGGAGACCAAAAAAGAGGTGGGAGGACAACATTCGAGAATGGACTGGTTTGTCACTGAGCGAAGCCATCAGGGTTGCTGAGGACAGAGAAAGATGGAGTACGCTGGTTAAACGATCATCTGTAGAGCCCCTACGACCTCCGAGTTACGGGATAGGGTAGGATAGGATAGGATAGGATAGGATAGGATAGCATCCTGTAGTAGTAGTAGTAGTACTAGTAGTAGTAGTAGTAGTAGTAGTAGTAGTAGTAGTAGTAGTAGTAGTAGTAGTAGTAGTAGTAGTAGTAGTAGCAGCAGCAGCAGTAGTTCAGATAAAACTATTCTGATTGGCCTCTACCACATCTTCACTCATTCTGCATTGTTCGCCATATTTCTGATGCATTTTTCACAAACTGTTATAAATATTTTTTAATTCTATGAAGGAAATTGTTTTTAATGTTTATACTATATTTCTACATTTAAAACCCTAGTACTGCTTTTAAGGACTTGTTTAAATTACGACATTTTTATATCAGGGATTGTTTCATGATACTGCTGTTTGTAAACATGCTTACGCTTGTTAATATGTATTTGGGGTTGGATTGCCTACGCTAATGTGTATTTTGTGTAAATCTGTATGTTGTTTTCAATGTAGTAGGTGTGCTATTGTCATTTTGGTTCTGTTTGGTTTTGGTGACTGCTATTGTTGTTGCTATGTTAATAGAATGGATGTATTGTAATTTTAGTGTATAATCATGTTTATAATGGTTTAATTGTGAACAGCAGTGTGCCTTTTCGTAGATACGGAAACAACGCTATATAAATCAGCTTATTATAGTTAATAATAATAATAATTATCATAATAATAATAATAATAATAATAATAATAATAATAATAATAATATTAATAATAATAATAATTATCATAATAATAATAATAATAATAATAATAATAATAGTTATTATTGCAGTAATAGTAGTACTACTTTCCAAATAGTAGTAGTAGTAGTAGTAGTAGTAGTAGTAGTAGTAGTAGTAGCTGTAATAGTAGTGGTGGTGGAGGTGGTAGTAGTAGTAGTAGTAGTAGTAGTAGTTGTTGTTGTTGTACTAGGAGTAGTAGTAGTAGTAGGAGTAGGAGTAGTAGTAGTAGTAGTAGTAGTAGTAGTAGTAGTAGTAGTAGAAGCAGTAATACAAAACAACTTACCAAGCAGGGCGGCGAGCTTCCTGAATGTCGGAGGGCAACATAGGGCCAGCTTTCTTGACAACGGCAATGGGTGAACCGTAGCGCTTGGGCATTGGGTTAGCCACGTACTGCACCGGCTGAGCGTTGCAGTCCCCCACCACAGAATATCTGCACACACAGCACACACACAAACACAAACACACGCACACACACATACACTTACAGAGTAACACAAAGATATGAGGGTGTTACACGGTTATTTTTTTTTAATCAATAGTTGATCCAACCCCGATGCTTGAATCTTGATAAATGTAACTCAGATTCGTTTATCCACGCAGCCTGTTCACTCAGCAACAAGGCAGGAGTCGTCGTATAAAGTTTATTCAGCAAACATCAACAACTGCATACAAGATTGCTTTCTGGAAATCACTTCAGAGATCATTCTCAAAAATCTCCATAAATCATCCATATTACATGCAGACAGTGCGTTACTTGTATAGTCTCTCTGCAATCGAGATAAAGTTCGAACCTCCAGCATGACGCAATAACACCCAATCACAATAAAAATCGTCACCGGAACTATGCACTGTCTTACGTCATATAATCTTATTAAGGTTAGAAGAATCGATTAGCTATTACCAGATCAATATCGAAGCTTCGGTCGATAATAAACAATTCCAGAAATTTCTCAGCAATAATTATCGACCGGCGAAAATTATCAACATTATAGATCTACAAAGCTTCTTCTAGCAACAACGCAAAATCAAATCTAAGGTAAATACACTCTGTTATTGCATGCTTTGCAAAACAAAATGATCGGATCTATCGTGCTCGTCTCAATCGTAACAGAGGGAAAAAACAGTCGCAGTGCATAAAATAGCCGGCCGCGCCTGCTGGCGGGACCTTGGTTCACACCTCGACCCAGATGGAATATTTTTGTAAATAATTTTATAAAATCTCAACATGAGTTGACTTTTCTTGCAATGACTCTTAATATACGTGGTTTCACTTCACCTCCTCCCTCATTTATTTGCAGCGGCACGTAAAAGAACTCGAGTCATTCCGTCAACAAACACAAAATGCTGGTGATATGCTCGAAAAACAAACGCGTTTAGGTCTTTCGAGATCGCTTAGGTTGTCTTGGAGCGTTAGGCGCTGCGCATCAAGCTCAGCAAGTTGGCAGCCTTGGGCCGCTTGAGTCAGATCCTGGGTTTTTGCCTGCGTCCTGAGCAGCTCTTTGAGGTAAATCTCTGTCTGTTCGTCTGTCTATATAACAATCCATTCATATCAATAATAAAATAAAAAGCAAAAGTCTATTGATTTTACCTTTTCATAGACAATGCAATATTATATCTTTTGAGATCTGTGCCTATTATAAACCATTGTATTATTATTATTATTATTATTATTATTATTATTATTATTATTATTATTATTATTATTATTATTATTATTATTATGATTATTATAGGTAAATCTCTGTCGGTTCGTCTGTCTATATAACAATCCATTCATATCAATAACAAAATAAAAAGCAAAAGTCTATGGATTTTACCTTTTCATAGACAATGCAGTATTATATCTTTTGAGATCTGTGCGTATTATTATTATTATTATTATTATTATTATTATTATTATTATTATTGTTCAAAACTGATAGTAATAAGTCTAATATTACAGGATTAAATCGAGCGCTTTAAAAAAAAATCGAACTCAGAACGCGGCAATCCGAAGCCATTGCTATTACAAAAGGCGGAAAAAGAAATCAATTTCTATTTTTAAACTTTAAATTCACTGCATTCAATACCATTATTGAAGGGAGGGAGGAAACCGGAGTAGCCAGAGGCACAATTAAATGAGAAGCATCTGGAACCTTATGAGATGAAGAAAAGCAAAACACTAGGCCTACCTCAGCAGCATCTGGTTGCTCATAGGCCTGGAAGAGTGAGAGTGGTGCGAGGACGGGGCAGAGGGCAGACCGGAAGCGGGGGTGACGTTGTCGGCGGAAGTGGCAGGCCGGGGCAACAGATTTTTCCATCGGAGAGTGTGGGAGGCCTTGATGGGGCCTTGCTGCCGGGGGAGGCCGAAGGCGTCCATCTTGCGAGCCACCAGGCTGTCGATGCGGTCTTCCAGCTGCAGCAGCGCCGACTTGGTGGATTGGGGCAGGAACGACTGCTTGGACACCACCTGGCAAGAGCAGGTTCAAACGTAATATAACAATACAATGCAATACAATGCAATATAAATGATGATGATGATGATGATGATGATGATGATGATGATGATGATGATGATGATGATGATACAATACGATGGAAGCAATCCAACCACAATACAATAGAATATAATACGATACGATGACATGCGAAGCGATATAATACAGTACAGTACCATACAATACAATACAATACAATATATATATATATATATATATATATATATATATATATATATATATATATATATATATATATATATATATATATATATATATATATATATATATATATATATATATATATATATATATATATAAAACACAACATAGCTCTATTGTCCGAGAAAACCCATACATTTACCAACGGAGATTGATGAAAACTACTAGTAGTGATCCTTTTTTTTTTCTATTTCTGGTATGTTCCGTCTACGTGTACCCTATAACTGTGCGTTTCCCGTTAGTTTGCTTTCATCATCATCATCCTCATCCTCCTCCTCCGATCGATTACTAATAACAGGCAGTCGGCTTTCGTCTAAGATAATACGAAAACCAAGGACTACTTACTACTCATTTAGTAGTCCTTGACGAAAACACATATCTGTTTATTTCGAGGCTAACGACAAATTTGCACATACTGCAGCAATTACATAAAAACAAATCCTCGGCAGAAAAAAAGTTAAAAAAAAAAAAAGGATCAAATTTGAAATAAACAAAATTATAAAAATTATAACAGCGTTACAAACGAATCCGTGCTATAAAAATGGGACATCCCTTGTAATAATAAGCAATGACAATAGCCTGCCTGCCGCCTACACTGTAACAATAGTTGCTGCACGCATGTAAAACAAAGCTCTTTAACGGAGAAAATACAAGGTATATTTCCCACAGCAGAGTCTGCAAATTTCGCGAAATTTTCGTTCCTATTTTCTGTCTTCTAGTTTTCTCTACC
Source organism: Oncomelania hupensis (assembly GCA_036898135.1). Lineage (NCBI taxonomy): Eukaryota > Metazoa > Mollusca > Gastropoda > Littorinimorpha > Pomatiopsidae > Oncomelania > Oncomelania hupensis. Next base: position 49,290,095 of record CM072524.1, read on the forward strand.
AACAAAATACAAACAGTCATTAAATAATGACCATCACCTCCCCTTTCCCACTCCTCCTTCCCTCCCCCCAAACCCAACCTTAATACCAGATGTTTAAGTGATAGATGTGTGTTTGTTGTGTATGTACTGAAACAACAACAACAACAACAACAACTACTACTACTACTACTACTACTACTACTACTACTACTACTACTACTACTACTACTACTACTACTACTACTACTACTACTACTACTACTACTACTACTACTACTACTACTACTACAGCTACTACTACTACTACTATTACTGCTACTACTACTACTACTACTACCACTACTACTACTACTACTAAGTAAATTGATATAGCGCATTTCCCTACGGATAAATCAATTTAACGCGCGGATACATTTCATAAAAGCATCGGACATTTCAAATGTCGAATTGTGATTGCTTCTTCAAAATGGCTTGCAAGAAGGGGGGGGGGGAGAGTGAGAGAGAAAGAGAGAGAGAGAGAGAGAGAGAGAGAGAGAGAAAGGAAGAGAGAGAAAGGAAGAGAGAGAGAGACAGAGACACAGAGAGAGAGAGAGAGAGAGAGAGAGAGAGAGAGAGAGAGAGAGAGAGAGAGAGAGAGAAAGGAAGAAAGGGGGGCATAAAAAAAAACGAGAAAAAAAGGGGGAGGAGGGGGAGGTAGGAAGTGGGGTGTCATATGTGTCAAATGTGCGTATTATGTTAATTGTGAATCGTTTTCCGAATCCCTCAAGAGTGCATCAAAATGGTGGTCAAACGTGCCTTTCCATCCCAAAATGCGCTCAACTTGTGAGGTGAAGGGTTTGGGATCCATTCCAAAATGCAATCAAATGTGTTTTAAGAACTGGCGGTTGGCTGCCTTCACATCATCCACTGGAACTGTGAAGCGGTGCGTGGTCTGCATTATGTTGGTGTTCTTTTTTTTTCTTTCTTTTTTTTTTTAAAAATGACCAAACGATGTTCGCAAGGGAGATAACGCACACGTATAAAATGTATCACCCTATATCCGGTACATTGCGCCATGGGTTGAAGTTGGGGCTTGCTTTCGGGTGGCAAGGGTCTGGCGTTTCGTGACAGCATCTGTTTCATTTCTTGCGACAAAGCCTGTCTCACACACCACGAACGAAATAATAATAATAATGATAATAATGATAATAATAATAATAATAATAATAATAATAATAATAATAATAATAATAATAATAATAATAATAATAATAACATCGTCATGCATCATATGAATACGAATTGACTGAACGTTGAATTGAGCGAAGATTCAAGAGTGAAACCTTAGCGCCAGCACACAACTACTGTATCACAGAACTCCACTTGGAAATAAGTCACAATCAACTTCCCATGCACACAAAAATGTGGTTATTCCAAAACCCACAGTACTACAAACTCAATTTTGAACGAATGCAGTCATAGATGATTCCAAAAAATACGGAAATCAAACTCATCTTTTGAACCAAATACAATGAAAAACCAACACAGCCAGTTAAACTGGCACATAATAAGGGGAAGAAAAAACAAACACACACGCTAAAATCATGCACAACCTTAGCGAAATCCAATGGAAACAAAAAAGTGTGTGTTCAAAAGAACTTTGCAATGTAATATAATTATCGTGATACCTTGCGTACTGGGGTCAGCCCCATACAAACATGGCAATCTCCTAGACCACCAGGAACCCTCGATGAGTCTGTCACTGTTATTCCTTCGCTTTTCACGTGATTTTTTTCTTCCGACTTCCAAACTGTGGGGATTGCCCATCCATTTGCTGTTCTCGTTCCGGGAGCTCTCTCTTCATCTTTGGTGCCAGACGGTGGAGATGTGATAACTTCACACTGTGCACGTTTCTTGCATTTGGACCGGGTGTCTTCCGACTTCCATATCAAAGGGAGATTTTTCGCTCTTGCTGTTGATTCTGTAGCTACCCTCTCTTCATCCATGATGTGGTGCGACCGTTGTGGTGACGTTGGTGTTCGAATCTCTACCGAATGTGCACGTGTTCTCGGTGACACCCCCTTCACAGAGTGTGGACGTTTCCTTGGTTGGTTGGTGGCCTCTACAGAGTGCGAGCGTTGTCTGTTCGTCTGTGGTGTTACGACGTCCATCGACTGCACTGTACGATTCTTTGGCGCCATGAAGTCCACAGAGCGGGCGCGTTTCCTGTGCATCAGTGGATTGATGATCTCACCCGAGCGTGCACGATCCGTTGGTGCTATGATCTCTACAGAGTATGCACGTTTGTGCGGAGATACTTCGACCGAGTGTCCCCGTTTGTGTGGTGGTACTTCCACCGAGCACGCACGATTCTTTGGTGTTATAAATTCCACAGATTGTGCACGTTTACGTGGGGATACTTCGACCGAGTGTGCACGCTTGGGTGGTGATACTTCGACCGCGTGTGCACGCTTGGGTGGTGATACTTCGACCGAGTGTGCACGCTTGGGTGGTGACAGTTCAACCGAATGTGCACGTTTCTGTGGGGCTATGACCCCCAATGACTGGTCTCTGTGTTTTCTATGTGACCGTGCTGTTAAGACCCCATCCGAGCGTTTCTTGAGCTTTCTTCTTCTCTTCCTCTTTCTCCTTCTGTGTTCCTGTACATGCAATAGCCATGTTAAATAAAATGCAATATTTCTTCATACTTAATGCGCAATCCTCATCATCCTACTTTGCGCCTAGGCCCAGTCTTCACCAAACGTGTCAAATTTTGACCCTGGTCTGCCCTAATAATGACATGTACATATTGGCACGAACGGCCACAGCACGCTTGCCCTCTGAGGTCAAGGCAGGCTATTTTTTAGGAATGAGGTAGCCTGCCAAACTGCCTCAGATGTAGTGCATTCTGTATGGTGTGATGTACATGCAAATGAATATCCATACTATACAATTTTCCATTCCTCCTCATCCTTCACCAGCAAAGAGAAAACACACATCAATGTGCACGGATGTTTCAAAATTCGCCAGGACGTGCAGGTAGCAACCAACCCCTAATCTAAGGCGTATATGTTATTTTGTTGTTGTTGTTGTTGTTTTTTAAAATATAAACCCCCTGAAATACGCTTCCTCTGGCTGAAGAGGAACCAGAAAACAATGAACAAGAAATGCTACATACTGCATCAAGGTAGCAGTTACAATAACCCGAACCATGCAGGAAAATAACATCATTATTTGACAACAACAACAACAACAATAACAACAACAACAACAACAACACCAACAACAACAAGCACCACCAAAAGGTTTTGTTCACTGCATGAAATTATGCGCCGAATTCTATCAAATGTAAAACTGATGTTACACTTTAGGGGGAATATTAGCGACGACCAAAGACCCTGTATCAGGGATGTTGCTAGGAAATTTTTTCTTCGGCGATTTGGCCGAAACAGCCGTGAAACTTTCGGCTTTTTACAGAAAGTTTCGGCTCTCTCTTCCAAAGCAGTCTCACATGTTTTTTTTTACTAGATTCACTACATTAACGTGCACCCTCCACCTCCATATATTAAAGGTGTTCTGTGGATGCATATCTTTGTAATAAAACATGATTTTAAGAGTAGAATAAGAACATTGAAAATAAATCTTATTTTCTGAAATGTTACACACACAAAAACAATAAAAAGTTTAGACTGTCCCTTGGCAGACCACAATACTGTCAGAGTTTCTGGGCTTAACCTTTGTAATTATCGAATCCTCACCTAAACTGCAAGCGTACAGCACAGGAATATCGCAAAAATGGACAAAACCGAGCCGATTCACCCGTGAAAACTTCGGCTCGGCGAGCCGACGTGACGGACAGTTTATCGGCTTTTTTTTTTTATAAAAATTTCGGCTAAAAGCCGAAGATCCGACCCAAACGACATCCCTGCTGTATCCGTGTACGGATAGGTTGAATCGAACCAGCAAAGCCATATCAGCGAAGTGAACAGAGAGAGAGAGAGAGAGAGAGAGAGAGAGAGAGAGAGAGAGAGAGAGAGAGAGAGAGAGAGAGAGAGAGAGAGAGAGAGAAACAGACAGAGACAGAGACAGAGACAGAGACAGACAGAAAGACAGAGACAGATAGACAGAGACAGAGATGAAGACAGACAGACAGAGAGACACAGACAGACAAAGAGAATGCCGGCAATACATGCAGACAAGGACTCCTATCACCTACAGCGACAAACTTTTAGCGTACCGATAACATAACATGACCCTGATAATAATGCACCGCAGTGCTCCACCTACATTCTTTCGTATGAGGGTCTAGTCTGTGCACGCATGCATTCTATTGCACGGATTTAAAAAAAATATTTCGATGTTCATGTGTCTAGACCACGGGTGCTCGTAAATAATACATGCATAGAAGGAAGACGTGTCAAAGGCGCTCGCGTGTCCAGATACGAGCGCCTGTGTTCTAAACGGGCGAGTGCCACATCGATTTTTAAAATAAAAAAAAAAAATAAAAAAAAAACTCGCACCCAACATTTACTTATAGGGTCCTATTCCATCTTTTGTCCCGGTTGACATGGCTCTCCTATAGCGGTTGCCGCGCTTTGGCTGAGAATAAGGTAGTTCGAATAACGCGAGCATGCGTGACGGGAAAATAATACCAAATATCCAGACTCCCAAAATCCAAAATGTTCTTATGAAGAAGGAAACGCTCAAGCGCAACGAAAGAAACGAAACACACAAACGACTCCATGCACGCAAGCAGTATCTCTTTCACCATCGCTTTTGCCTTGTCTCTTTCCCAGGCTTCCTCGTCGGAAGAGTCCTGCAATTCCTTCCTAACTTCTTCTTCTCGATGACTTCTCTTCCGCCTTCTTCGCCTATGGCTCTGCAAAAGGGCCCATGAAAGGTGTACATTGTTTCTGAAAACCCAGAGATCTATAATGAAGCATTCAAGACTTGCGGACCTTTCTTCCAATCACTTTTACCTTAAAGTGAATCGGATGTCAGAATCTTATTTATTATATTTATTTATTTAATCGTTCTTATATAGCGTCCCTCTTCCAGCTCGAGACTGGCTCAAGGCGCTGCCGATACAAGATCTAACGCAAACCGCCTGAAGCGCCTAAAATCAAAACTGCGAAGAATGTATTAAGAGATGACTATTTGCATACAAAACCGCATTCAAATGGTCGTCTGCTAATAACGCAGTAAATGACTTATCGCCCTTTTTGACAAACGGGCCGCATGCGAAACAACAAACAAACGCAGCGTAGCGGGGCGTGACTAACAAACCCCAACTGCGCTGTGCCAAGGGAAACAATTCTGTACCTGTAGTCTGAAGTGACGCTCAATGACTACATTGGAGACCCGTCTGCTAGCGAAGGCTCGAGACGTTAAGGGCCTATTGACTTTTTAGGTCGCTTATATGCCTACCTTTCACTTCTATAATCTTCTTTCCTCCTCCTCATCTTCTTCTTCTTTCTTCTTCTTCTTCTTCTTCTTCTTCTTCTTCTTCTTCTTCTTCTTCTTCTTCTTCTTCTTCTTCTTTTTCTTCTTCTTCTTCTTCTTCTTCTTCTTCTTCTTCTTCTTCTTCTTCTTCTTCTTCTTCTTCTTCGTTTAGCGATATCTCATTTGTATAACTCAATGACTACATTGGAGACCCGTCTGCTAGCAAAGGCTCGAGATGTTGTCAAGGGCCGTTTATGACTTTTTAGGTTGCTTATACGCCTATAAGAGAACTTTCACTTTTATAATCTTCTTCTTTCCTCCTCCCCCTCCTTTCTTCTTCTTCTTCTTCTTTTTCCTTCTTCTTTTTCTTCTCCGTTTAGCGATACCTCCTTTGTATAATACGCTACCATTCTAAAGCATGAAAAACACGCAAAACCGACGTCCTCATCGTAACAATAGATCTAGATGGCATGCACAAACTCCAACATGTTTTTTTTTAATTTTATTTTGGGAGGGGGGGTGGAGGGTGGGGGTGGGGTGTTTACCTTTCTCTTTATGATCGACGCCTGTTTCTCTTCCAGCTTTTTGTTATCTGTGTAATTCGCTTCATTGTTGTCCGTATAATACACTTCTTTGCTATCCGTACAATTCGCTTCCCCGCAATCCGTATAATATTCGTCCTGGCAATCCGTATCCTTCGCGCCGTCCTTAATATACACCACTGTCACCTCTTCTGCATCCACGAACTGATCTTCACTGGAGCTCATCTGCCAAATATCGCCTGAGCGTTGACTTCCACGTTTCCGTCGTTTCCTTCGCCTCTGTTACAAGTATATATTGAAGGAATCGCTGAATATTAACATAGGTTAGAGATTTTAAGATAGGTTAGAGATGCTGTTGTTGCTGCTGCTGCTGCTGATGATGATGATGATAATGATGATGATGATGATGATAAATGTCAAGATAGGTTAGAGATGTTAAGATAGGTTAGAGATGATGATGATGATGATGATGATGATGATGATGATGATGATGATGATGATGATGATGATGATGATGATGATGATGACGACGACTATGATGACGGTAATGATGTTGATGATGATGATGACGACGACGACGATGATGATGATGATGATGATGATGGCGACGACAATGACGAATGTAGGTCCCGGAATAGCTCGGTTCATTGTTCTGCCCAGCACGTGTTTTCAAAGGTTGCGGGTTCGATTCCAAGCTAGACTCAAACATTTAATCTAAATGCGGGTTCGATTCCAAGCCAGACTCAAACATTTAATCTAACTGTATGCATTGGCCATCTTACTGTTGCTCATCAGTCTGGTGACTACGCGAGTTTTCTGCATACCTTGAGAGATTGGACATAGGTTAGGATTAGGTGGGGTCACTGGGGTGAAATTTTCTTCGTCTTCCGAGGCTCTTCACTGCTGTTGTCGTGCTATCACCGAATTTCACCCGCAGAGTTGTCAAATAAAATATTATTCCAAATCTTAAATTCAAAGGCTGATTCTATAACCCACCTTTCTGCTTTTCTTAGACCGCTTCTTCTTCTTGGGGCTGTTGTTGCCTGAAGAACTGGAATTCTTTTCCTGGCTTCCAACATCCTGTTGTTGTTCGGTTGAGCTCAGACGCTGCTGTGCATCACCCTGATAGACATCAACATCATCATCATCAACATCATCATCACCATCATCATGAAAAATACATCATCTCCATCATCATGAAAAAAAGGAAGAAGAAGAAGAACAATAACAACAACAACAATAACAACAACAAAAACAAATATAACAACAACAACAACAAACTATACCTGAACATTGTCATCATCATCGTCGCCAGCTTTCTGATCCTGCATGGGCAAGTCCTCTTGCGGCGTGAAGAAGATGGACTTCTTGCTCGGATTGTAGGCTGAGGCGCCCCATTTGTGCTTCATGCAGAAACTGAAACAATTAGTTGTCCAAGATGCAAGGGGGAATCAACTCAGCGAAGAGCTTCAAATCATCCCAACTGTCAGTAATCATCTAACTTCTAAGTATCCCCCACCCGTCCTCGATGGCGCTGCTCTTGCAGCTGCCGTGCGGTTGCTGAGAAGGCAGTCCTCATTTGGTCCGCATGGTTGACCACTAAAATGTCAACTATGTAAAAATAACACGAAAAAAAAAATTCCCTGCATAACTTAAAAAATATGTCCATTACACTTCATACATTACCTACGTTCCGTGCGCAAGACACGACTGAGCTATATCTACGTCTTAAACTGCTGCTAAATGTGCTGATGTATACACGGGTTACCTAGATTTTCTCACTTGTCTTCTGCCCTTGGACTGACCTTCTCTCACAAGTGGCGATGGATCGGAAGAGCTACTGCTGCTTATTTCCAAACCCTTCGAATACCGACCAGGCGAACACATATTTATAACTGACCTCTGCCCTCCGACCTATTTTTTTTATTTTTAAAAATTTTAAATCCGACGTCTCACCTTTTGCAGGTGCCCGTGACCAAGTGTCGATGTATCGGAAGAGGTAGGCCTACTGATGCTTGTTTGTAAATACTTGTAAATACTGAGGCAAACACACATTTTCTAACCGACCTCTACTTTTTCTAGCGTTCTTTCACCTCTGACCCCTCACCTCTTGCAGATGCCCATGAGCCAGGTGTCGATGGACCGGAAAAGGTACTGCTCGTTGGTGAAGGACTTGGGGTTGAACTTGTAGTGGTCGAACACCTGCACCTTGCCGTTGTTCCACCGAGCCCCGATCGTCTTGGGTCCCTCCCCAGCCCATACCTCCACGTGCATCATGTTGTGCCGCTGTTTCCTGCCTGCCCGCACGCGTATTATATTATTTTATCATTTAGTGTAGCGTCCTTATATAGCCGCTTCGCTTTTTCCAGCTCCATGGCTGCTCAGGGCGCTGAACGATACAGGATCTAACTCAAGCCGACCGAGGCGCGCCCACTTGTTGGCTTTAGATAGGCGCATCGTCCGACGCGGCCAGACCACCGGAAGCACAATCCTGGCCGTTGGAGGATTGGGGAGAAGGGACCTAGTGCTCTCTGGTGTATTTTGTGTATACCGCTGCGTTGCAACGGTCGATGGCAGGAGCGTCAAGTCCGTGCGACGGGATGAAGGATTATTGCAAGCACACACTAGAAGGGCATAGCCCAAACTGACTCACATGCTCCTTTTATGGAACTCGTACTATTTAACATAAAAAAATGAGTGCCCAGAAGACAAAATATATATATGAAATGGTGGCGTTAAAATGCAAAGTAATACCGACTTTGATCTTTCTGTTCTCTTGACTTTGAGATGACCCTGACCTCCGGCTCCAAATACACTCATGTATAATCAAATTACAGCAAAAGTTGTATTATGCCCAAAAAACGGTTACCTTGGTATGACCTTGACCTTCCGTGATCTTGATCTTGGGATAACCTTGACCCTCACCTGATCTCTCATGCATGTCGGATCAAATAACCCAATGTTGCTGCATACTATGGGTTAAATAAAAAGCCATTCCACTTGATGATGACCTATTTTTGTATGTTTTTGCAAGGCATAAAATGACCTTGACCTTCAAGATCAACGCAAAGACGGAATATAAGCTCAAGCTATCTTCTCTAATTACCAGTTTGGACTATATCTATAATGCTTTAGGGTCAAGGTCACTTCAAAGTACCTTTCCTAACCGATTTTGGAAAAGCTCCAGTGACCTTGACCTTTGAGTGAGGTTGAACAAATTTGTATAGCACGTGTGTCTCATTCATATCTATCATGCATCAAAGGATCATAAGCTCAATAGTAATAACGTAGAAAAAAAGTGAAATTTTGTGAAAATTTGTCATTCTTTACCTAACATTTGTTGACCCCGTGACTTTGACCTTGAAGTGAAGTCATTCATTCAATAATAATAATTATAGTAATTAACATTTACATAGCGCCCTTTCTAATGAATTCTCAGCGCGCTTTACATGCACATAAGACACTTCTAAGAACTAAAATGGCTGAGGAATAACAATATAAAACATGGTAAACAAAACATACAAAATTTGATTAGATAATATGAAATGCGCGCGCGCACACACACTCACACACACACACACACTTATACACAGTTCAACACGAATTTACATTGTGGTGTCATCAAAAGAACGTTTGAACAGATGGGTCTTGAGGCCAGAACGAAAGGCAGCAGATGTTTGGGAAGAATGGAGAGACATGGGAATGGAGTTCCAGACGGTGGGAGCAGAAAATAAAATTGAGCGTTCACCAAAGGACTTGTTCACTCGTGGAATGCAGAGATTTGGGGCAGAAGAAGATCGAAGGGTTCTAGAGGGTATGTAGGGGTTTACCATGGTTCTGAGATAAGAAGGGCCGGATGAAGCGAGAGCAGAGGCAAGTAAGCGAGAGCAGAGGCAAACAATTTTGTACTCAATTCTTTGTTCGATGGGAAGCCAGTGTAGGAATTTAAGATGAGGAGTTATATCGGCAGATCTTGTAATGCGAAGAATTAGACGGACGGCATTATTTTGAATCTTTTGAAGTCTTTGCAATACATAGTCCGGGCAACCACAGAAGAGAGAGTTACAATTGTCAAGCAGTGAGAGAATGAAAGCTGAGACAAGAGTTTGCGTGGCTTTTGCAGACAGAAAGTAACGGATGCTGTTGATTCGACGGAGTTCAGAATTTAGGTTTCGGATTAGAGTTTGAATGTGAGCTTGCATAGTCAGGTGAGAGTCCAAAATCACGCTCAGGTTTTTGACAGAATCAGAAAACTGGACAACCGAGTTACCAACAACAAAGGAAGATGGAAGCTGAGATGTTCTCATGCGAGGAGATGAAATAATTATGGCTTCTGTCTTTTCGTCATTAAGTTTCAATGTGTTGAACGTCATCCAGGACTTGACATCACAGATGCACTCTTGCACTGATCATTTATGAGGCCTCATTGGTATATACCATCTTACCAAGTGTGGTTATAATGGTTAAAATAGATTCTGAGATATTAATTAATCCACTTGCAAGTGTTACATAGACGGCGGACGGTGGGCAGACAGATGGACAGACGGCATTTTTATTAACTGTCATTTTTGAACTATTTAAGACTCATCTTGCACTAATTGGCACAAATCTATCATTTTTAGTTTTTGGAGTGGCAGGAGGGGGAATGGGGTTAGTACATAGACTCACACTGCTATACATAGGAGTCAAAACTGTGGCCATTTATTATTTACTCTGCTACATGTTACAAATTCTTCGTTTTTGTTTTGTTTTGGTATAATGTGTTGCTGTTAGTCTTCTATTCAGCATAGAATACAGAATACAGAGTTTATTCATCCAAATGACAGAATACATTGCATATAGAAATTGCCTCGATGTTGATAAACAGTCACACACGCACATCCACATCAACGTAACCGAGGGTTTTCTCCGGGCACTCCGGTTTCCTCCCTCCCTTCAATAATGGTACAGGACGCAGTCAATATAAAAATTTCAAAAATAAAAATTCGATTTTCTTTCCGTCTTCTAATAGCGATCTCCTTGCCTTTACACCACCTGTTTGAGTGATGGATGTGTGTTTGGTGTGTGTGAGGGTGGATGAGACAGGTGAGCGTGTATGTTGGTATTGATCGCCGCGCTTTGAGCCTGAATGATTTGGGGTAAGGCGCGTTTAGCATCCTGTATTATTATTATTATTATTATTATTATTATTATTATTATTATTATTATTATTATATTTTAAGTCTTCAATTAAAAGTATAACACGTGCAGCCAGTACATCAAGTTAAAAAAAATCCACAATAAAAGGAAGTATCCAGTCGTGTGGTGGTTTGAAGGGTTTAATTTAGCATTCAGTGCAAATCAAGTGAAACGTAAACCAGCACCACCTACTTTTGTGGCTGACGTAAGTTCCAGTCATGAAGACCAAGTCCCCAGGCTTCATCTGGTCCTCCGTCAGCTCTACGGGCAACGTGTCGATCATGTAGGCCTGGTTCCATGGACCGATGCGGAAGCCGAAATCGTCTTGCAGGTCCCGCATCACCTGTCGCACCAAGCCGCAGCAATCCAGGAACAAAGGAGAGTTATACTCCGGCGCTGAAACACAAAGAACAAAATCGTAGTAACAACAGCAACGCAACAACAACAAAGACAGCAACAGCAATAGAGATATAATGTTTGATGACTGATTAGGTTAGATCAACATTGTTTATAGGGCCCTGCGGAATGCAAAGAGCCGAATCAGGACCCCTGATGACTGATGATGATCTGCATTGTTTCTTAATGCAGATATTTCTTTTAACGAGTTAAAGGATGCCATATTTGCTGTGGGTGTTAAAAAATCTGCAGTTGGATTAGGTGGGATGTCCTATACTTTAATTAATCATCTCCATAATAAATGGATTCATTCATTGCATTCTATTACAGTTATATGTTAGAAAACTGGAATTATACCTGATTTTTGGAAATCGTCTCTAGTAATATCTATTTTAAAAGATAGTTAAAACTAGATTAGACACTTCAAGCTATAGGCCAATTTCTTTAACTTTGCATACATGTAAATTGTTGGAAAACATTATGTTAGAGAGATTAACGTATTTTTGTCACAAACAGCACATTATACCGGAACATTACATTACATGATTATTGCTTTAGCTCCAGCGGACTCTTCCGAGCCAAATCAGGACCAGACAACCCCTGATCCGCATAAAAGATCTGCTGAAACAACCCTAGTGGTAAAACTGAAAGCTCTCCACCAGCCAGTCACTTTACAAAAAAGACATCCCACGCAAGGGATGCTGAGGCTGTACACTCATTTATCGAACCCCCGTTTACAAAAACAAAATAGAATACAAACATCATTATAAAATATCAACAAAACACATACATAGAAAATGCCTACATTGCTAAATAATAACATCATAGGAAGCCCTATTATTATTATTATTATTACAGGCCTTTTTATATAGCGCTTACCTATTAATCTAGCTCTAAGCGCTTAACAATTTACTTTTAAAAACCTTTAAAGAACTATAACTGCGACTAAAATCAATCAGATAATGACATAAAAAGTAAGTTAAGACACATAATTATATAATTAATTTGACAAACACAGTAGTGACCACCTGGCACAAAGCGTCCAATATTCCCAAGCTGATCCAACAGACCTCACACACAAATAAGGAGTTTTGTCCCGGAAGATTTTTCAAGAAAAAAGGTAGTTGACTGATCTAGCGAAGAAGAAGATAGTATAGCAGATTGATAGAACAGAGCAGGAATGAGAAAAGAACAAATGCGAAAGACAGCGACAGTGGGAATTTAAAGCACTAAATTTCCAGAAAGTGGGGATACTATTTATACTGAAACCCCCGGCACCCCAACGGGGTTTATACCGGAACATCAGGCAGGATTTCAGAAAGGTCGATCTACGGCTGATCATTTAGTTAACTACTCATATCAAGAGACAGTTTGCTAAAAGAAAGAGTACGTTAGCGACATTTTTCCACATACGAAAGGCATATGATAGAGTGTGGCATTCACGATTATTATTTAAACTCAAGCAAACTGGAATTTCTGGATATATGTACATGTATAGTTATATCAAAACTTTCCTTACAGGGAGGTCTAGAAAAAAATAAAAGTCATCACAGACACGCGGCCTGCAACTGAGCAGAGAGCACTGAGCTCCGATAGCTCAGTAGTCAACAAACGAGACGAGGAGAAAGCAGCACCGCACCTTAACGTTTGAGCTAAGTGCCATAGAACAAGTGCACGAACACTGATTTATAGGGACGATGCGGTAGTCCACTCTTCCTGAAAAAGAACATTAGGAAAAACAAGAACAAAGCCCAGTGATGACCCAGTAGCAAGTATCGAGAACAGTAGCAGAATAGATCCATCAAAGATCTACCCATTCTCCGAACTACTCGAAGTGAATTTCGAACTGTTAAGTTAGTCCTAGTTATATTACGTTTTGGGACATTTACATTACAATACATGATTATTGCTTTAGGTCCAGCGGACTCTTCCCAGCCAAATCAAGACCAGAGAGACGTTGTCTTAAAATGTTATAAAGTGGTTCAAATCTTTAAAAAATAGACCTGTTACTCTTAAATACTCAAACAAACGTTCACCTGACACCTCTTGAAAAGTCTTCTTTAAAACTGATGTATTAAAAATACGTTCTCTTTCTGTAATCAAATCACTAAATTCAGTCGTACCAATAAAATCTAACCAACACAAAACAAGACGACATGATTTATATGCGATAAAACAAACCAACATCATGTAAAAATTTAAACAAGTGTTGACCATTGCATATTTTAAAAAATCTCTTTGAAAGGTATTGAACCAAAATATGTTTCTCTTTTATCAAGCAGGTCAGCACATTCAGACATGAAATGGCGAACAGAAAAGGATTTACCACATGCAAAGCACCATGGTGGTTCTTCTCCTTTTAACATAAAACTGTGGGTTATATAAGTATGCCCAATATGAAGGCAGCAAAGAGCGGCGATCTGTAACCAAAATACACTGTTACGTTGAAACGCGAACGATAGTATGTCTGAAGCGCGCAAGACAGATCTAATCGTTTCGATTTGCAAGGTATTCAATGATGGAGTTTATTTACCTTTGATTTGAGTTTGCGTTGTGGTTAGAGGAAGCTTTGTATAACGTTGATAATTTTTGTTGGTCGATATTGTTGGAGAATTCTCTAGATCTGCTTATTTACTGTCGATGGAAATTTCCCGATAAATGTAGAAAGATGAGAACGTTCCCGGAAGGAGAAAAATATGTATGACGTAAGACAGTGATGACGAAGTTTAAAGCGATTGGTAAATTGCGTCAAACGAGATCGTTCCACCTTGTTCTGGACTAGAGAAAAAATTATATATTCGATGCTCTGTGTGTTGTTGGGGAAAGTTGTTGATAGTGAGTTGGAAAGTAAAAAGTTGAGAGTGAAAAGGTGATTGTATGCAGTTGTTGATGTGTGCTGAATAAAAGTGGAAAACTTCATACGTCGACTCCGTGTCTTGTTGCTGAGTGAGCAGGCTGCGTGGATAAACGAATCTGAGTTACACCTTATCAGGAATTCAGCATTGGGGCTGAATCAGATACTGATAAAGAAAAACACCAACATCGATTCGAGTGTAACATACACACTTACGTGCTATAGACACTCTTATACGTACGCAATAAAACACATATTCATCGCCCGAACAATGTGGTGTGAAAAAATAGTCGCTTTTAGAAGACGGAAAGGAAATAAAAATTAATTTTTGAAATTTTAAATTTGACTGCCTCCAATATTATTTTTGGACGATTATAAATAAAGCTTAAAGTACGCACAACAATGTCAAGATGTCATGTGCACTAAACGTAGGCGTCAGCGTTATTACGTTACAACGGTATAATACCAATAATGAACTTTTTTTTAAAAATCCCAAAGCCAAGTTCGGTTAAAGTATAAAATGGATCAATTATCTATGAAAGGGAGATAACAAATCAACGTGATCAATAACAACCATTTTTTTTGGTTTTGTTTTTTGTTTTGGGTTTTTGGAGTTTGCTGTATCCCCGTTGAAAAGTGTATTTTTCTCCTGTTTTATACAACTGTCGTCTGTTTCCTGTTTGATCGAAACGATAGCATTCTAAATTACAGATAATCCTGTTGTTATGGACTGCATATATTTGACACTAACACCTTCGGCATTTTGCTAATGGAACTTGCTTCAAAGCATCGACACGTTGGATTGTTTAAAAAATAATGTTATTTTACTTTTATAACATGTTTGTGCAGCCGAAAGGCAAATGTATCTGTAATTTATATGTTCATTGATAATAGTTTCACATCTCATTCTCAGTGAGGTTTATAATCAAGTGCGCCAAAGCAAATCATAGAAACCGAATTGTTTCACTTTATAGAAATTAGCTTTATTTTTCCGTTAGCGAAACGTTGCGGCCGAGTGGTTTAAGGCGGGACTATCTTGCTTTGTTCACAGGCTAGAAAACAATCGTACGTGACTGGTGTGGGATTGATCCAGCATCTAGGCGTTATGTTTCTCCGAATATTAGTTATTTTCGACTCTGGTAACTTCTCGGAGGTGTTCTCCTGGTACTCCGGTTTGCTCCCCCAGCAAAATTTCAAAAACACAACTAATATTAGGTAGGTTGGGTTTGGGTGCGCCATAGACTGCGACTGCGACTGCCCCAGAGGAGTCGGTCCAGAATTCCCCGATAAAAAAAGACATAAAGTGTCAAAAAATCCACAAACACAAAACAATTAAAAAAAATCAAAACTACTACAATAATAATTACTTCGTAGTATGGATCGCAATATTACTGAATGTGGTCATACTTTTGAATAATGAATGCGATAACATTCAAAAATTATTTTTAAAAACTCTATTGCAGGCAAACGGAATAAAAGCTAATGCAACAGCCATTATTTTGTAGAACTAGTGCGCAACAGTCATTATTTTGTAATTTGGATCAATATTACTTAAACGATCAAACCTTTGAACAACCTTTGATCAAAACATGCAATGGATCTCAGCAACTGAATTCTTCAACTCTACTTTGCTTTTTCGAATCAGTCGACACTGGAAGTTTCTATAGGTACGAATAGGCAAATGACCGACCGAACGGGTATGCAGAGAGCACGGGTTCGGGGACCCGTTTCTTACGAAACGAAACCTTGTAAAAGTAATCCGGCGATCAAAACAGACGGAACATAATATATGCGGAATGTGTTGGATATTGAATTCTTTGGGATTGGATTTGACCGGCCTCAACAGACCTACTGGAGTGAAAAGCCCTTAAAATAAAGGCAACAGCAGTCCACGTGCAGTGCTAAATGGGATATCAATGGCTTCATTAAGACTTTCTAAGCCTCCAAACGTGCCCTTCCAAAAAAAAACGACAACGCTACACACGTAATTATACATACATTCCTACCTACACACAAATGTGCATGTGCACGAACGAACAGAGAGAGAGAGCGAGAGAGAGGGACAGAGAGAGAGAGGGAGAGAGAGAGGAGGGATGGAAAGAAGAGAGAGATAGGGGGGAGAGGGGGGGAAGAGACAGACGGACAGAGAGAGACCCCAATACAAAGACAAACTCGTGAACACGCGCGAGTGCGCACACACCCATACTCACACACACTCACACCCACACCCGCACACACACTCATACATCCACACACCTGCTCTCACACACGCACACGCACACACACACACACACACACACACACACACGGCTTGGATTTCCACTTGAGCTTTCATGCCTTCGCTATGAAAAGAATGCCGCATTCTGATACCTAATGAAACGGGCAGGGAAATGGAATAAAATGTATGACTCTTCGACTTGAACGCAATTTTATATTTTTCACGGAGTCAGCGTCAGACAACACAGGGTTGTTTAATCTCGTCAATCGTTTACAAGTTTTGAACACAAAATGCAGACAGCACGGGACTGTTTGATCTCGTCAATCGTTCACGAGTGTTGAACACAAAATGCAGACAGCACAGGATTGCTTGATCGAGTCATTCTTTCACTGTTAAGCATAATGAGCTATTTGATAGGTTACCTGCGCTACTTTAATCTGTCTGCTCTAATTAAATGATTGAATGAATGAATGAATGAATGAATGAATGAATGGATGGATAAATAAACAACAATAATATATTAACTAAAGTAAAATAATAAAATAAAATAATATAAAATAAATAAATAAATAAATTCGTTAATTTCTTAATAACTTGTGATGAACATTACTCACTGTCTTTGGCCCAGTATTTCCGGGCGTAAGGAACACCGAAGTACCGCTTACATTGCTGCACAAACCTCTTGCGTAGCCTCTCCATACGCTGTGGGTCCTTCTTGGCCGTGCGAGCTTTCCGCAGCAGCTTCTGTGACAAGAGGAGCTCATCCTGGAACACACAAATCAACGCTAGCTGTCATTAGGCATTGCACAGCAACCGCCACAGTCATTTGACAATGCAGACAGATTACCTCCACAGTGAGGAGAAATCTAATTTAATAAAATAAATAAAAAAAAATAAATAATACAAATAAAATTAAATTAATATAAAATAAACAAAACAAAATTCGATTTTAGCTACGTCTTTTAAATAGTATCCCCACTTTGTGGAAATTTAGTGCTTTAAATTCCCACTGTTGCTGTCTTTCTCCTTTGTTCTTTCTCTTTCCTATTCTGTTCTATCAATCTACTATCTTCTTCGCTAGAACAGTCACCTACCTTTTTTTCTTGAAAACTCTCCCAAAACTCCTCATTTGTGTATGGGGTCTGTTGGGTCAGCTTGGGAATATTGGAAGCTTTCTGCAAAATGGTCACTAGGGCTTCTATAATATTATTATTTAGCAATGTAGGTATTTTATATGTATGTGTTTTGTTGATATTTTACACTGATGTTTATATTCTATTTCGTTTTTGTAAACGGGGTTTGGATAAATTAGAGTAAAGCCTCAGTGTCCCCTACATGGGATTCCTTTATTATTTTAAAGTGGTCGGTTGATGGAGTGCCTTCAGTGTCACGTTTAGGGTTGTTTCAGCAGAGATAGGACTTACGGGACTTGACCAACTTACCATTTTTATCCCCCACTTTTCCCCTTAAAATATGGACTTTTTAATTATCTCCCTCCCACTCCAACTCCCTTACCCTATTTGTTTTTAAAAAATATATGCTATTGTAAAGGGTCTTAAATCCTGTTTCAAATTAAGACCCAATACATCTATTTTTACCAATTACTCATTCCTAACCCTTCACCCCACAATCTTTTTCTGAAATAAAAGCATTTAATAATAATATAATAATAATACCGGATGCTAATACGCGCTTTACTTCGAATGATTTCGAACTCAAAGCGCGGCGATCTATACCAACATACACGCTCACGTGCAACACATATATTACAGACACACAACAAGGACAACAGTATACAAGGCATACACGTGGTGTAAAGGCAGGGAGATCGCTATTAGGAAACTGAAAGTAAAATAGTTTTGTATTTTTTTAAAATTAATTTGACTGCATCCATTATTATTTTGAAGGGAGGGAGGAAGCCGGAGTACCCGGAGAGAACCCTCGGTGACCCGTAAAGTCTCATACCTTGGTCACAAATTTTTGCCCCAGGTGGGGCTCGAACCCACGACCTTCGGCATTGGAAACCAGCGCCTATATCCTCTGCGCTACGGGCCACCACGTGTTCTATTACTGCCTATCATCAAATACACAAACATCGCAAATACAAACACATCAGTATTATCACAAACACTGCTCCATCCGCATCAATAGGAGTAACGTAAGTGCCTTTATAAAATATGCATAAGAGATACCATCGATAAAACAAGATACAGCAATAAAACCTAATTCAACAGAAACAACTAGGAATTGTCCCACAACCCATCAGATGAAGTACAGCATGAGTGATGGCTCTAATATGAGCTGCCAGAGCACCATTGTGAACAGGGTAGGGGATTTCACAAAGGGTTTCCATAGGTGACACTAGTATACAGTTGATTTAATTTCTAAAGACCTCCATTTACATGACCCAAGACTGAAGATTATCTTGTAAATAAGTTTGCTTCGTGGATAGGCTTCAGAACGATCCTACTAATGAACTTCATAAATCTTGGAGGAGAATTGGAAATGGAACAGATGGTATTATGATTGAGCTCCACAGAGAATCTGTTGCTACCAAGTCTGAACCAATTACTGTATACATATTATGGACGTTCAGTTAAATATTAAAAATGGGAGATTACAAGATTTAGTGTATTAAAATGACGTTTTTGTTACCTCAGGATCCGCATTGTGGAATGATCATCAGCACTACTTGAGGGTGGGGGAGTAATAGTGGTGGGGTGAGGTGGGTGGTGGTGGTGGACAGTGGGTTTAGTAGTGGGTGGTGGTTGGTTGTATGGATGGTGGGGTAGGGTGGGAGGTAGCTTAATAATTGTAGATTATAGTCACACAACACCAGAACGTACTGGTCACTTTATTCTGAAAGAACCAGGGGGAAAATTTGGTCAATCCGGGATTCAAACCAGGAACCTTTACTAGTAAGCCGTTCTAACAACTGTGCTACCTGACCCGTTTGAGTGGGTAACTTGAGGAGTGGTGCATAATTATGCAGACTAAGCTGGCTATACAATACAAATCTGGACTCTTGCCATGCTGTGTGTTTAAAAGCGTCTCTTTGGTTACATAGGTGATAATATAACACTGAAATATTGAAATGCTTTTATTTAAGGAAAAGATTGCGGGGTGAAGGGGTAGAAATGAATAATTGGTAAAAATAGATGTATTGGGCTTAATTCAAAACAGGATTTAAGACGCTTTACAATAGCATATATTTTAAAAGAAATGGGGTAAGGGAGTGAAATAATCAAATAGCCCATATTTTAAGGGGGAAAGTGGGGGGAGGGGGGGATAAAATTGGTAAGTCGGTCAAGTCACATAAGTCCAATCTCTTCAGCACATCTTTTATGCGGATCGGGGTTGAGTCCTCTTTCAACCAAGTTGTGGTCCTGATTCGGCACTTTGCATTACACTGGACCCTATAAACAATGACTACAAAACTTTCAATAGCGATCCTTCTACCTTTATATCACATGTTTGAATGATAGATGTGTGTTTGTTGTGTATGTGAAAATGTGTGAAATATATGAGCGTGTATGTTTGGTATAGATCGCCGCTCTTTGAGCCTGATCGGTGAAATTTGGGGACAGACTGAATATAGCCTCCATTTTAAACAAATCGTTGGTGGTTGTTGTAGTTTCAGGCCCGGACTAGGGGGGGGGGGTTACAGGGGTTACGTAACCCCCCCCCCCCCTGGCCTGACTATGTACCTCTTTTTTTTTTCTTTTCTTTTTTTTTGGGAGGGGGGGGGGGGGGTCTACGTTACAATCATAAGTAAATCCGGGGAGAAATTTCAACCCTCTCCCCTAGGCACTATAAAAAAATAAATCCTCTTCCACTCTACTCAATTTCAACCACTGATTCTTTTATCACAAGTAACTACATTCTGTTACCTGAGACACTGTGCTTCCCATAGCTTGAGTCTCTGCATTGTAAAAGCATGCGGCTTGCCTGCAGTGAAGAACATGATGGGAGCACTGAGGGAACTGTCACTGTTTTTTCTCAAACTCTCCAAAGAGACAAAGAAAACTTGAAGATACCATCGAATCATCTCAGCCTGACACGACAAAAACAAAGTTTGTTGATCTGTGCAGAACAAGATGGGTAGAAAAACATGAAGCACTGGAGGTTTATACATCTCTCTTTCTGGTTGTTCACGACTGTTTGGGACAAATGTGTGAAGACAGTGACAATTGGGACAGTGAGACACTGACCAAGGCAACTGGCTTTCTCCACACCTTGAGCAGCAGTGCTTTCCTCGTTGCATTCGTTGTCGTCCGCAATTGTTTGCGTTACTTAAAACCCTTGACAGTGAAGCTGCAGAAAAGGACAAAAGATGTTGTCGATGCCTACAGGGAAATCAAAGCGGTCAGTAACTGCATGTCTTCTATTAGAAGAGATGTCGACACAGCGTTCGTTGCCTGGTTCGGTGAAGTCAGCAAAATGGCGAATGCTTTGACAACTGATGTTATTGTTCCTCGTCAAGCATCCCGACAGACTCTCCGTGACAACCAACCTGCGGCCACTCCAGAAGAATATTTCAAGATTAGCATTGCCATTCCTT
>CM072524.1:49316243-49436243 GCA_036898135.1 Oncomelania hupensis
AAAATGCTGTTTTAGAATTGGGAAGAAAACGATCAGCTGTAGGTTTGGATGGAATATCCTATAGTTTATTAATGCATCTCCCTGATAAATGGATAAGTATTTTACATGCAATTATTAACAAATGTTGGATAACTGGCAGCTTGCCCGACTCTTGGAAGTCTTCTTTGGTAATACCTATATTAAAATCAGGGAAACCTCGGGCAGTTTCGTCCAGTTATAGACCCATTTCTTTAACATCTCACACTTGTAAATTAATGGAAAAAATTATATTACAAAGGATTTCGTACTATTGTATTAAACAAAATATTATACCTGTAAATCAGGCAGGGTTTCAGAAAGGGAGATCGACAACAGATCATATTGTTAAAATTACTACACATATAAAAAGACAATTTGCAAAGAGAAAAAGTGTTTTGGCTACATTTTTTGACGTAACAAAAGCATACGACCGAGTTTGGCATGCTAGACTGATGTATAAATTAAAACAAATTGGGTTGTCTGGTCGTATATATAATTATATTAGTACTTTTTTGACAAATAGAATTATAAAGGTTAAGGTGGGGAACTCATATTCTTCTGGTTTTGCTACTGATATGGGAATTCCACAAGGTTCTATAATATCGCCAATTTTATTTAATATATTAATTAGTGACTTGCCAACAGTTTTAGGTAATAGATTAACGCTTGCTCAATATGCAGATGATCTAGCTATATGGATGAATGTCAATTTAAAAAAGAAAACCTCTTTGTATGAAATAAAACAGATTGAAAAATTATATCAAAAAGAAATAAACAACATCACTCAGTTTATGAATCAGAATGGTCTCGAACTATCAAAAGAAAAAACAAATTTGGTACTTTTTAGTAATTGTCAGAAACCAAGACAACTTCCAAAATTAGTAATTGACAATGAACAATTAAAATATGTTAAAGAGGTTAAATTTTTAGGAGTATATTTAACATGCAAGTTACATTGGAAAAGACACATAGAGTATGTAATACAAAAGGCTGTTAGAAGTTATAACCTACTGAAAATTATAAGCAAACAATCTTGGGGACAAGATGAAAAAACATTACTTCATTTAGCTATTGCCCTAGTGAGATCAAAGTTAACATATGGACAGGAAGCATATTTTTCTTCTCCAAATTTTTACCTCAAAAAGTTACAAAGCGTAGACAGTAAGGCAATAAAATTAGCTTTAGGAGTGCCTATTCATACAAAAACAACAGAAGCATATAAACTTGCAGGAATTATGAACTTAGATGATTATAGGAGATTATCTTGTGCGAAATATATAATCAGAGCAAAAGCTGTAAACAATAGTACAGATGAAGAGCTTTTTCTTAGATCGGATGTAGATTTTCCAAAACATGCCCAAAAGGTGCACTCTTTTCAAACAATAGCAACATATACTAATGATATTATCCAGTTAGATATAACACATATTGAGAATTTACGTAAGGATATAATATCGCCAGTTCCTCCATGGGAACTTGAAACAGCATATTATGATATACATTATTGTAATGAAAAAAAGAGTCAAAATCAGAACCTTCTTGCAGTTGAAGTTCGGAATCATTTATGTGAGAAATATTCAGAAACTTTAAAAGTATACACTGACGGATCTGTGTTAGAAACAGGGGAAACAGGAGCTGCTTTTGTTATCCCAGATTTGAAAATATCAGAATCGTTTTATATAGGAAAAGGTTATTCTATTTTTACTGCGGAATTAATTGCTATATTAATGGCTCTAAATAAAATTTCTAGTTTATGTCTGAATATATTTAGTATAGTTCTATGCGTAGATTCTCTATCTGTTTTAGATGCTCTAAAAGCTAATATTAACTGTGAACGAAAAGAAATTATTTTTGAGATTAAGAACATTATTCATGGATTGATAATTAGTGGTACTGAAGTGACCTTTTGTTGGATTCCATCACATTGTGGATTTTTATACAATGATTGGGCTGATCATGCTGCAAAATTAGGTGCATTAAATATTAATTCTTTATCAATTAAATTAAATCTGTCTTCCAAAGAAATTCAAAATAATATTGAAAATGATCTTGTAAAGAAACTTCAGTTCTATACAAACTATACAAATCTTCGAGGATTTCCCAGATCAGTTTCATCTACGGCAAACAGAATATTATTAAATTCAATTAAAACCAAATATTGTAAAAATGTAAAGTGCATTTGTGATGAACCTCTAACTCTAAAACATATATTATTTGATTGTAGTCAGATTCATCCTCTTTTGCCCCTTGAAGTAAATACTATAACATCAGTTAAAAACATTAGTAATGAATTAAGTGTGGGATTGGCAAAAGCTTTAATCAATTCTCCAGTCGCTCGTTTTATTTAACTGAAATTGTTATTGTTCTGTTAGATAGATATTAATAGTCCCTGGGTATGTGTTTATATGTGTCTGTTTAAATGCGTGAATTTGTATGTATGGTCTTTATCATCTTGATGAAAAAAGACGTTAATAAAACAACCAACATTAAAAGACACAACACAATTCTTTTTTTTTTAGATTACACAATTATACAATACAAAATACATTAGGAATAAGAAAAATGTTTCTATATATTCAAAATCTTTTTTCTTTTTTTAATTTTAGTCTATTAACAAACACAACAATTATATAACAGGTGTATCAATGAATCATTAATAAAAAAAATATATATCGGTGAATTAATCATTTATAACAACAAAAGAAAATTTGTAAATGAATCATCAAATAAATCATTAAAAACGAAAATACATTTATGAAGGAATTATTAATAACAAAAAATATATTGATGAATCGTTC
Source organism: Oncomelania hupensis (assembly GCA_036898135.1). Classification (NCBI taxonomy): domain Eukaryota; kingdom Metazoa; phylum Mollusca; class Gastropoda; order Littorinimorpha; family Pomatiopsidae; genus Oncomelania; species Oncomelania hupensis. Next base: position 49,319,060 of record CM072524.1, read on the forward strand.
ATTAATAACAAAAATAATTATATTTATTAATAAATGAATCATTTATAACAAAAAAACAAATTTATGAACGAAGAATTAATAACACAAATATATTTATGAATGAAGCATTAATAGCAATAATACCAAAAACAGGTCTATATTTATGAGCGAATCATTAATAACCACACACACACACAAACACACACACACACACAAATAAACATAAAAATGTATATTTACGAATGAATCTTTAATAACAAACTATATTTATAAATGAAAGAGTACAAGTAAAAAGGGTACATGAATAGAGTGCTAACGAAAGGTGGTGGAAAAGCAAGGTGCCGATTAATAGTTCGATAGTTCAACAGTTCAATGGTGCAAGAGGGGGTCGATTACAGTTGGTATATGAAAGTATTTTTATACTGCAGTGCATTAATTTTACAAGTGCCGTGAAAAACCTATTGTATAAGATGAACACGAACTACACCCAAAAATCTATACAAAATTAAACACAAATTATACTGACAAAAAGGTTTTCACAGCGATAGGTGTGTGAATGTGTGTGTGTGTGTGTGTGTGTGTGTGTGTGTGTGTGTGTGTGTGTGTGTGTGTGTGTGGGTGTGTGAATGTGTGTGTATGACATAGAAGGCGCGCGCGCGTTTGTGTGTGTGTGTGTGTGTGTGTGTGTGTGTGTGTGAATGTATGTGGGCGCATATGAGAGACATTATTGAATAATTATACTGAATTGCATTGCAATGTGTTGTATTGAATTGTATTGTATTGAGTTGTATTATATTCTATCGTAACTTAGGCGAAATAGAATGGTTCATTTTACCCAGGTCTAAAATGATCGATCTTCTGTCTCATTTCATGGAAGCTCCACAATGACATACGAATACCCGACCTCGGTCTGCGTTACCCTGCCCAACATGAGTGTTTCGGATTTCATTGTTTGAAACACTCGATGGAATCTAGTCACCGGTAATCACAAGTTCGAGTGTCTTCGTCAAAGTCAGTGTCAGGGTTGAGAGTAAAATTAACCGGCAAAAATAATGTCAAGAAGGAAAGAGAGTGTTTGGAAAAATAACATGTGAATGTTGAAAAATATGTGGAGGACTGCACTGGTAGCCTTGTCATAAAGGTTTTTGATGACTTCAATAATGTTAGGGTTGATGTTGTACACTCTCATGGTTGTCCATAGGGCTGCATGCCAGACTCGGTCAAACGCTTTCTTGAAGTCTACAAATACATCATAGAGATGTTGTTGGTGCTGTAGGTATTTCTCACAAATTATTCTGAGGTTTAAAATCTGTTCAGTGGTACTTCGCCCTGCCCTGAATCCTGCTTGTTCTTCAGCTATGATTTGTTCAGCTTGGAGTTTCAGCCTGTTGAGTATTATTTTCAGGAGGCCCTTGCTGAGATGGCTGATGAGGCTGATGGTACGGTAATTTTCACACTCCTGAAGGTTACCCTTTTGGGGAAGAGTGATGACAAGCGCCATCAGGAAATGGTTCAGAATAACAATCGGCGTGCGTCAAGGATTGGTACTATCTCCAACACCTTCCTAGAGCGCATCATGTGAGATGCCCTTGCAGATCACGAAGGCATAGCCAGCATAGGGGGTAGAGCAATCTACAATCTACTTTTGCAGATAACATTGATGGATTGGCTTGAGAGGAACAAGATCTTGAACACCTGGTACAGAGGTTTTACACCATCTCCAGAGTCTTTGGATTGGAAATAAGTGCAGAGAAGACCAAAATGATAACCAAAAACACCAATGGCATCAAAGTCCAAAGCCAGTCCCTCAACACAGCGCATAGCTTCAAATATTTAGGAGCCATTATATTAAATAATGGGTCCCGGCAGGAAGTCCTCACCAGGAACGCACAAACAACTGCTGTCCTGACAAGACTGAAGCCCATTTAGAAAGACAAGACCATCAGTCAACACTCCCAGTTAAGGCTGCTGCGATCCCTTCTCATCTCCATCTTTCTATACGCTTGGAAAACACGGACCCTCACAGTAGACCTACAAAGAAGAATACTAAGCATGGAGATGAGGTGCTACAGAATACTTCTGGGCATGTCCTATACCCAGCACATTACCAACGACGAAGTCCGACAGACCATCACACAAGCCATTGGACAACATGACGACATGCTCATAGTGGTGAAAAAACGAAAACTCCGATGGATGACCACGTCACCAGAGCATCAGACCTTGCAAAGACCACCCTGCAAGGCACGGTGCAAGGAGGCAGAAGAAGAGGGAGACAGAAAAAGAGGTGGGAGGACAACATTGGAGAATGGATGGATTGGCTTGACACTGAGCGAAGCTACGAGGGTTGCTGAGGACAGAGAAAGATGGAGTACGCTGGTTAAACGATCACCTGTGGTGCCCCATCGAGTTTCGAGATAGGATAGGATATGTTGACAAATATCGCAACATTAATTTTGATGAGAGTGTGTGTGTGTGTGGGTGTGTGGGTGTGTATGTGTATGTGTGTTTCTGTGTTTACTACAAATTAATACATGTACTACAAATAAGCCTACTGTTGAAATAATCATCCACTTTTCCATGTTTCTTGCCTCAGAAGTCTACCAGTGCGATCTGAGTAGCTGTGAGTTGATTTTCTTGGTGCGGCTGTTGGTTTTAAATGTTTAACAATCTCAGTACAGCCGGAAGACGATGTTATATAACAATGCTTTGTCAATTTCGGATTAAATTATTAAAGCCTAAAATCACTAAATCAATGAAAATACCTTAAATTTTTTTTTTAAATCGAAAAGAAGAATGGACACTGAAGTTTAACGTCCACACCCACCTTTGACAGACGGGGAGAACTCAACCCAGGGAAGACAGGTAGATACCTATCAAAATCAACACTGAACCACCAGAGTAATCATACTGCTAAGACAGACAGGAACAATGGCCACTTTTAGCTTGCCCAACACGGGATTCAAACCCGGGTCATCCTTGTGCCAGGCGAACGCTCTACCACTGAGCTATGACGGCCGGGTACATATTATAGTTATGTCTTCTCCTGTAAGCATACATCAATCTTTCCTATCCTATCCCGTAACTCCTAAGTCGTTGGGGCACCACAGATGATCGTTTTACTACCGTACTCCATCTTTCTCTGTCCTCGGTAACCCTCATAGCTTCGCTCAGTGTCAAGCCAGTCCATTCTTGAATATAGTCTTCCCGCCTTTGTTTCTGTCTCCCTCTTCTTCTGCCTCCTTGCATCGTGCACACCAATCTTTAGTTAATTATTTATATGTGTGTATGTAAAATAGTGTAGTGCAGTGTAGTGTAGTGCAATAATAATAATAATAATAATAATTAATAATAATAATAATAATAATAATAATAATAATAATAATAATAATAATAATAATAATAATAATAATAAAAATAATAATAATAATAATAATGATAATAATAATAATAATAATAATAATAATAATAATAATAATAATAATAATAATAATAATAATGGATGCGCGCTTTTCCCCAAATCAGCAATCAGGATCAAAGCGCGGCGATCTGTAGCAACATACACGCTCACATGTTTCACCCACTCTCACATACTCAACAAACACACATCTATCACTCAAACGTGTGGTGTAAAGGCAGGAAGGTCGCTATTAGACGGAAAGAAACCCGAATTTTTATTTTAAATTTTTTTTAGATTGAATGCATCCAATACCATTATTAAAGCGTAGTGTGATGCAGTGTGAGCGCGCACGCGCGCCCTTGGAGAGAGACAGGGGGAGGGAGGAAGACAGGGAAGGAGATATAGAGACAGATAGATTGATAGGGGGATGAGAAGCGGTGGCAATGGAAAGACAGAGAACCAAATGTGTGTGTGTGTGTGTGAGTGGGGGGGGGTGGTGGTTTATGATTAGGGTTAGCGTTAGATCACTTTAAAGTACTTTAAAAAGGGGGACGAAAGATGCCCCATTGTCAACACAACGTATGTGGCGTGTTATGAGTGTCATAACAACGCGGTCTAAACAAGTATATGTGTTTGTGTGTGTGTTTGCGTGTGTCTGTATGTGCGCGCGTGCGTGCGTGCGTGTGTGTGTGTGTGTGTGTGTGTGTGTAGCAGAGAGAAGGGAGAGAGGTCACAGAAGCGATCGTTTCCGATTGTCATTGACAGATCATTTCCGATTTATCACTTCTGGCAGACGAAGATCATCTTTCCAATTATTTTCAAACGCGTGTTTCGCCCAGCACTTGTGCTTCACGCTGATAACCCTCCTCAATACCAATCCAACTCATCAACGCCACCACCCCCCCCCCTCCACACACACACACACACACTCGCTCTTTTTCTACAAACATCATCACCACAATCTCCCCCCTCCCCTCCCTTCCCCTCCCATCCCCCTCACCGCATCTCAGTCTTGAGTCTACCTCTTGTGGTCTTTGTGGGCATGTTTACCTCTTCAAGCCATTGCAAAATATAAACAAGAGCAAAACTAATATTTAATGCATAAGGCTTACAGTAATACACATACACACCAACACACCCACACGCGCGCACACAGACACACACCAACTCTTTCATACTCTGTCTCTCTCTCTCTCTCGCTGTCTCTCACTCTTTCTACCTCGCTCTCTTTCTCCCGCTCTCTCTATCTCTCACTGTCTCTCTCTCTCTCTCTCTCACCCTCTCTTCACCAGCATCACCCCACCTACTCACCTCTCTCACTCTCCATCCTTCTCTCTCTCTCTCCCCACTCTTCTTCACTGTCATTCCTTTACTTTCTCTATTACGGATGGGGGAGGGGAAAGAGAGGGGAGGGCGGAGGGGGGTTGTCCCACGGAAGATAAATAATCCGAATATTGACATACCATGAATGCAGCTTGGCTGGCTTGCAAAACGGATGTAACGCTACAGGGTAGCTGTATGCATAATGGAACATGCAGCAATTCACAAAATAATGTCAATGCAAGCAACAAAACACCGTTTTCTGTACTTCTTGATGACGAGGATGGCGACGACGACGACGAAGACGAAGAAGAAGAAGAAGAACAACAACAACAACAACAACAACAACAGCAACAACAAGTAATTAATAACGATGATGATGACAACAATGATAATAATGATGATGTTGATGATAAAGATGACGACAACAACGATGATGATGATGACGATGGTGATGATGATGATGATGACGATGATGATGATGATGATGATGATGATGATGATGATGATGATGATGATGATGATGATGATGATGATGATGATGATGATGTAAGGCGTGTATAGCGAGGTACACACCATAACGTCACAGCATACCCAGTGCGCTTAGGATGGTGGGTTAGAGACAAATGACGATAGCATCACGATGGCGGATTTCAACATGAGATAGTAATAAGCATACACATATACTAGATCTATCGTAGGGTTTCCGCCAGCAAATAGCACCCCGACTACAACAGCCTCCTTATTTATGTGTCACCACCCCAAATATCTGTCTCTAGCTGTCTGTCTGTCTGTCTGTCTGTCTCTGTCTCTCTCTCTCTCTCTCTCTCTCTCTCTCTCTCTCTCTCTCTCTCTCTCTCTCTCATAGCCTATTCTCTTATGTCCTAAAATCTTAGATAATGAAAGTACTTCTTCTTTTACAACACCCCTCGCACGAAAGTTTTCAACTGCTTTGGGTCTATGTAAGTTATGACATTCCTTGGAGCAAAAGGTGAGAGGGCCTATCCATCATCTATAGTCTTTGTTGCTGGTATCCGGATCACAACGATCTCTCCCTCCCTCCTTCCTTCTCTCCCTCCCTCACTCCCTCTCTCTCTCTCTCTCCCCATTTTCCTCCTCCCACCCCACTCTCTCTTTCGTCTCTCTCACGAACATGCACGCAGCTTACGTACGTATCTGCATTCTATGGCCAGAGAACAATCTAACGCTGAACCTATCTGTCTGTCTGCCTCTCTGTCTACCTCTGTCTACCTAACTTCCTCTGTCTCTCTCTCTCTCGCTCTCTCTCTCTCTCTCTCTCTCTCTCTCTCTCTCAAACAAACACGCATCCACTTAATTATGTATCCGCAGTCTATGGCCAGAGTTCAAACTAACACAGAATCTCTTTTCTGCAGCTGTCTGTCCTGCCTGTCTTTGTTTCTCTATTTCATTTTCTCTCTCAGATATGAATCGTTCTTATTCTCTCTCTCTCTCTCTCTCTCTCTCTCTCTCTCTCTCTCTCTCTCTCTCTCTCTCTCTCTCTCTCTCTCTCTCTCTCTCTCTCTCTCTCTCTTTCTTTCTTTCTTTGTATGTCTCTGTCTGACTGTCCGCCTGTCTGTCTGCCTGTCTGTCTGTTTGTCTGTCTGTCTCTCTTTCTCTCTAGCTCCGTATCTCGCCAGCCCTTAATCGTTTCTCTCTTTGTAATATAACATGTTTAACTACGATTGAGTGTTACTGAATCATTCTGAAATGTTCGAAGTTTGTCTAGATTGCAGGGAGGCTCTATAGGTAATGCACGTTCGCGTGTAAAAAAAAAAAAAAAAAAAAAAAAAAAAAAGATTTTTGTAGTGATTTTTGGAAAGCGATCTGGTATGCAGTTGTTGATGTTTGCTAACTAAAGTTGCAAAACTTTATACGACGACTCCTGCCTTGTTGCTGAGTGAACAGGCTGCGTGGATAAACGTATTCGAGTTACACTTATCAAGATTCAAGCATCGGGGCTGAACCGACTAATGATAAACAATCGTGTAATAAATCCATTCATCCATCCATTTATTAACCCAAACATACATTCACACATTCATTCATTCATTCGTTGTGTGAGTTTTTGTGTGAGCGCGCGTGCGTGCGTGCGTGTGTGTGTGTGTGTGTGTGTTGTTGTTGTATAACGACAGAAATGAGAAACGGAATTTACTTTTTCAGTCAAAAATGGGGTAATTTGCTCGTTCCTCATTTGTCACGCGTTCCCCATTTGTTTCGAAGTACGCGGGAGTGCTTTTTTAGTGCATGGGAGTGCAGTTGTAGTGCATGAGAGTGTTTTAAGTACAGAGGAGTGCACTATCCGGGACGGAGAAAATGCAGTCCATTTCGGAAGAAATTTGGAAGAAATTTCGACCTATTTCGTCCCCTACAGGAGACGAACTAGATCAACTTTCTCGAAAAGGGGTAGGGGCAGCGCTGCAACTAGCCCTTACCCTAACCCTTTTCTCTTCAAAAATGCTTTTTTTTCTGTCAAAAATGTGCTATCCGATTCCTACATTCTAAAATTACCTCGTTTGTCACCGCGCACAAGAATGTGTGTGTGTGTTGGTGTGATTTTTGCCTTTGAAACACGATCAAGGTTTCAAACCTTTCAATGTCACTGCATCAATAACGCATTTATATGCAAGGGAAGGCAGGGTTGAATTTTTTTTATGAGTTATGCTTTACGCCGCCCTCCCTCCTCTTTGTTGCATTTTGACGCGGTGTGGGTGTTTTTTTTTTCGTTTTATTTTATTTTAAAAACATACTGACATTCTTTGGTAAATAAAATAATAGTTTTTTAACCCAAAGTTTTAGGCTATAGTTTGAACGGAGTTTTTAAACTAGAGGGATAGGAGTCATTGTGTGTGGTTTCCGTGTAAGTGAGATTTAAAACTCGTCACGGGAACTATGCACTGGCGTAAGTCATGGAACATTCCTCAGTTTACAAGCAATCGCCCGATAGATATGGAAAATTCGATCGATAATAACAAGTAATTCCAGAGAGTTCTCCACGATACTACAACAATATCGATCAACGAAGACTATCAACATTATACGAAAGCTTTTTCTAGCAGCAGCGCACAATCAAATCAAAGGTAAATACACGCTATCATCGCATGCTTTGCAAAATAACATGGTCGGACCTATCTGAGGGTTTATTCCCTCCCTTTATTAATAGATGTCTTTGTTCTGTGTGTGACAGTGGGTGAAATATTTAAGCGTGTATGTTGTACAGATCGCCGCGCTTTGAACCTGGTTGATTATTTGGAAAAAAGCGCGTATAAAAGCGCGTATGTAGTATCCATTATTATTATTATTATTATTATTATTATTATTATTATTATTATTATTATTATTATTACTACTACTACTACTACTACTACTACTACTACTACTACTACTACTACTACTACTACTACTACTACTACTAACTACTACTACTGCTGCTGCTACTACTACTACTACTACTACCATCATTTTCATTGGACCTAAAGCAATAACCATGTAATGTAATGTAATCATTTTCATCATCATCACCATCATCATCAACATTGTCGTCGTCGTCATCATCAAGACATCTGTAGGCAGACTGGATTGACACTACTCCCCAAGGAAGGTCAAATGTGTGTGTGTGGGGGGGGGGGGGTGAAAGAGGGTAAACATTTTGAGAATAGGCACTTTGGGAATAGGCGCTGTGATACTCGCCCACTTCAAAACATGGCGTGTCTATGCATTCAGCAGCGCAGAAAAAGCAGTTGTTGTTGTTGTTGTTTGTAGATTATAGTCACACGACACTTTCGCATATAGGTGACTACTGGACCGATTTATATTGACACCAGCGGGTCAGTTGTTGGTAAAGGGGAAAATAATATGATCACACGTTGACCAATCCGGGATTCGAACCAGCGACCTTTCGGTTACTAGCAAGACGCTCTTACCAACTGAGCTACCCGGTCCCACAGAAAAAGCAGTTGTTGTTTGTAGATTATAGTCACACGACACTTTCGCATATAGGTGACTACTGGACCGATTTATACTGACACCAGCGGGTCAGTTGTTGGTAAAGGGGAAAATAATATGATCACACGTTGACCAATCCGGGATTCGAACCAGCGACCTTTCGGTTACTAGCAAGACGCTCTTACCAACTGAGCTACTCGGCCCCTCTGAGAAAAAGCAGTTGTTGTTTGTAGATTATAGTCACACGACACTTTCGCATATAGGTGACTACTGGACCGATTTATACTGACACCAGCGGGCCAGTTGTTGGTATAGGGGAAAATAATATGATCACACGTTGACCAATCCGGGATTCGAACCAGCGACCTTTCGGTTACTAGCAAGACGCTCTTACCAACTGAGCTACCCGGCCCTACGAAAAAGCAGTAAATTTTTACTCGTTTTTATAGCGCTGTCAGGACGTGACGGTTGATTAATTTTGCAATAGATTTAAACAACAGGAAAGCTTTCCATGGCCCCCACAAAATATCCAAAAGTGAGCGTGCAATATTAATGGCGGATTGGTAATAGCCTAGCAGTTATCATACCTCTTGCTTAGTAAGCATACTACATTCTTCTTAACGTGGTAAAAGGTAGGAGGTAGCATTTGACGGTTTTGACACTGTAAATCTTCACACCAGGACTGTCCACACTACTACTACTACTACTACTACTACTACTACTACTACTACTACTACTACTACTACTACTACTACTACTAAAATCATCATCATCATCATCATCATCATCATCATCATCATCATCATCATCATCATCATCATCATCATCATCTTTTAACTCGTATAGCGCGCAACTAAACGTTATAGTTTGCTCCGAGCGCCGATTCAGACGCTGTCACGCGCACTAAACATCAAACAGCAATTGGGCGAGAACAATAAATAAGTGTAAACAAAGTAAATAATCAACAATATAAAACGGGTTGCAATGAAAATGGAGGAAAGACTATTCATATTCAGAAGCAGTAGGATCGTCTACTGCACAAAACATGCCAGTTGGTGTTTAATTTTGTTTTTTGTTCCCTCTGCCCTCCCATCCCCCCCCTTCTCCCCACCCTTCCTCCTAAAGGCAGCAGCGATTTGTGGGCCTGGTGCATCATTAGAATGCTCTGGGGCTTTAAGACAACGCTCATTCTGCAGCTCCGCATCCAGCGGCTGCTTAATTAATTTCAATTAGTTGCTATATTTATATTTGAGTTAGGTGCTCTGTCTACTTGTTATTTCTTTGTTTTTTTTGTTTTTTTTTTTGCCTCCAGTGAAGAACCACAGTGCAGACCTACAAAATACCCCCTACTATAACACCATCAGCCTCAACAGCCATCCCAGCAAGTTCCTCCTGAAAATAATACTCAACAGGTTGAAACCCAAAGCCGAACAAATCATAGCTAAAGAACAAGCAGGATTAAGGGCAGGGCGAAGTACCGCTGAAGTGATTTTCAATCTCAGAATAATCTGCGAGAAATACCTACAGCACCAACAATATCTATTTCATGTGTTCGTAGACTTCAAGAAAGCGTTTGACCGAGTCCGGCATGCAGCTCTGTGGGCAACAATGAGAGTGTACAACATCAGCCCTTATTATTAAAGTCATCACAAGCCTGTATGTATATGACAAGGCTACCAGTGCTGTAGTCCTCCATAACGGCGCCATCGAAACTGGTTCAGAACAACAATCGGTGTGCGTCAAGGATGCCTACTCTCTCTCTAATAATACAGGATGCTATACGCGCCTTACCCCGAAATCATTCAGGCTCAAAGCGCGGCGACCTATACCAACATACACGCTCACCTGTCTCATCCACCCTCACACATACCAAACACACATCCATCACTCAAACAGGTGGTGTAAAGGCAGGGAGATCGCTATTAGAAGACAGAAAGAAAATCGAATTTTTATTTTTGAAATTTTTATATTGACTGCGTCCTGTACCATTATTGAAGGGAGGGAGGAAACCGGAGTGCCCGGAGAAAACCCTCGGTGACCTCAATAGTCTCGTACCTAAGTCACATACGTTCGCCCCTTGCGGGAATCGAACCCGCGACCGTCGGCATAGGAAACCGGCGACTTATCCACTGCGCCACGAGGCCACCCCAACATCTTCCTAGAGCGCATCATGTCAGATGTCTTTGCAGATCACGAAGGCACAGTCAGCATAGGGGGTAGAGCAATCACCAACCTTCGTTTTGCGGATGACATTGATGAATTGGATGGAGGGGAACAAGAACTTGAACAACTGGTACAGAGGCTTGACACCATCTCCAGAGCCTATGGAATGGAAATAAGTGCAGAGAAGACCAAAATGATGACCAACAACACCAATAGCATCAATACGGACTTCAAAGTCCAAGGCCAATCCCTCAGCACAGTGCATAGCTACAAATATTTAAGAGCCATTGTATCAGACAATGTGTCCCGACAGGAAGTCCTCTCCAGGATCGCACAAACAACAGCTGCCTTGGCAAGGTTGAAGCCCATTTGGAAAGACAAGACCATCAGTCTACATTCCAAGGTAAGATTGCTGCGCTCCCTTCTCATCTCCATCTTCCTATACGCTTGCAAACATGGACCCTCACAGCAGATCTACAACGAAGAATACAAAGCATGGAGATGAGGTGCTACAGAAGACTTCTGGTTATTTCCTATACCCAGCACATCACCAACGACGAAGTCCAACAGACCATCACACAAGCCATTGAACAACACGATGACCTGCTCACAGTGGTGAAGAAACGGAAACTGCGATGGCATGGCCACGTCACCAGATCATCAGGCCTTGCAAAGACCATCCTGCAAGGCACAGTGCAAGGAGGCAGAAAAAGAGGGAGGCCGCAAAAGAGGTGGGAGGACAACATTGGAGAATGGACTGGCTTGACACTGAGCGAAGCCATCAGGGTTGCTGAGGACAGAGAAAGATTGAGTAGGCTGGTTAAACGATCACCTGTGGTGCCCCAACGACCTCCGAGTTACGGGATCGGATAGGATAGGATAGGATTAAAAGAGAGGGATTGCGAGGGGGAGGAGGGGAAGGGGGATGGGGAGTGGTACGTGTGTGTGAAAGATATATTGCAAATAAAATAAACAGCGACTGTTAAAATATTTTATGTAACACTGGATGGGCTCCGGGAGGGGAAAGGTGACATGAACGGTCTACTGCAAATACAATAAATAGCACTTGTGTGGAAAATCTTATATGGCATTCATGGTAAGTTTAAAATAAGTCATGAAATACAACAAGAATTTAGAGCACCTCTTGAAAGCGTCTCAATTCAGTTCCCATGTAGAGACGTTTCGATTCGACTTGTGTACACAAAAGCTTGACAGAAATAGTCGGCTCCTATTAAATCAAAAATAGCCTTTTCTTTCTTTCTCTGCACTGACACTTTGTGTGCATTTCATTGGGTGTGTTTGATTAGGTGTCGGATTCCCTACGTGACTGTTCTGTTGCGTCCTTTAAATGCTATAAGCGCCGGTGTGTGTTGAACAATTCGGGGGTGGGGGGGGGGGTGTCATATAATTTTACATTTGCTCAAAGGATGAAAGTACTCTAAACGTTTTCTACAGGCTTATAGCTTAAATGAATACAAAGGGTTGGGGCATTGAAAATTGTCTGTACTAGAACTTTAAATGTGTTAAGAATTCGAGTCATATATGTTTACATTTGTTAAAGTACTTAACATTCTCTGTAGACCTATAGCTTAAATAATTACCCAGTGTTAGGGGGTATTCAAAAATGTTATGTACTATAAGGGATAGTGTGACGGTGGGTCTATTGTTGCTGGGCTCGGCACAATGGAATGCTATTACCCACTCGTCTGTCGTCTGTGGGGATCGGCTAGTTAATCGCCCGGTGACTAATCTTAATACAGTTCTAAGTTCAGCTCGTTCTGTGTTAGTAGGGGGTTACAGAGATAGGGAGAAAATGGTAAAAGATTCACTGACACACTAGCTCTCACACGGCTATGAAACATAGGTAGTCCAGCCACTTGTTAACAGTAAATATCACACATTTATTTCCTCTACTCTATACAAAATCTTCTAATCACTATACCAACTTAAATGTCCAAATATCACTTCGAACAGTTCGCTCCTTGATGGTTCTATGCTGCTACTGTCTCATCGTTAGGCTAATAGAGCTTCCTGTCCAACTTTTCAGTTTTCTGGAAGAGTGGACTATCACACAGTCCGTCTAGAGCAGTTTTGGTGCACGGTTTCTATGGACTTAGCTTTCTAGTCGATGAGCGGTGTTGCGGTGGTGTCTTCTCCTGGTTGGCAGACTGTTGGGCTATCATAGCTCAGTGCTCGATGCTCCACTGCAGGCCGAATATCATATCAGGGTGGACTCTTAATGGTCTTCCTTCTGCTTCGGACCAACGATGCCTGCTCGTCTGCAAAATCTAAAAATCTGAGACGAATTTCTGCAACACCGTGTTTACTAAGGGTGTGCAGAGCGTCTCACTGATGGCAGGAACAGCCCTCAGTGATAGCTCCACTTATATATAAGTGACGAACAATCTTCAATGTCCGTGGTCCACTGGAATCTCCACTCTAATTCCTATACATATACACATCATGGCTAAACTAAACACATGAAGAAGTAATTAATACTATACATATTCTTCGGTACAGCCACTGGTCTGCAATAATACACATAGGAGAAACAACAGTGGGTCTGTAGGAAATACTTCATGGTGGCGAAACTGGTCGCGTGTCCGCCATGTGGCCAAGCAAAGTTTGACTAACATTCACAATTCTAATCATGGCAAAACTTCACAAACATAATCCACCAATATTATCAATAAATCGCGGTGAAACAAAAGATTGATCATTTACCTTTTTGACAATGTCAGGCTGTGGCTAACTAGGATGAATTGAATTTCACCAGTCCCTGCTTTAGTCTTCAGTTAGAGAGATCTTTCAGAGCTTAGCTCCTTCTTGCGTGCGGTTCAGACAAAGCATGACCCTACCTAGCTGTGTGGCCAGCCAAAGCCCGCGAAAACTAGACTACAAGAGGCGCCCTCTGTTGGGTGTCTCTGGCCCTACGTCAGCTGAATGGAGTCAATGCCTACCTGAGCCAGCGTCAGCGTACACAAGCTTAGTCCACCACTGACTTGCGTCGTCTGCTGTACATCGACTTTAATTCAGAAAGGCTCGCTGGCTTAACTATTTAAGGCGAGAAGCCATAATGCTGGGTTAAACTGGTCCACTTGCGACAGGTAGCACAAGGGTTATTTTTAGCCATAGCCTGAAAGTACCGCGTATGAACAGCCGTGACTACTAAAGTGCTGCTGCTGCTGCTGCTGCTGCTGCTGCTGCTACTGCTACTGCTACTACTACTACTACTACTACTACTACTACTACTACTTTCATTTTAAATTTAACTTTACTTAAAATCATAAGAATTCAACATTTTCTCTCACGCCGTTTAAATTATTACAGCTTGCGTTTTTTTTGGTTTTTTTTTCATGTCCTAAAACTTCAACTTTACTCAAAGCATAAGAATTTAACTTTTCTTCATCTGCAGCTTCAAGTATTACAAGTGTACGTGTTAGTTATTCAAGAATTCTGCAACAGTTACTCAAACATGATCAAAATTATCAGTACTCAACATTCTCTCCTTAACTGAAATAATGTGAATTGGATATTACAACTCAGTTGTTTTGTAAATCCCGACCTTGGTGTCTGATTCCTTACACGACTGTTCGGTTGCTTCCTTTAAATGCTATAGGCGCCGGTGTGTTTTAAAGAATTCGGGGGTCAAATAAATTAAAATTTGCTCAAAGGATAAAAGTACTCTTAACGTTTTCAGCTTAAATAATTACAAAGTGTTGGGGCATTCACAATCTAGAAGTTTAAATGTGTTAAGAATTCGGTTCATATATATTTAAATTTGCTAAAGTACTTAACATTCTCTGTAGACTTATAGCTTAAAATAATACCCAGTTTTGGGGTATTCAAAAATGTTCAGTACTAGAAGTTTACATTTGCTTTAAGAATGAAGTGCCGCTGCTGCTGCTAGTACTACTACTACTACCACTACAAATTACTACTACTACTACTAGAAATTTTCATAGAAATTTTTTTATTGGACAAGAATTCTACATGTTTTCTCATGCAGTTTAAATTATTAAACTTGCAGGTTTTTTTTTAAATAAAATAAGTCCTAGAAATTTAACTGCACTCAAAGGATAAGAATTCAACATGACTGCATCTGCAGTTTCAATCATTATTTACAAGTGCTCGCGTAAGTTATGTAAGAATTCTGCAATAGCTAATCAAAGATGGTCAAAAGGATCAGTACTCGACATTCTCTCCGTAACTTAAATGATATGACTTGGATGTTACAATTCGGTTGGTTTATAAATCCCTACGAAGCGTTTTCAACGAGATAGGTGGACAGAGAATAATTTAAGCTGATGTGTTTCATCTCCTCCAATATTTTTACTAAAATGCTTACAGGTGATTTTGTATTCAACTTGCCTATAGTATTTATTTACCTTAATTTGCTCAGAGGATCAGTGTTCAACATTTCCTCTGCAGTTTAAATCTTGTGATAATGGTAAACCCAGAGCATGTGGGGTCCATATTTATTTATTATAAATTATTAAAGCATTTTCCTACACGGTTCGTAGTCTACGGACACTTTTTCGTACAACAGTGGCTTAGCATGGTTTGGTGGACCAGTTGGTTTGGCGCAGGTTTTCAGTGCAGAAGGTCGCGCGTTCGAATCCCGAACCTTTGTGCCTTTGGTAGGAGACTTCTTCAAGTCATCGAGGGTTTTCTCCTGAGGTTATTTTGGTTTCTTCCATATAAAGATATTGGATGCATGCAGTCAATAATAAATTTAAAGAATAACATTCGGTTTCACTTTTGCCTTATAATAGCGATCTCCCTGCCTTTCCACCAAATAAACATTATAACTCAAAATGTGTTTTTGTTGAGTATGTGAGAACGGGAGTAATATATGAGCGTGTATGTTGGTACAGATCGAGTCGCTTTTTATCCTGGTAATGATGATGATGATTATTATTATTATTATTAATTAATTAATTAATTAATTAATTAATTTATATATAAGGCGCTTTCCCTCGCAGAGATCAAAGCGCACAGACACACACCCACACACACCATGTGTACCGCACAGACACACACACAAATAGCAGCAATTAAAAAGAAAAAAAAAAGAAAAAAAAGGATAAGCTCGTATGTAGTAGTAGTAGTAGTAGTAGTAGTAGTAGTAGTAGTAGTAGTAGTAGTAGTAGTAGAAGTAATAGTAGTAGTAGTAGTAATTGTTATTTTTATCTGCCAGGGTTACAAACTATTT
Source organism: Oncomelania hupensis (assembly GCA_036898135.1). Taxonomy (NCBI): domain Eukaryota; kingdom Metazoa; phylum Mollusca; class Gastropoda; order Littorinimorpha; family Pomatiopsidae; genus Oncomelania; species Oncomelania hupensis. Next base: position 49,335,100 of record CM072524.1, read on the forward strand.
AGGCAGTAAAAAACAGTAGAATATACATAAACAATAGTAGACCCCGAAACCACAACACAAGACAAAAGAAATTTACAGTATATACGTATTTACACTGTACACACTGAACATTTAATTGATCCAATATCAACATCAACATTATTCTTATTCTTATTCTTATTCTTCTTCTTATTATTATAGATGAAAAAAATAACAGGACAGTCAGTTAAAAAAAGAAGTTTAAATTTTAAAAAATGAAAAATTAATAAACGGGACTTTGAAGGTATGTGGTCGAGGGAACATTCTTTCATAACTTTCAAATAGTACGTATGTAGAGAAGCTTTCAATTACTAGTTACAAGCCCACACACACACACACACACACACATAGTTGTATTCAGGCGTAAATGGGTTCCTTTGACGTACTTCGCGTCTCTTAGGCGGCGAATTAGGTCAATTTTCTTCAAAAAAGGCACTTTTTCGCAAGAAGTTTGACCTAATTCCTCGCCTATAAGGGACGAAGTACGTCAAGTTTCTTCAAAAAAGCACCCTTTTCGCAAAAAGTTTGACCTAATTCCTCGCTCCTAAGAGACGAAGTAGGTCAAGTTTGTTCAAAAACACAGCTAGGATAAGGAACTTTCCTCGACGATTAGGGTAAGGCAGTGCCTCGACGATTAGGGTAAGGCAGTGCCTCGACGATAAGGGTTAGGGTCAGGGCTAGTTGCAGCGCTGCAACTAGCCCTGACCCTAACCCTTTTCGAGGCACTGCCTTACCCTAATCGTCGAGGCACTGCCTTACCCTAATCGTCGAGGCACTGCCTTACCCTAATCGTCGAGGAAAGTTCCTTATCCTACCCGTCTGGAAGATGCACTACAACTACACCAGGTCAAGTGTACTTGTAGTGCATGTGCACTACAACTACACTTGACCTGGTGTAGTTGTAGTGCACATGCACTACAACTACACTTGGCCAAGTGTACTTTAAGTGCACATGCACTACAACTGCACTTCGCGAAGTGTACTTTAAGTGCACATGCACTACAACTACACTTCCGTGAAGTGCAACTGTAGTGCACGTGGTAAAAATAACTGAGGTCCAAGGTGAGGGCCCCATTTGAAAAAATGACCTCATTTACGTCTCAGCGTATCAAGCCCTGGACCTCAATCATGGCGGTTTACATACCCACACACACCCACACACACACACACACACACACACACACACATACACCCACCCACACGCACCCACACACACACCCACACACACACGTTTCGGAAAAACCGGCACGTACAGCGTAGACGAGACTGGCCGTTTATCTGTCACTACTAGTGAGCAAAACGTTGAGATTCGGCGAGTCCCAGCTACGCTTTGTGAGTCAAGCCAATACATCCGTGTAGGGAAAGTGAACTTGCTAGTGGTGGAAGGGACGGTGCGGCGTGCCTCAGTTGCTAGCGATCAAACAAGGTTTCCACCCTGTGCAAACAGGGTACGGGTAACAAGGTTTTGTAGCCATCTACTTACACGCAGTATTTTTAAAGTGAGGATTGACCCTTGATCACAATGCGATATAAATCACTTTTTAAAAAAAAGTAAAATTCATGATAAGCGATGACCATCTGCCAATATAGTGTTTATTATGTAGTTCGCACACAAGCGTCTTTGTGGATTTGTTATGATGAAAGTAAAGATTCTGATTGGACTACTAAACTCTTCTATGGTCATACTATTTAAGGCTATAGGTTAAACTATTTAAGGTAACATTTTTTTGAAGAAGAAAAAAAAGCCTCCGACTCAAGGTAACTTAAGTTGAGTCGAGACATGCTCCTTATACACTGTAGTATTACGCTGCAAAAACTTGTAATGACAAAAGAAATATTAAATGAACTTCTTCTATGATCATAGGATTTAGTGTTAACCACAACAACAACAACAATAAAATTGAGAAAAATACCTCAGGCACACTGTAAAGCAAGTTGAGTCGAGTCATGCTTTTTTTAGGCTGTAGTTTCATGTTCTATACACATTATAATGACAAAGGAACGGAGAAAGCAGAGTCCACGCAGTTGGTGTTAAAGCGTCTTTTCTTTAGTTAGCTATAAACCTTTAAGATTGAAATGCGTCTTTCCCTTCCATCTTCCTTGGTTTTCTCTCTAGATTGACAACTACTACACTTCAGAATGTCATGTATCGAATTTTCATCACACCTGCTCAATAATAATAATAATAATAATAATAATAATAATAATAATAATAATAATAATAATAATAATAATAATAATAATAATAGTGTTTGGTCACTAAAGCCCCAGTCAGACCTACCGATTAAATCATACAATTTGTTCCATACGATTTTATCTCAGGACTGATCGCACGAAGCAATCAGTCACACACTAAAATTAATTCCATACAACAGAGGCGGAAGTTGGTTTTCGCTGCGGCTTGCTCATTGGCCTATTTGTTTGTTCCTGTAGTTGTAGTTGTCTCCTTATCGGGAAGAGAGGGGACTTTAAACTGATATAACATAACATAGTTGTCTCCACGATCCAAAGCAAGTCTGGCATATGCCTTACAGAAGAACAAGAAGTCTTGGATAGATGAACAGAGTACTGCTCTGACCTTTACAACCACACACCAAACGGAGACCCATCAGTTCTAGCATGTCCCCAGAACAACAGAGAAGAAGAAGAAATCCTCACAATTCTCCGAGAAGAATTTGAAGCAGCGGTGCAGTCGCTGAAGAAAAGGAAGTCAGCAGGAGTGGACAACATACCCGCAGACCTTCTTCAAGCCGAAGGGGAATCGATGATTGATGCCCTCACCATTATCTGTAACTAGATCTGGCAGAGTGGGGAGTGGCCTACACCATGGACCAAGTCACTTGTCATCACTCTTCGAAAAGAAGGTAACCTTCAGGAGTGTAAAAATTACCGCACCATCAGCTTCATCAGCCATCCCAGCAAGGTTCTCCTGAAAATAATACTCAACACGTTGAAACCCCAAGCTGAACAAATCATAGCTGAAGAACAAGCAGGATTAAGGGCAGGGCGAAGTACCACTGAACAGATATTCAACCTCAGAATAATCTGCGAGAAATACCTACAGCACCAACATCTATATCATGTGTTCGTAGACTTCAAGAAGGCGTTTGACCGAGTCTGGCATGCAGCTCTGTGGGCAACCATGAGAGTGTACAACCTCAGCCCTAAAATTATTGAAATCATATAAAACCTGTATGACAAGGCTACCAGTGCAGTCCTCCATAACAGCGCCATCGGAAACTGGTTCAAAACAACAATCGGTGTGCGTCAAGAATGCATACTCTCTCCAACTCTCTTCAACATCTTCCTAGAGCGCATCATGTGAGATGCCCTTGCAGATCACGAAGGCACAGTCAGCATAGGGGGTAAAGCAATCTCCAACCTTCGTTTTGCAGATGGCATTGATGGATTGGCTGGAGAGGAACAAGAACTTGAACAGCTGGTACAGAGGCTTGACACCACCCCCAGAGCCTATGGAATGGAAATAAGTGCAGAGAAGACCAAAATGATGACCAACAACACCAATGGCATCAACATGGACATCAAAGTCCAAGGCCAATCCCGCAACATAGTGCATAGCTTCAAATATTTAGGAGCCATTGTATCAGACAATGGGTCCCGACAGGAAGGCCTCTCCAGGATCGCACAAACAATTGCTGCCCTGGAAAAGTTGAAGCCCATTTGGAAAGAAGGGACCATCAGTCTACATTCCAAGGTAAGATTGCTGCGCTCCATGGTCATATCCATCTTCCTATAAGCTTGCGAAACATGGACCCTCACAGCAGATCTACAACGAAGAATACAAAGCATGGAGATGAGGTGTTACATAAGACTTCTGGGCACTTCCTATATCCAGCACATCACCAACGACGAAGTTCGACAGCCCATCACACAAGCCATTGGACAACACGATGACCTGCTCACAGTGGTTAAGAAACGGAAACTCCGATGGTATGGCCATCATGGTGTGATGTCACCAGGTCATCAGGCCATGCAAAGACATCCTGCAAGGCACAGTGGAAGGAGGTAGAAAAAGAGGGAGACCGAAAAAGAGGTGGGAGGACAACATTCGAGAATGGACTGATTTGACACTGAGTGAAGCCATCAGGGTTGCTGAGGACAGAGAAAGATGGATTATGCTGGCTAAACAATCAAATGTGGTGCCCCCTAAGACCTCTGAGTTACGGGATAGGATAGGATAGGATAGTAGTTGTTAAGTACGTGGGGCCGGGTAGCCCAGTTGGTAGAGCGGCTTTCTAGTAACCGAAAGATTCCTGGTTCGAATCCCGGATTGGCCAACGTGTGACCATATTATTTTCCCCTTACCATCAACTGGTTCGCTGGTGTCAGAATAATGTGACCAGTAGCCGCCTATACACTTCGGTGTCGTGTACTATAATCTACTGTTAAGTACTTTTTGTGAAAGCTATGGTCAACGACCCCTATACGCTTAGGTGTGCTGGGACGGAAATTTACTATGATGATCTGGTGAGTTGGCCATACCATCGGAGTTTCCATTTGTTCACCACTGTGTACAGGTCATCCGGTTGTCCGATGGCTTATGTGATGGTCTGTCGGACTTCGTCGTTGGTGATGTGCTGGGTATAGGAAATGCCCAGAAGTCTTCTATAGCACCGCATCTCCATGCTTTGTATTCTTCGTTGTGTTGTGGTGTCGGCCATATTTTCCAGTCGCAACGTCAAGGACGCCACTGCACGCTCTGACTGGTTCGGACTTACGATTTCATCGCCGGAATGTGAACATGTTCTATACTCTGAATCTACGATGGATTCGCATGAGATTGTATCGTAAGTTTGTTGTACAACTTACTGCAGCATGTGACCGGGTAAATTTTATGAGAATCGGTAGGTCTGACTGGGGCTTAGCTAAGAACTAGCGAAACAGATCGGTAACACATAATCTATTCATTATTTATTTTATCGTTTTTGTAAATCGCTTCTCCAGCTCAAGGCGCTGGCCGATACAGGATCTAACTCAAGCCGCCCACTTGCATCATCGTCTGACACCCAGACAACTGAGCACAATCCAATATTCATTCGCAAGGCAAACATACCGGCATCATTATAATGATCCGACTCGTGCAAGAACCAGCTGTGTTTCCTTCTAAAACATAAATGGAGGTTGAGGGAGAACAGAGAGAGAGAGAGAGAGAGAGAGAGAGAGAGAGAGAGAGAGAGAGAGAGAGAGAGAGAGAGAGAGAGGGGCTACAAATCAGGAAAGAACCTATTTTTCTGTCTTCAGTGGGGGGTGAACAACCTGAACAATGGGTTCAGTGCTGACTACATCAATTACAAGGGCTTCGACGGTCGAATGCATGAAGCCTTCCTGTAAACCATTGCTGGAAACAAAAGTAGTTACACGGCAACGGTGGAGTCAGTCCCGATGCTTAATCTTGTGTAACCCGAATTCGTATTCACGCAGACCGTTCACTCTGTAACGAGGCCTAGGAGGTGTCGTTATAAGGTTTTCCAACTTTATTCAGCAAAAGACACAAACAGCAATCAACAACTGCAATCAAAATCTTCTTCCGAACAAAATAACACCATCCAGACAAGCAGACAGCGCTTTTTATATAGTCTTATCAACAATGTCGAAGAATAAAGAAAGTTCCAGAATGACGCAATCAGCAAACCGATCAATTAATAAAACTCATCACTTGTATTACGCACTGTCTTACGTCATAGAAAGTTCTGCGATCTTACAAGACCCAACTAGCCATCGCTAGATTTATCTCGAAACCTCGTTTACTAGTAAACAAGCAATCCTAGAAAGTTTTCAAATTTGCTACAACAATATCGACCGACGGAAACAAGCAAACATTATGTAAGGCTGTACTAGCAACGGCATATAACCAAATCCAAGGTAAATAAACTCTATCACTGCAAGCTTTGTGCCTAACCACAATGGTGGTCCGTATCGTGCGTGTCTCAATGGTAACGCATGTCTTCGTCTAAAGTAGTGGACACATTTGGCTTACGTTCAACGGCTTATGCATTGGATTATGAAATTTTGTACTGACCACAATTTTGTCGGGAGGCTACAGCTCATGAGTTTAGTGGCCACATTTGGCTTACGTTTTACGACTTATGCATTGTGTCGGAGATAGTGGCGCCATGTTTATCACGGCCCGGTTCGAATTTATAAATGTGTTTAGCTGTGTAATTTGACTACAACAAGGCACTTTTTCCATGACGATGTAATGTACTCTTTCACGATTTGACTATACTATGAAAATTTTACAAAAATCGACCTGCAACAAGTTAATTCAATTGCCTGAGCTCGCCAAGTCGTGTGTAGCAGACAACCTTTGTTGCGAGCAAACATGCGTGTGGGAGGAGCTTAGGTTGACTTCTAATCTCATGACCTCACACTCTCACTTCTAATTGGTCCTCCTAAGCCCAGCGTATGTAGTTTTGCGGAAGAAATCAAACGTGCGCTATCCTTGTGAAATTTTATGTTAGCCAGTGCGCAAGGAAATAAATAAGGAATTCATAAGCGTAACACAAGTTTGGCCGGGTGCGTAACACAAGTGTGGCCGGTCCTTAAGAGCAAAATTATAATATTATATTGTAAAACATTGCCCATACATTCTTCACATACAAAACTGTGAAATAATAGCAGGATATAGCGATACAATGCCGCAGTTATCAATCACACAACGCTTCTACAAACGCGCATTATAAAAATATGACACAACAAGAAAACAACACAAACGAACAATATCATGATCGATACATGCTTTTAAAAGACAAACTTTCAAATAATAATTGGAATTCAGCAAACACACACACACAAACACAAACAATAACTTTAGCTATCCCAAAATTGTCTATTTGTCTATGTTCAATACTGTTATATACAATTATGCATTTACGTGTGTATAATATATACAATTATGGCTAACATAAGCAATAGTTTCTTAGACGGAACAATACCCTTGTACTGTTCCAATTCAATACGGAGTCCAATACAGCCGGATCCATATTATCATTGTTACAAGAACAATGCCACACAACCTAATCAAATAGTTTACAGAAATTTTTCTTCGGATGAACAGCGATGTAGTACAATGTGGATCAAACCCCTTATTAAGAACAGTGGGATAAATAATAATAATAATAATAATAATAATAATAATAATAATAATAATAATAATAATAATAATAATTTATTTTATAAAGCGCGATTCCAAACAACTGTCTGCTCAAAGCGCTCACACGCATGCACACACTCTCACACTCGCAGGTTAACATTATAATCTTAAAATATCAAGTTTAAACGAAGGGTAAAATATATATACTAAAATAAAGATGTACATGTACAAGATTTAAACTTTAACACTAAGGTAAAACACAGGACAGCAATTTTTAAAAAGTTAGGGCAAATATAATAATAATAATAATAATAATAATAATAATAATAATAATAATAATAATAATAATAATAATAATAATAATAATAACAGATGCTATACGCGCCTTATTCCTAAATCACACTATAAGCGCGGCGATCCATAACCAACATACACGCTCACATGTTACAAACACTCCTACATACACAACAAACGCACAGTCATCACTCAAACATGTGGTGTAAAGGAACGTCGCTATTAGAAAACGGAAAAGAAATCGAATTACTATTTTGTGAAATGTTAGATTGACTGCATCCAATACTATTATTGAAGAGAGGGAGGAAACCGGAAGAGTACGCGGAGAAAACCCTCGGTGACCTCAATAGTCATAAGTTCGCTCCTTGAGGGAACCGAACCCGCGACTTTCGGCATAGGAAAGCGGCGACTAATTCACTACGCCACGAGGCCACCCCATAACACCTAACACTAACCACGAAACAAGGGAAACACTCGGAAACATTCAAATAATAATAAACTTTGACATGTTTAATCAATGCCGCGATCTTAAAAAAACAAATTGCCCTGCACAATATTTGTCGTTACCAGTTCAAAACGCGTTGTAAGCGATGGCTTTTGTCCCAGGTTTTAGTTAGTCCCAGACTTTCGCGTTGTCCCAGTTCATGCATCGCAATACTGGGCGTAATTTCAACAAGGTAGGCGAAAAACCATGCACGCAGCGTGGTTGAGATCAATAGAGGCCTTCTCCCTTTCTCAATTTGAGAGCGAGAGACAGAGGAGGAGGAGGAGGAGGAGGGGAAAGGTCTCGTATAGTCTCAGAGAGAGAGAGAGAGAGAGAGAGAGAGAGAGAGAGAGAGAGAGAAAGAAAGAGAAAGAGGGGAGAGAGAGAGAGAGAGAGAGAGAGAAAGAGAGAGAGAGAGAGAGAGAGAGAGGTTGATTGATTGATTGATTGATTGTTGCTTTAGGTCCAGCGGACTCTTCCGAGCCAAATCAGGACCGGACAACCCCCGATCCGCATAAAAGATCTGCTGAAACAACCCTAGTGGGAAAATTGAATGCCCTCCACCGGCCAGTCACTTTACAATAAAGACATCCCACGCAGGGGACGGCTGAGGCTTTACCCCAACTACTCGAACCCCCGGTTACAAAAACAAAATAGAATACAAACACCATTATAAATTATCAACAAAACATATACTTATTAAATGCCTATATTGCTAAATAATAACATCATAGGAAGCCACCCGGCAGAAAGCGTCCAACACTCCCAAGCTGATCCAACAGACCTCATACACAAACAAGGAGTCTTGTCCAGGAAGAGTTTTCAAGAAAAAAGGTAGGTCATTGATCTAGCGAAGAAGAAGATAGTATAGCAGAGTGATAGGACAGAGCAGGAATGGGAAAGAGTAAATGAGGAAGACAGCGACAGTGGGAATTTAAAGCACTAAATTTCCAGAAAGTGGGGATACTATTTATACTGAAACCCCCGGCACCCCAACGGGGGTAGAGAGAGAGGTGGTCTCGTATAGTCTCAGCTAAGTTGTACGGGTAAAAAAAAAACCACATGGATCAACCACGCTGGTTCAAAGGACCCACTCTGGCCACGCTCCTTCGACACACCCGTTTAACATTCACAGTGAATGTTGCCTCACTGAAATAAATGATCTTGCAACAAAAAAACACAACTCTTTCGAAAATATAGTTGTTTTTTGTTTGTTTGTTGTTGTTTTGTGTTTTTTGGTGGGGGTCTTTTTGTTTCTCTTCCCCCCCCTATCCCCTCTCGTAGATTGTGTGTGTGTGTGTGTGTGTGTGTGTGTGTGTGTGTGTGTGTGTGTGTGTGTGTGCCTATTAACGGCTATCGCTATAGCACTAAAAAAATCATCTAGAAGACCGTAGAGCTCATAGGTGCACCGGTAAACAGAGGACATCGCTCCCTGTCAGAACAGAAACGGAACATTGAAAGGTTAGCGCTTGGTTTGAGGAACGAAAGCCCACTATATCATCGTTTACTGTCATAACAATGCCAAATGTAGGGTAAACCCGTTTCGGCCAACAAAATAAATAAACTTTTCCACTTGGGGTCCTTTAAACTCAATTTCGCTCTATATCTTTCGTTGAATTCCTCTCTACAGCAAAACCTTAAAACAAAAGAGGACAGATGAGTTAGTTATTCAATGCTTACAGGGTCCAGCGGACTGCAAAGAGCCGAATCAGGACCACAAAATCAAGACCACCGCTGATAGAGGACTCACCCCTAATCCGCGTAAAACATCTGCCGACACAACCCCACTGGCACTCCACCAGCCGGTCACTTTAAAATATAGACATCTCACGCAGGGACGCTGAGGTTATACTCTAATTTATCGAACCCCCGTTTAGAAAAACAAAATAGAATACAAACATCATTATAAAATATCAACAAAGCACATACATATAAAATGCCTACATTGCCAAATAATAACATCATAGGAAGCCCCAGTAACCATTTGGCAGAAAGTGTCCAATATTCCCAAGCTGATTCACGCAAAAATGAGGAGTTTTGTCCCGAAAGAGTTTTCAAGAAAATATGTAGGTGACTGGTCTAGCGAAGAAGATAGTATAGTAGATTGATAGAACAGAGTAGGAATGAGAAAGAACAAAGGAGAACGACAGCGACAGTGGGAATTTAAAGCACTACATTTTTCAGAACGTGGGGATACTATTTATACTGAAACCCCCGGCACACTCACGGGGGGAGGACAGATGAGTTGTTCACTCAACAAAGGGTCTACGCTACAAGGAGAGTCTTCAGTTAAGGTTATCTGATCTACGCAGCGCAGGACAACATACTACAATAAAAATAACGCGCACCCAGTAAAACAAACACCATAGCCTCAGTGCATGGTTTTACTTCAAAAAGGATTTTTAAAAATTAAAATCGAACATTTGTAGCTATTTAACAAGGTGCTTGTTGTTGGTTTTAATTTCTTCACAGCATTGCATAGTTTGGCATACAGAATAGGCTTAAAAGCATAGAAAGAAATTTAAAAAAAACACTACTGTGAGGTACACGATACCATTGAATCGACAAATGCAAATTTCCCTTGAAAGCACTTCCTCGTTCTTCCACCGTGTGTGAATAGCGTTTAAAAAAAAAAACAACTACCAGGAGCAACATACAGAAGAAAACGTGTGGACAAATAACAACAACGTAATATGTTATCTTTATTTTTTATTTTCCAAACGGTTTCCAGCGTTGTTAAAAAAAAAATCAGACACACTCTAACATAGATGCAAAATATGTAATAAGTTTTATTAATCCGTAATCTCACCGTAACATGCTAACTTACAGAGTGCCGAACAAAGAAACATATCATCTTCAGGACATCGAGGGTTTTCTCTAGGTACTCCGGTTTTCTCCCTCCTTCCATAATAGTACTAAATGCAGTGTATCTAAATTAAACAAAAAATAAAAAAAATTCTCTTCCGCCTTAATAATAATAATAATAATAATAATAATAATGAATGGTACTTATATTGCGCAAATCTCACATTGTGACTCATTGCGCATCCACTCGTATTCACCCATTGTACATCCTGTCATTACAACACATATGACATACTATTACAATAAAATAAAAACAACAATAATAATAATTATTATTTGAATGCAAGCTTGAACAGATATACGTTTTCAGTTGCGATTTGAATGTCGCCAAGTCAGGTACGCCTCTCATGTTTGCCGGCAGCGAATTCCAGAGAGTAGGCGCAGCAAACGAAAATGCACGTTCTCCGAAAGTTTTCATATTTCGGCGTGGCGCTGTCAAAATACGTTCAGACGAAGAACGTAGTGCCCGAGTTGGTTTATAGGCTACAAGTGCATTGGCTAGGTAGGATGGTAGTGTGCCTTCAAAGAACCGAAAAGCCAAAACGCAGACCTTGAATTGAATGCGAAACTTCACCGGCAGCCAGTGAAACTTGCATAGTAAGGGAGTGGGGTGATCCCTTCTGAACTAACGATCTCTTCAGATCACCGCGTTTCGAGTTCGACTAAAGAAGAAGCGCGTGATAGCATCCAGTACTACTACTACTACTACTACTACTACTACTACTACTACTACTACTACTACTACTACTACTACTACTACTACTACTACTACTACTACTTATTATTATTATTATTATTATTATTATTATTATTATTATTATTATTATTATTGGAATAGTGAGAGAAAGAATGGTCGGAGAATTCCTAGGAGCAAGGTTTAAAACCTATTGCCTCCCCTTGAGGAAGTCTTCTCGGAAGTCAAACCGTAGACCCAAATTAGGGACAGTTAGTAATAAAGTTATAGGTTTAAACAATAGGTCTCGGATAAAAACGAATGGTCTATTTTTTAAAAAAAATGCTTGCGGATATAAATCGTCTTTCTGTGTTTTAAATTCTATTTATTGTTAGATCGATCCCCATACAGAATCTGAATCTAATCAGTTTGCTGGTAGAAGAAGAAGAAGAAGAAGAAGAAGAAGAAGAAGGAAGGAAGGAAGGGAGGAAGGAAGAAGAGGTTGTTATTGTTGTAGTTGATGGTGATGATGAAGAAGAAGAAGAAGAAGAAGAAGAAGAAGATGATGATGATGATGATGATGATGATGATGATGATGATGATGATGATGATGATGATGATGATGTAGTTTTATACAGTCCATCACAACATGCTCAGTGCGCTTGTATGCATGGTTAGTTCTCTAAACTGACAGGCTGGATCTTGTGATGTTCTCAGAGGCTAACCGATTATTCTATTCCTTGCTAGATTGGCTGATCTATTGATTGACTGACTAACATACTGACTGACTGCTATTTTCCACACATCGACGATTGATATGATAGCCAAGCTGACGACGGGTTATGACTAAAAATAAACTCCAAAAGACGTAATTACCCGTTCGTCAATTAACACACACACACAAACACAATACAAAACTTACAATGCGCAACAGAGAGAAACGACGGGTTATGACTAAAAATAAACTCCAAAAGACGTAATTACCCGTTCGTCAATTAACACACACACACACAATACAAAACTTAAATGCGCAACAAAGAGAAAAAAAAAAAGAGAGAGAGAGAGAGAGGGGGGGGGAGAGGGACAGAGACAGAGAGACAGAAACAGAGAGAGCACCCGCCCCTCCGCGCTCATAAATGTTAACGACTTCATATTTTGACGTGAAACGAGAGAATACTCCTTTCATCCTATCGTTCTAAGATTACCTAACCTTACGGCCTGTTCTCTCTCTCTCTCTCTCTCTCTCTCTCTCTCTCTCTCTCTCTCTCTCTCTCTCTCTCTCTCTCTCTCTCTCTTCTCTCTCCGGGTTGCCAGTCAAACAGCGGCAAAACAAAACAAATGTCTTTCTGTTGGTCCTGATCCTCCGCAGAGTCGGGTAAGTGGATCCACCCTACCCTAACCCTGACAATAAGATCGCCCTTCATAATTATTCAACACAGCTTCGTCTTTGGGGAAACTTTTTTTTTTAATTGCATAGCATGAGAAATGAAAAATTGGGAGGTTAAGGGGTGTGGGGGTCTGGGGAGGGGGCGGAGGGTGGGAGATAAATTCTCAGGTTGCCATCGCTTTTGTCACCCCTTTTTCTGTGAGCATGCGTGCGTGTTTGTGCGTGTTCACTTTGTGTGTGTTTATGTGTGTGAGTGTGTGTGCGTGTATGTGTCTGTGTAAGCTCGCACGCCCGACCTCTAAACATGTGTAAAATGAACCTCAATTACTGTTTATGAACTATCCAGTTATTGTACTTGCTGCTGTATATACTAATTTTGAATTAGTCTGCACAATTCTGTTAGTTTCATGCTCGACAAACACTTATTCAACAGCATAGTTTCATTTTTCTACTGTGTAATACTTTCAACTCCTATACTACTGGACTTCAATTTGCGTGTGCATTAATTTCAACGCAATAATTATTATTTTAAAGACAAAAAGAGAGAGGGGAAGTAATAAAATAAGCTACAGCAAAGGTTGTACGCTAACCTTGACCTTCAATGACCTTGACCTTGAGATGACCTTGATTCTCACGTGACCTCTCATGCATAACTGATCAAATAATCGAATTCTATTGCATTCTGTGGGTTAAACAAACAGCCATTCCACTGTATGAGACCTATTTTTAAAAACAGTTTTTGCAAGGCCTAAAATGATATTCACCTTCAAAATCAACGCATAAACCAAACGTATATGAACGATCAAGCTATCATCTCTACACAATAAGTTTGGACTTTCGATCTCTCATAGTTTAGGGTCAAGGTCACTTCAAAGTATACTAACCCAATTTGAACAGCTCCAGTGACCTTGACCTTGGAGTGAGGTTGACCAAATTTGTTTGGTATGTGTGTCTCATTGATAGCTATCATTCATCAAAGAATCGTAATCTCAATATTAATAATCTACCAAAACAATTGTGAAAAATTGTCATTTTTTGACTAACATTTGTTGACCCTGTGACCTTGACCTTGACATTTACTGATCCTTTTTGAGGTGTCATGGGTATACACCATCTTATCAACCTTGGTTGTGATAGTTGAAATAGGTTCTGAGTACTTAGCCACTTTAAAGTTTTTGCACAGACAGTCGGACGGACGGACATTTTTTTTTTTACCATATCATATTTGGACTATTTAGGTTTGAAGTTTGAAAAAATTGAAGTAAAGCTGAGGCTACACAACACTCAACATCGCTTTACACATATATAATATTCTTGAATTTTTTTAAAAACTATCTAAACATTGCCTAATATTCGCGCTTCTTTTTATGTTGTACTTTGTGAGGCGTCAATACAAATTCTACTTTTAACTATCACCAACCGTGCATTACAAACAACACGCACACTTTTCTTTGGTGCGTCGTCTAAGCTGATATGGTAGAGAAGAGTGAGAGGGAGGTGGGAGGGGGGGTACTATTTAACTAACTGACAAATAAAAGTGTTGATACCATTATTTTTATAGTCTTTGTGGAGGAAAATATCCTATCCTATCCCTTAACTCGAAAGTCGTTGGGGCACCACAGATGATCGTTCAACCAGCGTACTCCATCTTTCTCTGTCCTCAGCAACCCTCAGTGTTCGCTCAGTGTCAAGCCAGTCCATTCTCGAATGTTGTCCTCTCACATCTTTTTGTGTCTCTCTCTTCTTCTGCCTCCTCGCACCGTGTCTTGCAGGGTGGCCATACCATCGTAGTTTCCGTTTCTTCATCACTGTGAGCATGTCGGTGGTAAATAAGATCCTCGATAAAAGATTGATGTTCTTTTTACCTATGATGTTTATTATTATGACGATGATGATGATGATGATGATGATGATGATGATGATGATGATGATGATGATGATGATGATGATGATGACGATGATGATGATGATGAGTTTGGTCTTTAATTGTTTTAGGATCCTGCAGTCAACATGTTACTTTATTTAGTGTGATCATGCTTTTTTTGTGTGGGAATGGTTATGCGCTAAATACATTTTCATTCATTGGTTTAATCATTCATGCATTCACTTAGTTGTGGCGTAAGGGTGGGAAGCAGGGGGATTGTTTGATTTCAATATCTCTCATTTAAATTGCCCATTATGTATGTTTATTATTTATTTAATCAATCTTATATAGCGTTTTCCCAGCTCAAGAGCTGCTCAAGGCGCTGGTCGATACAGGACATAACTCAAGCTGCCCGAGGCGCCCACCTGCAACCTTTGGGCGCATAGTACTCTGACACCCAGTCCTTTCGACTGAGTACAATCCTGGGCGACAGGAATGGGGAGAAGGGACCTAGTGCGTGCATGGCGAATTTGTGTTGCTGGCGCTCAACTGTCTAGCACATGACCATCAGGATCTTTAAAGTCCATGCCATGGAATGCGTGCGTGCACCGACTGGGCCTCGGTTTATACTCTCATCCGAAGGAGTAGGAGCGCTGTCTTAGGGTAATTTTTATTTCATATTTATTTATTTTTATATTTTATTATATTAGTAGTAGTAGTAGTAATAATAATAATAATAATAATAATAATAATAATAATAATAATAATAATAATAATAATAATAATAATAATAATAATAATAAAGAAAAAAAGAGATTTCTCTTATATAGCGCACTTACAAGCTCAGAGAGCTTCTCAAGGCGCTGGCCCGTAATATCCAGCAATCACAAAATAGTTTGCTGAAGTCAGGATTCGAACCCACGTCGCCCAAGACGCACTCACACAAGTCGTGCGCTCTGACCACTGAGCTATAATAATAATAACAAGAAGAAGAAGAAGAAGAAAAAGAATTATTATTATTATTATTATTATTATTATTATTATTATTATTATTATTATTATTATTATTATTATTAGTATTATTATTATTATTATTATTATTTTACTCCCCGCCGCCAAGGTTAATTTTCTCGCCTGACCTTTGAGTACATTGCGTTGGGTAAATACAAATGATAAATGAACAGAGCTGGAATTATTAAATTAATTGAGCTAAATTAACCCAACATTGTCTATTGACAGGTAAAACGTTACATTACATGGTTGTTGCTTTAGGTCCAGCGGACGCTTCCGACAGGAGGATAAAACGTTAAAAAAAAAAACCTTTGGTAGTCGTTCAGAAGACCCTTGATAAAAGACTGGTCTCCGCGGCGTTCCAGCCACAGGCCTTCGAAACGCAGCCGAGAGTGACCAACAGCCCCTAACAATCATTATTAAGTTTTCATGTAATCTTAGCCGTTGTAGAAGGAGGGGAGAATGATGTAGGTGGGTGAGAGGTTGGGATGGAGGAGAGAAGTGAGGAAGAGTTTGATAACCATACAGTATCACTCAATACATGATCTTTCTTTTTTTTATGTAGAGATAATTTAAATAAGAAAGGGCCCCATGAACTTTATAGCCGTCTTCATGGTTCAGAGAGCAGAGTGAAAAGGAAGGTGTTTTTGCTGTCGTAAGGCTTTCCTCTCATTTGCCTTTGCCCTGGTGTCATATTTTGTGACTGATCTTCAGTCGCTTTTTTTTTATTTTTTATTGTGTAGCAACATCTGGTAATAAACTTGGGACTTCATCTGTCACCGAAGATTTTTGTAAACGTTTGATATTTGAGAGTGTTGCACAGCGCGCTCGAAACCACATTTGTTACTGTTTGTATTACGCTCTTGTGTACGTGCGTGCGTGGGTGTGTGTTCCCTATTAATCGAAGCAGAAAATAATAATAATAATAATAATAATAATAATAATAATAATAATAATAATAATAATAATAATAATAATAATAATAATAATAATAATAAATGTGTTATCCTTTTACACTTTTAATATTATTGCTACTACTATTGTTACAGCTACAACAACTACTACTACTTATCTTTTGTACATCGCCCTTCTTCAATATAGCTCATAGCGCTAAATAGAAAAAAAATCATCAATTAAAAAAAAAAATATATATATATATATATAGATATATATATAATTTATTTTGTTTATTTATGATTTCTTTCTATAAAGCGCTATGAGCAGTAGTGAAGAAGGGCGATGTACAAAAGATAAGTAGTAGTTAGTGGTAGTAGTAGTAGCAGTAGTAGTAGTAGTAGTAGTAGTAGTTATAGCTGTAACAATAGTAGTAGTAATAATATTAAAAAGTGTAAAAGGATAAAACATTTATTATTATTATTATTATTATTATTATTATTATTATTATTATTATTATTATTATTATTATTATTATTATTATTATTATGAAATAATTGTTATTATAAGTATTATTATGACGATGATGATGATGATGATGATACTACTACTACTATCAATAATAATATATTGTTATTATTATTGTAAGCATGATCAAGTAGTGTTCATTTTATAAGAAAATTAAAGTTGTATAATAATAATAATAATAATAATAATATTATTATTATTATTATTGTTCATGTACCTATCTAGTCTTAAGCATGATCAAGTAGTGTTCATTTTAAAAGAAGAAAATTAATGTTGTTGTTGTTAATGTCATTATCACAACCATTGTTATCACAATTTCTCATGTGCCTGCCCCAGTCTTACGCATATCTTCGTGTCAGGTAGTGTGCATTTTATCACAAGAAAAAAAGTTGGTAGTGATTGTTACTCATAGTTAATTATTCTGCTAATTTCACAATTATTATACTTTGTGGATATGCATATCGTGGGTTCGGGTGACAAGCGTGTCCCTGCTTATTTATTTACGCAACTGTGCACTATATATAAACTGAATGACTGACCTAATGAACACAAATTCTTCAAAGAAGAGAAACAATTTTGTTGGTTTATTGATATTATTTTGGCACTGTTCAAATCGTATGACTGGCTTGAAGAACTTCCCCCCCCCCCAACCTCATTTGTATAATAAGTTGTACCTGCCAGAATTTCCAGATTATTTGTACAGTATTATATTTCTTGTATTGAATGCATGGAATGATGTGATCACCGTTTTAGTTTATCGTATTGTGCGCTTATTGTGCTATGTCTTTAAAGTTGTTTGTTTGAATTGGCTGAAGAGTCCCTCGAGGCTAGAGCCTTGAATAAACTTGAAACTTGACATTATTTTTTTTCCCATTCTTGATGTATTCACGACTTTCTTCTCTTGGAGCTTAACAAAGAAAGAAAAAAAAAATCACATAGCACCAAATCTTTGAAAATATTTCGGAGATATAATCATTCCTTTGCTTCTTCTACTCTGGGGATGGGGGTGGGGGATGAGGGAGATATAGACAGAAAGCCATAGACACAAAGACAGAGACAGACATACAGACAGAGAGGGACATACAGAGACACAGAGAGAGAAAACAGAGAGACAGACAGTCAGAGACATAGACACAAAGAGAGACAGACAGGGAAATAGGCAGAGAGAGAGAGAGAGAGAGAGAGAGAGAGAGAGAGAGAGAGAGAGAGAGAGAGGGGGGGGCAAAAGAGAGAAACATACGTATGTTCGCACGCATACTTACACATCACAACGCCCAGAGGCAGCAACTAGACAGCAGTCATCATCAATCAACCAAGGACATGATTTTAATATATGTACATCCATATACGTCATAAACTGACAGTGATGTCTACAGTTAAAGTGAGTCTGAAGTCTTTATAAAAGACTTTTTTTTAAAACTCTATATACTATAATCAGAGAAGACTTTATTATTAATACACACTTTTGATATGAAAGCTCTCAAATAAGCGTGTACGCCGCATAATAATGACATTTGTTCCCTTAGTTCAAGTCATCTCGCGAGTTTCTAAATCATACAGCCATTAAGCATCAGCCCATATATATATATATATACACGCAGAGAACCAGTCGCATAAAAATAGCCACAGAACAGCCCTCCAAACACACGCTGATAGTGTCGTCCAAACACACGCTGATAGTGTCGAGTCACGACTGATAACTATGTTTCCCCCCTCCCGACTCCCTCCGTCTGTTTAGGTATTCTAAGGAATGGAAGTCACACAGTGCCTAACATAGCAAGACGACCTTTGATTGGTCAGACACGAAGTTTAGATTCAATTTTCGTAATATTAGAGAGAGACACACACACACACACATGTATGAATACAAAAACAAAAAGTCATCCGTTTGGCGTGATTTAATTATACAATTGATACATTTTTGCGCAATTTTGATCTCGATCTCAGACGCACTTTAAAAGACGTATCTTGCCACCAAAATATGATTCCTACCTTAGCCTACCCTCCCACCCCCCTTCCCTCTAATCCCCTCTCAACTCCTTTCCTTTTTCCTAAAACATATTTCAACTCTTTATAATCAGTAATCAATCATTAGTTCATTTGTTGAGGCGTTCCCTTCATTTAACCATTGTCATAGTCAGCGAAATAATAAAGGTTACGTATTTGTAGACTATTTGTTTTTAAATCAACCCCTCCCATTTCAAATTTGCTTCGATTGCGTTGATGGACACTCCAGTGTATCCTTCCTTCCCCTGAACTAGTAAGATCTTCATGCGTGCCAACATGTTCGATGTCAATGGTTTGCTCTCTTCAAATACAAATATACAGTAATAATGAGTTTCTTAGTCTTGATCAAAAGCAATCAACAGTGAAAAGGTTGAAAACCTCATACAGCAAAAAAACGAATCAACATGAAGAATAACATACAATGATGAGAGGCCATGGACAATGTCGTTAATGAGCTCTGATAACATAGTTACTATGATGAGAAAGAACACTCTATAATTTACAATGTCGGATACTTATTGGTAAATCTTTTATTTCTTTAACTGCACATAAATCACACAATTACAACAACAGCAAGAATTGTCTACTCCTTTCAGTCGTCCTCCTCGTTTCCATCATAAGCACGCCTATTATTATGTGTAGTCATCATCACCATCGTAATAAGATAAGATAAGATAAGATAAAATATTACTTTATTAATCCAAAAGCATGGAAATTACATTGTCTGTCAATTAAACATGTCCATTCATTCTTCTTTTACACACACATAAATATTTATACATTATTAATGATCTTCAAACACATGGACATATTTTCATAATGCAGATATTTCAATTAAGCAGTAAAACGGATTAACGTAAGAACAGATAAATATGAGAATTTAAAACTTATTAGTGTGTAAACATATAAACTAACTAAGCTGCATGAGAGTTGTAGAGTATGTTTAGTAAGACCTACCGACTTGTTTGTTATGTGCTTGAATGGCAAGTGGTATGAATGAGTTCCTGATTATTACCATCGTCATCATTCAATTCAATTCAATTCAACAAATCTTTATTATCTCTTACAAGGAATTATGACAGGCACTTGATCACTAAAATAAAGCAAATAAAAATGTAAATAAAAATAAAAATGCAAGTAAAAAATTAAACATAGTATAAAGTAATATTTGTTTAAAATCTGTACAACATGTAGGATACGATTATATATGGACAAACAAATACACACCCACACTATTAATTTATGTAGTAAATTATGTAATAAAATGTAAAACTAATTCATCATCATCGTCGTAATCAACAGCAGCAACGTTTGTAAAGCAGCGTCGTCGTTTTCAAAGTTATAAAAGGTGTGTGTGTGTGGGGGGGGGGGGGGGGTACCCACAAAAGCGCACAAATGGGTAACAGACCTTGTCTTTCTTAGTAACAAATGGGTTCATTTGCTTGGAACCCACTTTTTTTCCAGGACCCCACTTTTTTCTAAGTGCGCGGGAGTGCTCTTTTAGTGCATGGGAGTGCAGTTGTAGTGCATGAGAGTGTTTTAAGTACACAGGAGTGCTCTATCCGGGACGGAGAAAATACAGTCAATTTTCGGAGAAATTTTGGAGAAAATTCGACCTATTTCCTCGCCTATAGGAGACGAACTAGGTCATCTTTTTAGATGGAAAGAGCCGATTTTGCATTAGATTCTTACATTTTTAGAAGAAGTTTGCGTTCTTTCCGTAAAAAAAAAAATCACTTTCCGATTCCTACATTCTTAAATAAACCCAGTTGTGATGTATTGCAAGTATGTGTGTGTGTGTGTGTGTTTGTACATGCAGACGTGTATGCGTGTCTGAATGTGAGCTGCACCTGTGTTCGTGTGTCGTTCTTGTGTATTTTTGTGTGTACGCGCGCGAATGAGTGGGTGAGTGTGCAAACATACCAAGAGAGTTCGGAGAAGGGTGGGGGGCAGGGAGGGGGGTAGAGGGGACGGGAGGGGAGAAGGGGAATGGGATGCTGTAAATGGAGGCAGCTGGCAGTAGGCTTACACAGTAAACACAATAAACCCATTGTCAGGTCGTGTATTTAAACATTTAAAAAAAGTACCATAAATAAATAAAACAGCAGTGAAGCGAAACGTACAACATAAGCAGCTGCTCTCATCCCACCAACTCTGCTGGTACATCAATCCTATCAAGTTTTAAGTTTGTGGTATCATCATCATCATCATCATCATCATCATCATCATCATCATCATCATCATCATCATCATCATCATCATCATCATCATCATCATCATCATCATCACCATCCTCCTCCTCACCATCATCATCATCATTGTCGTCGTATAAGTTTCGGAATACATTTCAAAACAAAGAAACAAAACGAACTAACATTAATGAACAGTCGATCATCAAATACACACTTAAAAAAACAACAACTGACAATTGTAATCAGATAGATTGAATTACAGTAAACGTACACGTTCATAGAAACGACCAATTTAGCTGTACCACGGGAAGCACAAAGCTTCTGAAAACGCAGTCTCACCAGCGCAAAGCATTTTAATCACCATCATCTACAATGCATGTTGCGATGACGACGACGACGATGACGACGACAGCAACAGCTTTGTAGCCGATGCTGCTGCTGATTTCTCTTGGTAGGCACCTCCCCTCCCCCCCCACTCCCCTTCCGACCTCTTCCACCCCCTCACTCTCTACCCCTCTATTTCGCTCTCTACGCGCAATATGGTGTAGGCAGTGCCTGAACAAAGAAGAGAAAAACAACGCTAGCAAGCGCAATATTAATTCACCTAACAAACGCATTATTTCATGGGATGACAGCTCGGCTTTAGTAGCTCCAACGCAGTACAGTTGAATAGGCCTATCAAGTTACCGCTTACACTATTTCCAGTCTTACATGTATAGATGGGAAAAAAGAACAAGAAGACTGCTAGCATTCAAACGTTATTTTATATGTATATAGAGAACCTTATAATACGGTGTGTTTTTTTAGCTTTTCAGCTCTGCCTTGTCTTCTTACATGTTAGGGAAGAACACGTCATGCATACGAGTCTCACATGAATAAGTCATTTGGGCCACAAAAGCAAAGGGAATGTTCGGACCACGTATCGTGGCTGCGACTCGCCGGAGATGACCTTTCACTGAAAGTGGTGAGAGGCAATAGCTTAAAATATTTAAGGAGCCAGTGTATCAGACAATGGGTCCCGACAGGAAACTCTCTCCAAGATCGCACAAACAACTGCGGCGCTGACAAGGTTGAAGCCCATTTGGAAAGACAGGACCATCAGTCTACATTGCAAGGTAAGGCTGCTGCGCTCTCTTGTCATCTCCATCTTCCTATACGCTTGCGAAACATGGACCCTCACAGCAGACCTACAACGAAGAATACAAAGCATGGTGATGAGGTGCTACAGAAGACTTCTGGGCATTTCCTATACCAAGCACATCACCAACGACGAAGTCTGACAGACCATCACACAAGCCATTGGACAACACGATGACCTGCTCACCGTGGTGAAGAAACGGAAACTCCGATGGTATGGCCACGGCAGCAGAGCATCAGGCCTTGCAAAGACCATCCTGCGAGGCACGGTGCAAGGATGCAGAAGAAGAGGGAGACCGCAAAAGAGGTGGGAGGACAACATTCGAGAATGGACTGGCTTGACACTAAGCGAAGTCATGAGGGTTGCCGAGCACAAAAAAAGATGGAACACGCTGGTTAAACGAGTATCTGTGGTGCCCCAACGGCTTTCGAGTTACGGGATAGGATAGGACATGACAGGACAGGACAGGACAGGACAGGACAGGACAGGACAGGATAGGATAGGATAGGAGAGGCAAACATAAGTAGTCTCGGCGACTCTCAGCTACGCTGTATGTATGTGTGAGTGTGTTCAGATCTTACTTTCTGTAGGAAAACTCCTTTGGGTTACCCTGTGGCATTACAAACGCAATGGATTGGTTTCCTAGGCCGAAGGTTGCGGGTTCGAACCTCGCAGGTGACGAACTTATTTGACTTAGGTAAGCATACTAGACTTTTAGGTCAGATTGCACTTACACTTAAAATCATATGTAAATATATCTAAAGCACTGATATATTCTGCAATTGGCCAATTCTTATAATAATAATAATAATAATAATAATAATAATAATAATAATAATAATAATTAATAATAATAATAATAATAATAATAATAATAATAATAATGGAATCATGCGCCTATTATCGTCAAATGCTTAAAAAGCATGATTGTCA
Source organism: Oncomelania hupensis (assembly GCA_036898135.1). NCBI lineage: Eukaryota > Metazoa > Mollusca > Gastropoda > Littorinimorpha > Pomatiopsidae > Oncomelania > Oncomelania hupensis. The sequence goes on from CM072524.1 coordinate 49,358,502, forward strand.
ATTATAATTATGTTGGAAAGTATGACGTCAAATATAGATTTTTTTTAAAAAGGACAACTTTTAATAAATCAATTTTAAAAAGCATAAGTTATATTGACGATGTCATTTTCAAGATGGAAAATCATTCAAACGTTTACCATTTATCAGTAAAATAAAATTAAATTGATAAAATATACTGATTATTTAAAACGATCCGTAGAGTTCAAATTGAAGTTTTAACAAAGGTTTCATCAGAACAGCTTATTATTGAAAGAATTAGATTACATAGTCATATTTATCATTACATATTTATTATTGATTGATTAATCTGAAAGTATTTCTCAATTAATATAAATTCACATACATTTTCCGCGATGACTGAAATAAGCATATATGTTGTCATCTTGCTTTCTTATCCATTCATATCATCAATAAGCAACAACAATAGCTTTCTTTTATATATTAATGTCGTTATATTAATTTTTGTTCACGTTAATTCATTTATTTTAATTTCAAGTTAATCTCTTTCTATTTAATATGTTGTCTAATATCACAGATGTGAATAGACGTTAAATTAAATAAAGAAATAAATTACAGCGCTTTGAATCTGATTTAGGAATAAGGCGCGCATAGCATCCATCATCATCATCATCATCATCATCATCATCATCATCATCATCATCCATCATCAATCATCATCATTCATCAATCATTCATCAATCATCATCATCAAATAACCGCTCCTTTTTTTGGGGCTCACACCGAGTTTTTAAATTTTCGGGTATATATAGTAATAGATCTTAATACTTTTAGTCCCAACATATTCTGTACGAATCTAGTATCCATATTCTGTATGAATCTCTTCCTACCCTATCCTATCCCGTCATTCGAAGGTCGTAGGGCACCACAGATGATCGTTTAACCAGCGTACTCCAATCTTTCCCTGTCCTCAGCAACACTGATCGTTTCGCTCAGTGTCCAACCAGTCCATGAGTCTCTTAGCATCCGCATTATGCTTGAGAATACCTTCATTCACGGAACGTTAAGATGTTCTTCACGAATCTTAACTATGGCACATTCTCCTTATAACATCACACAGAGCGGTGACTAAGATCACCAACGTGAAAAAAACAGGTAACCATCCCAAATGTAACGAAACATAAATAACGCATCACCCTACTATTCTTCTTAGTGACAGGACACCATCGCGTCATCTGCCAGGTTGCCCGTTGAAAGGTTTTGTTTAGAAAGTAACTGCTACAACAAGGGAGATAACAAAAAGGTTTGTGTGAAATAGAGCCGATAGTTTGTTTTTGTATTTTTTGGTCGAGAGAGGTACTCTTTGTATTTTACGCAAACTTTCTGTCTGCCGCCGGTTTTAAGCATTTAACATTGTAAATGAATTAATTATCATCATCATACACATGGCAAGTCAGTGGATAGTTGTTTTTTAAATTATTGTTGTTTATGGTGATGGTGATGGTGTCAAGTTCAAAACAATTAAAATGTAATGAATCGCCATTTTAAAACAAAACACAAAACATGGCACGTCTCTTGGCTTTCCAACTTAAAAAATTTAAAATTGAATGAGTCTTCATTTCAAAACAAAACCACACACACACGGCGCGTTTGCGTTAAGTCTTACGAGTGTTAAAGGAATTTAAATACAACGAATCATTCATAGAACAGATATAGCATGTTATAGTTTGTTCTGCCTCACCCCTTTCATTTCCACATAAAGAATTGCATAAACACCACTCTTCTCTACCACGGCAAAAGTTTAGATAACTTCAAATGACTCCATGTTAATTAACAGAATTACGCACGGACCCTACTTCCATTCGTATAACAATTAAGTCCGTGTTGTTAGCACATCCAGTTGTAGTGGATGTAGTTTTAACTAATGCTTCTTGAAACACACAAAAGAGTATTGTATGAGTACCACTCTCATTCGTCAACATTGTTTAGCCTAGAAAGTTTTATAGAATTAGACTTTGGTTTAATTTTGTTGTTGTTGTTGTTGTTGTTGTTGTTGAAAGTACTGCATACAACATCACGACGGCGCATTTACCTTTCCGCATTTTTCATATTTTCAACCAAAATCAATTGGACCTAATTGTTGTTGGAACGCTGCAAGACCAACTCAGTCACACTTCAGCTAATACCGCAGTTTAAACAGGCGAATCCATGTTGGAAAACTGCTCTGCAATAAACGCTACTCATGTTTATTTCTGTTTGGGCTTTCCAGTTTAACTATATTGTGTTCAAACAATCGAGTTCATGAATCATTCGTTGAAACAAATTAAGTATTCCACACGGATCCATGTCATTGTTTAAGCCTTTCAAGTTCATAAATTATTTGTAGGAACAAAAAACAAAACAAAACAAAACAAAATTGCACAAACAGTGCCAGTTTACATTAGGTTTGACTTTTTAAAAGAATGAAATCTGAATTAATCATTCTTGAAACAACATGGCCACAACACGGAAACAAAAGGATTGTGTAAAACGTTCAAAACACACACACAAAACCCTCTTGCAATAGTTTATTCACTTGCCGCGTTAGTGTTTAGGAGGTCAAGTGTTAAGAATTAATTTTAATAAATCATTTCTGGTAACCTTAAACTGAGTTTCGTTGTTAAAATAGGATATTCACTACCGTATAATAATGCACACGCCGTGGCTTGAAAGGAAGGCCTGACAAAAATGCGGAAGACAGAGACGAAACAAGACACTGAAAACATGAGAGAATGGTGTCAAATGTTTTTACGAGAAATCTCACAAAGTCATGAAAGTTAACACAGTTGCGAAAACGAGAAAGGCAAATATCAATACTGATATGAACAAACTGAAACTTTAAAAAAAGAATACAAACGGTGACAAAAGACACAGCTTTGACCAGGTACATACACATGACATACATACCTACTACACACAGGAATACTCACATACATAACACACCCACACACACACACAAAAAGAAACAAAAACGCGCGCGCGCTCACTCAGACAGCAAAGGAAAAAAACCACACATTAATTTACAGTTCAAAGTATATAGTTAAGTACAGTCGAGAGAGAAAGAATGTTACACACAAACAATAAAAACAATTCTATCGAACACCTGTGTCAATTGAGAGTGAATTTTACTTCAAGCATGGAATAACACTGCCAGTTTTGGAGTTGTCAAACACAACACACATAAAATAAAACGACGCGTTGCAAAGTTCAATATAATATTTTCTTTTCTTCACTGGCTCCCTTTTGACTCACGCATTCAAAGAAAGAATGTATTTCACACTGTCTCTTTCGTCTTTAAGCTTTCTCTTCTTTCACTTTACATAATCTGTGTTTCGTTTTCAACAGTCAGAGCAATCTATCATCGACCAAATCAAGCATTCCTTTCATTGGTTCCCACTGCGCTCGAGCATTGTGATCAAGGAAGAAAAGGCTGATAAAATGAAGACATGAAGAAGGTGGTGATGAATGGTCAGGCCGTGAAGACTGTCAGGTCTGGGAACCAGCAGGCCCCCCACGTTTTCAACAGACCTATAGGCTATTACTGGAGAGAAACGTGGTCAACAAACATGGCAAAGTCTTAAATTAAAGTATGATATGTAATGAGTTGTAAATTAAGAATTATCACCCGAATTTCAATGCTATCCGTACTACATATTTAAAACAATAGCGAACCACACGTTAAAACACACCCACCTATACTTATACATTAAAATACACAATAATTTTAGTTATTTTTTTAATAACGTTTATTTACCCTTCAATGATGCTATACCCCAAAACTTACATTCACTTTTTTTAGAATAAAGTACTTTCAGTATTGTCGAAAAAACATCCCACAGCTCTCTCGTGCATCAGGCCTGGGCTTACCGGTAGCCTCAAGTTTGACTATTCACCCTTTCCCTTTCGTTTTCAACTGTCCTGGGAGGAGGACAACAAAAAATGTCTTGCCCATATAAGGACACACACCAAAAAAAGCCCAAAGAGAGAAAACAAAAGTACCTACTCACCTCACGACCGCGCTTTCACGTAGAGGCTCGAGAAGCCAAAGGGCGACCACCTTCGCTGGTACAAAGGTCAAAAGTCACCCGCATGGCTCTCGAGTCCTCTCCCCTGTGTCAGTGACCCTTGACCCATGGCGAGCGAGACTTGAGAGGGTTAAACCCCCTTTTTTAAACTTAAAAACGATACATCCCACCATCTCCCTGTATGCGTGCTGCTGTCGCTTTGGATTTAGGACACGAGCAGTCAGACACACACCAGGCAGGGAAAAACGGGAATTGCATTCTTCTATAACATCGCTGCTCGCCATGGTCTTACAATGTTGTTTTGTTTTAGTCCTCAAATCCTCAGATAAGAACACCAAAGCCAACTATTCTATTACGCTAATTGTTTAACCAGATCCAAATACTATTCACCATCGTACTTCATAATTTAAAAAAAAATTAAAAACATTACTCCAGATTCCGCTTCTTCTTATCATAGCAACTGAAACTACAATCTCAAACTAACGTCTTACTACCAAAATTAGAAACTACTCGCCTCTCCGTTCCGCCACACAAAACTCCAAGCACTAGACTTCACCAACTTCTTCCAAAGCAACTACACTCCACCAGCAACTTCTCCAGGTATATAATCATCATCTACTGATAAGTTGACCAACAAATTAAAGTTGAATACGCCTACACTTTAGAATCCACTTCTGAAACCTTGTTGCTATCACCTTGCTACAAACCTTTTACTACCTGAACGCAGTTCTTATAATAATTAGCCTGCTATTGCTTACCGAATCCCACAATGTTCTATGTAGACTGAGTTTGATCACATTGTTCTAGTACATCCCAATACCTCCACCCTCACACCAAAAAAAAAAAAATCCATACAATACAAAAGGCTGCTAACCCCCAATGTTGTTCCTTTTTCCAAATTGTTTCACAACAATCGCTTCTCGACAAGCCTAAACCCTAGAAAATAAACGTCTGCACTGGTGAATGTTGACAATGAAATGGATTCAGACAATTAAGTGCGGGTTGAAAATGGTTGTTGTCACCCCGTTTCCCCATGCTCGTTGTGTTAGAGAAGCCATCAGTCTTGTCCACAAGCCTTTAAGGGATTACCACAAACATGACTTCGCACCATCATGACCTCCCACAACCCCTAGCTACTTTACATGACCCCCGGTCACAACAAAATTGCAGGTTTAACACACACAAAAATCGCTATTAACTTAATTCCACTTGATTTAAAATGTCGTACCAAACAATTACAACTTATAATAATAACATTTAAACATTAAACAAAATAAATTGGCCCTTCTCATAAAACTCCTAAACGCTGCAAAACTTCCCTTCAAAATACCAAACTTCCATACTTCAACTTTTTTCTTTCTTTACCAATACAAAACTTAAATACTGAACTTTTCAACAACAACAACAAAAGTTATTAGACACATATAATAGAAACTGCTTCGTCAATCGTTTCACCAAACTTTCTCTGCAACGTAGATATTTATCAGCCATACAAACTACTACACTAGAGAAAGAAGGAGTTTTCCTAAATCACTGCTATAATACTCGACCAAACTTAAAAACTCGAGCTCTGCAACTGGCCCCAACTTACACACAGCTTCCACCAACGACCTGGAAGTCTAGACAAGGCATTGAGAACTGCTCATACTATTACATTTTTTTATAAGGCTTTCAAAGTAAAACACTTTACAAAATAGAAATAAAATAAAATAAAACAAGAAAAAATAACATAACATAAAAATAACACAAAATAAAATGGCAAAATTAAATTCACGACCCACATCTTAAATTAATTACCCATTGCTAAACCTAAAAGGTTTTAGTAAAGAATGATCACTTTGGTCTAATTTAGCGGATAGTTTTGGTGCTGTTGTTTTTCAATGTCAAATACACGCACACAGGCGGTGGGTTGAAGTTTGGTACCGTATTCTGTTGTTCAGGATGACACTATAGAGCTAGAGGAAGACCAAGAAAGAAAAAAAAAAAACAAGACCCAAAGGGTAAAAGTTCAATAGTTCCCAAAAATAATGATCACCATGTCATGGGTCACCTATACAAAATATATATTAACAAAGTATTTAGTGCTTCAAGATTCCCTATAGCTTGTCCTCAATGACAAGAAGACTGTACGGGGCCATTAGCACTCCAATGTCAAGCCTTGTCCAATGGTTCCAGATACGGTGCAGACCGGCGCGGCGCGCGTGTTTCTTTTAATAATGCGAATTCTGATAAGCAAATAGACATTTGGATGGATTTGATTCTGACCTAAATATCATAATTAAAGGCTGATGATGGATGTTGATCATCTGGACAGGTTTAGCGTGGCTAAAACTCGTATCGTGCCTTGACAGCTTCATCACGGAACTTAACAAAGCGGATCACTGCACTTGGGCAGGGAGCGCTTAAGATGAGCAAAGCCTTGAGAGCTGGCAATAATTATTTCGCTTGTGTACTTAACTTAAGGCAGATTGTCAGCGTCACAAAAACTACAGCGATTGCTACTGTCTCTTTGCCTAATGATATATTGAAGAAGAAAAACAATCCTGGCAAATTAACCATAAAGGCTGCCCACCACCCATCCCCTAATTAACTAGAGCCGCTCGTTAAAGGGAATTACCCTCGCGACAGTCTTACAGCGCTGCCGGAACTTGCGCTGTGAATTATTGCCTGCACGAGCGCCGCTGGTGGTGGTGGTGGTAGTCTATCAAATCCTTGGTAGAGGGGTTTTCTGTTTAAGGCGTATGCGTGCCCCCCAAATACAACGTCAGCGCTCTTGGAAGTGTTCATTAAATGGGCGTCACTCGTTAACAGTGTCACTGAGCATTAGCGGTCTGACGTGGTGAAAATGGCAGGCTAAACTGTACCTGCACTGACACGTTGGGTAATTGAATTTGTTTGCCACCCTGTGAGCTGCTCGCCATAGAACTGTAATGGTGTCAGTGGCAGAGCACGCTATTGTTTGAATGCGAGACCTATACAATGTTCTTTTAAAGTAACCTTTTTGTACTTTGCGCTACCCTCGTGGGCTTCAATAAAGAAAGTGATTATCGGTTTATTCTAGTTCATTGTGAAGCACTGAGCTCGATCACAATTAACGAAGTGCCCGGCTTTAACGCTGGATCTAAGTGTTATTTGGAAACAATCAATGACTACGCCGCCTAGGAGCGGACGGAAAACGACGCTGACATAACGCACGTTACTAACCACACAAACCAATCACTGAAAACAAGGAGGGCGAAGAGGAGGGGGAAAGGGGAAGATGGAGGGGGGGTCTTTATAGAGTGTAGCCACGCAACGTCACACTCAATCGCACTCAAACTTTTTCACAACTACTAAAGACATTGTAATTCACTATCTCGACTTCTCCAGTGTGATAGTATTTTCTCCCGTCAAACTCTGACAAATTAGAAGTTAATTCTGGTGAAGTACATCTATTTAAGATATATCAATTGTAGGATTTAAAGCTGCAGATCCAGACCTGCTACTTGGTTTTCCGGGATGGCTCCAGAGTCCTGAGGGGAGATAAACGTGGGTCACAACGTCAAACTTAACTGTGCCAGAAGGTAGTTCAGTTTTTTTTGTTCTGTTCTTTTTGGGGGGTAGGGGTGGGGGAGGTGTTTTTTTTTTTTTTTAATATCCCACTTCCTACACACACCTCCCAGACTTCAAAACAGGAACTACGCGAACTTAACTGATGATAAAATACCATCAACCGGATATACGTCAACCTAACTGATGACGAAACAAACGGACGCGGACAGTGACGGATGCTAAACATGAGAAATGTTGTTTGCGATGAATCAGCCGAGGAATCTCCTCCTCTATCCAGATAATGCGGAATGCTTACAAGCCATTTAACATGAGCGGAGAGAAATACAGATTTAATTAAAAAAAATTCAAAAGAGCATTAGTTTTCATAATCTGCACGCGCTTATCTCATAAAAACGTCGAAAAATACGTAGAATGACTGACTGACTGACAAGATGAGAATGATGAGATGTCGCAATAATCGATCACATCGTTGGAAATGTGGGGGGGGGGGGGTGTGAGGGTGGGGAGGGAGTGTCTTCTGAATATCTCATTGTTAATGTCTAACTTAATGAGTTTCACACACACACACATACACACACACATTTTTTAAATATGTCTAAAAGTTCTCTATTTGGTCAACCACAATGTACAAAAGAAATGATTTGTTAAAAAAAATTCATTTAATTTTTTTAAAAATTAGTATGCTTTCCAATCGTCAAGCGTGAATTCGATGGGAAAATATTCACCTGATTAAGAAAGATGGCTTTAAGACACATCATAGAGGCTAGTATTGCTATTAAAGAAAACGCCACCTTCAGTTATATCGAGATTATCACTGGCTGCCAGTTAAAGTGAAAACCACGAGCACGAAGATCAACTCATCTGGGATGAGCAGTGTCGTCACACAACACAACACAACGTAACGTAACACAACACAAACACACACACACACACAACACGCTGTCAAAGGCTTGCCTACATTTAACATAGATGGTGAAACGCCCGTCTTCACAACAAGACGACCAGCATTCTCATTTATCACTCTCCCCCCCCCACCCTCCGCCCCCCCCCCCCCACCCCCCCCCCCCCCCCGCCCCCCCTACTCCCCCTTCCCTGCATTGTCTTGAACCTCCTTTCAAGTTCTTTCCCCCTACAAATCACTATATCATTTACCGCTGCCTCTACGTACGCCTACCACGTCCCTCGCATAATTATTTTTCCTCACATGTAACTACTACATCACCTAAACCACTGCATAAGTTTGTTCCTTTTCAGAAGATGCTTTCACTTCGATTCTATGACTCCTCAGTTAGATTATCTCAATTCAGATTCAAGTCTTCAAAAGCCTTCTTTAACTAATGTTGTTGTTGTTGCTGTTGTTGTTGTTGCAGAACATCATTAATACTTGTTCACTCCAATAACCATTACCCTCCACCCCCTCCTACTCCCTCTCATTATTTCTATTCAACATGAACCGATATGTTTTCTTGCAGGTGGAGGGAAGAGAGTAGGATAGCAAATATGTCTCTCTTTTCTTATTTGTGTAGCCATTATTTATACGCACTTTTAAAAAAACAAACATATGAACTCCTTAAACCTAAGAAAACCCGATAACTTGTTTCCATAAAATCTGAAGGTATAGCATTTTCCCCAGTTAACTGCTTTTACCTAAACTTTTTAAAAACATATATACATGTTAAAACGCTCTCTTTAAAAACGTACACAAGACAAATGAAGATATCGATTCTGTAAAGCCCAGTTAAGACATCCCACATGAAGAAAACGCACATCTTATTTTTGTTCGCGTTTAGTAGTCTTCAGGCAAGATTAATCTGGTCAAAACAGGGGTAATTTCGTTTCCAACAATATAGACAAAGAATTGACAGTTTCCTTACACGTACCGATAGCCAAACTGCCCCAGGATCTACGGTATCTTTTTTAGTTATTTTCCATGTCACTTTATTAGTCCTAAACTTCAGGGCAATAGAAACCCAGCCAATCCTAACGGTCCGCCTCAAAGGCGTATGAATAATTCAGTATTATCTGTTTAAATTTTTTTTGCATAGAATCTCCAAATAATAGACAACGTCAGAGCAACTTCAGAAGATCAATCGCATTGATCTCATACTGATGATACAAAGACTTCAAAGAAGAGTTTCCATATAAACGATACATTATTAGGCTTTGGTATACAGACAGCGAAATTAATCTCAATTGATTGAGTATCTAAACGAGATGAGCTGTTAGTGTAGCAGGTAGGACTGAATTCAAGTCTCAAAATGACTAGGTAATGCTTTATTTAAAACCTTTAGTTACAATGTTATTCAAACAGGTTAATATTTGTCTCTCTTTACCGTAAATGTTTATGAACATTACTGATCGTTTAGAGTAACAGTCTATGTGTTGAGCGAAAGAGGTTTTCATCCATGAGTTTTAATTAAACTGTTTGCTTAGTTAGAGCAGCAGTCTATTCTCTGACAGAAAGAAGCTGTTGGCTTTTTTTCTTCCACGGGTCGTAAATGTTTGCTTGGAGTCATGATTTGACAGGAAGAAGTTTCTGCTTTTGATAGCGCCGCTACCACAGCAAGAAAATGGATTGGTTACAAATACAAGGTCAGGCATCAGTAACAGTAGCAAAAGGACTGTTACAGGACTAAAGTATCAGTTACTGTTATCAAGTACAAATCGTGCTGAAATGCCGTGGAGCAGTAGTACGTGACTAATGACTGTAAGACTTGACCATACGCTGAAGTATCATTACCATTTGATACCTAACTATCATTTCTTGTCATAACAACAGCACTTTAGCAAATACCGTCTTATCAACTGAGGTGACGCTAATGGTTCTCTTTCGGGAGTTCCAACCGATATTATATTATATTATATTATATTATATTATATTATATTATATTATATTATATTATATTATATTATATTATATTATATTATATTATATTATATTATATTCAGGCCTGGGAATGAGAAAAAGTGGTTTGGGCGTACCGTATATCGGGACGCGCGGCACTAGATAGTTAGTTACAGAGGCGAGGCCCAAAGGGCCGAAGCACCTTGCGGTCTAGGGGTTCTGGGGGAGCGCCGTAAGCTCCCCCAGCGGGGTCCGGGGCGGAGCCCCGGCCGCCAACACATTTCCTGCATTCTGAAACACAAATCTGGCCTCTCCTAGTGCCTTTAAAACACATTTCCTGCATTCTGAAACACAAATCTGGAAGTATCGAACGAAGGATGTCTCAAACCGAAAGCAGTGCATCTTAACACTGTCCACTATGAACGGAAAACGGACAAAATGTATTGCATGCGCAAAACTAGTCAGAGTTCGGTTTCGGCGTAAGAAGGTCACTTTCAGCGTAAATGCAATGTGACTTCGGCGTAATTACGCCGAAAAGCGTACCATTCCCAGGCCTGTATATTATATTATATTATATTATATTATACTACATTATGCTATACAGGGTGTTCCAAAAGTCTTGGGCACATTTGAAGTCCCCATATCTCAATAACTATGAATGGTAGTAAGATAACAGTTGTGCCATTTTAAAGCTAGTTACATTAAGTTTTTTGTAAAGCTGTTGATTTTTTATTTCTTTTCAGACCCATTAATGGCGTTCACTCAAACAGAAAATGTAGGGACGCGTTTGGCAAGAATTTGACTATCGGCTTGATGTGTGTCGTGTGACCAATGGTGCTCACATTGAACATCTTTGAACATTCCATGTAAAACTTGAGATTACAAGCTTTCTGAATTTACCAGATGCGTTTTTATATCCTTTATAGTTTCGGAAATATTCAATGTCAAAATGTGCCCAAGACTTTTGGAACACCCTGTATTATAATTATAGTAATCTATTCATTATAGATAGATAGATAGATAGATAGATAGATAGATAGATAGATAGATAGATAGATAGATAGATAGATAGATAGATAGATAGATAGATAGATAGATAGATAGATAGATAGATAGATAGATAGATAGATAGATAGATAGATAGATAGATAGATAGATAGATAGATAGAAATTCATTGCAAGTGATACACACACACACACACGCACGCACACACACACACACACACACACACACAAAAGTAATCGTAGCTAAAATAGTTTGAAACAAGACTGATGGACTGGAAGACCAGTAGACCTACTTCTTACTAGAAGCTGGATATTCGCTGGACCACCCCTCTTTCTCACTGGAACAATCCTATCCAATCCTCATGTCATACAATACAATAACAATACGCTGTTCTGAACAGGAACGGACGCGTACAAATTGGTATTAACTACACGGGCGCTCAAACCGTCCCGTCCAATTCAATGGAACTAATTTCTTGAATGAAACTATCCTGTATAAGGACAGGAGGGAAACTATCTTCTACAGCGACTAGAAATAGGTTTGTATAATATGAAACCATTTCATACTGCTATGCTACGACGTTAGCAAGAAGACAAAAGGTCCCAGCGTCAACAAAACGTTGCCATAATAATATTTACTGTAGGTCTTTCTTGGACTTCAGAACCTTCTGTTAAATTTCACGTTGGCAAAAAAATAAAAAAAAATAAAAAAATAAATGTTAAAAAAGGATTTTTAACTTGTCAAATAACTATTGGGTAGGACACTTTCTACATAAATTGTAATCTTCGTTTTCTTCATCTTTTCATCCTTTCCGTCAGTCTTAAAATTTTCTTTTATTTATTTCTTCTTTAATGTATCATTTCTTAATTTTCTTCTTCTTCTTTGTTTCTTCTTCTATTTTCTTCTATTTTTTTTTGGTCTTCTTCTTCTTCTTCTTCTTCTTCTTCTTCTTCCTCAAGTAAACCAGACATTCTTGTTGTATATATATGCACACTTAAACCTTCGGAGTTCATGGCATCTACATCAAAATCACATACAAAATACGCTCCACCATTTCGACTATAAAGTTATATAAATTATGCCTTTATACTAACCATGAACTCCGAAGGTTTCAGTGTACATATATTCAACAATAATATATAATAAAATCGTCTGGAAATTAAAACACAAAGATCGGCATTTCTCAAATGCTTTAAACGGAGACCTAGTTGAATTTAAAAACAAAATTGGTTTCAAGTGCAATAAATGGAATGAACGGAAAGACACACGCGGGTATCAAATAATGGTGAAACCACTTTCCATAACCTTCACCTCTGTGAACTGATAGTCATCTAATGGTAAAACAGGGAGCGGGAGGGAGAGGAAGGAGAGAGAGAGAGGGAGAGAGGGAAAGGTAGAGGGGTAGAAAGGTACAATAGCCGGAGCCAGAGGGAGCCAGAGAGTGTGTGTAATGAGAGGTCAGCGGGGAGGGGCGGCGGTGGAGGCGGGCAGGAGAGGGCTAAGAAACAAAAAAATCAACACAAGCAATCAAATAAAAAAAAAGAAAAAAAAAAAGAAAAAGCAATTAAGGTTTAAAAAATAAAATAAATAAATAAATAAAAACGCGTGAAGCGATCAATCATCCTCGGATTAATGAAACACAAGCCAGCTTCATTTTGCGAACATGCACTTTTCCAGAGAACTCTCTCTCTTTCTCTCTCTCTCTCTCTCTCTCTCTCTCTCTCTCTCTCTCTCTCTCTCTCTCTCTCTCTCTCTCTCTCTCTGTCTCTGTCTCTCTCTCTCTCTCTCTCTCTCTCTCTCTCTCTCTCTCTCATCCTCGTCAACCAACTACCCAAGTCTTCAATGTGCACTACACAGTTTAGAAAAAAAAAACAATCCTAAAACTAAAGGAGCCAAGTACAGCAAAACGAAACTCTGACCATTACGGGCATAGGGGAAGAGATGCGGAAGAAGGGGGAAGAGAGTGGCTCTGTGCGCTCTTGTACGTGTGGGTGTGAGTGGGCACGCGCGCTTTAGCACGCGCTTGTGTGTTGTGTGTTAGTGTGTCATCCTTTTCAGACCCCCATTGCGACAATAATAGAAAGGAGACTGCATTTCTATTTGGAAAAAAAAACACACCAACAAACCTTTGTAGTATTATTCCATATTATTTCACATCCGCTTTCTACTAAGTGGGCTCGTCCTTTCATCTAAGTGTTTGTTGTGATGGTTTCCAAGTCCCGGCTTCACAAAAGGCGGAAAACAAAAACGAAATGTATACAAAAAGACGGGGTGGAGAGTTTGTGTCCTGCGTTGACATACTCGGCCATAGCAATGACGCAACTTATCCCGACCATTGTTCTGTTTTCTCTTCATCCATGGCAACAGCACAAAACGCAAATTCTCTGCTGGTGTGTGTGCGCGTGTGTGTGTCTTTGTAATTATGCATACCTCTCTTTCCTGTCCTCCGTAGTCTTCGTTAATCAATCTCTCTCTCTCTCTCTCTCTCTCTCTCTCTCTCTCTCTTTCTCTCTCTGAAACCTTCGCTCTCGCTCTCTCTCTTTCTCTCTCTCTTTCTCTCTCTCTCTAAAACCTTCGTTTCTATATGGTGCGCATATGTGTGTATCCGCGTGTTAAGTACAAAAGTGTGGTAAAAGTAAAGTTCTGTTCAAATTGGGTGTAGGGGAGTGAGAAAGAGAGAGATGGGGGAGGAGGAGGAGGAGGAGGAGAAGAAGAAGAAGAAGAAGAAGAAGAAGAAGAAGAAGAAGAAGAAGAAGAAGAAGAAGAAGAATGTGGGGGAAGGAGAAAGGGAAGAAGTTGCCGGCACACGTGATGGGAATGTATCGCTCCCAAGCGTGCAGCTATTGCGACAGCATCTCTCAACGCCAGCAGCAGCGGCAGCAACAACAACAACAAGTTGCTATGGACAACGGGGTCACACAACCACACGTCCACAACTACGACTATACAACGACAGCCAGCGGGCAATTAAACACCCACACTCGGCAATGCACACTTCCACTGTGGCAATGAGCGGTTTCCATTTCTGGACCAGTTTTGCCTAGCGCGCGCACGCACACACACACACACTAATAATGTCTTTTTTTCCAGAATCTAAGATTGGTTTTTATAGTCTTAACATTTCCTTTCCCTCTGTACTGACTCGGGGGTTCTTAGGCTGTATTTTAAGATACAAAGTTTTACAATAGTAATACTTCAATAAATAAAATCGTGTAGATCAATTATACTTCAATGAATGATAAAATGGTTTGGAGAAATACTCTAAACGATTATTCTGATCACTCTTGGTCTGGTACAAAGTCTTAGAAGTGCAAATGATATTAAATGAAGGGGATCCGAAGGAAGGAAGCAGTGCTTTTATTTAAATTGGCTAGTGCTAAACGCTAGTATTTTCCACACAATCCTGCCTTCATGTGGGCTATTTCTGTATAGTAGTAGTAGTAAACCATACCTTAACCTGATATAGGGCAATAACGGCCGGGCGATTTCCGATAGAAGCTGTTCAATAACGGCCTCTAACTAGTTGTTCAATGAGAGGTTATTATATAAACCAGTCTTGAATAAATATTATTCCCTTGCACAGTTCTAGTCTTCTAGTTTCTAGCGAGTTTTTCCCCAGTCTATTGTGTACTGAACGCTAAACCCTTTGGACATGCACGGCTATCGATCTGCCGTGGCCTGATTTGGATCAATAAGGCAACCCGCGAGAGCTATAGGTCTATCCAATTGCGATTGTCTCTCTTGATAACGGTGTGCGCATCGACTGGCGATTGTCGTTCGTGATAGTAGTACCGCTTGTGCCGAGCTACCTCCTCTCACTCCATCACCCTCTGCACTACCACCCCTTTCATCGACTGCAGGTCACGTGGTGTGACAACTATAGGGACTGATGTAGTTCGTGCTGGCCGAATGCATCTGTCTTCATCTTTAAAAAAAAACAACAACCAGTCTTTCATAACGAAGGGACCCGTTCATAATCGCTGCTACAAACCCGTAGGGTTGGTGGTGGAGAATGGGAGATGTTAAGTGCAAAGCCATGAGGTCAGAAGCAACCTTCTTTGGAATCGAATGGGGTTTCCCCCTTCATAACCTACCCTGGATGAAGCTGGTTTGAAATTCGGAATCCAAATCTATTTTTATCATGCGACAGCTGAATGTACTTCTTTCTGTTTTTAAATCTCGTTTTAGTTCTAGTGTCTTCCGGTATGATGAAACGTCCACCCATGCTACTTCTTGCACGTGAATAGCAGCGAACTGAATGTAATCAAGACTTGGCATCAATGATACGGGGGGGGGGGGGGGGGGGGGGCGGCGGGTGGAGGGAGGGGGGGGGGAGAGAAGAGTGGGAAGAGAAACCAACGAAAAAAACAGAACGTTTGTAAAGATATTGAACCGCGTGTCCTGTACTGTTGAAGCAAATAAAAATCGAGTCTAGAGTAAATGACTATCTATTTCCATTCCCCCCCCCCCCTCCCTCCCCCCCCCCTCTCCACGGCATTTCGGATTCAGTATTACAAACTGCACACTGCAGCTATTACTAATACCAGAACGCTTACTAATCAACCGCCACCAATCACACTATCTGACAAGGGAAAAAAAAACAACAAACTTACTTTACACGTGGGTCAAGCACTACTGCAGGGGTCTTCTTACCGTCAAGAATAGTTATAATGAATTACTATAAGAGGGGTGGAGGGGCAGCGTTAACAGACGCGCGCGCTAAAAGGAACGTCTGGATGGATTACCTCAGGGTATGGGACGCGCGTACGCACGTTCCTAGGCATCTTCGGTGCACGAGAGGAACGTTCCATAAACAAAGTTCAATAGTCTCGGATTAAAATAAATAAATAAGAACATGTGACATCTTTGTACTAAGACTGCCCGGCACAGCACCCCAAAATATAAAAAAAAATTAACGATGAAGAGGATGGAGCGAACGATGTGTAATGTTCAAAGCCTAGAAACGTTTTACGTTTTCCCACTAGGCTGAATGTACAAACGAAATCGACTTCAAAATCAAGTTTGAATTTGTTGCACTTAATTTAACGCCTAAATCTCTTCTCGTGTTTTAACACGTTGTTGCAACGCACAATATAAATCAGATTTATTCATCTCAACATAAACTATTTATTTATGAGTTTAACCCCCAAACCTACATTAATGGCAGTTGTTTTGCACTTCTGCCCACTCCCCCAAATAAATAAATAAATAAAATAAAATAAATACAATTAAATAAAATTTAAAGAATTAAAACCGATAAATGAATACATTTTAAAAAAAAAATAATAAGGTTCCAAACGCATCAAGGTAGTTAGGGCACTTAAGGGACTGACTGTCAACTTTCGCTGATAGTCGAAAATTGCTGTACTTACTACTGGCACCCAGGTGGCAGGTACGAAGGCTTTTCCCTACTACAGGCCAATCTTCGCTTATCAAGAGACTGCGAGTAGTGCTGATCAATACCAACTACTTGTCAACGGAAAGGGTGCCTCGGAGTTTGTAATGTAAGAAGGTGAAAATACGCAATGGGGGTGGGGAAGGGGAGGTTTAGGATGAAGGGGGTGGGGGTGGGTGGGTGAGGAAAAGACAGTCAACGAATATTAGTCAATCCAAGTACTGCAATACCGGGGTTCTCCTTGGTCTCCCTTCTTACGTCCAGTCCTAAGTGGAGGACTGTGGCTAGAATATATCTACTAACACATTCGCATGTTTGTTCCTAATCAACAATTTTAACCGTAACACACAAAAAGACAATAAATTCGTTGGGCAAAAAGGATTGGGAGGGAAGAAAGGGCAAAGCTAAATAATTATTACCACACACACATACAAACTTTTCTATCTAGAATGTGTTTTTTAAAAATAACCATTAAAAAGCCTGATCTTCAAAAAACCCCGCCTAATTATGGAAGAGATTTGATTAGCGAGACGCTAAAAATGTTCCGCCTTTAACCGTTAGAACCCTGCCTTCACAAGGGCTGAAAGCTATTAAACGAGTCGTAAGCTCAGTAATAATCCACGCAAGGTATTAGGTCGATTTCGAGTTATGTTCCTATATTTGGGGTTTGGATCCGATTTGTGGTGGGTAGCGATAGCGGGGTAGAGTGTAAAGACGGCTAACAGTCAAGCTCTGACCGATGATTGTCTGACCCTAATACGGGGTATACAATTACTGCTTAACCCTAACGGTTATACTTGTGCTTTGTATACACACACACGCCTCGATTATTATTTCCATCAACCTTACTACTGATCTTCTACAGTGTATCGGACACACCATGCCACACAGAAGCAAATCTATTCGGCACGAATGTCTAAAGGAAGATTATAAACTCTCACCCTATTCTAACACGCAAAAGTGATCATTCTGTATCTCTTGTGGAACTTGTCTGCTTTACAATAGAATATAATGAAAAATTTATACAGTTCCCAAGTCATAATCAATATGAAATAAAATGGACGTGAAAAATAAATATAATAATAATAATAATAATAATAATAATAATAATAATAATAATAATAATAATAATAATAATAATAATAATAATAATAATAATAATAATAATTTTTTTTTAAATTTCCAAATGAAAACAAAATTTACGAATAAGCCTCATGAGCAGTTCTCAAATAACCTTGTTACTTACCTTGACCGAAGGCTGTCCATAAGGGCATCTCCATGGTGATGGACTAGTACCAGAAGCTACCGTCGTTCCTTTGTGACGTCGTGAGCAACTGATGCAAACCTGAATCAAACTCACATGACCCAACCAAAGTCTACGACCAAAAAACAAAGACGAATAGAACTAAATCCACAACCCACACCAGCATGTGGAGCAAAGATCAATTTTTTTTTTAAATCCTCCAAACAAATGAAATAAAAATAAAAACCGACACAACTACTACGAAAACAATGATGTCAGCAAGAAGGAACAGACAAGTAGTAGTCCCAAACGTTCGATTTGGACAAGATGACCTGCCCGACCCTGAGGACATCTTTACCTGACAGTATTAGAATATGAAGACACATGTCTAATGCTGTCACGTAAGATGCCTCCAGAGCAGACTCAACTAATCATCGTCGACCAACCTCTGTCTTCCGGGAGGCCAGGTACACTGTAGAGAGTCGTGAGTATAGCAGGTGCTGGTAGCAGTGGTGAGCCGGTGAGTAAATGTGCAACACACACGCGTAACGTAAGCGTTCGTCCATATGACGTAGCAATTGAAGTGCAAAAAGAGAGAGAGACAACATCTAAACACATTTTTTTTAAAAATTACAAAATAAAACTGAGGTGGATTTTGTTTTTCTAAAGCAAAAATAAACTGTTTTAATTTTTTTTGGAGGGTGGGGGGTGGGCTGCTGTTGTATCAACGTTCAACAACTACTTGCTTTTCTCTCAATTTAATTTTTTATCTCTCAAAAAGCGACAACAACCATAGCACAACTATAAAACATACTACAAGTATCTAAAGTAATAAACCCTCAACCTAAGTTAAAGCGCCAAGGGTCATAAATATCAAACATAAACTTAACACACATAGAATTGTTGACAAACACACAGGACCAACACCTCAACACTTACATGAAGACTTGACAAAACATAAAACACATACATACGCAAAACACAAAGAACTCGTTTCTTTCAAAGTGCAGATGTCCTAACCTTTACTTAACATTCCTACATTAGTCATCCCCATGTCTAGCGACGTAAAGCACTCATCACTATTCACGCCTTGTTAAACGCAACAACAAAGCAACGGTGTCGCTAACCTTTGTACGATTTGCCAGCAAACTTCTCTTGAGTAAGAAGAAGCTGTCGTCTTTTCCCAAATTTCAAACTCATTTTCCCTTCACTAAACTGTCAAATCTCATGAAAAAAAAACAACACAAAAAACAACCCTACCCAGATTAACAAACAGAGCAGTTGCAACTTTTAACCGCTTTCTGGAAATGTGATCTCTAGCAATCTCGCTTTTTCCATGTTTTCATCATTTTTTTTCCTTAACCCTACGGAGGCTTCGTCTTCCATTTACTAAAAGAACTGTGCGTAAAATATGCAATCTCACCCAAGCTGTTGCATTCTCATGGCATCCTGCGCGAGACAAAAGAAAAGTAAGCTTAAAGAACCAACAACATCATGTCAATCGAAGTTCCTTAAGCCTCTAGAATCCTTCAACGAATCTGCTTTGCTGCGACACCTTAAGACCAGGGCATTGCATCAAGCAATCAAATGCAGGTATAGTTTCCGCCTCCTTCCCCGACATTCTCAGTATTTTATTTATTTATTTCTTTTTGCTAAAATCTCTTCGCTTGTGCAGATTAAACAAGTCGGTTTCCACAAATTAAAAGACTAACGCGCGAGTCTGTCTTCTACACACAAAAAATTAAGACTTTTTTCTGCGAGAACATTATTAACAACATATGCGAACCTGACAGTACCTTAATTCCCTTAACGATCCTTAACAGGAGCAAATGGAGCGAAAGTAATTAAATGATGAGATCTCCCCCGAAAAAGTTGTTAGATCTATCGACCTTAATTGACCAATTATATATTTAAAAAAAAAAAACGATGTACAGCTTAACCGAGTTCTCCTCGTACGGCCTTAATTCATTCATGCTATAATGACAACAAATAAAAGACATATAAGCTGTATTGGTTTTTGTGCCAAAAAAAATTAAAAGGGCTCTCAATAGATATTCCATTAACGTCTTGAGTAAAGCGTAGCAGATGACCTCTTTTGGTTGCTGATATCTGTGACCCATTCATTACGGCGTGCTGAATACGGCAGGGGTAACCGCACACCACCTGTCATTGTTCAGACGTGATATTCGAGGACAGACTTTCTGCCGTCCTCGCAGCAGGCATGTCAGCGCACGCGCCAGGCGCCTGGGCCCGCAACGAGCTAAGGCCATTCCAGTGTCCTTTAGGTAGTAATGACAAGGTACAAAAGATTCCTTTCCCCCCTTTGGGGGTCAAAATCTGCTGAATATCCACAGTTCAAACTTCGTTAAGTCTACACGGATCCCCAACAAAATTCCCATAGCCTTTTTCTTCTTCCTGGAACTTTTTTTTTTCAAGAACTTCCTCTTTACAAATTAAATTACTATCAACAGATCTAATAGAACGAAACTCTATCTACCTCAAAGGAACCTTCTCATGTTGTTCAATATCTTGAACAGATAACTTCAAGATCAATGTTAAAGCTAATCAACTCTTTGCCTGACTTGAGCCATAATGCAAACTGTTGGCCTGAATCGTGAATGAAAATTTGTGGAAAGAAAATATCTCTAACCTGAATGAAAATGGCATTACAGAGAACAAAGAAACCATTGTTTTCTACCTCCCATGTAGATTGTGGCACAACAAAATGCGCTGTCTATCTCTCCGTTTTCGAAAGCCAACACACACAGAAAGGTCGACAGGCATCTACTGGTTCAAATCCAAAGAGTATTATTAAACGCCGTTGGCGCATCGCCTGACAAGTTGGACTTGAGGCAACCACTGAGTCACTGTCATAGGTCACTAGTGATCAAGTTTCTCTCTGCTCCAACACGTTGTGATCGGGCTAGATCTGTATGTTTTGCCGGACTGCAGTATAAAAGAACTCGATCCAGTGTACCAGGCTATTGCCAAAGATCGCGGCTAATTATTTTTTCCACCCCTTAAACACTTTTGTACTCGGGGTACTTGGATCGAACGCTCCTAAAGCCGAGTAAATGTACCTTCAAAGACGGGCGACAGTCTTATACCACACTAGCAAGCCATTCAAAGCCGGTGTTTGCTGATTGCTTTTCCTTTCAAACAGAATTCCTCAAACCTTTACAGGCGGAATAGGCTAACACAACTTACCATCTACCATGGCAACACGCCAAACACACAAACAACAACAACAACAACAAAAACAAACACCAGAAAAATGAAAAGTCAATATTGGAAATCAAGAAAGATATATACGACATACACATTAATTGTTTCTAAGGTTCTTCCCAAAGAATGCTCCCACAGAATTGTAATGTGAAAACCATTGTTGTAGGGGCACCTCAAATACGAGAGTGAATGACACGAATAGAGAAAAGCGAATGACCCACCCTACATCCCCTTTCCACAATCACAATTTGGTCCAGCCGTAAGAAGATTTGATATATATCATTAAACCGAAAATTCCGATGGAAAAAAAAATAAAAAGATATATTTGTAATGCTAATTGTGTGCAGTCACGCAAAAGAAAAGAAATCCACACGTGGAAAATAACCAGAAAACGGCTAAACTGTAGTTGCGACCACGTACACAGAGCTGAAACACAACACCAGAGATAAGATGACAAGTAACCCTATTCCAAACCAGTACAACCTCAGACCTGGCGACAGAAATGAGAGAGACTGTCCTTTCAAGATCAGCGCACCGTTGCAGAGTGACAGGGCTCCAATGTCGCCTCTCGCTTTACCGACTCCCGCGCTTGGCCAAGAGAAGAGTCGTCAAGTGTTGACAAGGGGGTAAATTGCGCTCGTAAATAACGTCCTCGGCCAAGTCCACACCGCCAACAAGGCAACGCTATATTGCCCATCAAATGCTAGGTCAACGTGGTTGAGAAATGTAGGGAAAGCTATTCCTTTAATGCTAAGTTACCATCAACCACGTGTTTGGAATGTGTACGCACATTTCTGTACATGAAGCAAGCCATCCCTTGTGAAAATGCTACCCAACCAGGAAACCCTACCTACACAAAGACCATCACAAAATAGACCGGCAAGAAGTTACTTCAATAGATCACGAACGTGCTGACTGTGTTTAAACTACCACATTCCAAAACAAAGCTTTGCAAAAGTCTAGAGTAGGAACATCCCAAGTCAGCCTAACTACCACGCCAGATACAATCGAAGACAATTTAGAAATCACTGTCTGATTAGCTACAATGCCTCTTACAATCGCCAGAAAGGCCAGAGAACCTGTCCCTCCTTGACTGCGCGGTAATTCCATCTGCGTCTAAACAACCCCCGCTTTCCCAGGGCAAGGAGTGCAGCAAATCCTCGCGCAACGCTCAATCTGACCATAATGCTTCACGGGCTCAACAGCCAATCAGACCGTTGCCATGGGAGACTGCTTAATAAGATAGAGAGGAAGGGCAATGGTGTCGAAATCCAAAATCTGTGGGGCGACTCCTTGACCGGTACTCCAGGAGGAGAGGAGGGAGGGTGGATGGATGGATGGGTGGGGGAGTTAACAGAGGCCACGCTTGGTCCTTTACCTAGAGACTATAGACTCTCGCTATTAGCCCAGGGCAGTGGGGACCACGGTAGGAAAATGGGGAAAAAACCCCAGGAAAGTCAAAAGCCAATTAGTAAAGAAAACAACGAAAGAACCAGATGACTGCAAGAAAAATACCGGGTACGGCCTAAAGTACTAAAAGACCACAAAACACATACCCCAGCCGGAGGGCAGCAGCACGTTCGGTTGGCACAATACGCTAACATAGTACGGAACGAGGAAAGGCTGCTTGCACGGGTCCGCAAAGAAAGGACCCGGCTGATCTGCCGGTCATAAAGATCTCGAGTCAACAAAGATCGCTCAGGTACCCCTCAACCCCACCAAAGCCACTTCAATGGTTGCTTGCACTCGTAAACTACGTGCCCTGGTTACAAGCCAAACTCCCATAAAACTTCAGCTAGGCGAAGGAGATTGGGGTAAAAGACATGTCCCTATGTAGAACTACAACACAATATTGTTAGAAAGAAGAATGCAGTGGTCTTGGTTAAACCGGCTAACGAAATAGTCTTAGACGAAAGCAGTGAGTGTTCTTATGTACATGTAACCTGCTAACAAAACAGTCTTTGAAGTAACTAGTGTTATAGTATAAACCTGCTAAAGGAATAGTAATCTAAGAAGAAGACTAGTAGTCCTTTATGTAAATCTACAACATTATTATTATTGTAATATATTACCTCTAAGATCAAGTTGTAGCCTATAACGACTAAAGTCTATAAGGAATAAGTATGCACACACACAAACACACACAGTCATACTTCTTGCACCCCGTTCGGATTATAAAACTTTCAGCAACATGACCTTTTCACCTGATAATAAAAAGAACAGAATAACTTTTCGATATCCATAAAACCCCTTTAAGTCTTAATCGTTATACTCTCTCTCCAAACAAGATTGGGCTTGAAGAAATGTATACGGCTACTAAAGGTCAAAGGAACGCACATCTCTCTGAACAATGGGAAAGGTGGGCTTTGTTTGCTATGGGTAGAGGTGTTTTGAGTATGGATGGTACTTCTGTAGATAGGCAAAGAGTTTTGGTGTTTTGGGGTATTCCGCTTTGACACGTGTAGGTGGTAGGGAGGTATTCTGGCATATGCGTTTAATGAAAGGTGTATTTAATGTTGGAGAGGTATTCTGGCATATACGTTTAATGAAAGGTGTATTTATTTAATGTTGGAGAGGCATTCTGGCATATACGTTTAATAAAAGGTGTATTTATTTAGTGTTGGAGAGGCATTCTGGCATATGCGTATAATGAAAGATGTATATAGTGTCGGAGAGGTATTCTGGCATATACGTATAATGAAAGGTGTATTTGGTGTCGGAGAGGTATTCTGGCATATACCTATAATGAAAGGTGTATTTAATGTTGGAGAGGTATACTGGCATATACCTATAATGAAAGGTGTATTTAGTGTTGGAGAGGCAATCTGGCATATACCTATAATGAAAGGTGTATTTAATGTTGGAGAGGCATTCTGGCATATACGTATAATGAAAGGTGTATTTAATGTTGGAGAGGCATACTGGCATATACCTATAATGAAAGGTGTATTTAGTCTTGGAGAGGCATTCTTGCATATACCTATAATAAAAGGCGTATTTAGTGTTGGAGAGGCATTCTTGCATATACCTATAACGAACGGTGTATTTAGTGTTGGAGAGGCATTCTTGCATATACCTATAATGAAAGGTATATTTAGTGTTGGAGAGGCATTCTTGCATATACCTATAATGAACGGTGTATTTAGTGTTAGAGAGGCATTCTAGTGTTGGAAAGGCATTCTTGCATATACCTATAATGAACGGTGTATTTAGTGTTGGAGAGGCAATTTGGCATATACGTATTATGAAAGGTTTATCTAGTGGGAGAGGTAATATGGTATATACTTAGAATGTAAAGAGTCATTACAGGCAGGTACGTGACGGACTTAATATCACTCAGCATGCTCCACAGCGTCATCACCCGACGGGGAAAGGGGGCAAAGAAGAGGGAAATTTTCCTTATTGGGGTCTCGCGCAATGCGACGCCAAGCCCCGCGAAAATCGAGCGCTAAGCCTGGGCCAACATCAAAGACAACACACAAATCTTCCGCGACACAAAAGGATTAGCGCCTGGCCAGCGCTACCTTAACCTGTTCAACCCCCAGGCAAAGTTCTAAAACGCACAATCTTGTGAACTGGGGTTTGAAACACTCCTCAACCTGTTTGGTCATCCGCAGCACGCGTTTCGCTGTCTGCCGTTACTATTTTTTTAAGAGGAAAGATGACACAAAAGATATTTTTCTCTTTGTTCTTTTTTGTGTGGCCAGCTCAGCTTTGTTAAGATTTTTTTTTAAACAAGGGTAGTGAAAGTATGTTAAAGCCGTATAATCTTTTACTTATACGTAGTAATAGTTTCTCTTTTACAGCCTTTTGGGGTTCAAGTGATCTTCCTTCTACACCTTTCCGCTGTATTAAAACTACATCTTTGTCCGTTTTACCCCCATCAATAACTATTCACCTTCCTTGTTGTTTGTAGATTATAGTCACACGACACTTTCGCATATAGGTGACTACTGGACCGATTTATACTGACACCAGCGGGCCAGTTGTTGGTAAAGGGGAAAATAATATGATCACACGTTGACCAATCCGGGATTCGAACCAGCGACCTTTCGGTTACTAGCAAGACGCTCTTACCAACTGAGCTACCCGGCCCCTCTTCACCTTCCTTTTCAATAAAACCTCTTTTATATCTCGCAGTCACAACTCCACTTTAAAAATAAATAAATAAAGGACAAGCCAACACGCGCGTGAGTACGTCATAAAGAGTGTCTGCACGCCATCAAAGATGGACTATTCTTGTTGTTGTGCCTGTGGACAACAGGAGAAAAAAAGAATATTTGGATATCTGGACTGAAGAAGACCGGGCAGCTAAAAAGGGTCGCCGTCAACCAACTAGCATGAGTATAATGGAGGTCCTCAAACTCCAAAGAGCAAACATCCACTCCAAAAAAATATATGTGCTTGAACACGCTGAAAAAGGTCACAATACTAGAAAAAGCTAGAACAGCAATACCCATTCTAAAAGAGAGCTCTGATAGAACACGCACTTAAGGTCATAGTAAAGTTCGCTGGAGACGTACTACTTATTCAATGGAACAATGGAACGCTGGACAAAGCAAGCCTTACGGGACCATGGACCCCGGATCAAAGGCTGAAGTAGTGGACTTGGTAACCGAGAAGAGCCAGTGTCCAGCCACTTCAACAGATAATGGACGCCCGCGCAGATAAAAGCGACTATCACCTCCATAAAAGGACGCCAGCCCTATCGTCAACGATGTGTACATTGTCCAACATTGTGTCATCTGCCGTCCTCTATTGACATGTTACTATGGGAAATGTCTGCTTTATCTGAAGATACATACAATAGTGCGCACGACACACAAAAACACGCGCTCTCTCTTAAAGCTATACAAAAAACGATGAACTGGCCAAACGAGACCTCCATACTACAGAGGTCGACATTGTTAATTGGAAAATTATTAATCCGAAGTTAAATCACGAATCTCTTTTTTTTTGCAAACTGAAAACCACACCGTCTAAAAATGACACACACACAAATCATTATAAAAAGATGTTTTATTTAATTACAAAAAAAAAAAAAAAACTAGTTTATAATATCACACAAAACCCCACAATAAACCTTAGCAAAACAACGAGTGAAACGAAGAGACCAACTAATTTTCAGTGAACAGCGAAATGTGCAGAGGTGTACGAACGCTCTGTATCGAATAGGGCAAAAGCAAGCCTTTTGTCCTTCCCGAAGGAGGAATGCGATTAGCCCCATACCCCCGTCTGTCGAGCACAGAGCAGGGTCCAGATCACACGCTGTCAAACCACCTTATCTGAGCTGCAGAGAGAAAGCGTGCAGATCGACAAGGATCCTCCCTCCCCACCCATTGCACTCTCCACCTATCCAGATCCACCACCACCTCCACCCTCCACCAAGGCCGGAATCTTCAGAGATATCTACCTTCACTCCTGCAAAACCAGTTACATTATACCACACACAAAATGAAAAGGGCCGAAGCGGAATGCGTAGTACTCTGGACGGCCTTGCAACCTAAGAATGTGGGTGTTGTTCAAAGAATAGACGACACTGTCTAAAAACAAACGCCACATAGAAAAAAGAAGATGTGTAGCTGTTATCAGGATTGCCAGATACCTCCTGCCCTACTCATATCAGGATTGCCAGATACCTCCTGCCCTACTCATATCAGGATTGCCAGATACCTCCTGCCCTACTCATATCAGGATTGCCAGATACCTCCTGCCCTACTCATATCAGAATTGCCAGATACCTCCTGCCCTACTCATATCAGGATTGCCAGATACCTCCTGCCCTACTCATATCAGGATTGCCAGATACCTCCTGCCCTACTCATATCAGGATTGCCAGATACCTCCTGCCCTACTCATATCAGGATTGCCAGATACCTCCTGCCCTACTCATATCAGGATTGCCAGATACCTCCTGCCCTACTCATACTCATATCAGGATTGCCAGATACCTCCTGCCCTACTCATATCAGGATTGCCAGATACCTCCTGCCCTACTCATATCAGGATTGCCAGATACCTCCTGCCCTACTCATATCAGGATTGCCAGATACCTCCTGCCCTACTCATATCAGGATTGCCAGATACCTCCTGCCCTACTCATATCAGGATTGCCAGATACCTCCTGCCCTACTCATATCAGGATTGCCAGATACCTCCTGCCCTACTCATATCAGGATTGCCAGATACCTCCTGCCCTACTCATATCAGGATTGCCAGATACCTCCTGCCCTACTCATATCAGGATTGCCAGATACCTCCTGCCCTACTCATATCAGGATTGCCAGATACCTCCTGCCCTACTCATATCAGGATTGCCAGATACCTCCTGCCCTACTCATATCAGGATTGCCAGATACCTCCTGCCCTACTCATATCAGGATTGCCAGATACCTCCTGCCCTACTCATCTCATCTCATCTCAATGTCGGCCCAGATATGGCTTACCGGCAGGCCTGCCTCGAAGATTAATGGTAGAGCTTGGGTAGTCTCATTTCTGGCAGCTTAACTCCGGGCTACCCGGAAGAGTCGAAGCTGGCTAATTCCGGGTATTGGTGTAGCGTCTGCCTTGGGATCTCAGCCTTCCTGCTTTGCCCACTCACTCACAGGGCCAACGACTTAGCGTGTGTGTGTGTGTGTGTGTGTGTGTGTGTGTGTGTGTGTGTGTGTGTGAATAGCTCTGACCATTGGTCACTTTGGAATTTGCACTGTTAGTGGTCTGTCAAACGGAGGTTTATAAAAAAAAGGCGCAATGCCAAACGGAAGTGTTCTTTTTACATAATTTTTTTATATTTATTTGTTTTGTTGTTGTTTTTTTTCAGAATGTCCCCTTTAGCGTCTGTTGGGGCATGTCCAACTGATTTAGGGTTAAACGGCAACATATTTTTTTGGAGAATTTCCACTTTAGCGTCGGCTTTATTGCGAAGGGGCGATGGAAAAAGAATACCGAACGTTGTCACGCGAAGCAAACTGACGAGGACACAGTGCTTGTGTCACAGACGTGTCTCACCTGTTCTCTTCGCACCCAACTTATCGTACAAATGATAACAATATTGAAAACCTTTGCCGAGTACAATACCATACCAACCTCCCAGCCTTGTAACAGTATCAAACCTGGACCATAGGATGACAAAAGATGCGACATTATTATAAAGAATGAAGGAATCTGCAAAATGACAGATGCACGGCTAGCAGGGTCTAAAATTTATGTCATAAATTAACGCATTTGTTAAATTTCCGAAACTATTTAAAAAAAAGACGTAATTATAGTTTAGAAAGAGGAAATGACTGGCTGCATGATGCAAACTGTCCCTCCAAAAGGGATTTCTATGTCCAGAAGCCATTTATCTTGCCAAGCCTTCACCATGGCATCACGCGCGGTAATGAAACTCATACCTCGCCTGTTAATTATTCAAGTCTCAAACCAGGATGAAAATGGAGAACCATACCCAACAGAAGCTTTCGTGGAAATTCGCTGAACTTCTGTCAATTGCCATTGTGGCTGGAGAGAAACAACAAGACTCGTTTTGAGGGGAACAATTAAAATAAAAAGATTCAATGAGAATTTAGAATCGTGCTGGAACTATTATTCAATGTGAGCTTCTTTCAACGCTACTGTCTGGTGGCCGGGTCACTGTGTGTTAGTGAGAAAAGAGGAATCGTTCAATAACCAAGTCAGTGTCTTTAAAAAACAACAACAACACCGTATTAGATATATATAAATGAAAGTTCTCTATATGAATTATTGTTCCATGTCACTGTCGAAAAAAAAAACCGGTGTTGGGAAAGTGTATACATTCTAAAAAAAATTGTCGACTTCTACAGACATTCTGACAGCAGAAGTATATTATATTATATTGAAATCAAGCACTCAGTATGCAAACGACTTTGCCATGGGCCGACTCGTTGGGAAAAAAAACATAAATGGCAATCGTTTGTTCATTAAACAATATGACCATTTTAGCCATAGCAAATTGACATTAACAGGAACGGTCAAACTTGACTTGGCCGATCTAATTCTATCCAGTGTTAAAAAAAAAAAAGTAAGTACCAATAATAAGAACCATTAGTTAGTCCCGGATATTTGTTTAAACACGAGGCCCGGAAACCCAATTTAATGGTTCCAGTAGTTGTTTTTAAAACAATGTACCACATGGAGTCGAGCACTGGCGACGAGTGAGTCTGTACCTAACACGGCTCTAAGTGCCGGGTTCCATAACAGGAAAAACTGCTATACCCAGACCTCGAACGTACTTACAACGGCGACAGCAAGGACCCAGCTAAAGTCTTAAATACACATGATGGCTTTTATAGAGGAATAAAAGTGTAATTATTATTGGGGTATGTATTTGACAGGCTTAAGCTTGTCACGCCAGAGAACAAACCAATGCTTTATGTAATAGTCAGGATTTATTGGAGAGAAAGACAACAAAATAATGATAGAGAGAGATAAGAATATTTTAACTGTCAATCAACAAATGCAGCGCTTAAAATCTAAAGAGCTTGATTTAACCCAGTCACTCTGAAGAATTTCGAATGGGGGAAAAAAACCCGTTGGATACAGAGGAACAACTTACGTGTCCTCAATTTACGCAAAGGGAATAAGACAGCTAAAACGTATATATACTTGTAAGCTTTGACTTTACACTTTATCGCTTACCATATCTCACTTAATAAAACTTCTTACTATAAAGGGCGTTGTTGATGAAACCTGAACGGTAGTTTCAAAATACACTTTCGTGTTTCGGTTCTCTCTCCAGATGGCACCCATTCCCAAAGTAATCCCTCTACCTCACAGTACTAATCTGTCACATCCCAATGTTCCCCCTCTCTCCGTCTCTCCATCCCCTCCACCAACACCCTCAGGTTCCTGTGTATTTGTTTTCCCGCCACTTTGGTCTTAGGACACCAAACAGGGCTTAGCCGTGCTCACGCCCCGTGACGACCAGCCAAGCCACAAAACACGCTGCTTGGTGACAGACTATACTATGCTCCAGGCACTAAAACTGTAAAGCAAATCCCTCCTAACCTACCGCAACCTTAAGAGAAAAGACAGACAAACAAACGCGTCTCTTAAGTCTTTAAGTGACAGCTTGTAAAGTAAAGCAGCCGAGCCATTTCAAGGTAAAAGTGACATATCAACGTAAGAACGACAGACAAAAGCGCTTGCTGCAATGACCAACACACAAATGTACGCGGGGGATTCACTTTGCACGGCAATCAAATAGTTCTGCTATCCTGTTAATGTTTGTTAAGTATCTTAGCTACTAAAATGCGATAGCCAGCCGCTCAATAAAACATTGCTCAGACTCAGAGAAGCAAAGTGAAACTTTGACAAGTCTGTCACAAACGGACCTTCGTAAAGCCCAGTGCAACGCCGCTTCGACAAAATTTTACAGAGAAAACTTAACCGACCTTTGATAGAAACCGAAACAGGCATGATGGCGTCAACGACGTGTACATACACCAAGGACGACACACGGCTGTGTGTGCAAAATAAAAAAAATTGTATGAGACGCTACGCTAGCTATACTACATTTTCTGATCTTCAGACTTAAAAAAGTCAATGACCGTACTGTGTTCACTTGAAGCTGACAGCTCCAGTAAAAGCAACACATTATACAGGTTCCAGGAGCGATCTTTCCAAAGGTCACATTGGTCACCAACAAAGACGGAGCCCGTCAAAAGAGGAGTACAACCAGAAAACTATGGAGTGAATACCTCCCCACTGAAATCAACCAGAAAGTTATCTTTCACGAAATCATATTGAAGGCTATTTAAAGAGTGAAACTTAGCGTTCCGAGGCCAAGGACAGCCAAATGACGAGAAGAAGAAGTACTTCAAGCGTGACAAAAGAAGAACTTCAAGCGAGACTTAAGAACAGCCCTTAAAAAAAGACACGAAAAATGACTACAGTACTTCACAGCAGCTCATTTCCCAAATATCCTACCAGTCTTATTCCCCCCCCCCCCCCCCCCCACGCCAACGGCCTGGAGCAAGAAAGAGCGGTTTGGGCACGGTTCAGCTGCCCGAGGCAATGGCAGCAGATTCAGGCCCTAAGGAAAAAGGGGTCGATGAAAGAGCAGATTGATTGAAGGATACATGGAAATAAAAGGAACCCGGGCCTCGACCTCTATCAACACAGTGACGGTAGTCTCGTGTCTGTCTGTTGAATAGAGAGCCGCGTCCCGTGCGCCTTATGGAAGACCCTGAAGCTTCTTTGTCCACCCAGGCCACAAGCCTTCACCACCACCCCTTTGGCAACAACTCAGCAACTGAGATGAACTCTTTCTTTCGTTCTTGTCCTCACCCTCCGTCCTACCCCTAGGACTAGAACAGAAAATGAATAGATTCTCTCTCTCTCTCTCTCTCCAACCCCACCCTCCCTCCTCGCTATGACTGACAATCGTAAAACTACCCAACAGTGAAAGGGTCAAGGGTAATAACCGAATTCACTGCCAGCTATAGGGTTTGCGGTGAAAGGGTAGAGGAAGGAAGGGGGGGGGGCGGATTCTTCGAAACCTAATTCTCAATTTTAACCATCACCACACCGACTCCTACTACCATCTTTTCGTATTTCATTCCAACTGTGTAGCAAGCAAACAAAGCATAACACACAAACACACACGCACACAAATAAAAAATTCTAAAAGCTGAAACGTGACGAAGTGACCATGCAGTGTCCACGTTTTAGAAGACAGCTCGCCAACAAGAAGACAGTCCAAGAGGTAAGGGTGGAGGTGGGGTGGGGTGAAGAACATGACAAAGTAAGCAATATTTGGCGGATTGGATATTCAACACGAACTACTACTGCATGGTAACCAATCTTGATGTTACAATTATTCACTAGTTACTTTTAAAAGTCTTAAAGTGAAAGGATCTGAAATGTTCCACTACAAAGCAACACTCACTTTCAACCTTAACAAACCTTTACTCTCCAGTTACATATTACTTGCAGAGAAAAGAAAATTAACATTCGTTCAATGCAGATTTACTCAATCTCTCCAAAACTAAGTTTGGTAAGTTGTTCAAATTCGATTATGTACTCCACTAATGTGGTCGTTAAAAATTGTTCATACACTGAACTACGCCCGGTAAAGGGTTCGCAGCCACCACTGACCCTCGTTCAGAGAACTAAAAGCTTCTAGCCTACCATGCTATAGATTGCTATGACTCGCTAAACACACAATTAACAAACAACCCAACACGAGAAAAGGCCATGGGGCAAACTCGCTATGTGACAGAGAAAGAAACTAACATAAACAAATAAACCTTCAGGAAAATGGGGCAGCAACAAGCAGAAAGGTGTACAAACGTTAATCCTGGTAACTTAATGAAGCGACTGGACAAGGCAGGTGGGGCAAGACTGAAGTTTCAGGCCCTAATACCCTTCCTGCATTAATGAAGTCTTTGTTCCCCCTGTTCCAACTCGCTTCCACTGAGAGGGAGGGAGGGAGGGAGAGAGAGAGAGAGAGAGAGAGAGAAGAGAGAGAGAGAGAGAGAGAGAGAGAGAGAGAGAGAGAGAGAGAGAAGCCACAGCCATCACTTGTTACAACAAAAGGAAAAGTACCAAAACATTAGAATGGAGTCTTTCTGGAAATACAGAATAAGCGAGGTACTCAATGGGAACTTATTTGTACACGAAGAAGAAAGAACCGGTTCTGATGCGCCAAAAATACTCTGTAATCTGTACATACAATAACTAATGAGAGGTAGCTTTTCATTATTACAAGTCTCGTATGTTCCACAACAAAGCAGCACCAACTTTCAACCTTAACAAACCTTTACTCTCGAGTTACATGTTACTTGCAGAGAAAATAAAAATTTTCTTCTTCTTTTTTGTCTTGGCACAAGAACTGAAAGCTTAAGGACTAGCGCAACCGTCCAAGAATGCTCTGCAGCAACAACGACAAGAGAACAATTATCTAGTCCATGACAACACGTACAAGTAACTCTTATCTCGTCTATGTACATTAAAGAAAATGCTAACTCAACCATGTGGAGAAAATTGAGTTTAATCTTTAATAAAAGAAGGGAAAATGACTGGCTCTGTAGTGCTGAGATTAACCTTAGCGTCTTTGTTCTACGAGGTTGACTTGCAGGCGGGACCCCCTTTCCTCTGTCCCGGATCAATGACAAAGAGGGGTTGTTGATTAATCGGAGCCTGCTGCTGAGCTCCAGTGAAGAACCTTAGAGGTGTCAAAGCTTCCCTTCCATCCTCGTCCGATGATGAGTCGACCTTGTGACTGGCCACACCGTACGCCACGTTTCTGCTTTCTCTAACAACTGTGTTGGACTCACCTCATTCTCCATACAAAATAGGCAGTTTCGCTCTCAATACAAAGTCGGCGCCTCGTTTGTTTGTCTAGGACGCTGACACTTACCAATGTGCAAGCTAGCATTGAATGTTATCTGCTCACGCGCCGCGACGCTTAGCATGTGACCTAGCATTTGATTGGCTATACACATGCAATCTGATGCTAATTACACGTGTATCAACTAGGGGCTCGATACTCTTCGCTAAACACAACGAAAATACAAAGTTGCTTTCAACAATCTATTGACCTATCTTCTTTCGGGTGTGAGCTAAGAAACTTCCTTATTTCTTTCAAAGTCCCGTCCCAAATCTCGCAGCTTTTAGCACTGAAGTGCAATCCTACAAAGACACAGTTTTACACGCTGGCTTTCAGTGTAAATGGTTGTTTCCTTGCTGCTTTAAAGTTGAAGTGCAAAAACCCACAAAGAGAAATGCTATACGCTGGGTTGCAGTTTTTAATGGTTTCTTTAAAGCCTTTCCGTTGATGTTTTTAAGTAAATAAAACAACATCTACGATCTAATCCCTTTTGTGTATAATGACTAGTGTGTTGCCCTAGTAGGAAGCGACTCTTTCCTGGTTGTGTGAGGCTCTACTCAGCTAACCCGGCGCTTCTTATCCGGGACACGCAAGGGGCAGACAACTTCGGTGAGTCAGGGGCCACAAATCATGACTAAGGTGTTTAGTAATTCATGGGACCGCCGCCCTCCTACCGTATGAACCGCGCAAAACTTCAGAGCAGCAGATGTCGACATCCGTCTCTTGACCGCGTTCACTACAGCCTTTTTAAAGTAAAAGTGTTACGTCAGCTTGATTAAATCTCTCTCTCTCTCTCTCTCTCTCTCTCTCTCTCTCTCTCTCTCTCTCTCGCTCTCCCCCTCCCATCTCACGCAACATTAAACCACCATCGTCTTTATTTCGGTCCTCTTTTATCCCCAGCTTTGATTAAAACTGAAATATGTTTCAACTTCTTGAGGCGTGAACTCCATGGCTGGAAGCTACAAACACACACAACGACTTAATTTCAACGCCAAACTGTTGATAGTTTTCTTCAGTTCTCATTCTTGTTAAACTGTATTTAGTTCTTTTTGATCATCATTGCTCCTTAATACAATAGGATTCACCCTACTCTCCCATATACAATAAATTGCAACTCGAAAAGTAAAAGAAACACAGATATACAATACATTACATCTCGAAAAGTAAAAGAAACACAGATATAACTTATCAATGATGGTGCCCATCAACTGCATTAGAACCCCACACTAACTACGCAAGGCTGTCCTTGAACAACAAATTCTCTTTCTCTCTCTCAACAAAAATACCAACAAGAACAAAAGTACCTTCAGAGAACAACACGTGACATTTCTTATCTCGCCGACTGAGAGAACATAGGACTATAAGGAGTCCTAACACTCCTATCACAGTCCTCTTCAGGTTAGCCTTGACACAAAACGTGACGAGGGACTGAACAACCAGTAACTATACAACCACGACAAAAACAAGCTTAACTACATATACATAACAATACAGCGCGTTCCAAATACCACCATTCTTACTTAATGCGCTTCACCAGGACAGTATGCACAAGTAATAAATACCACTTTCTTTGCCCTCTTACTCGTACGCGGCAACTCCCTCGAACACTGAAGTTATATATTGCAATCTAACGTCTGCTAAAAAGAATATATTGAAGTATCATATCCGCTTTGCAATGTCATTGGGCGTTGTTTATGGTTTGTTGCTCAACCTAAACCAAACACCGTTGTTTGAAAATTCGTGTGGTGAAATTTGAAGCGTTTCTACGAAAACTCACCACACCTGTAGCTGTACTTTGCCTATAATTATATAATTAATCCAACTTTCAGAGGATCGGACTGATGAACAGAGAGCATAGTAACAGTTTAGCTTCCCAGCAAGGTACTCGCCAAGCTAATATTAAGTAGGGAGGTAGCTACCTACCTTGACAGCAGATCCAATAGCTATGGATGAGTGCTTGGGGAGAAAAAAAAATAAAGGTGAAATTCACTCAATTCCTCATCACAACGTGTATGGCTTTTAAAAGTTGCAACAATGCGCGCACGCGAACAGAAGAAATTTCTGAGCGCACACCTGCGTTTGTGGAGAGGCTTGTTATCGAGCTTCCCCACTTGGTGCTATCAGCCTCGAAAGAGAGAGCGAGAGAGCTCACAAAACTTGCGTCAAGAGCAATAACCATTGCCAATGTGATTCGCTAACTTTTACTATCGTTACGCAGCTGCACCCACCATTTGTCACCTGCTGTACTATTATATAGGATCGTCGGCCAAAGTAACTACAACTGTCTTACCATTGTGCCACGACCATCTGCCTAAACTTTAACTGTCAGTATCCTGTCCCTCTTTTTCTGCTGCCTCCTTTTCCACAGACTGCATGGTTGGTCCATCACAAAAGCAAGAGGGTCAGCATGACCATGTCCATGCATCGTGTACCAGCCGTATTAGTAGTAGTAGTAGTAGTAGTAGTAGTAGTAGTAGTAGTAGTAGTAGTAGTAGTAGTAATAGTAGTAGTAGTAGTAGTAGTAGTAGTAGTAGTAGTAGTAGTAGTAGTAGTTGTAGCCTTTGTCCAATCTCCCACCTGGACATCGACCGGACATAAAAATAGCCCCCGAACAATAACCGACGCGGCAGCACATGGCTTTCATCCACACGCTACTGAAAACAGTCCTTAAGTTCTACCGCAAGCTATTGAGTTGAGCACAGTTCACCGACTAAGTACTATTATCGTATCAATGTTATGTAAGCGCATAACTTCATTTTAATGACTAGCTCAAGTCAACATAACGTATAATAATCAACCAGCTAAGTTATTCCTGTTGGTCATACATAATAATAATCCCTATTCAAGAAAATCACAAACTCATTGTAGAAAGGAAACATAATACGTCACGAGTTATAGTGTAAAAACAAAGTCCAGGTCCCCCCCCCCCCCCCCCCCCCAAAAAAAAAAAAAGTTACTCAAGCACTTACGTCACAAAGCTAAGCCGACGACTTTTTCACCTTTCAATTCAAATAAATCTGTCATGAAAACATTCCATTCACAAAACGACCTTCCTATAAAACGCTACTGTCACAAAAAAACTGCTATACCTATAAACTAGGACGCGGTGTTCCGTTAAAACGTGGGGATTTCTAACCTGTGACAAATTCCAATCCGTTCCTAACTTGCGTTACACCTTGTTTCCATAAAAGGACTTTTAACCAAACCAAAACAGCCAATGAACCTCCTCCAGAACAAAATCGTTACGAACGAAATTTAAAGGCAAAGTAGTGCACCGTGGTTATTTTGTGCGTTTCCCTACCCCTCTCTCTCCATCGTTCTAGAAATAAATATCGAAATGTAAAAGCTATTCCAAGAGCCATTACATCGTCACTAAACCCTTCAGTGGCAACAATACTGCGCCAAATGGCGGAGAGGACGGCCAACAGCAAAAGTCACACTGAACAACACTCAGAACGACAAGCTTTTCCAAATAACGCTAAATTCAACGAGCAGACGGGAAGAAAATAGGGAGAGAAAAAAAATCCTCTGACATTTAAAATAATCGATTTTTGTTTGTTTGTCCAAGACACAGCAAAAAGATTGGAATCCATTATGAAATAGAAACGGTACAGTATAATATTCAGAATGAAAACACTCACCATTTTCCAAAAGCAAAATCGCCGCCACAAATGTTCCCAAGTGACATTCAACTCTCCCTGATTGCAAGAAAAACCATTTCCTACATCGAGCTCCAGAACTAAATGCAACAGTGCTCGGACTAAACTCAACCTTAACCTTTTCCACGAGTCATCTACAAACTATCACTGTCATTTATCTAACGACCTTACTGTAAAACCGAAATCCTTGAAACACAATCAAGTATTCTATTTATAAATCTATAACAAATTTGCAAAGAAAGAAGAAAAAAAAAACGAGAATATAAAACAAGAAACCGAACACGAAGGATATCTGCACTTGACCAAATGGGATTTTCACAACAGCCCCCTAAAAATGATATTTTTCTTTCACGGCACTCATCTTTCCCCCCATAATCACTTCTAAAGTGTCACACAAATAAATATCCCAACATATACGGGACGCTAAAAGTACCGCCGCACCTATAATAACTACAACCAACCAACACGTGTGACTAAATGCTCTAACATTAAATTTCTACAACAATTTTCAAGTATAACAGTTCCTACCTGTAAAAAAGTTGTTTTTCTTTTTCTTTTTTTTTCTTTTTTTTTATTTAAAAGAACCACCTCTTAGCTTAAAAAAAGTTGTCTCTCTCACCCTACCTACGGCTCACCACACACTACAACTCAACGACGACGGCGACGACGATGAAGAAAGAAAAGGACGAAGAAGAAGACAGCTTGCGACGATCGACGAGCCGGGGGGAAAAAGGCGCGAGTGGCTGTCCTGGACGGAGGCAGCAAGCAGTACTGACAGCGGGGCCGGTGTCGCGTGGGTCAACAACATCAGCGGTGCTACGACGGCGAGTGTCAGCCATGGCGAAGCCACGCGGGCCCGCGTCTTCCGTGAGCCACACTACAGCTACACAACCACCATGCTATGCCACTCGCTCCCCTCCCGCTTCCCCCAGCACTTTGCCTGCCCCCCCCCCTCCCTTTTATTTTCTCCCCTTCTCCTCCTCCTCCTGTCCCCACGCCTCCACCCTCCCCTCTCAGGTATGTGTAGATAATAATAATAATAATAAATGTAGATTTATATAGCGCCGCATCACAGCCACAAGTGGCTGTGCTCTCCGCGCTTGTAGATGTCTCCCATTTGGGACTATCTGTCTCATTTCTCTCTTTTCCCCACTTATTGCTCTGACCTCTCACCCCCTCTCATCCTTCACTCTCCCTCCTCTCTCTATCAATCGCTGACAAGAATTCCTAATATAAGACTGCTATATTCATTGGTCTATCTCTTCTACCGTCTTCTTCTCGACCCACCCTTTACAGAGACACTCTTGTCATTCCTTTCCCAAACAGGTTTCCTTCATCCCCAACCCCTAAATATAGATGCACGAACTCTCTCGATCCCGTGCATTACTTTAAACACTTGCTCGACCTCCGAAGAAATAGGAAGAAATATATAACTTAATTACTTTTTTTTATCATAAAGCTACTGCTCCCCCCCCCCTCCCCGCCTCCACACATTCGCCCTCTCAAAAATGCATCGCACAATTTGTAGCTTAACTACACTTTTTTTTTTTCAAAAGGCATACTTGTCCCATGCAGTAAGTCCTCTCCTTTCAACTTTTTAGTTTAGCATTTTGTAAAAATCCATCAATCTTATGTAGTAAGGAACGTTTTGTCAAGTTCTAAATTTCATTCGCATACATTACTTTCTTCTTCTTCTTCTTCTTCTTCTTCTTCTTCTCGTAAATATGTACCATCTTCTTACTCTCTTCGCACATTTTTTCCCCAACTACCTACAGACAGAAGTCAGACAAACTTCATAAACTACTACTACTAACTACTATTACTACTTCTTGTTCTTCTTCTGATAAAGATGACGACCACAGCGATGACAACTTGACAGCGCTCCCCATTTCCATTCTTTTCTTCTTTTATAAAACCAAACACCACCACATTTCAAAGCAAACATCTCCTCCCCACCCCCACCTCCACTGTTACCCTACCACGCTAACGTGTAAGTCGTTTCTGGCAAAGAATCCACGCATTTCGCATAGACACACGTACTGTCTACACTTCACATAGACACATGTACAGTCTACACTTCACATAGACACATGTACAGTCTACACTTCACATGGACACATGTACTGTCTACACTTCCCATAGACACAGGTCCCTGTCTACATTTCACATGTCTGTTGTACCAATCACACTATTTTCACGCGCACCAATTCAACTTCTCCGTGCCTGGAGCAACATACCACTGTTGTGTTAGTACTTATAAGTCACTGCTGTGTGCTGTCCTCTGGCGATGTCGGTTCAAATCTCCGCGTCGTGCACGTTGATTAACGTGGGTCCACTTCTTCAGTATCTATCTGTGCGTTAAGTTAACTGTGAACAATTGTGTCTGATTCCACATTCTATGAAAAGACGTGAAATGCATTACTGAACTGAAATGAACTATGACCAATTCAAAACCTGACCTGAGAGAATATTTCCTTCTGTGCCAGCTTCATATAAAGTATTCTACATATTGTACCATTCAGCGCCGTGATCCTGCTTTTGTCTGGAAATGTTTATGCGCTTAATAAAGATTCATTCATTCATTCATTCATTCATTCATCGAGAGACGATGCTACCTCTTGTTTTTAAACTTTTTGTTTGTTTGTATTCATGGTCGAAACCAGAACGTCGGTGGTAAAAACCTATAAAATCCTTAAACAACCAACCTCAAGCATACATTGACTTCGTAGGAAGAAAGGTTAATGTTAAGCCTAAGAACCAAGCGGTCGTTCAAAATTGTCTAACAATACCTAAAGGTCCGTCCTTTAGAACCAAGCTTTTGATCTAAATGTTACTAATAATACCTAAAGGTTCGCCCTATACGAATTATATAAAGTTCAAAATCCGCTCCCTAGATTTGAACCCCTGGCATAGCAAAGGGAATGACGCTACTCCAAATAGCAGACCTCCACGGTTGGATACTATTTGAACACTCCTTGCTTCAAAAGCACACCATTTGTGACAAATGAAATATCCGGTTTGCTATTCACATTCAAGCTAAAGTGTTAAAGGGTAAGCCGGTATTTCTTTATAAAACCGCTACAAAGGACCCACACTTGAAAGTAAAAGTTAAACAAAAGATTTTTTTTTTAAAGGATAGAAAGATTAAAGAGCGTAACGTGAATGCACGAGGGTGGGGGGTGGGTTAAGATGTGTGGAATGGGGGATGGGATGGGGGGAGGGGGAGGGAAATCTCAAACACTGAAATATGAATAAGAATAAGAATGTGTGTATTTCACATTAGCTGATCATACTGCCTGGCAAAAAGGCTTTCAAATGTCGTATTTACAATTAACCCTTCAACAAACAATGACATGACCGGTACTTGATAATTCCAAGATTTGGATGAATAGGTGGTGTTGGGGAAGGGGGGAGGAGAGGGGTATGGTTGTAGGGTGGTGAGTGAGTGTGTGTGTGTACGAGTGTGTTTGTGTGTGTGAGCGAGACAGAGTGTGTGTGAGTGTGTGTTGGCGTGTGTTTGTGTGGGTGTGATTGAGTGTTTGGATGTTTAGAGGGCGGTCTTATGACATAAACGTGACAATCTACGTACGTTTTTCTGAGGGACCTCGTTAAGCTGACTTCAAAAGAATGACGCGTTAGAGTTAGGGTTAGGGTAATGGTTCGGATTAGAGTAAGAGTTAGGATTAGGGTTTGGGTTAGCGTTAAAAAAAAGCATTTAAAAATGGGACGAAACATGACCCATTGTCAACACAACATAGTTCATTACAGTCATAACAACGCGGTCTAAACAAGTATGCGTGCGTGTGTGTGTGTGTGTGTGTGTGTGTGTGTGTGTGTGTGTCCGTCCTGTGAGAGGGCATATTATTTTACAGCCTAATGTATAATTGAGGAGGGGTGGGGGAGAGGCAAAGGGTGGGGGTGAAAAGGACTGAATGTTATTCAAAAGTCGATATAGCGAACAAACACCCCCACTCGAAGGCGCAAAAATAATGGACTAGTCGATTGTTGGTCCTCCACAGAAAGAAGAACAAGAACAAGATCTGACAATGCTTTGTTAAGAACGTATGGGAAAATCGATAGTTGAATCGCACTTTAAATTGAATCAGCTACAAATTATGAACTGAGATCAACCTTAACTGGTTGAAAGTTAACTGCATTTCAGCTATCGATTTCCAATGCGTTGTAATAAAACAACTTAATAGAATCCGTCTAAAAGGGACCAGAGTATCGGCGTCTCAGAGCTACGAGTTTTAAAATAACCTTAAACCATCAATATTTTATACACTACCAACAACAACAACAACAAATGACTCAGAAGTCGTAGCATTGCTCTCTTAAACCCTTATATCTTCTGCGCATGGCTAACAAGACAGGATTATTTCTTTTAAAAGCTGCCTATTGAAAT
Organism: Oncomelania hupensis; assembly: GCA_036898135.1. Classification (NCBI taxonomy): domain Eukaryota; kingdom Metazoa; phylum Mollusca; class Gastropoda; order Littorinimorpha; family Pomatiopsidae; genus Oncomelania; species Oncomelania hupensis. The sequence goes on from CM072524.1 coordinate 49,400,206, forward strand.
TATGCCAGCGACATCTATCTCGATGACTTATTCTTATGCCGCCCCCCCACCCCCCTTCCTCCCTCCTTTTTTGTTTCTTTGTTTTTGTTTGTTTCTAAACAAGAACGATAGTAAAGAGAAAAAAGGGCACATACATTTTTTTTAAGCCTGATCAGATCACGCAGTACTTCAATATGCACAACGTACACACTGCAATACATAAATAAGACTCAGCAGCAGACAATCACTTGAATGACGACTCAATATGATTTTGTTTTAATGCCATATTTTATTTACTATTTTTTCCCCATTAATAAATTGTATATTTAATACAACTATCCTTATGTTTAAAATCAAACACGGAGAAACACCTGCATATCTTGATAAATGTTTTTACTAAGCCAGATGCTGGGCATAGACTTTATTTTAATTTTATTTTAATTTAATCACTTTATTTATATAGCGCTTTACCAACTCATGCTCAAAGCGCTGGCCGATACAGGATCTAACTCAAATTTATAATTATAAACTACCCCTCCCTCGCGTTGATTTATACAAAAAACAGCCTATTATTTAATGGAGCTGCTGTATGGAACTCTCTCCCTCTGCAGTGTAAACATTGCAAGACACTGTTTTCTTTCAAATGTAAAATATATAGGCATCTGCAAAATTAATTATAAAAGTGATGTATAATATAACATAATGAAAACAGTCATTAATGTAATTATTGTTATTATTTATTTATTTATTTCGTCTTCTTCTTCTTCTTCTTCTTCTTCTTCTTCTTCTTCTTCTTCTTCTTCTTCTTCTTCTTCTTCTTCTTCTTATTATTATTATTATTACTATTATTATTATTATTATTATTATTATTATTATTATTATTATTATTATTATTATTATTATTATTATTATTATTATTATTATTATTATTATAAGGGTAAGGGATGAGGAGGTAGGTAGGTGTCTAAAATATGTGTGCATGTATGTGTGTGTAATATGATTTCCAAGTTGATGTTAAAGATTCTTTATTATGTTAACTTGTTAAGGGACAGATGGGAAGATTAGACTTATTAATTAGTTTTTAAAAGTTTCCAAAGAAGTTTCCGAAGTATATTACATGGATACCGAATGCTTTACAGACAGCACATTTGAGCTGAAAGAGGCGACGCTTTGTCAATGAGAAAGGGCAATTTTTTGTTTTAAAATTTCGCTGACAGATAACACATAAGGCCCCGCCACACATACCGGTTTGAAGGCCGATTCTAGATCGGGTTTCGGATCCGTTTGCGATCGGGCCGGGCTCCAAAACCGATAGCACTGCCACACGTTTCCGATCAGGTCGACCCGAAACTTCCACACAATGTGCATTGTTTATATTCACTTTCACTAGTGTCAGTGTACACGATCCCCAACCCCATCCAACAGTTTACCATCCCCATCCAACAGCTCACCATCTTGTCTGAAACCACAGCAGAAATAATGTCTCTCTACATGCTACAAAAACTATTTAAAAATAAAAACGTAATGGATAACCAAATCAAAACCATACAAAACATCGCGGGTTACATCACAGGCTCTGAAGTCTTTATTAATTTCGGCTTTGTAAAGTCGTGGGGCCTCATACATAGGTACGTAGTATAGTATATATAGTATGTTAATTGAGGCCTACGAAAAAAAAGACTTCCCAGCCTGTCACCTGTCATCAGCTTCGTTTGTGCCGCCAAGTTGACGCCAAGTTGACAATGAACACGGGACGCATTCTGATTGGTTGGAAGTTTACAATCGGGGCCGATTTTGCACAGCAGAATAGAACAGGTTCTAATCGCACGATACCGAGCCGATTGTCATCGGACCGCAGGGCAGGTAGTAGTTCTGACGTCATCGGGATCGGATCGCAAACAAAATCGTTGCACAATCGGCATGTGTGGCGGGGCCTTTATACTCTTCTTCTTCTTCTCGCTGGGTTGAGCAGCCACAAGTAGTACGTTGATCCACGTGCTGCTATATAAACCTACTTCAGTGCCAGGTGACATATGTCTAACCAACCCACAACGGACCTAAACAGTTTGAAATGTTAAACTGGACCTGTGGGTATGTTTGGAACAATGTGTAAAGCTAATAAAGTAACAACAGTAATATAAAGACAATACTGAGTGGATTTCTAGCGCTAAGCGCACAGAGATGCCTTGCAATAAAAATATTTTTTAAAAGGGAGCAATGATGTCGGACTGTTCATGTTGAAATAATCTAGTTATTCTATTGCTATCTGTAGATAGGGGCCTACCTTTTGGATAGTCGTGGGGTCTCCTTGATGAATAGGGTAATTCATAACCCCACCCACGGCAATGCTAATATTCAATTATGTCCCTAGCCTCATTATTGACATTAATTTCCATACATGCTTTTTCATTCCACAGTCTCTAGGGACGAGTGCCTCGGACCGTGAAACGAAGAGCACTGCCAGTGCACCATCTATTAAAGATATTCTCATACGAACACTCGCATAAATCATTTTAATTAATGTATCTCTATAGGTGCTTAATAGTCCATTTACACACGTACACTATTTCAAAAACACTTATCTTAAAATGTTTCCCCCCGCACCCCTCCCCCTTCCCCTCTTTCGTGCATGTTTTAATTAATGCACAACAATACTGATGATGTTAATGATGGTGTTGGTAGTAATGATGATGATGATGAGGTTGGAGATGATGACGAAGACGACGACAACGATGATGATCATGATGATGATAGTGATGATAATGTCCGATGACTATATTAATGTCCATATAATTAAACTGCACGGCATCGTCCTTGCTAGCTGATATAGCTTCCACATTTACATTGCAGCACATCCAAGGTGCATAAAATGTCTGCATAATAACCTTATTACAGCCCCATTCGCTTTAAAAGCGCTTTGCCCGCGAATGCATAGTAACAATAGCAGTGCTAATCGCATGCATACCGTGCACAACAATGTCTGTGTCATTCATTACAACGTGCACACACCTGAATTTAAAACCATTCTAGTACAGTTATAATACATATTACAGTTTGCTATACAAGTTTCTCTTAAGAATAACTGGGCATATATATCAATACACACACAATTTTTTTTTTTACTGTTACAAGCATTAAGGTATAATCATTACAAGCCTATTAACACCACTAATTAATGTTGCCCTCCAGCCAAATGCATCTTTCCCACGCACTGACAGAGTTTGGCTCTACAGCCAAAAATACCGCCAAAATAGCCAAAATAAAATAATAAAATAATAATAAAATAATAGCCAAAATAAAGTAATGAACAAACAAACGACATCAAAATGAATTAGTTAATCGCCTTGTGTGTATGCCCGACGCACATGTTACATCGACGACCAGAAGAGTCGGAAAGTATTTATTATAATTACATCCAAGATCTACCAAACACATGCACAACGCCACTGTTACTGCATTAGTAACAAACTTCATTGAGCGACTTGCATGAATTTTAGCTAACAGAACAAAGGATTTTGGTACTATCTACGCTTATCATGTGCATGTTTACAACACACGTTGTTGCAAGAAGGAGGGGGGGGGAGAGATGGGTATAAAATCTCCTCACCCCCACAGTCGACATTATTGTCTTTACCTACAGCGATTCCCCAGTCTAAAAACACCGTTTAATTATACCAGCGGTTTCAGTGCAACAGTCAGTTTTTAGTAAAATTTACGTCCCCGGACACATTAAGCGTATAGGGGACGGGTGAACGACCACGATTGAGCAACAGTTATAACAACAGACTGGCTTTTACCAGAAAAAATGAAGAAAAAGAAAACAATTTTGCTAACAAAAAAGCTTCGAGCTTCTCATTAATGCCAGAGACATATGTCGCAGCTAACTATTGCCATTCGGTTTCCATCATAATGAGTAGTTTCAATGCATTCGGTTTCCTAATTAATAATGTGTTCGGGATTCCGAGAACAACACTTACAAATGAGACGAATAGCTACTCAAAGCAACTGGCTGTTTGTGTTTCCCCTCGAACAACAACAACAACGTTTTTAAAGCAGTTGTTATCATTCAACATAAATCATCATCATCCTAGCAGATTTTTTTACACCGTGTACATTAATTCTTCTTCCAAAAATAATGTTTCCAGTCACACTACAGTTCTTCCAAGTGAATCGAGCCATCATTTTCCCATGCATGCAGTGACGCCTAACTATACCATTGTCATTGCTACACCAGTTTCCATCATCATACAAAGAAACAGTATTATTAAACAAATCCTCATCATGCCAAAGTGTGTGTGCGTGTGGGTGGGTGTGTGTGATAATGTATTGTGTGTTTGTATATAGATAAACAGACAGACAGACAGACAGACAGACAGACAGACAGACAGATAGATAGATAGATAGATAGATAGATAGATAGATAGATAGATAGATAGATAGATAGATAGATAGATAGATAGGTAGATAGATAGATAGATAGATAGATAGATAGATAGATAGATAGATAGATAGATAGATAGATAGATAGATAGATAGATAGATAGATAGATAGATAGATAGATAGATAGATAGATAGATAGATAGATAGATAGATAGATAGTCACATTCTCCCTCACAGAACAATGATTTCTGGGGGAAAAAAGCTTCTATAACCGAAATAAGCGGTTTTGTCATTAGAAGTATAGTAGTTAAGTCAATGGATACGTGGACCACTATCATATCCAAGTCAAGTCAATGGATACGTGGACCATTATCATAGCCAAGTCAAGTCAATGGATACGTGGACCACTATCATAGCCAAGTCAAGTTGCGCTAGCGTCAATCTAACAACGGGAAGCTAACTCGGCGTTTATGAGATCATCATGTTTCCACAGCTGTTACCGCTAGACCAACACGCAACAGACGAAACGAAATAATTATACTGATGGGGCTACACACCGCACAGACAAAAAAGCAAAATGAAGCAAACGACGATCGAAACTACAGTCATCATTACACTGCCGTTTGGTATCGTTTGTATATATAATCTTTAAGAGTGTAGCTGGATCTAGCATAGAAGCTTAATAAAAGTAATCGATATGAATAATATTAACCATATGACCAATAATCATTATTATTGCCATTACATTTCTATACAATCCTAACAGTGTACCTGGATAGAGGCAAACATTAAATCAATATTAACCATAAGGGCCTTTGACCAATAATAATTAACATTGCCATTACAATGCCGCGATTTCATTGTGAAATTTTACTGCGCATACCTATCAGTTAAAAGGCGCCGCGACCCATATTTTTCCACCTCGGTGGTAAAGTTTTCTATTGATTGGGTAAAAATCTGCACATAGTGATTTCTCCGAACTTGTACTAGTTGAACTGTTATGTACATGATCACATCTTTACTAGCGTTGTATGGTATGTTCAACCTTTAGCGACTTACACTGATAGCTTTCCTAGACTCAGTGTTCCCGATTACGCACAACAGTGCGTCAATTACGCACAAAATATGAAAAATGACGCAGGAAAATTTGCATGACACATTTTTTTGGAATCGCTGAAGTCATAAATACGACCAACGAGTGGCGAACTAATTCACGGCATAATCAGAATCAGAACCCAACTGAGACTGCCATTGCAGACGATTAAAGATTGTGTCGGGAGTTGTCGTCCTAAAAAATCGCATGCGCGCGCATTGTAAACTTCCTCCAAGCAATACATTCACTGAACAAAAGAAATCTTCGTTAATCCATTTTTTGATTCTATCATACACGATCATGTCACTTCTGACTAGGTTGACTGGGCCCAAAACCCGTTCATCCACCGATTTGGGGACTTTCAAAATTTGCACAAGGACTCTTAAAATTGTATACCTGGGAGTCCCAAGGACTCATTTTTTGTGTGTGGAGGGAACACTGCTAGACTAACATCTACCGATTGACGCTGGCCTCAGTCACTAACAAGCTGTTATTGCAAAGTAACATCAGTTTCCAGTCTGTAATTGTGCCTGTCCACGGGTTTTAAGTTGTGTCCACCGTAGCGGCTGAAGAACACTAGCTTAGCGGACCCAGGTCGAGGCTTACGTTCGGCTCGTCTCAGGAACGCAGAATGCGACTGAACCTCAACTTTTTACAACTGCGAACGAAGAGGTTCTTATGAATTAGCAGTCAAATAACGTAAGTTTAAGAGCCTGCAAACGTTCCGTGTTCACTGCATGGCCTTGTTGCCACCTGCAGCTAATTGTTCCGTGCCCACAGCCACTTCAATACTGACCTTTGTCCAACAGAACGACTGGAGAGACTGCAGCAAAACGTTAGACGTGACCAGGCATTTAAACGTGGCTTCGCCGTTACACAATACTGAGCATCAGAGCTCGACCAAGCCTCGAGGAGCTGAAAGTAGTAATATTATTCTGTCTTGTATCTTTTATACTATTTCCCGATGTTTCAGCTTGCCTGTAACCCCACGATACGACTATTGCTCTAACCCTCGCCCCAAAGTTACGAGTCTGCCGAGGGGAAATTAGCGACTCCCACGCCAATCCAGCAACTACGAGCAACAACATTGTACGACAATGGCCGTGGGCGTCACCACATCACGTTCACCGCTTGATGGGGGAAACTTCACAGTTCTTGTACAAGTCTGGAGCCTCAACTAAAGTATCCTAGACTTGTGATGCTTACACCTGAAAGCGAGATTAAGCTTGATAGTTTGATCCCCGATACTCTGTACGGCAGTGATTTGGTGTTGGGAGTAGGCCTACTACATGAAACACGGCGAACAGTCACACAAAAACAAAACAAAACAAAAAACATGGCACAAAGACGTCACACGCCAGAGAGCGTAACGAACAGTAACCGGACAACCACTTGTCTGTGTCATTGTCACAACTGGACGTTGTAACTCAGTAAATACATGTTAGGTCTTGTCTTTCAGGTAAACGCGTGCGCGAGCGCACAAACACAAACACACACACACTCTCTCTTTCTCTCTCACATACACATGCACACCCATCTCCGCTAACAAAATGAGCATGGTTTGAATGTGTCATGGTGAAATCCTGCACCTGCATAACCGTACACTATAATGTAACCGGCGCATCATTCAAACGAGGCTTGAGTCCCTTTCAAAAGGACAATCACGAGAAACAAAGACAACGTCATTGCTACTAATGCGGATGCTGCAGCTGAGAACGACGGCTACTATTTTCCTCGAAGAAGGCAAATCTAATAATAACATCTGTTGTAATGCTGATGGCGACGACAACTACTACGACAACAACTGTCAACGACGACGACGACGACAGCGGCGGCAATGTCAGAGAAAGCAATTACTCCACGGGCTGCGGCCTAGAACTGGTAGGAGGGACGATTGCGGCAGGAAATACAGAGCAGCCTTTAGCCGACGACCACCTCAGTGGACAATTGCCCATTCCGCTGTCGGTGGGCTGTCTTGAAATGATTCCGCCTGATCACACTTCTCAGCGTGGGCTGATCCTAGCAACGACCACAACGCTAATTCACTTTCTACTTTGTTAAGCAGTACTGCTGGTCAACATACAGAGCATCCCTGTGATGATGGGATACAAAAAATGAAAACGGTATTGACTATTAATAGTAGCAGATTAAAGAAGGTAACACCCAGAGGGCTGAACATCTCTCTCTCTCTCTCTCTCTCTCTCTCTCTCTCTCTCTCTCTCTCTCTCTCTCTCTCTCTCTCTCTCTCTTCCTTCTTCTCTCTCTCTCTCTCTCTCTCTTCCTTCTCATATCTTTTCCCCCTACCTTCACACGCTGTCCACTCCCCTCTATCGCACCACCCTCTCGCATCCACAATACTGCGTTTTATAAGTCACAGTTTGATAAACCCTGATATAGTTTCAATAACACCTGAATACTATTATAACGACTGACTAGCGTTCCGCTATCCATCTGTCGTTGCTGCTGCTGCTTAAGACAAAACAGAATCCTGCCACAGATGGGTTTCGCCTTTTACAGACCAGAAGTCTTTTATCCCCTTTCAATCACTCTCAATTTTGGTCCACCTCTTCCCCCCCCTTCCTCCTTTCAACAGCCATTCCCTCCTCCCCCCACCACAGTCACTCAATGAAATGTTTCCTTCATTTCTGTCGCTCAAAATATATCATTCATCTAAATCTCTCCAGTATAATAATAATAATAATAACGGATTTTTATATAGCGGGTACTCCAGCCTATGACCAGACTCACCACGCTTTACATAATCATTACATATAAATACATGCACTCGATAAAACATTGCTTTTGCTACAATACACCAAAAGACAGAACAGTAAGGGTACAACTATTTACAACTATGTACACAAATTACAAAAAAAAAGACAGAAATAGACTATTTACAACTATGTACACAAATAACAGAAAAGACAGAAATAGACTATTTACAACTATGTACACAAATAACAGAAAAGACAGAAAGAGAATAGCAAAAAACCTATTCACAGCTATTTATATGCCCGGTTAGGCCCAAGAGGAAAAACAGTATAAATAAGTATACCATTCATCTAAATCACTCCCATATACCCTTCATTAAAATGGCTCAAATCTATCGAATCAAAATAATTATTATTACTTTAATAGCATCAACTTAGGAGGTCAATGGAAACAAAAACGTCGCGAACTAGATAGATGAAAGTGTGCGTTGCTGATGCTGCTGTCACTGTGACGGGCCGGTGCTATAATCGTCGTCGTTGTTTCTCGCCACAAGAGGGGTCTTGAGATGTCAAATATCCCAAAACCTGTCGCCATGGACCACAGCACTGAACTCCTGAATACAATAGGTCTAGCACACGACAACAAACTGACCATAGTTCAAGTGTAAATAAACGTCCTTTGCTGTGTATACTTCTGTTTTTAGGTACGGTCAATACTAAATTACTTCGCTGTTTCAATATTTTCATGCGTTGTGGGGAGTGTGTGTGTGTGTGTGTGTGTGTGTGTGTGTGTGTGTGTGGGTGCGTGTGAGTGTGTGTGTGTGGGTGGGTGTGAGTGTGTGTGTTTAAATAAAAGCTTCACAGTTTTAATATCAGGGTTATTTTTTATTCGCAATTCAAATATTTCGTTCAAGATTCAGAACATAGGCGAAGCATGGCTCAAGGTCAATCAATCACGTCACACGTGGTTAATTGTGGATTATAGCCACACGACACCGGAGCGTGTAGGCGACCACTGGTCAGATTATTCTGACATCCTCGAACCATTTGATGGTAAGGGAAAAATAATATGGTCACACGTTTGCCAATCCGAGATTCGAACCAGCCGTCGTCTCCTTTCCTAGTCGGACTCTAAAACTATCAAGTCACTTTTGGGTGGGTGGAGGTTGTACACGAACCTATTGTCTGTAGACTGTGTGCAATCTACGAATGGTCGAATGTTCTCTTCCTCTCTCAACCATCAGAGATGAGTTTATATGTGTCACAGTGTGGTGCTTAATTAAAAAAAACAATCAAAAAAACAATATACCCTTTGGTCTTCTGATTTTCCTTAGCTTTGACCCCCGCTTTGCTCTCTCTCTCTCTCTCTCTCTCTCTCTCTCTCTCTCTCTCTCACTCTCTCTCTTTCTCTTTTTTTCTCATCAGGGACGCACGTGCGCGAAAAGGAGGACGGGAAAGGGGTATCGGATGGCTGATGGTCGTGCCCGATGCTTGATGGACGTTTTGTCTGAGATCAGAAAAGGGAGCACGTGCGTACACACACACACACACAAAAGGGCGATAGAATTATTTAAATGAGAACAAAGTAGAATATTAATGCATCCCCGCCTTCCCGCAATGTTCTATCCCCTTATTCCTCCCCTCCATGCTCCCCCTTTACCTCCCCTATCACCCTCCCCCAACACACATACCCACGTTTAAAAAAATCCTTCGACCGACCTTTCTCCTACTACTACACACACTAAAGAAAACAGCATATCTCTCTCTCTCACCGCGATAAAAAAAAACAACAACAACAACCAACAACAGCAAGAAGATAGCAGCTGCCATTTACGGAAAGCATTAATAATCAAATCGTAAATCGTCGTGGTCTACATGTACGTGTCAGATCCCAATGTTAAAAATAGTGTGATACACTGACCAACCGCTACCGCTTGCTAGGAATGTCAAATGAAAGTTTAAATATAGTCTGGACCGTGCTTAGTACATAATATTTAAATTATAATAACAATTTAAAAAACAAAAAACAAATAAACAACACAAAAACAAGCAGACGAGCTCTGTTTACACCGGTTCTTGAAGACTAATCAAGACAACGTGTATCATCATCATTATCATCATCATCATCATCATCATCATCATCATCACCAACACCGTCCTTCCATTCCCTCCTGCCCCCCCCCCACACACACACATAGATCATATCCACTTACCCGGCCATTCATCGCTGAAGCGCGACACTGACGCTGGACATTTTCTCATTTCCTCAGCCAACGACGGACGCTATTTTTTTTCCACTGAACATTACACCCATCGCCAGGCATGCAGTATAATTCTTTTTGACTTCTTATACTTGCAGCTCAGGCGTGCGAGGAGCAAACAATATCGCTTAGAGCTAATCTATGAGAAGTACAACAATACCTCTGCATGGAGACAAATGTTCAAAGAGCCACGGAAGGCCGTTCAATCAATGACCATTGACGGCAAGTGTGGCGGTTTCATGCATGTCTAGCAGCAGCAGCAGCAGCTACACAGTGGCTGCAAGTCAGCGGAAATAAATCTTTATTGCCTCTTCGATCACATCCCTGCATAGACCAGGCTGCCCGGTGGACACAGACACAGACACAGACACAGGCAGCTTCCATTTCCTCAAGAATGCATGGGTGTGTTCGTGAACCGACCACAAAGAGATGATGATAATGAAGGAGGGGGAGAAAGAGAAGAAGAAGGAGGAGGAGAGCGCCATTATACATATTTAATCACGCTCATGGAAAACGCTTAAAAAAGGTGATCACATCGATGTATTGTTTAAGAAGAAGAAGAAGAAGAAGAAGAAGAAGAAGAAGAAGAAGATGATGATGATGATGATGATGATGATGATGATGATGATGATGAAGAAGAAGAAGAAGAAGAAGAAGAAGAAGATGATGATGATGATGATGATGATGATGATGATGATGATGATGATGATGATGATGATGATGATGAAGAAAAGGAGGAGGAGGAGGAGGACGAGAAGGACTTGGAGAGGGCCTTTATACATATATTTGATCACGCTCATGGAAAACGGTTGAAACAGGTGATCACATCGATGTACTGTTGAAGGTTGAAGGTTGAAGAAGAAGAAGGAGAAGAAGAAGAAGAAGAAGAAGAAGAAGAAGAAGAAGAAGAAGAAGAAGAAGAAGAAGAAGAAGAAGAAGAAGAAGAAGAAGAAGCCGTAAATCGAAAAACCAAGATAGAAATCCTCTTCTTCTATGTGATATTATAATTATGCAACCAACCTCCACACATTAAAACATTAGCTACACGTTTCCCTAGCTTACGCTGACGTTATGCAATAACCATTTGAATGGGCCTTTTTCTGTAAGCTGAAGTGAACGAGGCGACGTCGGCAGCACCCGTCCACCTCCCCCACCCCTGTAAGAAAAAAAAGAAGGCAGAAATCAATCACTGACCGGCAGAGCTGAAGCTGCAGCGGACACTTAATTTTTGCTCCTTTAAGGCCTTAGGTCAAAGAGAGACGAAGAAACAGTCCATGACTTATTCACAAGTTTACCATGCGATAGAGGAGAGGGCTATGGTGGGGATGATTAAAAGAAAGAAAGAAAGAAATGAAGGAATGAAGGAATAAAAAAAAAAGAATGAAAGAAGATGTGAAGAGAGGGGGTGGTAATGAGAGAGAGAGAGAGAGAGAGAGAGAGAGAGAGAGAGAGAGAGAGAGAGAGAGAGAGAGAGAGAGAGAGAGAGAGAAGAGACATAGAGAGGATGAAGAGGAATAGAGAGGAGAAACAAAGAAGAGAGTAGAGGAAAATCAGAAGGCGAGAAAGGTTAAAGATCTGACCGGACCGGATTGGGCCGAAAATCAGTCGATCACTTACTGTAGCGGCGGTCACTGACACCTGAGAAGAAGAATGCATGCAGACAACGTAGCTGGCCTGCTGAGGTCTACGCCCTAACATACTGAATAGGGCGTAAGTAAACCTCATCCTGGTTCGACTGCGCTGGGTGAGAGAACCGCTGTGTGGTTCCAAACACTCGACTCAAGAGTGTACCCATCTGCAATGCTCCACTGAAGAAAGATAACACGAAGAAGACGACGATACCAGATAGCCAAACAGTCAAACGGAAACTGTTTAACTCCCAGGCATTTGGGGAAGGCATGGCCACAATGGTCCTCTCTTTTCTCCAGGGCAGCTTAATGGGGATGGGGGTCGGGTGGGGGGGGGTGATGCCAATCTCCTATCCCTTGCTGTTCAACGTCCCTAGGTTCTTAACAGAGCCACACATGTACGTATAGTCACAGCTGGGCGGACAGGGGTGTATGGTGCGACTGTTTTATTATTTGGATGTCGCTTTGGTATGGTCACCCATACAAATACTAACCGCTGCTTAACATGAAACCTTTCTAGCGCATGCCCAAACCACTATTCTCCTGTGCTCATTCCTGAAGACGACGATGACCATAGAGTGATAACCTGTACTCCTATGCATGCATAATAGACTGAAACCACCAGAAGTCTGGGAACCAATGTCACTGTGTGCATGTTAGGTGGTCTTCTTGCCTGTGGGTATTTTGTGAAGGAGGGGAATGGTGGACGAGAGGATGGGGAGATGGGGAGATAAAAAAAGGGTGGGGGTGGGAGGGGACCAGAGGTGTGAGCGTGTGGTTTGCACAGTGTGTCTTGCCCTGCATAATAATGTGCGCGCGCGTGTGAAATCTTGGGAGGTCTGCACGTCGTGGAGGGGAGAGAAAGCTGAATGTTACAGGTTGGCAGCTAGGACAATTCCCATTTTGGACCAAAAGTGCACAAATCTTGTGTCAATGTGTGAGAGAGAGAGATAAAGAGAGAGTGCGTGTATATGTGTGAGTGTGTGTGCGTGTGTGTGTGCGTGTGTGTGTGTACGAGCGCGAGCGTGTCTGTTGAACTTAATTTAATTTCCATCCATTTTAAAAAAAGTGAAACGCCTCCTTTTCAAGGCTTTAATGAAATCTATTATAAAATAAATGATTTCATTGTTTAATTAAAATAAGAGAGCTAGGGACAATGTTATTAAATGAAAATGTAACACAAAGAAAGACAAAGAGGGCAATAAAGAAAGGACCTCCATGGCAGAGTGACACTGCAAATTACATGTAGACACTGACTAAAAATAGAGAACAGCAAGATTTTAGAAACAAGTTCCTCCAGGCAGAATTAATTTCCCCAAAACCTGTTCTAGCTTTAATGTACCGTACTTAGTTAGCATGGTGTTTACATTTGGTCATCATTTCTTATTAAATTATATATTTCACACTCACATCAAGATCGTTATCACGCTAGGTGAGGTGGCATCTTCCTACCCCCGTACCTGTAAAACAATCTACCACACTGTCCCGAACATCCCACGCCATCACACGACAAATAGTTGGCAACCTCCAAAAATACAAGTCCCTTTGTTCCATATCCCATCCCTTTTTGGTACACCCTTCTCCAACACACCCCCATCTCCATCCCAATCTAAACACACAAGCACACACACACACAAGCACACACACCCACATACACACACACACACACACACACTCCTCCATTTGTTTACAAAAACATCAGCACGCACGCGCATATGCATACACACAACCACACTTTCTCTCTCTCTCTCTCTCTCTCTCTCTCTCTCTCTCTCTCTCTCTCTCTCTCTCTCTCACACACACACATACACTCTCTTCCTCTCTCTCCATCTCTCACAGCCACATACACACACACTACCCACCCCCCACATACATATTATTAGGACATTTAATCAAGTCTATCTTACTTTCCACAGGTTCCCTGCAGGGTCATTTTGGCAACATTAGATGAAAAGCAATCTACACTTTAGCCAATTGCCCTCACTATACGACCACGATCAAACTAACTATCGCCATCACCGTCGTCATCATCATCATCATCATCATCATCATCATCATCATCATCATCATCATCATCATCATCATCATCATCATCATCATCATCATCATCATCATCATCATCATCATCATCATCATCATCATCATCCTCTTCATCATCACATCATCATCATCACCCTTCGTCGTCGTCGTGGTCAACTTCACACCACCCTCACTAGTGAGTAGTTTAAATACGTGTATCGTAACTATCGTTCTTCATCCTCGCGTACTCTATCTGGTCGTGCGATCGCCGGGTCGCCTGCACCGAGCGGTATGCATAAAATTCAAAGCCAGTGGCGAGATACCTTATATAGCAAATGAAACACCAACCACACCTTGCCAACGGCGTTCATATTATTATGTGGGTCTGTCAGTTCACCAAACTCCAAACATTACACATACAGCCCTGTATAACCACGCCCGCTGGTTTCTATAAACCTGTTTTACTGCAGATGTAATAAAAAGAATTGTATTGAGGGTTTCATAGAAAACAATTATGATGGCTATGAACCCAAAACTTTGCAGATGTATATCAATTTTGGTATTTTTATTTGCAACAATTGTTGTTGGTTTATTGATTAATGGAAACCATTGACGCGGAATCTTATAGTATTACTGTACTGTGCAATAGCAATTCTACTTTTTTTTAAAATTAGAATTTCAATGATACGTAAATACAATAATGTCACCGTCAAGACCTAATGAATGAATATGAGCATTCTTCAGGATGAGTGAGTCGAGGATGATACGCGCATTTACCTGCAAAGAGATTGTATGTCTTCAGAAACCTTTGCGCATTAGAGAGACAGACTTACTTGCGTGTAATAATTTGTCTGCAATTTAATTTTATAAATTTCGTTTGGTTTCCAAACTGTTGTAATTTTTTAATTTTCTTTTTTTTGGGAGTTAGTAACACTATGCAATTTCCTTGTGGCGGGTTGAGGCAATGGTTGCGCAAGCTATGCTTGGTCGCTATATTCAACGGTGTTCACATCCTGGATACAACGCTCAAGTAAAAGTTGCCTTGCCAGTTTAGGCAGTAACCATCCCTTCCCCTCTCTCCTATTTATCACTTTTAACCATCTCTCTCTCTCTCTCTCTCTCTCTCTCTCTCTCTCTCTCTCTCTCTCTCTCTCTCTCTCTCTCTCTCTCCTTTTTGTTTCCATCATCCATGACCGCGCGACGGCAACAGAATGTCACGCTCCACCGGTTCCCAAAAAGCAGTGAGGGGTCCCAGGCCAAAATAGATGTTTTCACCCATGTGCTATCAGCGTGCCAGTTGGCGACGAAGGATAGAAAAAACGCGACACGGGGTGGACACAACGACTCCAATGAAGCGCTCATTGATTTAATTTTAAATTGTCAAAACAAAATTGTAATAACACCCGTTTACAATCAATCACCCTCTGCAAAACTCCCTCCCTCCCCCCTTCCCCTCTATCCTCGAAATCCTTCCTTCCCAATCAACCAATCACAAGGCATTTAGTTTCCAACTTCCACTCTACCAGATCACATCAACAGCGAACAAACTGAATGCTGCACGAGATGCAAAGATGCAAAGAACACACGCGTAAAAAGGGTTTCGGATATTCTTCATATAATGCACCCACGGGGGATTTACGGGAAAAGACTGTATTACACATTTTCTTCTCGGGTTTCCCTCCATTTTTAATCTGACAGTCCCGCTACCGCGCATTCCTTGCGCATTAAAAAAAAAAAAATAAAGAACATTTCCACACACAAAAAACGCGCGTATTGCAACCCCCCCCCCCCCCCCCCACCCCGAAAAAAAAATAAAAAAATTATAATAATAATAAAATAAAAATGCAGTAGATCATGTACGGGAAGCACTTAAACCATTATATCAAAAGAATTTGAAAAACACAACTGGACTCCCAAGTCGATTCTCGCAAGACCTTACGAAGAACTCCTCTTTCTAATAGACTAATGCTTAAAACCTAGCTATAATAATAATCCACCTCAACCGTGGTATACAATTCCATTCCGGATACAAGGTGGCATTCAAACCTTGCACAGAATACACACGGGCCTGATCACACACGAGAGAGAGAGAGAGAGAGAGAGAGAGAGAGAGAGAGAGAGAGAGAGAGAGAAAGAGAGAGAGAGAGAGAGAGAGAGAGAGAGAACAGTACCCCCCTCCCCCAACCCCCATCACTGAAAAAAAAATATATATTTACTTTTTTTTGTTTTAAAGGGAGGGTTTAAATATAGCCCGCCATTGGTACACATTTGCTAGGACCTTCTCGCACCCCTCATTTTACAATCAGCCCCCCTATTATTACCCTATCCCAAAGTTGCTCACATCACAGGAACATTTTAAACAGGGGGCCGGGAGCTCACGTCATACAAAGAAAGAAGGGACTATTTTTTAAGGCGCCATACCACCCGCCCACGCTACGGCAAGGGAAGCGAACACACGTCATTCCTTCCATCGCCAGCATTTAAAAAATAAGTGACACCCGTTTGTCAAACACTGCCTCTCACTCCAATCACAAAAGATAGAACTATTTTTAAACCTGTGGTGTTAGCTCTTTTTAAAAAAAGAGTTTGTTTTCTCGGGGGGAAGAAGGGGGGGGGGGGGCTTGCTGTACAGTACACAGGCGTTTCACCCTGGACTCAGTATGTAAAACACTACTTGTTCACGAGATAGGGGTATTTGTCTGTATTTATGTTACAAGTGGGCTGCACTTGAATTGGAAACCCCTTTTGCTGCTTTTTCTCAATCATCATCATCATCATCATCATCATCATCATCATCATCATCATCATCATCATCATCATCATCATCATCATCATCATCACACCCATTGCACCAAGGTACCAGCGCATTTTTTTCGCATTATTTAAATTAACGTCCCCGGACACAGAGCGTATGGGGGACAAGACCAGCGCACTCAAGATACACCTCTAATCTTCGCTGCGTAGCGTGAACAGGATATATCGTAATATCGCCAAGATAATAACTTGAGTCCGCTATGAGCGGAGGAGTCTACCTGCGAAATCACGGAAAAAGCGCAATTTCACTGTAAATATATACAGAATGTTGCTCTACAACATCCGCTCTTTCCGTCTCAAAAACCCAATTGCCTTGTTGGATTCTTAAATTGCATGAAACCAAGTGAGGACACTATCCGGCGTCAACAAACGGTTCAAAAACATTCTCAAACGGTTCGTAAAAGACAGTTGACCTAGAAACTAATACAGTTTGACCTAATTCGTCCCCTAGAGGAGACGAAACTTACATTTTTCTATATTCATGAGTTCACTGCAGTCAAATTGCGCTTTTTCCGTGATTTCGCAAGTAGCCTCGTCCGCTCATAGCGGACTCAAGTTATTATCTTGGCGATATTACGATATATCCTGTTCACGCTACTCAGCGGTACTTTCAACTGTATCTTGAAAGCGCTGGTAGCCATGTGCTTTACCTCATCATCATCATCATCTCATCATCATCATCATCATCATCATCCATCGTCATCTTCTTTTTCTTTTTCCAATCCTTTGTCTTTCTTCCTAAACTTAACTGTTATTATTATTATTATTATTATTATTATTATTATTATTATTATTATTATTATTATTATTATTATTATTCTTCTTCTTATTATTATTATTATAGTGCTGTTTTAGAGCGCTTTACCAGTTGAAGAGCAGGTCAAGGCGCTGGCCAAGCCAAGCCAAGCCAACCCGACAAACAGGATCAAACTGTAGCCCTCAAAGACGCCCACTTGGAGCAAGCAGCGATCAAGTGCATCGTCTAAAACCGTCCATACTCCTGGGTGTCTTTTTTTTATGTCAGATAAATGCAAAACAAATCTGCTAGGTTGTTGTTGTTGTTGTTTTTTTGGTCACCCCTGTCATACAGCGCTATAAGTGGAGAACAAAAACACTTGCTTGTTAACACAGCATGCAACTCCTCCCACACGCCCACGAAGGTATGCGGGGGAAGAAAAAAAGGTCAACAATGTTGTAGTCCCTTTCAACTTTACACCAGAGAAAGAGTACACCAGAGACAGAAAACAACAACAATAACAACAACAACAATAACAACAACAACAACTAAAGATGGACCCTTTAGGACATGGAAGATGGATGATGTGATGGGTGGCTAGGGAGTACAACAATAATTAAATGGTTTTAGTTGAGGAGCGGCTTAAAAAAAAAACATCCCCCCGAAGAGTTCATCCCCTTTGAAGCGAAATTTCGCAAAAAGGTCCAATTAACGATTATTATTATTATTATTATTATTATTATTATTATTATACTACAAACCATTCATCCTTTTGGGAGCGTTTGTGTTCCTTGAAGTCGATACAGGATCTAACTACGATGATAAAGAAGAGGCGCACAGGACGTTCAGGACTGACACAATCCTAGGCGACCGGGGAAGGGGGAGAATAGAAAACTATACATTGAAGAAGAAGATCAGAAGAAGAATAGTAAGAAGGCCAATGCTTAAGCTAATGAAACAAAATACTTGAACAGGACCATTAGCAAGAAGAAGGCTACCCCAATAAGTTGTACTGTTTAAAACAAATACAAGCAAACAAAGAAACAAGCAAACAAACAAAAAAAAAAACCTTTTCTTTAAAAAAGCTCAGGCGACAGCCGCAAAAAGGTCCTATTAATGAAACACTTCAAGAATTATAGGTGCATACGTTTTACTATACTACAAACCATTTTGATCCTTTTGGGAGGCTTGTGTTCCTTGAAGCAAAAAGATTTCAACGATGATAAAGAAAAGATGAGGAAGGAGGAGGAGGAGGAGGAAGAAGAAGAAGAAGAAGAAGAAGAAGAAGAAGAAGAAGAAGAAGAAGAAGAAGAAGAAGAAGAAGAAGAAGAAGAGTACTGTTTAAAATAAAGGAAACAAGCAAACAAACAAACAAAAATTAATCTCAGGCGACATAGCTGCAAAAAGGTCCTATTAATGAAACCTCAAGAATTACCGGTGTACGTTTTCCTATAATACAAACCATGTTGACCCTTTTGGGAGGCTTGTGTTCCTTGAAGCAAAAAGATTTCAACGATGATAAAGAAAAGATGAAGGAGGAGGAAGGAGGAGGAGGAGGAGGAGGAGGAGGAGGAGGAAGAAGAAGAAGAAGAAGAAAGAAGAAGAAGAAGAAGAAGAAGAAGAAGGAGAAGGAGAAGGAGAAGGAGAAGGAGGGGGGAGGAGGAGGAATAAGAAAGAGGAGGAGGAGGTGCATGAGGAAAAGAACAAGAATGAGGAGGCTGCGAAAGAAGAATGAGGAAGAAGAATGAGGAGGAAGAAACGGCGAAGGAGAGTGTAGGTCTTACATAAGATATATAGGTACCATGCCTTACTTGAACTGATGCTATCAGTGGGAGACCACTTCACGGGAATTATTTTTATTGTGGGCGAGTCAGGCATGTAATCGGGTCCTCATAAATCTTTTCTTTCTTTGAGGTGGGGTGGAGTAGTAGGAGGTGGGACGAGTGAGTAGGAGAGGGGGAGCGTATACTATACATCTTTTATCTTAATTAATAGTGTCAAGCTAGTAACATTACAATCACAACAAACGGCAATACTCAGTTTTGCAGCTTGCATTGGACTGTGACCTAACTTACTACTGTTATAAATAAATAAATAAATAAATAAATAAATAAATAAATAAATAAATAAATAAATAAATAAATATACTTCATAAAAATGTATTATTTCAAACAAACGTTGCAATAGAGTACAAGATCTTTTCATCAAAGGATCTTTTTTACAATTACAAAAGGTTTTTTTCTTAAACTGTGGACTTGTCACACTTTGAAGTGTTTAACACGAAACAAGTGGCTTTTCTTAAGCAGTAAATTAATAGTTTTTTTGGTTGTTTTTTTTTTAACCTCACATTAAAGTTAAGAGTGGCAAATACTTGTTTTAGTGGTTTTAATCTAAAAGAAACAACCCCAGCAAAAGTGGCCAATTGTGCGCTAGGTAAAGAGCGTGAACTGGGAAAATAAAGGAAATAATTAACCGTTTAGTGAAGTCGGTCTAATATAATTTCTTGTCTGTAACTGGCCTATTTCTTCCTTTATAAAACGAAAGAGAAAAAAATAATTGAACGAAATTTGACCTTTTTTCAATCGAACGATTTTCAGAAAATTATGGAACGACCTTTTACAAATGTCCTCTTGCACAAGAAAACTTAAGTTAATGGCATGTTACCCAGAAACAACAGCAATCGTGGATAGATTTGAGAGAAAAAAGCAAATCGGGCAGCTAGCCCCAGATCTCCTTCCTCAGTAGACGTCGCGCACGTTCAGCAGCCACGCCTAATTATGAGACTTAACTGCAGTAGAAGTGCTGCTGCTGCTGCTGATAATGATGATGATGATGATGGTGGTGGATAGGGTGCTGGTGGTGATGATGATGATAATGATGATGTAATGATGAGATGATGATGATGATGATGATGATGATGATGATGATGATGATGATGATGATGACGATGATGATGATAATGACGACGACGACTAATAATGTGGCGCACACCACGTCGTTCTCTCAAGACAGCGAATTAAGTCTCAACCCACATACAGGAAAATCTCTGTGATACAATTATCAGGAAGTAAGACAGACCCCCACACACCAAATCAGTATGTTGGGGGACAAATCACTCGCTACTAAATCCTCCTGCCCATAAAGATCCGCATGATAAATGGGACAAAAAGTGACGGAGCTACAAATAATACTAACAGGGCGAGGCCACTAAAAAAATATTACAAAACCAGCTAAACTGGTCCGGCGGACAAAGTATATTTCTCGTGTGTGCCAGACTGTCACAAAGCAGCAGCATACTACTGCAAAACACCAGAGCACGCACGCACGCACGCACACACAGAGAGTTAAGCCGGAGTCATAGGAACTACCAGCCTCTGATAATCAGTATGCATTTAAACCATAGTTTGACCGACTATTGGTCGTCGACCGTTTGACCCAATTAGTCTTTTGGGACCCCTACCTTTCTCTTTCATCCTCTTGACCTGATTTGATTATTCTCTGCACGCGAGGTTTGGCGGAAGATAAATATATAGGGGGAAGGGAGGGGGGTTCTATGCACTATCGTGTTGCCCAACATGGAAATACCGATTACCGTTGATAGGAGAACACCGCTAGCATACATGATCCGGCCCCTGGTACAGCCTACCACTCACTCACTACAGAAACCGTTATTATCACAATAATCTAGCGCAGTTGTGCCTCTTAGAAGTATGCAAGGCAACTTAACTGAAACGCTTTTAAACAGTGTGTGAACTAAACACGCCGACAGGCTTTTATTTGGATGAGTGCGAGGAACACTTATTTGTTCTGTTCCTCCCCTCTGCCTCTTTGTACATATTTTTACTGGAATAAATCTTTTCCACCTTTAATCGTTTTATTTTTATTATCAGTGTTGTGCGGTTGTTGTGTGGCTGTTGTTGTCCTTTCTTCCCGGAGTTAGCTTTGGTCCCCTTTCCCGTTTTAACTGTGGTCCTGAAAATTTTATTGTAACTTTTACTCCCCTCCCCTGGGGCTCCCACGTTTGGAATTCTTAAATTCAAGTCCCCTATACGCTCAATGTGTCCGGGGACATAAATTTAATTAAGAAGAAGAAGAAGAACACGGCGACAGGCTAAGTCTGACAGCACGAGCTCTTTGCCCGGTCGCCCAGGATTTGTGCTCAGTCGTCCAGGCGTCAGACAGAGCGCCCAAAGGTTGCAAGTGGAAGTCCCGGGCGGCTTGAGTTAGATCCTGTGTCGGTCAGCGCCTTGAGCAGCTCTTGAGCTGAAAAAGCGCTATATAAGAACGATTAAATAAGGGGGCGGGAGTTTATGAAGTGTGCAATGGATGACAATACGGAAGATACCATTCATACCCCCGCACGCCATCCCCGTTAACCCCTACCGCCCCCAACACACACACACACACCCACACACACTTGCAATACATCAGAAATGGTTTCATTTAAGAATGTAGGAATCGGAAAGTCATTTTTTGATGGAAAAGGGTTAGGGCAAGGGTTAGTTGCAGCGCTGCAACTAGCCCTTACACTAACCCTTTGCTGAAAAGTTGACCTAGTTGTTCGTCTCCTATAGCCGACGAAATAGGTCGAAGTTTCTTCAAAATTTGTCAGAAAATTGACTGTATATTCTCCGTCCCGGATAGAGCACTCCTGTGTACTTAAAACACTCTTATGCACTACAACTGCACTCCCATGCACTAAAAGAGCACTCCCGCGCACTTATAAAAAAGTGGGGTCCTGGAAAAAAGTGGGTTCCAAGGAAATGAACCCATTTGTTACTAAGAAAGACAAGGTCTGCTACCCGTTTGTGCGCATTTGTGGGTACACCCCCCACCTCCCCCCCCCCCACAACTTTACGGAATTCGAAAGTAATCTTAACGCCCAGCTCTTTACTCCATCCCCTTGTTATGCCATAAATAATACTCCTCTAACAATAAGATTTCCCCCTCCCCTCCTCATAACGAAACAACCTACAAACATCTTGGACGATGCCGTCCATGTTTTTTTTACATAAGCTTACTATGTTCTGTACTTGACCATCCATGTTCTGTACATAGCGGACACGGGACACACATAACAGCTATTGTTCCACCAACACGCTTCCGAGGTCAAAACTAGTTCTGAATGCAAAATGTCGCATGATCTAAAGAACAGACGAGCATAAAAATGACACAAAAATGACGTCATTTATAACATGATACGCGCCGGCAAGTTCCTCATGCTAATAAGGGATTGTTAACTACTGCATCATGCATTTACTCGACAATGTAAAAAAAAAAAGTGTCTGTAATAAAAAAAAAAAAAAGCCTTTATAATTAATTACATCCAAGCAAGTTATTCATACTAATAAGGTATGATACATACTTTTTAAAGTGTCAAATTACTTGACAATGTTAAAAACGTTCCTGTATCATAATGCTCAACATATATTTCTTGCCTAAGGCTACACATAAAAAAAAAGTATTTTTTTTTTTAAATTTTAAAAGAATTTAAATCTTGATCTTGAAGTACAAATACATTATATTCATTAAGTTCATTTCCACAATAGAACGATTGTGTTTCTTTCTAGAATTAATCTATTGAAAGAGCCAAATTGTGAAAGTTAGTGTGAGCACAAGACGAGAGTCATATCGCAAATTATTATTATTATTATTATTATTATTATTATTATTATTATTATTATTATTATTATTATTATTATACCCACAAGTTATACAACACTCTATTTTGTGTAATTTCTATCAGTTCCTGCTATTACATCCCTGCTTATCAGAGACTAGGATTCTTTTCCCCTCCTCCCTGCCCACTCCTCTCCCCACCCCCAATTCTCATTCATCCACATTTCAAAATTTATTAACAGTAGTCTTATTTTTGTGCTATTCTCATTCAGTCCATTCCTATACTCGCAGTTTCTTCTCGACCACATATGCAAACCAACCACGTCCCAATAATCCTGTGCATGCATTGGTACCTTTGACCCCCAACACATAATTACAGCTACTGTACAAACAAAACGAAAACAGAAACTAAAGCTAAACGAACCTTCTCCTACACAATTATATATATATAATTATAATTATTAATTGTGATGTCATTGATATTGTTATTGTTATTAATTACTGTCTAATATCACCGGAATGTGTGAACAGACAACAAATAAAATATTGAATTGAAATTGAACATAATTATATAGATGTTGTTTATCTTACTTTTTTTTTTCAAAACCCGTTGTACCTCATCGGACACAACCTTTTGACGGTATACCAGTGGTGGTTTTGATTATTGATTAGTATGATGACTGATTGATCGGAACTGACTGCTAGTCTTTTATTAGTGGTAATGCGATTGGGTACCGTATAAAGGCAGGCACTTGGTTCTGGACTACAGAGGACTAGCATTCTAAACGGACTACTTCACCAGAAGTAACATAGGACGCGCGCTACACGGTACTTCCAGTATAAAACATTACATTACATGGTTATTGCTTTAGGTCCAGCGGACTCTTCCGAGCCAAATCAGGATCAGACTTCGCCGAAAGAGGACCCACCCCCGATCCGCACAAAAGATCTGCCGAAACAACCCTAGTGGCAACACTGAAGGCACTCCACTAGTCGGTCACTTTACAATGAAGACATCCCACTCAGGGGACGCTGAGACTATACTCCAATTTATCGAACCCCCGTTTAAAAAAAAGAAGAATACAAACATCATTATAAAATATCACCAAAACACATAGGCCTACATATAAAATGCCTACATTGCCAAATAATAACATCATAGGAAGCCCCAGTGACCACCCGGCAGAAAGCGTCCAATATTTCCAAGCTGATCCAACAGACCTCACACGCAAATGAGGAGTTTTGTCCCAGAAGAGTTTTCAAGAAAAAAGGTAGGTGAATAGTCTAGGGAAGAAGAAGATAGTATAGAAGATTGATAGAACAGAGTAGGAATGAGAAAGAACAAAGGAGAAAGACAGCGACAGTGGGAATTTAAAGCACTAAATTTCCAGAAAGTGGTGATACTATTTATACTAAAAAAAACGGTACCCCCACGGGGGAGGAGGGGGAAGGGGGCGAAGGAGGTATAAAACATACATCGTTAATAATAAAACATTCCGTAGGAGTGCCGTTGCCCTTATTGTTCTGCACAGGCAGTATTGGAAATAGCTGGTACTACCACGTTCCACCCCCCACCCCCACCCCTACACCCCCCAAAATGGGTTACGCCAAAAGTAACAATTATTCTTCATAGTCAAACGTACCAACACTTATTCTTCTTCGTCAAAAAGTACCATAGTCATCATAGTCTAAAGAACCTATTGCTCTTTTTTAAAACACGTGGTTAATCAAAAAGAGAGCCGGCGCCTTATAAATAAAATTGTAGATGTGCATCAGTCACGATTGTCCCCTATACGCACTGTGTCCGGGGACGTAAATCTATCCACTGAACTGAACTGCATCAGTCCTAAACAGTTAGAGTCGGGACGCGTGAACAGAGGCGCGATTCTGTGAACTAAAGAACGGAAATGTAGCAAACAAAAAAATCAGTATTAGTTCACTGACTTTGATTGCAAGAATAACTGACATAAGGGATTTGAAATGAAACTAGGATAAAAGGGATTTTGAACTTAAAAGAGGACAAGAGGGACCTTGAATGCAATAAGACAAAAGGGATTTAGATTTTTTTTTTTAAACCGACAAATGGGATTTGTATCAAAGTAGGACAAAAAAGGATTTTTAATTTTAAAAATATGACAAGTAGGATTTTAATTTAAAATAGGACAAAAATGAATTTGGAATGCAAATAGGACATAAGGGATTAAAAAAAAACTTAAACATTATGACAAAGGGAATGGGAATAGTACAAAAAGAGATTCTGAATTTAAAACAAAACAAACAAACCAACAAAAAATATGACAAATGGGACATTGGAATTGAAATACCTCAAGAGAGACTCTGACTGGATTTATGACAAGAGAGACTTTCAATTAAAATTCGACAGGTGTGATTTTGAATAAAAATAGCACCAAAGAGGGATTTTGAATTAAAACAGGACAACATGGACTTTGAATGAAAATACCACAACACAATATACGTCTTTGACCACCCTTCCCCTCCCCCACCCACCCACTCCAAAAAGATCAATAACAAACATTATGTATAACTGTACTGTCGCTAATGTAAATATGAATACCTTCTAAACCAAACCTGGTGCTAGCTACAACTGTGAGTCTTAAGCCGTCCTATACTAACTATACAGCAAGATTAGTTCAAAAGGTTGAACGAGATAAAACACACTCGACTTCTTTTTCTCTTCACGCTAACTTCTAACCACCACCACTACTACTGCGAGTCTTGAGGGGGAAAAAACAATCACGCGTGACCTAAAATACCGCGTTGTCTTGAAGCTACCTTTTAATAACAATCGGGGTAGGTAGGTCTTCTGTTTTTGTTTAAAAGAAAACAGCGAGTGCACCGTTTGACATCACCCTTGGAGACAATGTTGACACACGAAGAAGAAAACGGGGTCACATTTTACAATAGCACGAGATACACGTGGAATGAGGGCACCCAGTCATCTACCTTCAAAACATCTTACAACAGACTGGAGGCCTACATCTTTCAAAGAGCTCTGAACTTAAACATGCTCTAACAAGTTTCTTGGCTAAATATTGGCGATTTCACTTTATTTACTGTGACACGTTACATATTAAAACAGGCGAGTACATTTTAATAAATATTGTGACAAGTCTCTTGTTGAAGAAGCATGGCGACCATGTACGGGTACAAGAATGGAACATTGCTAATAAGGTCAATCCTTTAAATAAACTACGACAATATGAGATCAAGTGAAAGGTGATGAAACAGTAATGAAACAGTTATAAAACAAACAAGACGTCGACTGTGCTCGACATTCAAGCATAATTGCATGCAGTGCCGAAAAGGAGAAGAAAATACCCCCAAAACACGACCCCACTGCACAGGCAGTATAAATCAAAGTCTAGTCTGTGCACGCACGCATTTCATGGCACGAACTTTAAAGATCCTGACGCTCATGTCCTAGATGGGTGAGTGTCAGTTACATAAAGCAAGTACAATAGGTCCCTTTCCCCCTGTCTCTATTCGCCCAAGCTGTCTGAGGCGTTAGGCGACGAGCCTTAAGGCTGCAAGCTGTCGACTCGAACATGGAGTTAGATCCTGGTTCGGCCAGCGCCTTGAACAGCTGTTGAGTTGGAAAAGCGCTGTATATGACCAATTACAACAACAACAAATAATAATAATACCAACATAGAGCTTTATCAGTTTCAATGGTAAGAAGTTGACAGGAGACTCCCCCCCCCCCCCCACATTGACAGATGTTCTATGTATGGATCTCCAACGTACAACTAACATTGCATTGGTATTTGTATGCAAGTGGTACCTAATAGTGAACAATGACGTAATGTAACACGAATATTCATTTATTTATTTATTTATTTTTATAATAAACTTCTTTAAAAAATCGTTGTAAAATCTTTCAAGGAACACTGATTTGCTAACTACATAACCAGTTTTTAAACATCTAACTAAAGTTTGCCTAAAGATCTCTCTCTCTCTATCTCTCTCTCTCTCTCTCTCTCTCTCTCTCTCTCTCTCTCTCTCTCTCTTAATATAAAGATAATGATCAAGATGTTGGTGTGATTGTGTGTGCATGTGTGTGAGTGCATGTGTGTGTGATTTCTATGATTTCCAAGTTAATGTTAAAGGTTATTTACTATGTTAATTTGTTAAGGGACAGATTGGAAGATTAGACTTCTCATTAGTCTAAAATCTTTATCCCTAATAAAAAAAGTTTCAAAAGTTTCAAAAAAAGTTTCTCTTTCTCTCTTTC
Organism: Oncomelania hupensis; assembly: GCA_036898135.1. NCBI lineage: Eukaryota > Metazoa > Mollusca > Gastropoda > Littorinimorpha > Pomatiopsidae > Oncomelania > Oncomelania hupensis. The sequence goes on from CM072524.1 coordinate 49,427,699, forward strand.
TCTCTCTCTTTCTCTCTTTCTCTCTCTCTCTCTCTCTCTCTCTCTCACTCTCTCCAAATGTTAAAATAGACTTATAGAGCTATAAAAAAAAATGAATTGGCCAAAAACATGAATGCTTACAACATTATCAACATATCGGGTCTCTCAGTTTGACAGCAATGCAATCGTCCAAAGCTCTAGTACAATTCTATTGACAAGGGTCGTTCCTCGCACGAATCAATTAAAACTGACTTATGTCGGTCGACAAGTTCGATATGAATGCAGTTTTGAATGAAGAGGATTGCAGCTATAGCACTCAAAGAGGGTCAAAGCCTGAAAGAGAGATACACTCTTTTAATATCAACCACATATTGTCACCTTGTGGATAGCCTTCAATCTGACATTTGCTAACAATGACATATACAATGTTACAATCATATAATGAATGGTGTTCCTGCAATTAATAAGGGCGCCTTTTATCTTTATATTTTGCCACGTATTTCGTTCAACTCACGATGATTTTCTGAGATTATTAATTGCAGGAACAGCGTTCATTATACGACTGTAACATTGTATCTGTCATTGTTAGCAAACTTCAGATTGAAGGCTATTTTCTAGTCTTCGCTTTCTCGTCAAAACGACGGCAGCCGCGCCGCAGCTCAGCAAAAGTACAATTTTTCCATTCAAATGAACAAGAAAACTCTTTGGCAACGGGTGTCCAAACAGCTGTTACACGTAGCCTGCAGCCTGAAATATTATAATGCTCCATAGCCAAAGGTCGCTTAGTCTTTACAAGAATCCACCACACTTCGCACCAAAAATCAACATTCAGCCTTTGCACAGCTCTTCAAGACATCAGTCTCGTCCTTCTTGAATTTACAAGGCGGCGATCTACGTAATATATGTCGGGTAATAAGACTACCCCAGAGTACCTAAGTGAGCAAAGGTTTGAGGGACGGCAGGTTGTTAGGGGTTGGTGGCGTGGAGTGGAGGGGAGGCCGAAGGTAGATGGAGTACAACTGCTGTTTCTCAACATACAATACAATCGCCTGTTGTAACTTTGTGTACGTTACAGTAGGTTCCAACGCGCGCGCGCGCTCACACACACACAGAGGGACAAAAACACACATGCACACACTTCAACACACATACAATCACGCACACCTCTTTCACACACACCCTCCTCCTCCACCCGCAGTTCTAGCTAGAGGTAGGTTAGGTGTTGGGTGCTCACCATAAGGTGTTCCCATGTCTACCACGTGTAGACCCAGAACACACTCTCAAGACTATCACGGACACTTTCTTCTACAAACAACATGCCTATATTTTATCATGAAATTCCACACAGTGGTCAAACAGAGTCAAAGCTAGCTGAATGTGGGTCAAGGTGGAGTGGACAATAGTAATAGTAGTAGTAGTAATAATAATAAAAATAATAATAATAATAATAATAATAATAATAATAATAATAAAAATAATAATAATAATAATAATAATAATAATAATAATAATAATAATAATAATAATAATAATAATAATTTTAAATAATAATAATAATAATAATAATAATAATAATAATAATAATAATTATTATTATTATTATTATTATTATTATTATTATTATTATTATTATTATCATTATTATTATTTATTTTATAAAGCGCAATTGCAAACTAAAAAGTCTGCTCACAGCACTCACAAGCATACTTTCACACAAGCACTCGCAGAATAAGAAGCCTGTACAATGCAGTAAAACATGGAGCATATTACAAATAATAATAAAATAACAAATAAAAAATAAATAAAAATGTAACAAAAATAAATAAGTTTGCATTGGCTGGGTCAAGCCTAAATGCGCATTGTGTCAACACAGTCTTATCAGTAGCCCAGGATGACCAGTTACTCACTACCTTGCAGGTTCCTGGTGACCCCATTGACTAGGGAAACCACCCGAAAGCTACGGGAAAGTGGACCGCAGCTGTCAACAACGAGGATGGTTTTCTACTTACAGTAGCAAGCAAATACAGCACACGAGCAATCGCTCAAGAACCTATAGCTTGGACTCTTAATAACTTTATACTGACCTAGTATACTAACCCACAATCTGCGTATAATCTTTTACACCGAACTAACAATACTGAAACCACATTCCCGTTTATCAAACAGAACATTTGGTAAATGGAATCAAACAAAGAACTGCTAGCATTCATACTAACTAACTCACTAATTAACCAAACCAACTAAGTAACTAACTAAATACAAAGAACCGTATCGGTAAACCGTCTCCCGCACTCTATTTAGCCTAAAGCTGAGTCCAGTGTGGCAAGTTCGCAAGTTCAGTGCCAGAAATAAAGAAAATAGGCTGGAAGAATGGCATCGTAACACGATAGCTCTTTTTTTTTCTCACTCCCGTTCCTGTAATTCATTCCGCCCCGGTTAGCAACGACTATGAAAACTACTGATCGATGAAGCAATCACTTGCAGCCGAAGAAGGGGGACTACATTACAAATGGACGTATAATACCAAAAAAAAAAAGCAACCCAACACCCAACTCCGTTACAAAATTACAAACGTAATAAACATTCCACAAGCTATTCTCTCCATCACCACCTCCCCCACTACCCTTCTACACACACACACACGCACACACAACACACACACACACACACCCTACTTCCCTGCTTATTGCCGTAAAAAAATATATTTTAAACAAAAGAAAAAGAAGGAAAAGAAAAAGAAAAGAAACAGAAAATGAAAAAGAAAAGAAAAAGAAAATGAAAAGAAAAAGAAACCCGACAATTTTGTTTGCTTTTTTGTCTAACATCCTACATGGTATAAAACAGCCCCTGACGTTTTCATTTCCCGACAATTAAAAAAACAACAACCACACACACACACACACACACACACACCCACACCCACACACACACACACACACACATACTTGCAATTCATCATAAATGGGTTTATTGAAGAATGTAGGAATCGGAAAGTGATTTTTTGACGGAAAGAACGCAAATTTCTTCTAGAAATGTAAGAATCTAAGTCAAAATTGGCTCTTTCCGTCTCAAAAGTTGACCTATTTCGTCTCCTAGGAGCGACGAAATAGGTCGATTTTTCTTCAAAATTTCTCCGAAAATGGACTGTATTTTCTCCGTCCCGGATAGTGCACTCCTCTGTACTTAAAACACTCTCATGCACTACAACTGCACTCCCTTGCACTAAAAGAGCACTCCCGCGCACTTAGAAAAAAGTGGGGTCCTGGAAAAAAGTGGGTTCCAAGCAAATGAACCCATTTGTTACTAAGAAAGACAGGGTCTGGTACCCATTTGTGCGCTTTTGTAAGTACCCCCCGCCCCCACACACACACACACAACCAACAACTCCCCCCTTTTATTTCTGAAATGACCCCTCCAGGAAAAACTCGAACTGTCATGAATCTAAGCTGCAACACTCAAAAGCAGTTAACTGACATTGCTGAATGGTTCCAGATGAGATGGTTATCTTCGTCTACTGTTCACACATTTTAGGAACCTCCAGGGAAACGCTACCAAACTCTCATAATAAAATTGTTATCCTCAGATAAGCTTCTATATTAATTCCCTTTCTTTTTTCGTGTCTAATAAGTGCAGTCAGAATAATGATACGGATAAATGTTTTTTATAATTATTTTATAGTTTGTGGCGATAGTGACCATACTGTATGCTTGCTTGAGTGGAAGAGTAAAATTACTACAGGTTTATGAATAACTTAATACAACGTTATCTCTGAAGCTATTATTCCACAACAACAACAACATTAGCAGCAGCATCAACAGGTATGGCAAAATTTATAGTTCATTATTATTACTGAAATTACACATTAACAGTTGCAACTGTTGTTATATAAGTGATGTTTGTGACTGTGAGTTTTGCCTGCGTGTGTTTGCGGGTGGGTTTGTGTGAGTGTGTGTCTTCGCCATGCAGTAACAGCAATAAAAGCCATGCACCACCACAGTCACAATCGCCAACATCACTACCACCACCACCACCAACAACAACGACGACGACGACAACTCTATCGCAGCCAACCCAAAAAATAGTTTCATCACAAACCCCCTACCGGACTCTAACAGAAACAGAAAGGTGAGGTTTTGATCGCTTGATTCTGTCAATCACACAAAAAGCAGGACACGATACAGTCATGCAATTCAATTCTCCGCAGTGTTCGGGGCGCCGGATGTTTTGACCGGATGTCGCGAGACAGAGAGTAATCAATCCCCCAATTAGTCCAATTAGTATCAGCATGCTTTGTTGGACCACCAAGCCACTACCCCACTGGACACAGGAAGGAACAGAGACGGATCGATCAGGGATCCGGAAAGATACAGTACATCCAGAATATTGTGCTGCCCATTTTCTCTCGGGATAATTCAGTTTGTCCATGTACTACTCTGAACAATATTTCCTCCCACCCCCTCTTTCTTTCCCCTCCCTCCCGCCCACTCACTCCCCCCCTCTCTCTCTCTTTCATCCTCTCCCCCACACCCTGGTTTAAACATCCTGATTTTCTCAAATCAGCACAGCAGACGACAGGCCATACTATGAAATAAACTGTCCTGCATGCAGTTGCTGAATCGTAAACTCAATAGCTGCACAATGAGTTTAAGGAATAAGGTTGCATTCCATTGCATATTATTGTACTGTACTGTGTGTCAGTAATTACTCAATTCAATATGAATTAATAATTTATAGGTGTATTGTATTGTATTATATTTGTATTGTATTGTGGTACCAAGCATGCAAGTATCCTGGATAATGTTGATCAGCACCCAATTCACAGAGGAAGCTACAGAGCAAGTATGCTATAGTGTTTCCCCAATGTTGTGGTGTACCCGCTGTCAAAAAAGGAAGCAAATCCTTGGAAAACAGCTTCTGGCGCATACCAGTTTTTATCCAGTCTGTATGAAACGTAAGAGCATATAGTATTTTGACAATGTAGCTAGTAGTTGATAGTATACTAATTACGTTGATAGTATTGTAGCAAGATCTTCAACTATTATCTGATTCTGCTACCAAAAACGCTAAGCAAAACAGCCACTGACTCTATAATAAAAAAAAAATAAAAATAAATAAAATTTAAAAAAAAAAAAAAAATAATAATAATAATAATAATAGCTACTGACTGTACTAATACCAAGAAAAAAAATCGCAGGCTGGTATTCCTCCCCTCCGGTATTTGTGGAATGTAATGAGTCAAAGCGCTGAAAGTATTGTAGTCTATATCGTACCCTTGTTCAGTTTTGAAGTTACTTGATTGGGGATTTTTGCTGTGTTTGGCGTTGCGGTATTTATTTCATGACAATGAAGGGAGTTACGAGGTCGGCGTATTGAGCGTGCGTGGACCACACAGTAGAGTGTTCATGTGTACGCAGAATGCACTTAAAAAAACCCACACTTTTATTCCTTATTTATGTTTTTGAATGTCTTTCATTTATTGACGCAAGGGTTAATGCCTGTCACAATTCCTTGTAAGGAGTCATGAAGAGGTATTGAAATGAAAGTTTTCTGAATATTGCAAGGATATTTTAGGAAATTTTGATTACAAAGTGACGGATACTATAGCCCAAATCAAAAGAGAGAGAGAGAGAAAGAGAGAGAGAGAGAGGGAGAGGGAGAGAGAGAGACAGAGACAGAGAGAGAGACAGAGACAGAGAGAGAGAGAGAGAGAGAGAGAGAGAGAGCAGAAATAGTTTGAAATGTGTGGGATGTCAAGTCATTGTTTTCTCTAGTTCGTAGCTTTATACTAAGCTAAAACGAAACCTCACTACTGTCGTGCGTGTAGGGACCGCCGGTGCAATAAATAAACAGTCCCATTCATGCTATTTTCAGATTTGTAGAATTGGTATTCTGAGGACTTGAGTCCACACCGAGCTCTGGAGCAGCCTTGGTCAAAGCCAGGAAACGGTCCTCAGTGCCAATCAGCGCCCAACGATCTACAGACTGAGGTGACCATTGGAGGGTCTGCAATTGCGTGCTTCTGAGCCGCTGGCCATCCATCATCTGCCATGTTTCTGTTGATCATTGTTCCAAAGAATGCCCTTCAAAGAGGGGGTGGGGGGATTAAAATGTGTTGTGTGTGTGCGTAGGTGTGTGTGCGTGTATGAGAGAGAGAGAAAGAGAGAGCTCATTCGCGAGTATGTATTGCGTGTTCATGTGAGCCGCTGCCCTTTGTCGTGCTATGTTTTTGTTCATCATTGTTCAAAAGCATGACCTTCAATGAAAGTTGAAAGTGCGTGCGTGTGTTTTAGTGCGTGTGTGTTTACGTGTGTGTGTATGTGTGTGTGTGTGTGTACGTGGAAAGAGACCCCCAGTGTGCACTTTAAAAAAAAAGTATAATGCCTTGAACAGAAAATGAAGGGTGGAAGAAAACCAACAAAACAGGACACTTCGGACAGCAAAGACCTTGCCACCAAAACCCAAACTCAATCAACAGCCGAATTCTTCCAACTTCCCTGTAATAAAACCACATACCATCGGTGCAATTCTCTCCCCCCCCCCCCCACCCCCCTCCTAGATCCTTCATCCCCCAAAAATGCGCTGGGAAGGAGATGAAGAAAGAAGGAAAGCCAAGAGAAGAAAGGATAAACAAAGCCATTCTGTGAGCTCCAACAGTGGATACAAATTAAGTAACAGGTCGATAAGCCATACCCAACCAAAGCCAGTTCACTGCTCTTCAGTTCTCCAGCATCCTGCACACAGGGACCCCAAATCGAAGTCATCCACCATGCACGCATTGACTACAACCATACTGTTCGATCTTTCCATAAAGTGTTTTTATAGGGGTGGGTGGGGGTGGAGGAGGTTGATACAATTGCCTGGATTGAGTGTAACCGTGGTATACGATAATTATGATAAACGGTTGGACAATGTGACCTTTAATCCTGACTTCCCAATTTAGAAGTCCGAATGACGTGCATTGCCGTACTGCACTTAAGAGCAGGTTTTCTAGAACGCCAAAAAAAAAAAAAAAAAAAAAAAAAAGGGGGGGGGGGTGTCTTTAACGTAGGCGGTTGTCAACTGATGCTTAATGCAAACCTACATAGGTATTCTCGAAGATGTCTTCAAGACTCTTCCGCATGATTAGGGCGGAGGCGACTTATAACACAACCGGTGACCAAAAATACTGCACTTGCTGTCGCCGCACCAACAATTCACACACAAAAGATAAATCTGTTAAAGGGGTAAAGTATGAAAATTCCAGAAGTATTTACTGTCCAACATAACACACCAGGAAAATTAAGAACTCAAACCTGAAAACATTCGTTCTGACGTTCACATTCAGTGACAAAAATAAATAGTTGGGGTTTTTTGAGCATTGCGCGTGTACGTGTACACCTTCCTCATCAGGTTCGTGCAGAGAAGTCTTCTTCTTCGTCGTCTTCGTCTTTTAGTGACCATGCACGTATAGTTTGCTTCACTTGCTCCCCCCCATCCATCTCTCCCTTCCATTCACCCCTCCCCTCTCCCACCTCAAAATACCTGCGTAGCTAAATCTACGAGGAAAATGTCAGCGTGGTTTTCCACAAAATAGAAAGAGGCTGTGCAAACGAAGGAGTGAGCAGCTAGCGGGCAGTGTAAACTTTGTTTGATACAGTAGCACCCGTCACCTACAACCCGTGTACCGGTCTAATTACTATAACAGTGTGCAGGACTCAACCCCCCCCCCTCTCCCACCTCTCCACGTACTCGATGCATGGGTTGAGATAACTGAGCCTAAACCTAAGACAAAACCATCGTTCACAACCTGTTTTGGCCTGGTACAACTGATGTTGTATCGGACAAATCGTGTACCCAGGATCGTTCCACGCATTCAGACTCTTTGACACTCTTTTGCGTTTGGTTTGTTTCCTTAAACGGACTATAAGAAATTGATAGAGGTCAAACAGAGAGAGAGAGAGAGAGAGTGAGAGAGAGTGAGAGAGAGAGAGAGAGTGAGAGAGAGAGAAAGGGAGGGAGGGAGGGAGGGAAAAAGAGTTACGTACAAACTTCTCCTTGCCAAGTGGCATAATGGTACTGTTGCTAAATGGTCCCCTATACGCTTTTTTTTTTTTTTTTAAATCAGTTTATAGTCCCCTCTCTTCCCGTTAAGGATTTTCAGAGAGGAGACTTTCCGATTCGTATTGTTTTGTATGGTCCCCTATACGCTTATGTGTCCGGGGACGTTAATTTTACTTTCATGTCGTATAGCTGTGTTTCAGATTAACTCGTTGCTACATATAACCGATGTAACCCTAAAGAAAAGGTAAAAAAACAAAAACATCTGTGGAGTGTAGGGATGATTTGAGAGGGGTGAGAGGAACCTGTGTTTGTGAGCGTGCGTGTGTATACGTCTGCGAGAGAGAGAGAGAGAGAGAGAGAGAGAGAGAAAAAAAATTGCGTTTAAGTGTGTGTGCGTGCGTGCGCCAAAGCGAGTGAAAAAAACAAAAAACATCACCACCTATTTCTATTGATAAATTTAATCCATAAAGTGAACGAGGAAAAAAAATCTAGACTATCAGCGTTTCCTGTGAGTTGTATGAACTTT
>CM072524.1:49441243-49451243 GCA_036898135.1 Oncomelania hupensis
AATGAGGTAATCTTTAGGTAAATATTTCAAGTATGTATATAATTACCAACAAAGAACGTTAAAGCCCAGTATGTCATACCGAAAGTCTTGTGATATCTAAACCCCTTTTTGAAATAATGAAATCTGAGCAGCCGGTATATGCTGGAGTGGGAGGTGAACATTACATAAGTAGATTAAAGTCCCCGGACACATAGCGTATAGGGGACAGTTAAGGGGAGGTGAAAAAGAAATGGGTGAAAGATAAAGGGGATGGGAGGAGGGGAGGGTGACAATAAAGGCTGATAGATAAAGGGGTGAAGGGGGGAATGGGGTTGGGGAGAGACGGTAAAGCTATAATAAAAAATGCGGGCACAATATAATACAGCAAAAACAAAGAGAACACGGTCAGAGTCAAAACACGCCTTCATCAACAGGATTATTAGACAACGAGCTAAATGTTGTTGTTGTCCTTTATATATAGAATATCAATTATGAAAATATGAGGTAACAAAATGCATGCTGTTGCATCTATATTGAATATCAATAATGGACTTTTAACTTTAAAGTCCCCAAAACCATTTCACCATCGCCAGTTATATTACGTCATAATGGCGTCATTTGAGGGATCTGATCGTTCGCACCTATCTATTATATCCACTGCTCAAGCGTGAACATTCCCGATCATGCCCTCGCTCGCGGCCATAATAATGCTGTTCAAAGCTAACACTATATCAAAATGTCCCTTGTGGCTCAATCTAACGTCTGAACCTAGGGAGGCTAACACTGCAGGACTGAGACTCAGGCTCAGCTTCTAGGGCTTAGCAACTGGACACATGCACAAGGCCAACTTAATTCCTGCGTGTGATATGAAACTAAAATCAGGCTCAGCTTCTAGGGCTTAGCAACTGGACACACAAGGCCAACTTAATTCCTGCGTATGATATGAAACTAATGTAGGGTTCAGCTGGACATGAGACTTCAGTGTCCACAGCCTGACACACGAGAATAACTGCGTTACTGTCTTGTGTATGCATCATATTAAAACGTCACGGTTTGCGAGGGGTCCCGTTACACCGGTGTGTCTCCCCCAAGCTTGCCGCTGCCCTATCAGCTGCTGCAGAGAAGCCGTGACGGTCAAAAACGGTTGAGCAGGTACACTGACGATGACCGGATAACTCTGACGAAACTTTCACTGGTTTGACCACAGCTGTCAGCGCCGTGGGTAACAATTATAGGACCGAGTGTATAGACTTAGCTGTACTGTGATGTCATAGACGGAGACTAAAGAGAACGATTTTTATTAGACGCGGCACAAAACCATCGCAATGATTTTTATTGTCGGGGTGTAAGTGTTTAGAAGTCCTCCATACATCAGACCTCCAATATCTTAAGTGAGCGAAGCCCATTTGGAATTGGTTGAAGCCCATTTGGAAAAACAGGACAATCAGTCTACATTCCAAAGCATAAGACTGCTGCGCTCCCTTGTCATCTCCATCTTCCTATATGCTTGCGAAGCATGGACCCTCACAGCAGATCTACAACGAAAAATACAAAGCATGAAGATGAGAGGTGCTACAGAAGACTTCTGGGCATTTCCTATACCCAACACATCACCAACGACGAAATCGGACAGACCATCACACAAGCCATTGGACAACATGATGACCTGCTCACAGTGGTGAAGAAACGGAAACTCCGATGGTATGGCCACGTCACCAGATCATCAGGCCTTGCAAAGACTATTCTGCAAGGCACAGTGCAAGGAGGTAGAAGAAGAGGGAGACCGAAAATGATGTGGGAGGACAACATTCGAGAATGGACTGGTTTGACACTGAGCGAAGCCATCAGGGCTGCTGAGGACAGAGAAAGATGGAGTATGCTGGTTAAACGATCATCTGTGGTGCCCCTACGACCTCCGAGTTACGGGACAGGATAGGATAGGATAGGGAAGCGTGAAGCTTTGATCTTAGAACAATCTTAGAAACTCGTCTGTATTCCTTCCGATCTTCTTTTCCTTCCTTTCTTTCATTTCTTTCTTTGTTGCGTCTTCTTTTCGTTCGTCCTTACTGCAGAATTCACAGATGATCAAAGTTTTATATTGTTTATACTTATATTTCCGGACTGAGGGAATACACGAGGTATTGTCAATGATGGGCGTGGACGTTAAACCTCAATGTTCATTCATTCGCTGGGAAACGCCGGAGAACTTTCTTCTGATTTCCCAAATCCCAAAAAGGCACACTTAAAAAAAAATTAATAATAATTTTTAAAATCACACGCACTAAGAAACGCCAGCGGTGATCAGAAAGTGGCCCAGCATAAAATACAAATGTCTATCACCCGTGAAGAGACGTTTGAAATGTTCAGAGAATGAGTCACTCTCAGAAGAAAACATTCCATAAGCAGGAGGCGCTCGGGGTAAGAAAAGAAGTCATTTACGGGGAGGGAAAATATTCTCTTATCAGTAGAATCCCCGCTTATCAAATTCAATCACTGGCCAGGGAGATCAATTTATCGATGTGAACGCTACTTAGCGAGTAAGTGACAAGGGTAGTCTCCACCGCTACGCTGCAACGCTCCACAGACTTTAGATAACCAAAACATAAAACACTAGCGACTTCCTGCAAAAGCTACTGAAAATGTTTATCTTGGTCGGCCGAGATCGAGTTTTGGCTTTTTGTGACCAGATATAAATAGAGAGAGATAACGGTCTTTAACGGGCCAAGAACTTTTCATTGTCCCGATGAGCCCTACTGATCAACCTAAGCACTAGCGGTCCTTTCAACAGGCATAGAACGTGCATTGTCCCAGATCTTTCAGATAAGCTGCACATCGCCAGCCCGAATTTCTCTGTCCCGACTTTCGTTTAGGGAAGATTAGCATTCAGGAATTGAAGTCCCGTTTAGGTTAGGCACGACAAGAAGAACGGTGAGTATCCTCAATCAATGCGAAACAGTTATACATGTATTACATTGTTCAACCTCATGCTTCCACTTTAACCCAAAACCAAAACAAACATCGTCGATAAATACATCTAAATTATTCAACCTCCTTTGTATTCCCTAGCAGTAGATAAGAATCGCCGATAAAATCCACCTAAAATTGTTCCAGCATTGCTTGCCTGTCCCCGGTTGCTGACAGGTAAGTTGTTTCTCAACAGCATGCTCTACAACGCATACCAAACAGAATATGGGTCATAACTACCAAACAATGTTGGGGCAAGTCTTATCTTGCGTGTACAAGGAGGATACAATTTCAAATTAACGAACGCACCGAAAACGAAAAGAGGTGGAGTTGGGTGAGGGATGGCGGGGGTGTGTGTGGGTGGGGGTGGGGGTGGAAATGGGTGGGTGTGGGGTTCACCCTTTCGTTATCACGCTGGGATTTTAATATGATATGGTGTCTCAGTAGAATAAACTTGGGAACGTGATATAGAGGAGAAGCTGTGGAAACAAATTTCTGTAACTTTTTGTAAAAAAGCATTAATATTACTCACTAGGTAATTTAAATCTTATTCTCCCCACCCCCCCACCCCCACCTACCCCACACACAAAAAAATACAATGAATGAGTGGGGAAGTGGTGGTGGAGGTGAATCTAATAGAGCGCGATTCTCCGTTCCAGCTAACAGCTCGACACCGAGGTCAAATCATCGCGCAGTGCGGAAAAGCCGCAGGCTTACTGCAAGCTTGCGCATTGTGTCACGTTATGAACGGATGACAGAGAGAGAGACAGAGACAGAGAAAGAGACAGACAAAGTGAGAGACTGAGAGAGAGCGACAGAGACAGAGAAGGCTAGAGAAAGAGGGCCTGTTGTCCGGGACTTTGTCTTCTTCGCCTGCCCCGTATGTAAGAATCAAGATGGTGACACTTTCTCGTTTAGTTCACTCTTGTAATATATTTTGTTTCTTTTTTTTAATATGCACCCCCACCCCCTCTTCCTAAACCCCATTCCCCTTCATCATCCCCGTTGCTCAACCCTGTCGTCACCCCTTTCTCCACCGATAAAAGTATTCGTCGCATTTTCGCCTCCTTCCATCACAACCCCTCTCCGCTCCTGTCCCTCAACCGCTTACAGCTGACGTGTGATTTGATAAAGAAAGACTTGTTGGGGGCTTCCCGTTGCGAACACAGAAACTTGTTCTACCGGCCCCAGCTACCACTACTGATGTATGTATGCGTGTGTCAATGACACTACCCTGTCAACTCCACCACCTTCCCGTTCCACCCACCCCCTTCTCCCACACCTCACCGTCAATCAACCGCGCATTATGCTGTATTTCATCTACGACAAGGGCAGAGTTACAACACGAGGAAGAAGAACTAAGAGTAAGAAGAAGGAGAGCGATGTGGCTAAATCAGGACGAAGGAGGGAAAAAAATTGAAGAAGCGGCAAGAAGGAAATAGGAGACCGAAACATCTTTAAACTGGAATTTCTCTGCTGGAGACGATAAAGTATTCGCGTTCGAAAGGACAGAATGTTAAAAAAAAAAGAGAAAAAGAAAGACAGTCTTGATTTTTATCAAAAAGTCAGCAAAAGGTTAAAAGTTTGATTTACAAAGTGCTAGGAAAATCAATATTATGTAGTGGATGTATATAAATAGTTCTGAGTTTGATCAACACTTACGCTGGTATTTTTAGATACAGCTACACTTGATGATGATGATGATGATGATGATGATGATGATGATGATGATGATGATGATGATGATGATGATGATGCTGATGATGATGAAGCTCATGATGTTGATTTTCATTATGATGATGATGATGAAGCTCATGATGATGAAGCTCATTATGATGATTTTCATGATGATGATGATGATGCTCATGATGATGATGATGATGATGATGATGATGATGATGATGATGAAGCTCATGATGATAATTTTCCTGATGATGATGATGAGGATGAGGATGAGGTCGCTGCTTCAGCTGCTGCATGCTAATTTACCGAGTGTGACACATGCTTTAAAATAACATAACACACTGGTGGACTACTGTTGTGTTGTACATCCCTGTCAAAAGAGAAAGCGACAAGGGAAACTCCATAACCAGTTTATTCACCTGTGTATTTATATGGTTGGTTGGTTGTGTTATTAACGTCTTTTTCCACCAGGATGATAAAGACAATACACACACATTCAAACTCACGCATTTAAACTCCACGAAGATTTTTATAGTTTGTATTGAACTGAAGTTTCCATACATTATTGTTCTATCTATCTATCTATGTATCTATCTATCTATGTATCTATCTATCTATGTATCTATCTATCTATGTATCTATCTATCTATGTATCTATCTATGTATCTATCTATGTATGTATCTATCTATGTATGTATCTATCTATGTATCTATGTATCTCTCTCTCTCTCTCTCTCTCTCTCTCTCTCTCTCTCTCTCTCTCTCTCTCTCTCTCTCTCTCTCTCTCTCTCTCTATATATATATATATATCTGCTGTTGGTGTTGGTGGTAGTGGTGTTTGTGGTAGTTTGAGGAAGAGTTGTTCATGGTGATGGGGAAGAGTGATGGCAGTTATAAAAACAGAGGTAACTTCACTGCTGATGGTGTTAGTGATGCTGCTGCTGGTGGTGGTGGTGGGTGTAAATGGCCATAGTTATTCATCTCCATTTCTAATGAAAATACTCTACATCGTAGTCGGTGTTGCCCTTTGCTGTGGTGGTAATGTTGATGCTGATGATGATGGGGGAGGGTGGGTGGGGAGAGGGGAAAGTAGTGATGGCGATTGGAAGTGTATACGGGCATAGGCTAAAAGGATAATGAACATAAGGGACGATGGGGTGGGCTAATGCAAAAAACAATTTAAAAAATAAAATAAAATAAATTCGAGCGACGCGGCTTTGGCCCATCCCCATGTTTGCAATCCTACTCGAAAGACAACTCAAACCTTTTTGGGTTTTCTCGGGAACAGTTACTTGACAGCCTTTATGTCACAAGTTTTAAATATAAAACTCTTAAAATGTGTCAACGTCTTTTCTGTTAAATCTTAAACAGTGTCAATATTGGATCAATTCGTAATTATTTTTTCTTCCTGTCAATAAATGCTTAGCACTAAAAACCGGTTTCAGTTCTCAGGTCTAACAATTGCCATTCAAAACGTACCAATATTGACAAAAAAAATAAAATAAAATAAAATAAAATAAAATAAAAGTTTGTAAAGTTTTATTTGCGTTACAAAACTGTAGCAGTGGGTGTTTTATGAAAGCTGTACCACTAAAACCATGATTGTCTAAACGAATTTTAAAGGAAAACTATAATACTGAACAAACGGATGATCACTCTAGAATGAAAAAGGAAAAATGGTTCACAGGCGTATTGCAACACCGACAGGATTTACAACTTCATCAAGGATATCATTACCACCACCACCATCACCTCCACCACCACCAATCACAATAACAACAGCAACACCAACAACCACGGTGTCGTTTGTTTTGTTTTACTAACTGTAATGAAAAATAATGCACTCTTCCAATCGAGTCACAAATATGGGCACGAAGTCATGTTTCTAAAAGTCTGCGATCTGGCAATTTATTTACACCCTCATAATTGCATATCCAGCATTAGGACACTATCATCACTCTTGGTATCGTCGCCTAGACTGAGCTTAACTGTTGAAAAAAAAAAAAAGGTAAAGGTAAAGGTAGTCCCATAGCCTTGTGGCCGTAGGGGAGCGTGATGTTGGAGATCACACTTATCTTGGGCCAGCGTAATGAGGGTGATGCCCAACTCTCTCCCTCGCTGCTTTACCTTCCCCACCCTCAAGAGAGTAGGTACTCAATCACAGTTGAGTCAACTGGGGGCGTTGTTGTTTGTCGCTTCACACCTTAGCGGTCACCCATCCAAGTGCTAACCGCACCGGACGGTGCTTCACTTTCGACACAGTAGCGAGTGCTCCAACCACTGCACTATCCGACACCCCTGTGTTAACTGTTGAAAACTGCCATTTATTGCGCTACAGGTTCTGAACCTGAAACGTTATCGACTGCCAATCTTCCTGTTGTGTGCTGTAATTAAAATCTGCAAGCCATAGTTGGGTGTAAATCCATCCTCATCTACAAATCTACACCCACCCACCCCACCCCTACCTGCCTTTGTGCCATGCCTGAAGCATTATCATCATGCAGCCACCACCTTGTTTTTGGAGGCAGCTTACACATTATTATCTAGTAATCTATATGATACAAGGGAAGCAGGACTAAATTTCTAACTATATATACAGCTCTCTCTCTCTCTCTCTCTCTCTCTCTCTCTCTCTCTCTCTCTCTCTCTCTCTCTCTCTCTCTCTCTCAGTTTAGGAATTTGTCCAGGCTTTCCAGTAACAAAGGGACCAGCAATCAGTCCACGCAGATCTGAAACCTAACCCATGAGCACCCCCAACCCAATTCATACAGCGTAGCTGAGACTAGACGGAATCTCTTTCTCCTTCTGCCAAGTACAGGGATTGGAAGGAGGCCTTGCCTCGTCTAATCTCAGCCGTTCTACGTGCACTCAATCCTGTCCACACACATACACACACACACACACACACCCACACACACACATACACACCCACCCACACACACACACACACTATTATTATTATTATTATTATTATTATTATTATTATTATTATTATTATTATTATTATTATTATTAATCATCATCATCATCATCATCATTATTATGCAGTATTGAATATACCAAAAATACATTCACTTCATTCCATATTGATAAAAACCACGCACACACACAAATCATTATTAATATTAATATTACGCAATAATAAACACATCACTCCATCCCCACCCCCCACCCCCCCAAAAAAAATCCCTTCATTCCATAATGATAACAACTAACTATAGCATTACAAGAGAGGTAACAAACTGTGCGTTTAGTTATAACTTCTAGAGCTCCTGCAAGAGCGGAGGCTAATCCTCTTTGGAGTTAAGGTTAGGAGGGCTCCCATTCCTCTGTCGCTAACACTACAACACTAGGCTTATCAGACCCAGAGGATCTTTGACAACACAAGAGATCACCTTTTAGTTTTCCAAGTTCACTGTGTCATCAACAAACCCCAAGATACTCGCGTGGTCCTTCGTTCTTGTGTGGTGTACTGAACGATAGATGGGACCCTTAAAAATCCTCTTGGCTAGGAGAAGTCGAGCTTCGACAAAATGAGCACTGGAGACTGTACTACCTACCTTTAATATGATACGACAATGTTTGTTTTGGTTTGCTTTTTAAACAAAAACAATCTACAGTACCTACAAATAAATATCATTAGAGAGTTTTTACCATTCCTCTCCTGCATCAAAAGTCTTTTAGCAGGCTGTTTGGGGGGGAAGGCACTTTATACAGTACGTGGATAACACTAAGCCCAAGTTATGAAATATCACAAGTGCGGGAAAAGCAGGCTTGCGTAGTTTGTTACAGACCAACCTCTATCATATAAGCCGGTGTGACATCCTCACAGTTCCTAGTATCTTAGCTGGGCTGGGAGCGAATGGGAGCATTCTGATTGGTCGACGCGTTACAAAATTCGACGCATGCGCACAGTGCTATCATAGTCTTCGTAAGGGTTAGGGTTAGGGTTTGGGTTAGAGTTAAGAGTTTAGGGTTAGGGTTAGGGTTTGGGTTAGGGTTAGGGTTATGACGCCTAAGAACTTCGTGAAAAAGCCGGCCCGACATGACCTGGCGCATGCGCAAATGCGCTCGGATAAACTAGGAGACCCGGAACTTGAAGGATGTGACACCGGTACTAAAGATCGAGGGATCGAACCTTTCTGCTAAAAAGCGGGATTATCTGACAACTTGTTTTAATAATAATTAGTTAGACACCTCAACGCTCCTTTCCCCTCTGCCCTCTACCCTATAACCATTCCTTAAATTCGTGGAGGAAGGGGGTGGGGGGAAGGAAAAAAGATTATATCGGAATCAAAGTAATTGGTTTGGAAAAACTTGCTAGACTGTTTTAATTTAAACAAAGAACTTGACTCACAATCCAAGCTCACGGTCTAAATTTAACCCAACATACATAATAATAATGACTTTGTCACGATACATAACAGGGGCCCTGCTGCTTACTCATGGACAATTGAACGCTGGGCCTTGACAGAACGCTCAGAGACAATGAACAATTCACGTTCAGCAAATACAATATCACCTAGTAGAAGTACCATGCAACTAACCAATTTACATACAATGGGCCCAATCTATAGTACGCGACTGTCTTCTTTGTGTGGTGCATCGCCATAATCCATTTCCACTTCAGGATAACAAACTAGTTTAACGCAGTCCCCGATAATTCCCAGGTATATTACCGGTCGAACTTAGCACTTACCGGTGACGCTTGTACCGGTAAAACTGTGTTGGGGAGTGCGAAGGGTAGTTTTTAAAACAATGTAGCTAATCTTCTTAGTGATGCAACCATGCGGCTTATCTCGTCCCATTACCACAGTAGTGAGTGACACACACTGTGTGTATATTATGTTCTGTTCCTTCTTTAGCTTTTTTTTGGGTCACCATGGTTGCTATGACGACCATCATGAACATTTTATTTCTTCTTTTGTGACTACAGTACGATATGTCTTTTCACACGGAAGACAAAAAGTTAGCACTAGTTGTTTTTTTTTCCAATCCTTTTATCTAAATCTCATCCACCAGACTTCTTTTTTTTTCTTTTTTTCCCCCAAACAGGATTATATTATCCTCCATCCACATTCCAACCAAGAATTCCTAAGCCTATCTAAAGCATTATTTGCACAACAAAATTCATTAAAAAATATGTGGAGGGCTTCTGCTCTGCCGAAAAAAAAATAATAAAAATTAACAACTCCACTTTCAAAATTGAACAGTGGTGCATCGCAATAAAAAATAAAAACCTCCAGGCAAATTTATAACGACCCACTCAAGATCGATCTAGCAAAAAGAGCGACGGCAAATCAAACTGGACTCTTCCTCTGTGAAGTCTACTGGATCAAACAACAGCAATTACGTACGACCATTCCACACCCGA
>CM072524.1:49453743-49496243 GCA_036898135.1 Oncomelania hupensis
GCAAATGAAAACTAAACAAAGTAATCAACGTGCCAGGTAAGTGGGAACGGGGTGGGGAAAGGACAAGCGGGTAGAGGGTGGAGAATGTGGGGGAAAGGGGGTACGAGACATTTGAGGGGTGCAATCCCGGTAGAAATCTTCAGGAACGCGGCCTGGAACCCGCAGAAGGTAAGGAAGAGAAAGGGAAGATGATAGTGACGGTGATAACGACGATGGTGAACAAGTTGATTAGTGACGGCGATGTCGATGAAGGTGACTGACGATCCCGACGATGAGGATGAGGATGATGACTATGATGATTATGATGACGACGACGATGAAGAAGAATGAGATGATGATGATGATGATGATGATGATGATGATGATGATGATGATGATGATGATGATGTGATGATGGTGAAGATGATGATGATGACGATGATGATAATGGCGACTTAGATAGATAGATAGATAGATAGATAGATAGATAGATAGATAGATAGATAGATAGATAGATAGATAGATAGATAGATAGATAGATAGATAGATAGATAGATAGATAGATAGATAGATAGATAGATAGATAGATAGATAGATAGATAGATAGATAGATAGATAGATAGATTAAAAAAAATTGGACTCTTGTCTCTTTTGATGGGGAAATTCTGGGCCGTCTCCTCGAGGGAAGGCGAAGTCGCAAGCCTGTAGCGCGCCCAAACCCAACCTATCTATTCAAAGTTGTGTTTTTGAAAATGTTGTGGTGGAGCCAACCCGAGTACCCGGAGAAAACCCCCCGAAACATTGCCCGAGTCGAAAGTAAATACTATTCGGAGAATTGTAACGCCCCGAGGCGGGATCGATTCCACGCCTGTCAGGCGCCATTGTGGACAAGGCAAGTTAGTCCCGCCTTAGACCACGCAACCACGCGTCCACAACGCTCGCGATGATAATGACGATAACGACGATGATGACGACGACGACGATGATGATGGAGATAAATGGTGGTGATGATGGTGACGATGATGATGATGATGATGATGATGATGATGATGATGGCGATGAAGGGTAGGGCTGGAGATTGTAGTGACGATGGTTATGTGGGAGTGACGATAATGATGGTGAGTGTGGGCATGGGAGGGGTAAAGGGGAGGAGGGGAGGCATGAATAGTTTTATTGATTTGCATAACCAGCGGCTGGGTGTGGTTCAGCGAATCCAACCATGCAGAACCTTACCGAGCGACACGCTATGTAGAAATGGCAGATTTTTTCCCCCCTTCTCTTTAACAGTAGTGGTATGCATAAAGTATAGAAGTGACGCATCACAAGCGGTAAGTTGGCACAGAGGGGGGCTAGAGTGTGAAGGAGAGAGAGGGGGAGAAGGGAGAGAGAAAGTGAGAGAGAGAGAGATAGAAAGTGAGAGAGAGAGAGAGAGGGAGAGAGAGAGAGAGAGAGAGAGAGAGAGAGAGAGAGGTGGTTAGGTTAGGTAGGTAGATTAAAGTCCCGCGTCACATTAGCGAATAGGGGACTGGGAAGGGGGGGAATGAAGGTGGAATGAAGAGAGAGAGAGAGAGAGAGAGAGAGAGAGAGAGAGAGAGAGAGAGAGAGAGAGAGATGCCTATTTCCATGGGAACCTTTGGTTGTTGACTGTTGACATTTCCTACATGATAAGTGATTTTACATTAAACTTTTCTTTTTTTGTGTGTGTGTACGTCTTCGTTTTTTTGCAATTTAATCACGTGAGTTCGATGCCTTAAATTATGCCATCAAAGAAAAACGACAATGAAAATGAGAGAGAATCCCAAAGAAACTGGCCTACAATAACAGTTTTCTGCACTTAGCTGAATAGCGCTACAGCAAAACTGGTGTATGTAGATCAACCCTACTGTCTCTACGCTACACAGATTTCACCAACAAGACTTCTTTTAACTAACGCCGCTTTGTACAGAAGGACCTAGCTGCAATTAAATACTCTACCGCACCACCACCAAAGGACCCCGCAGTACCGTGGGATCAGAAAAATTGCCATTCTGACAATAAGCAATTAATGACCTTCCTGACTGGTTTTGCCAGTGAAGCAGAAGCGCCTTAATTGTGGGCTCGTGTTAAAGTATGATAAATCACGACTAGCTCTGTGGCTCTCTAATTATTCGCTTCAGGGGAAGGCAGATAATGAGCAAATCAAACTCAAGCAATCCGTACCGTTCCACCAACTGCTTTGGCACTGGTCGCAAATCCTTTACAATGCTATACTATTTACCCGTATGAATGTTTCCGCACTACAACTGTAGCATTTGGATTGTTGTATATATATACAAAACATAGCCTAGTTAATTTTCGGCCTCAAATTTCCAAGCCAATGCATCAGAAGACGACTTGTTTAAGGCAAAAAATCTTGTTGAATAAGTAGATGACATAAATATTGTCAATAAAAATTTGTTTTAAACGTTCCCAAGAGACAGACTGTACGCTTTGACTTCTTACACACGTTGGTTAGTTGAATAACTATGATTAATTGATATGATTCGGCATTGCATTGTAACTCTAGGGACACAGCACCGAAGTGGTTTTTTTTAAAATAGAAAAAGGGTAAATTGTTAAAAAGTAACGATATATTAATGCCACACACACACACATACACACACACACATACACACACACACACACACACGTACGCTAGCACACTCTCTCTCTCTTTTTCTCGCTCTCTCTCTCTCACATAAACACATTACATTCCCCAACTGATTACTTCCTGGATTTTGACTTTTAAAGCTTACATTTTTTATTTTATTTTTTGCTCCGTTAAGGTGACCTATTACCTCAAAGAGAAACGTATTTTTAGACCATTGGTGTTAACTTTACTTCTGAATAGTTGCGTTAGTTTCCTACTTTGTGACCTCATATTTCAAACGACCCAAAGTCACTTTCAACTCTTCACTAACATCTTTAGATACAGGTCGTACTCAGCTCAAAAACTTCACACAAGTTCGACAACCAGACCGTTACTATTGTATCTGGTAGGCAAAAAGGATCACCACAACCGGTACCGCCACGCACACTCGAAAAGCTGCGCTAATTTTAACCTGCGAGTCGAATAAATCACCGATACAGTCAAACTACATTTCAAAGTAAATTAAACATTTCATCTTTACACTTTATGGCCAGAAATCAGTTTAGAACTTTCACACAAGTTGGACATTCAAAGATACGTTAAAATATTTGATGGTCACAAAAATCAAGTTAGAGGAGAATGATGTTAAAACGAGCAGCTACTTTTAAAATATTATTCATTAAAGTCAACAACTGCTGTTAACTTGCATTTTCTACAGTTTGCATACTTTTGAGGCTAGTAATCAGGGCAATTCCCATACCACTGAGGAGAAAACACGGTTGCTATTTGGATAGCTTTGTTACTGTTGAATGTTGATTGGCTTCAGAATCAGAATCTTTATTGTCCCAACAAGGAAAATGATCTCGCAGTGCACAACAATCATTCACAGTCACATTCGCAATTGTTTTGAATGTCTTCTTCACCGAGATGATAGAACTAAGTCTTACTTTTGTAGCTTGGTTTAGTCAGTAGGACTTGTAAAGCAAGCAAAGGGCATGGGGCTTTTAGAATAACACCATTACTGTTGTACTTGGTGGCCATAGAACGCGCCACGGGTCGGTTTAAGAGTTAAGGTGTTAAATCTTTTGTGAGAGCGGCTTCAAATCTGTCACACGGAAGACAGAGCACGCACAGACTTCTTTTGAAACGAGAGTTCCTTTTTAGAAGAAAGGGATGGGGAGGGTAAGAGGTGGGTGGGCAGGAGAAGGAAAAGCATTGTAGGCTGTATACCACGATGACAGTATCCTTTGTGCGCCTTTTAAGTAACGCACGCACTCACACGCCAACGAACGCACACGACACACGCACACACACACGATACACAGTGCGTGCACGTAAAGTCACATCATTACTTGTCAAATGTTTAGGAATGCTTTCAACAAGTCGGAGAGAGAGAGAGGGAGGGAGAGAGGGAGGGTGGTAGAGAGAGAGAGAAAGAGAGAGAGAAAGGGAGGGAGAGAGAGGAAGAAAAAGAGACAGAGAGAGAGAGAGAGAGAGAGAGAGGGGGAGGGGAGGGGGTGTTTCTGATAAATATCAAGCCGAAGGGAAAGAAGATCGGAAAAGTATTATGCAGATAAAATAGTCCGTACAAGTTGCGTCCCATAAAAACAGCTATTGAACAGTCCAATGTGGTGAAGAGAACATGCGGTTGCTATGGGAATGTGAACGTTTGCGAGTTTGCTAAACATGGGGAAGGAGAGATGTGGTGATGAAAGGTGGGGGATAGTGAGAAGGGGGGGGGGGGGGCGGAGAAGGGATGAGCGTACGTCGTAGATTAGAAACTAAACCCCACGAATGACAAGTTTAAAAAGAACAAAAACGCAGTGCTAACTTCGGGGTAGGGAGAGGGAGAGGGATGGAGGTGTAAGGGGGTGAGGGTGAGGGAGGGGGTAACGGTGAGACCCTGAACACCACCAAAGGACGACACTACAATCGCTGTCTTGGATGCCGACAAGGACGAATCTTGTCTTGTCTACTTCAAAAAACGACAGGAAAAAATCCTTTGAAGTTGGCGTAAGTTTTATTTCGCTAAATTCGATCTTTATAATTACTGATTAGACTACACTGCAGCAGCAACTCAATATGCACACTAAAAGTAAAACACACAAGAGAGCGAGAGAGAGAGAGAGACAGAGAAAGACAGACAGACACAGAACATTAAACCGAAAAACGGGACAACACCGCGCCCAAATGGACAATACTTTGTCCTAAAAGGCTAAAGGGACAACAATGCGGTCTACAAGGGACACAACTGCATCAAAAGGGACACAACTGAGCACAAACAGCCGGTGAAGCCAGCGGGGAAGGAACCGTTTTACATTGAGCGGTACCAATATCACTACCACGAAGGCAGCGATCGTAAAAAGAACACAAGACACATTTGAGGCTCATTCATACCATAAATCGCGACTTGAGACCCCTTGATCTCGAAGAGCGCCGCCACAGACCACGATCAGCCGAGAAGTTTCGCGGGGTACCCAAAACCCTGCCGTTATTTTACTATGGTACCGAGCACAACAAAATAAGAATTTGCAAGAAAGAGAGTGGAGAAATGTGATTTGGTCAGGACTGAAGACTGGGAAGTGGAAGAAGCGGAGAAAGAGGGGAGGAGGAGAAAAGGGGGAGAGAGGGAGAGAGAGAGACAGACAGAGAGAGAGAGAGAGAGAGAGAGGTAGAGAGAGGTAGAGAGACACAGAGAGAAATAGAGGTATGGTATTGATTTAACTTGATGCTTGTTGTGTTTGGGTGCTGCGGGGTCAAAACTACAGCCATCATTATTATACGCAGAAGAAGAAGAAGAAGAAGAAGAAGAAGAAGAAGAAGAAGAAGAAGAAGAAGAAGAAGAAGAAGAAGAGCAACAACAACAACAACAATAACAACAACAACAATCAAGTCTCCTCTCTGAAAATCCTTACCGGGAAGAGAGGGGACTATAAAAAAAAACAAAAAAAAAAAAACATTCAACAACAACAACAACAACAACAACAACAACAACAAGGACAGAAGTGAGGATACAACTATAGGGACTGGCGTGGTAGCGGTTATTCGAGTGTGTGAAGAAAGGGAGCGCGTAAAGGTCAAGATCAGTTGATTGGCTTCGACCCGCGATCAAGCATTGGCTTCCAACAATGATCGAGAGTCGTGAGAAGATCGATTTCCAAGCACCGATCTCCGCCAAACGCAAAACTAAAAAGAGGCTAAAATTGAAATGTCAACACTAGTTTTACAACGTCCCCTTTCTTCTTCGCCGTTGTTGATTTATTTCAAGTCTTCTGTTTGCCTCTATTGTACTGTTCTAATGTCTGTTCCAAGCTTTGTGCACAGTTCGGCACAAAGGTTAACGCTGTACAAATCCAATACTATCTCGGGGACTGTTATCACTTCCATACATTATTTTTTGCTTCACGATATTGGTTGCAATTAATAATATATGCACTGATGCAGTTGGGCATCAGTTCGACAAACGTTCCCAATGGAACAAACTGGTTTGTATCACATCCAGTGCTTTTTACTTTTATTTATTTATTTTCTTGTTTTTATTTTGTGTAGTCCAATCCAAATGAATGATCATTTGCATAGCGCAAAAAACCCTCTGCGGTGAAGGTAAGCCTTGAATTCCGTTGTTGTTTTTCATAAAATCACTCATCCCAGAGACTCCCTCTTTCCCAATTACAAAATAAGGAATTCCGCTTGTTGGAAATTTTCACCCAAACATTTTCAGGAAAAAATATTCCCTTATTCTAGTTGTTTACAGTTTATTTGCATTTTTTTGTTTGTTTTGCCATTCGACGGTAAAAATAGTTTTGTTCCTTTTCTTGGACACTTAAAAATACTCGAAGATTGGTAACAATGCCAGCACAAAAGAGAAAACTGGTTGAGAGATGAAAACTTGGACTAGGAAAATCCCAGGGGAACAGGCCCAGTGATCTAAATCCCATCTAGGACTACAGCCAACTGTACTAAATCAATGCAGAGACGTAGATACGAGACTAATTTTGAAGAAGGGCGGAATATAGCAAACAACTACAAGTGAAACAGAACGGAGCAAGGAAGCCGAGAGTGTGAAGACAAGCTGAAGGTAGGGTGGATAATATTATTATAATAGTAAAATAATAATACACAATTTTTGTAAAAGCGTATTTTCCAAGGAAATGCGCAGAAATGTGGAGGAGAAGACGTAGGGCATAATTATAGGCAGAAGGATGTAGGGGGATGAAGGGAGGGGGATAGTGTAGGGAGAGGGGTGGGGGGGTGGGGGGTGGGGGGCAGTGTGAAACGAATCTGAAAGGAGTACGGAAAGAATGGTAATTGCGGGGTTGAGTCGTGGATGAGAAGGGGTTGTTGACCAGGTAAAGATCCGACAGTAGCAGAAAAAATAGGAAACAAGTAGGAAAAGATTTGGTTTGATAATTGCAACAGTGAGGATGGGTTGCAGGAACGAACGGGAGAGGGTTAACGGGCAACGGTTGACAATGCCAGCTCGAAGTTCAAGCAAGCAACAATGTCTTGGGAGAGGTGCCAAGAGCACTCAACCGTTATCATGACCACACGACTTTCTGGTACCCTCTGGGCGTACCCTCGGGGGACCCTGTGTGAACTGAGCACAGGTTTATGACTTTAGGAAACCCAGTCACTAGACGATTTCCCAAGTACTACATGTCCATACCAAATGAGACATGTGGCAGCACTGCTCGTCTATGGTCAGAGATGACCTTCCACTGCCGCACACAGTTCACAAAATGAGAAGCCATGCCCTGAAGATGGCCCTGTGTAGTGGAGGCCATAGCCATTGTATTTGACCACCTTCAGCAAAACCTATTGCTATTGATCGTTATTTCATGTTATGTTCCTGCTGACGACCGGTAAAAAGGCTAATCACGTGCGCAGATTTCTTATAACAGGCAGATGGCCATTGGCGACGACAAGGAATGAGGAAAGGTGATAAGAAGAGTAATAGATCTTTAGCCTGGAAGAGAAGAAGATTTTTGTTTTATTTGGAGGGGAGGGAGAGAGAGAGAGAGAGAGAGAGAGAGAGAGAGAGAGAGAGAGAGAGAGAGAGAGAGAGAGAGAGAGAGAGAGAGAGAGAGAGAAGAGTATTGCACAAAAATGACAAAAGCAAAACCGCGGTAGAAAAAGAAAAAAAAAAGAATATAAAAGAAAGAAAGAAAGAACAGTGTTGAATGTCTCGGTGCTATCAAATATCATAACATATGTTGGCAAACAAATCCACCGACCATTGAGGGTTATTCATGAATTCTACGCTCGTTTCACCACCGTGTACTTAGTCACATCAAACGTGGCCCCGGGATCGAAAATAAGATCAAATAACGCTCGGCAACTAGTTTCCACATCAATGTACTATGAAGTAGTATATTTTCCTCTTAGTAAGTACATGTAGTAGTAAATCACTGTGGTCTAATGGTAGTGCTTCGGCTTGCGGATCTGAAGGTCCCGGGTTCGAGCCCTGGCCGGGCCATTGTGTTGTGTCCCTGGGAAAGACACTTTACTCCTGTTTTCCTACTCCTTCGGATGAGAGTATAAACCGAGGTCTAGTCTGTGTCGCATACATTCCATCATAACGGACTTTAAAGATCCTGACGCTCATGTCATGTCCCCTAGACGGGTGAGTGCCGGTGACAAGAACACACCCAGCATGCACCTAGGTCCTTCTCCCCCATCCCTGGCTGCCCAGGATTGTGCTCAGTTGTCCGGGCGTCAGACCATGCGCCCAAAGGCTGCCGGTGGGCGTCTCCGGCGGCTTGAGTTAGATCCTGTATCGGCCAGCGCCTTGAGCAGCTCTTGAGCTGGAAAAGCGCTATATAAGAACGATTAAATAAAAATAAAATAAAAATCCCTTCCCCAACCCCACTCTCATCCCTCTACAAATGCATCCCAGTACTATTATAGTCGTGCCAAGTACATTCTGCAGTTCAAGTATGTAACATTGTAGCCACTGTGTGTACCAGGGCAATTCAATCGTCTCTCAATTTCCCCCTCCCCTACTCCACCCCCACACTGTCCTACAGCACGCCTAGAACTTTTCAGATCCCCTTTCCGACCGGATCAGGCCATTCAGATCTTTCTGTGTGTACCAAAGGCAGCCCTTTTCCCATGAACTTTTCATCGCAGAAGAGGCGAAATCAATCATTTCCTAAAGGCTTTGCACTGGGAAATCGTTCACACTGGTGAATCATACCTTTTTTTGTTTTCCCTCCTCGTATTCCTCTTAAGGTACATGGTAAACAGGCCAGCACTTTCAACATTGACAACATGGAGGCTAATCTAAACACATGTTGGAAACGTACGACCGGGTGACCGGGTGCAGTTACATTCAACCCCTTCTCTCTCTCTCTCTCTCTCTCTCTCTCTCTCTCTCTCTCTCTCTCTCTCTCTCTCTCTCTCTCTCTCTCTCTCTCTCTCTCTCTCTCTCTCTCCCTCCCTCCCCCCAAACCCCATTTAGTGAGCACCAACTTTCAACGCATAAGCTAGTTACCACACCCCATACCTACCTTGCCCCTCAAAATATTCATTGTTGTTTGTAGATTATAGTCACACGACACTTTCGCATATAGGTGACTACTGGACCGATTTATACTGACACCAGCGGGCCAGTTGTTGGTAAAGGGGAAAATAATATGATCACACGTTGACCAATCCGGGATTCGAACCAGCGACCTTTCGGTTACTAGCAAGACGCTCTTACCAACTGAGCTACCCGGCCCCTCATCAATATTCATTGTCAAGTGCTGTGTTCTATTATCCATTGTATCAGACAATTGGTCCCGACAGGAAGTCCTCTCCAGGATCGCACAAACAACTGCTGCCCTGGCGAGGTTGAAGCCCATTTGGAAAGACAGGACCATCAGTCTACATTCCAAGGTAAGGCTGCTGCGCTCCCTTGTCATCTCCATCTTCCTATATGCTTGCGAAACACGGACCCTCACAGCAGATCTCCAACGAAGAATACAAAGCATGGAGATGAGGTGCTACAGAAGACTTCTGGGCATTTCCTATACCCAGTACATCACCAACGACGAAGTCCGACAGACCATCACACAAGCCACTGGACAACACGATGACCTGCTCACAGTGGTGAAAAAACGTAAACTCCGATGGTATGGCCACGTCACCAGATCATCAGGTCTTGCAAAGACCATCCTGCAAGCCACAGTGCAAGGAGGTAGAAGAAGAGAGAGACCGAAAAAGAGGTGGGAGGACAACATTCGAGAATGGACTGGTTTGACACTGAGCGAAACAATCAGGGTTGCTGAGGACAGGGAAAGATGGAGTACGCTGGTTAAGCGATCATCTGTGGTGCCCCTACGACCTCCGAGTTATGGGATAGGATAGGAAGTGCTGTGTACCTCACAAGTTGCGCTGTACCTTATAACCATAAAATAATGATTCATCTGAACTTGTCAAATTTGCGTTGGTGTAGGTCATGACCAAAAACATAATTCTGTTAAGCATTAGAGCTATCAATTCCCATTTCAACAACCTATTATTCCTACCTCCACGTCCCATACCAAATCAAAGCCGGAAAAACAAATTAGTGTTTAACTCTTTTGAAAATGCACCACGGCACCTCCTTACTAACACTATGCAATACTTAACATTAATTGTACTGGGGGAGAGAGGGTGGGGTGAGGGAACAAAGACTGAAAGATACATACAGATAAGTGTAAAACAATAAATCACAGTCACGAGACAGTTTCCCCATCAAAACGGATCAAACTTGAACGATCAAAAATGATCAAAACTACCAAAGCTCAATAATGACCAGAAGGACGGGATTGGCTTTTGAAACTGAAGGCACCGGCAGTAGAATAGATTCGAATCGAAATGAATCATTTGATTTCGTCTTCATAGCATGATACAGACAAACCCCACTGTGGACAAAACCCAGCCAAATTACAGGCGTTGCGGAGAGTCATGCAGAAGTCATGCAACACAATGTCCTCAGCTTGGGCCAATTCATAGAAGGGTTTGGTTTGGAGGCCTACTGAATTTCCTTCTAAGAACGGACAAAAGCTGTTTTCTTCGATGAGGGTGGGGAGGGAGGTAGGGAAGGAAAGAAGAAAAGATAGAAGTAAGCGGGTGAACGATATGATGACGGTGGGAGAATAATGAGCCTTTTCTGAAAGCGGACACGGATCGAGGTGCCCGTACCTATTAATACACAAAATATCCATTACAACGTAAATATAACTGTCACTTATTGTACCGTGATCCGTGGAACTGTTAACGAGGTTTACCGTCACACGCGCGCACGCATGCACGCTCACTCTCTCTCACGCTCTCTCTTTTCTCGCGCTCTCTCTCACGTACAAACACACACACCCACACCCACACACATTTTGACAATTTATTCAGAAATTATGAAAAAGCATTATATTACAACACATCGTCTTCTGATAATAATGAAATGAATACTCCTTCGGATGAAAGTATAAACCGAGGTCTAGTCTGTGTCGCATACATTCCATCATAACGGACTTTAAAGATCCTGACGCTCATGTCCTAGACGGGTGAGTGCCGGTGACAAGAACACACCCAGCATGCACCTAGGTCCTTCTCCCCCATCCCTGGCTGCCCAGGATTGTGCTCAGTTGTCCGGGCGTCAGACCATGCGCCCAAAGGCTGCGGTTGGGCGTCTCGGGCGGCTTGAGTTAGATCCTGTATCGGCCAGCGCCTTGAGCAGCTCTTGAGCTGGAAAAGCGCTATATAAGAACGATTAAATATATATATATATATATATATAAATATATAAATGTAAGCACTGAAACAAACAGGTGCACGAAAACATGAACAAAGGAAACTCACAATTAAGCAATGAAATCACTCTCCCTGGCACAATAGACAAGCCGTAATAAACTAGTCAAATTTCTTGGACAAGAATTACTGCTAGTCATCATGAAACTAAAACCTCAAGCATTTAAAAACAAATCATGTGGTGAGAGATCACTTTTTTTTTCAAGGACCATTGATATGGAATTGCCTCCCAGCCGATGTACGCCATCCGACACCCTACATGCGACATCCTAAAACTCTTTTTAAGAAAAAGTTGAAGACATACATTTTTACTGCCACATACAGCTGGACCGCTATTTTTATTGCTACTATTTGTGTGCGTGTCTGTGCGGTACACATGGTGTATGTGGGTGTGTTTGTGTGCGCTTTGATCTCTGCGAGGGAAAGCGCATTATAAATAAATAAATAAATAAATAAATAAATAATATGGATGAGTGTCCATCCATTTTCAACAGTTCTGTTTTAATTTGTTAAATAATAAATATAGCAAATGCCAAATGTTAAAGTTTCACGCGCTCTCTCTTTTTTCACCCACACACATACACACACATATTCACACACATACTCTCTCTCTCTCTCTCTCTCTCTCTCTCGCTCTCTCTCTCTCTCACTTTTTTTTCCAGAAGTGCACACCATCTGAATGTTTATACATCTAAAAATAGTAGCGATAATACTGAGAAAGCACTAGAAACACGCCTGACCTGAAATGAACTTTTCACCTGAATATTCACAATATTATTCTAGTTTCACCCGCAATCGACCCTCTCCCATCACCCTCTTTATCTTATCCTTCTCTCAACCTCTCTCTTATTCGGAATTGTCTTTCTTTGATCAACGAGGGATCTGGTTTAAAAACGGCACTGCTGATGTCACCTCTACACTTTAACATACACATAGGCTCGCGTTTGCACAGAGAGATTCAGTTTCATGCATTATTTGTACTTACAACAACAATGATGGGCTCCGGAAAATTATGGAGATTTTAGGTTATAAAGCCTAATCGTATACACTCTGTCTTTGCGGGGGGGGGGGGGGGGGGAGAGGGAGAGAGAGAGAGAGAGAGAGAGAGAGAGAGAGAGAGAGGTCTTTGACTCCTAAACTCTTAATAATAATTCTATCAGTCACTGTCCGGCTTCACAGAGGACGTCAACCAAATAAGTAAGGGGTCAAGTCACTGAAGCGTGGTCGCCATGGGCCTGCCCTCTCGTCCATTGACCCCTTAAAGGCCACTGACCTTAGTCCACGTCTAGACTTTTTTTTTCTTTACTGCCTATCCTTCGAGACGTTTCAACACAGACGCTTATTAAAAAGCTCAGCCTCTAGTCCATCTGTTCGTGTTTTGTGCTATACAAAGTCTTCTCTAATGCCTTTACAATGTAACCGATTAGGCAGGTCGTGTGGTCAGCTGTAAGCAGCTAATTTGGTCACAATGGGGTTTGGCAGGTTTAATGGTACGACTTGTGTTATTCATGCGAGGACTGCCCCGTGACGGTAATATTAAATCATTAGCAAGATTGAAGCAACGGGAATGCATGGATGGCAATATTTTTTACCTCTACACCCGAAACTTAATGTACATGTGCTAATCTGCTTTCCTCTTGTTCCATAAGTCAGCCACACCCCAGTTCTGCAAAATGAATTGTTAATTTCTTTCTGATGATATCACATATGAGCCCCCCTCACACAGGTTCCACTCCAACAACATTGTCAAAAGCAAGCAACACACAAGCTCATAGTTCATACTCATTACTATTCACGCCCACCTCCCTTCCCACTCTCTTCCTGACCCCCAACAAACACAACAACAAGTTTAGCTGTAGTGTTGGTTTAGGTTGGTTCTCACGTTTTTGGCCTCTCAAGGAAACTGGTAGACTAATTATGTGTTTGAACTTCCCCTTATAACACAAGAGCATACAAAACTCGGGTTACAACAGAAAGGTTGTCACACTGTCGTAATTATATCTCGCGAAAGTCCTTGTTCGTATGATAGGTAAAAGAACTACACTACGCAACTTGCAAGAAAGACATTTAGTACGACACAACAAAAAGAGGCCAGTATTTTGACACCGACGTTTTAGTGCTATACAGTTTCAGACAAATGATACATCATACAAAGGCATCCTCTTGCACCTCAACCCACCCACCCCACCTTAACCTCCCTCCTCCCCTCCCCCAGACTCCTGCACCCCAACATCACGCCAAATATTCGACAACATTTTGCTGCATACTGCTTCAAGATGGATTTTCTTCCGCAGAATGCATTCCAACAGTATCACATTGTATTCTTACACGACTTTAAAAGAGTGTCACGTTTCAAATACATGTACACCACTACTGGCGAGCCAAAGGTGTGATGACCGCGTTTAAAATGTGGCTTTGAAACTTACAGAATGCAAACGTATCCTGCGTGAAACGCGACAGCTTGTCAGAATTAATTTGATGTACCCCCAAAACGTTCCTAATTAAAAATGGAAGTGCATGTCATGACATCTTAATTATATATAGGTATTCATTTCTTTATTTTAATTAATTAATTTATTTATTAAAAGTCTGTGTATATATAATATACAATTTAAAAAGATCAAAATGAAAACGTCGTCGCCATTTGAAGTAGTATGGATGAGAGGGAGGGGAGGTTGAGTGGGACAGGGAACAATGACTTATGGTCATCAGATTAGCAAGTGCACACTTTTGCATTGAAGTATGCAGTATTAACAACATTAAGTCGTTAAGCGTTACTAATGGATTTGTACCAACATACCATACAACTAAAAGCATTAGCAGTACGTAATAATATTATTTTGTTTGTTTATTTTTTTTCATTAATGTATTTGCACTATTACGACTATACAATTAGATGAAAGCCTAAAACAATGACAGTATTTATGTTACTAAATACAAATATATACAACTGTAAAACAAAAACAAGGTGAAATTATCAAAGCAACAGTAGGTATTCAAATACTAAATAAATAATAGTTGTGAAACGAAACTGCAATAACTACTTATAACACCAACTAAACATAAATAGAATTGTGCACAAAAAAAAATAAAAATGAAAACAAGTAAAAACAAACAATGGATTTTAATACTAAATAAAAATAAAAGGATTTGTTCCCAAACAAAATGAAAAATATAAAAGCAATGGATTTTAATATTAAATAAAATCGGATGGATTTGTACCCAAACAAACTGAAAAAGATAAAAGCAATGGACCAAACCACTCTGTCACTTTTGGTTTTGGTCCGGCCCCACCCTTCAGATGCTACATATTCATGAGCAAATGTGAATCAGACGCGAATGCACGCACACGCACACGCACACACACACACACACACACGCACACGCACACGCTGTGAGCCCAGAGAGACAAGGACCCGGGTACTGATCAATTAAACAAAGACCTAGCTATGGGGGAAAAGGTTTACTTTATCCTCGTTCTGTCCCTCTTGAACCAACACTCTCAGAATAGAGAAGCCCCAGGGCAAATGAATTGCAAATTCTAATTAGAAGGAATGGATCCCAGTGAGTAGCTACGGTGAACGGAGCAGGCTGGTACAGTCAACTGAAGAGAATGTACACAGGATTAGGTTGAGCTGCAGGAGTACTCATTGCCTTTGTAAATAGATGTAGCTGATTTGGGCAGTGATTATCCCATTACTTAAATGCCAGTAATCATATACTTGGTAACTTGAGCAAACTTTGACAAGAAAACGTGTCAGTAATATTTCTGAATGTGTTTTATATGTATGTGTGTATGTGTGTGTGTGTGTGTGTGTGTGTGAGAGAGAGAGAGAGAGAGAGAGCAAGAGTGAATGAGAGAGAGAGCGAGCGAGAGTGAGTGAATGAGAGAGAGACAGAGTGAGAGAAAGTGAGAGAGAGAGAGAGAGAGAAAGAGAGAGTGAGAGAAGATGATGTATTCGTGTGTATATGACATGGGGTGGTAATATTTCAGAATAATTTATGTATACATATGCATGAGTGAGTGTGCATGTGTTTGTGTGCGTGTGAGAGGGAAAGAGAGAGAGAATGAGATGGTGTGAAAGAAAAAGAGAGAAAGAGTGAGAGTGAAAGAAAAAGAGAAAGAGAGAAAGAGAGAGAGAGAGAGAGAGAGAGAGAGAGAGAGAGAGAGAGAGAGAGAGAGAGAGAGAGAGAGAGAGAGAGAGAGAGAGGAAGAGAGAGGATGATGTATGACTGTGTATGTGATTGGTGATGATGGGTGATGGGTGGTTGGTGTGTGTGTTGATGTGTGTGTGTGTGTGTGAGAGAGAGAGAGAGAGAGAGAGGTAGAGAGAGAGAGAGGTAGAGAGAGAGAATGGTTCGTGAATGCTCTGTGTGACTGGTGGTGACAGGTGTTTGAGAGTGGGGTGGAGGGGGCCCAGAGAGGAGAGGCCTGATCTACTGACTGGTATTGTACCAGAAATAATACAGCTTCGCACCAGCATACAAATAGTTTTGCACCAACCATAGAAAAACACAGGTCCTTCAATAGTTAACACTCAGTTTAGCAAAAGGTAATCCCTGAACAATCATCCCACACTATATAAACCATCTTCCCTCTCTCTTCCATGGACACGCAGGAGGAATGCTCTTTATAAACGGGGACCAGGGAGGGGGGGGGAGAAGTGGGGGTGGTGGATAGGGACAGTGAAAAGGGAATGGAAGTGAACCAGTTCATAAATGAGTAAATGAGAAAGAGAGAGAGAGAGAGAGAGAGAGAGAGAGAGAGAGAGAGAGAGAGAGAGAGAGAGAGAGAGAGAGAGGGGACATGAACTTTTAGCAGGCTGGAAAAGATTGGAAGTGAAGATATGGAGGCCTATATTATGACTAAAGAATGGACAAAAAATAGTGTGTTGATGTGGAAGGTAATAACTATTGTGACTAAACAATTAACACTGAAAAGTAGAGAGGTGATGTAGCGGGGTGGAGCACTGTAATGCCTTGGTATGATAACAGATGGGACTGCATACCCCAAACTGATGGGAGATGGGGGATCAATCAATCTTTATTGTAATGTCTGTTCACACAGTTAGGTGATATTAGACATAATGATGGGAGATGGGGGATCAGTCAATCTTTAATGTAATGTCTGTTCACACATTTAGGTGATATTAGACATAATGATCGGAGATGAGGGATCAATCAATCTTTATTGTAATGTCTGTTCACACAGTTAGGTGATATTAGACATAATGACGGGAGATGGGGGATGGGGGATGACGATAGGTGAAATCAGCAAGGATGCACAACTGTACATGAAAAGTGGAAGAGGGGAAGGGGAGGAGGGTACTAGATGCAAAGGTGGAGTAGAGTGTGCTGAGGGGGTGGGGATGTATGGGGGGGTGAGGTGTTGGGGTATGTGAAAGTAACATGTTGAATGGTCGAAAGCATAAATTATTATAATTTTAAGTTTGGTGTGAATCAAATTCCTTTACGCAAAGCATTGTCATTACACGGGTATTATAAGCAAATCAATGAAGTTTCGGATTCTTGAAAAATCATGTTTACAAAGTAGGGTATAAAATGTCATAGTATAAAATTGTCAACTTCTTCACGCAACAATGCTTCAAAGTCATGAATAAATGCATGGCTTGAAACGTATAGAAAAAAAGTTAAGTGAGAAATAAAATTAATAATATATAGTCCTATATTCATACCACAAGATACATGATAGACAAGAAAGAAAAAAGTCATATAATTTTATATATATATATATGTATATATATATATACCATCATCACATACGAATAAACTTTCACACACAAAAAAGAAAAACAAAGAAAAAAACAAGCAGGGCAATAGGTGACAGTATAAAACAACGCGTTTTCATGATAGCAAAATGAATTAAAGGATGAAAGTGTATTAGTTCCAACTGTTCGTGCATGTAAGTTGTTTGTTGTTACTGCGGTTAACTATACAAAGTATAACCATTTGAAATAGCCGTACATTCTGAAGATGTGAATGCAGGTTAATATAATATGCATGTTTAAAACACTATGTAAAATTTTTATATAGATAAAATACTTTTTTTATTTTTTTTTAAAAAGTATATCTGTTTCAAAGAAATCAAATGCATTACTGTAATGTTCAAACGGCGGCCATGGTTCACTTGCCAGTGATTCTCATGAACAGGTACGATGAGGGATAATGGTCTTACACATGTATTTGATGCCATGCTATGCCATGTCATGTCATGTCATGCTATGATGTGCATGTGTGTGCACGTGTTTGGAATAGTAAATCTAGATTAAATGAAGCTGGGGAACTATTGAAAGAAATTGGTCCGATGTACTGATGGTATTAAAGCTTTTGTCAAATGAAAAAAGAAGCAGGTGTAATCTGATTGTGCATGAATTGGCCCTACACAACATGCAAGTTCACTTTAGGTTTGTTTACATGAAGTGAAAGTAGGGTCTCGTGTCAACTCAAATTCAAAGTGGTGATCGAAGCTGAGGTACTTAATAATTTGCTTGTTGTCCACAAAAACAAACATTCGATGCAAACACAGGGCATCACTCCAGACAACCCACGAACAACGCGAAAGCTGTCCAGTCCACAGAAAAAACAAGACTAGGCTACACCACGTCTACTTTCACTCCAAAAACAGCCCCTACCTGACGATGTTTTTGGAACTGTTTGAACGCTTCTTGCAGGTTTGTGGCTGGTTGTTCGGGCATTGCGCTGACAAAACTGACTTCAAAAGCTTCTGCCCGTTTACGGGAACCAGTAATTTCTGAGTCTTGCTTCAAATCAGACGCAGCGCCGAGATTGTCGTCTGCTGCTACAGGGTCAATTTCTTCGTCTGGCTGCCAGTCAATTTTAGCGGCCATTTTGGACACACAGACGGCTGCGCCTGCCTGCGATCGCTCCAACAACATTTTGAGCCATTCAGGCCGCAAGTCAGGCACCCCCCGATGACGTGTTCAATCAGGCTTTAAAAAAAAATAAAAAAGTAAGAAAAAGAAAAAAAAGGCACCCCACCCTCACTGCAATTCCAGACCCCGAAAGTGGTGGTGGGGGTTGAAACACCCATGCACTACCAGTCCGGAAGTTGCTTTTTTTGTTTAGGTCGGGCGCCTTGGAAATGGCACAACAGTGTCACAACAGAGCGTTTCATTGGTGTATCGAACAGCTCTAGACCAATCACTGTACTCGTGACAGCGAAGAAGCTCCATGCGGCGAACGAAAGTCGACAAATGCGATCCAAGGGAAAGAACCGCTACATTTCTCTCTCACACTATTATTATTGATAGGCTGACACGATTAGATTACGTCACCTGCACTTCAGCGAAACGAGTTCTGATGCAACACAGACAAGGACAACACATTTTATAACGTACATAGCAACCGACAATCACAACTTGGGTATTTGTATACAACTAATTCCAAAGAAGAAAAAAAAAAACACCACCTCAAAAACTATGTAGCAATCAAATAAATGAATGAAAAAAATAATTAATTAATTAACTAGCACTAAATGGAAATGTTAACGCTTTTTTTTTCGTTACATACAATTATATACATGTATTAGAAACTTTTTATAAGTTAAATTTTTTTTTTAAACATTACATTACATGGTTATTATTTTTTTTTTGGGTCCAGCAGACTCTTTTGATCCAAACAGGGACTTTTTTTTAAAAATTAAAAAAGAACAAAAATACAATGGCAACACTTAATATAATTATTAATTTAAAAAAAAAAAGGTTTTGCATACTTTGGCAGAACAGATGTGTGCAAAACAGATAATTATGAGGAAAGCGGTGCAAAAATATATATATATATTTAGCAAAATTCAACATGTTAAAATGAAACAACAGAACAAATATTCATACTTAAAACTTGTAGCTAATGAGGATGTCTTTCAACGAATGCACATAGACTAGCTAAAGTGTTCATGCTATGAAGTTTTGAATCTGCACACTGACGAAAGACCAATCAAGCTCAAGAAATGAATATGTATCCCATTGTTTCTAAACAGCAGAAAAGTTAATGAATGTAAAGAAAAAACGCGAAAATGCTTTGATTAAAACAAGCGCAGATTAACAAATGCACTGCCGCCCTGAAATAAGACTGAAGCACGTATCGCGATCCCTGTTACAGATTAGCATAATGACATCACTATCATTATGTAACTATTAGCATTACGTAACACCGTGAGTATTACGTAAACGTAATAGCGAAGGAAGTATGACATAATAGTGATATAATTATGGCATAATAGTGAGACACGGCAGTATTATTTTCGGGCGACGACATAAGCAATAGAACATGTGAATCATCATAAGAAACTAACTGAAAAAAAAATACATAAAAACCCAACAATGCTGTAATATGATTTTACATTAATTAACATTAATTATACGAAAAGTGGGAAATGTAAATAAGTCATATAAAATGGCAAAGGCTAAGACAATAATATTTTGTGTTCGTATTATTATTTTACGATTATAATAAATCAACATTTTATTTATTCATTAAAATCATGGAAAAAGTTGTTTTGTTTTCTTAACTTTATTCAATTACTGTTAAGAAAACAACAAAATAAAAATGATAAAACATTTCTTCTCAAAATTTTATAAAGAATAATCTACTGATTTATATCGAAATTAAAAAGAAATCCAAGTAATTTCTTTCAAATGATATAATAAATACGATTTTCAATATTTCTCAAAAGCTTTATACAGTGCTTTATATTTTGCATTGCTCTATCGTCCCTATTACTTCTCACGACAAGGAAAGGGCAATAATTTGACTAAGAACATCCAAATGTAGGAACAAAGTGGAAATAATGCGGACTTGTGGACCCTCCTTGCTCTTGCACGGAATGATTTTCACTGAAAACCTCAACGTCAATGTTGCACAGAAGGAATCAAGAAGATGGTCTCAAAAATAAATCACGTGGAGAACTTCTGTTCCAATATTTGGTTGCCCTTACTCTAATGACATGCAACATGTAGAGAGAGAGAGAAACAAAAAAAAAACATTGAACCTGCCGTATGATGACAAAACAAAGTAAATCCAGAGACCTTGGTTTTGAGCAAATAGACAATTTTGTGTCTTGATGACATCCTATTCACTATTTTGTGTTTCCATGACGTACATGTCTGGAACTCACGATCTTATTCCTGCCTGACATTCAAAATTCACTCCGAAAATAAATCTCAGTGTGTTTTCGATGAGGATGAATTCAAAATCTTATTCTGACAAAAACGAGCTCGCTTTAGTTTTGTCATCGCCAGGCAGGCAGAAATAATGTAGTTTACGACACTAGAGAACGTTTATTTTGAAAGGAACGACTACTCAGCAATATAATGAAATTGTCGATCAAATCCGTTAAACAAGAGACAATTCATCTACACCATGAAGGATAAATTGTAAATTTTGATAGAAAATTTCATTGCGCCACTGAGTAATTGTTTTCCTGTTCAAAACTACTGAAGTAGCGCAACATGATATAAAAAAAACCAAGTTAACAATGTAATTGAAATATATAAAATCTGACCTTTTTAATCGGTAGAATGATGAAAGGTGGTCCGCATCTTCCTTTGCAAAACATATATCTTGTTTTCACACGTTATCATCAAAGAAAAAGCAATCTCAACGACATTATTTTGTAGAACAGGTGGTGGTGTTTCCCCTGCCCCCCTCCCACCCCCTTCAAATTCACAAGCGCCCACACACTCAATCATGCACGCGTTTGCTCACATTGACACGCCTGGCGTTCGCGCACAGACGTCTACGTGCACGCACACACTTTTTATACATTCGTTTCACCGACGAATAAATACACACACGTACGCACGCAGGCAAACTCTAGTCCAAGCACACATTTATGCATGCATGTATTGACACGCGTGCACACACACACATACACACACACACACGCGAGCACACCTACACGCACAAACACAAGCAACACCACGCTTGTCACCACCACCATTGTCTCCAGCACACTACACAACCCCTCCGACGACTAACCAACTCTTATACACCTACTACTTACCTTCTACCGCTGAAATCTTACCTGGTGTCCAATGGTAGGGCCTACCCTTTGGCCGATATTTGCACGGTGCAAGGAGATGTGGTCATCGTGTGCCTGTACCTTCTGGTGTGGGTTTGCATGGTTCCAGGTGATCTGGTCTATGAGTGATCATCACGCGCTTGTGCCTTCTTGAGTGGGTTTGCATGGTGCCAAGCGATCTGGTCTATGAGGGATCATCACGCCCTTGTGCCTTCTGGTGTGGGTTTGCATGGTGCCAGGAGGTGTGCTCTTTGAGGGATCATCACGCGCATGTGCCTTCTGGTGTGGGTTTGCATGGTTCCAGGCGATGTGCTCTTTGAGGGATCATCGTGTGACTGTGTCTTCTTGTTGGCCTTGTGACATCATAGTATGTTCCACTATGTTCCATAAAGTTATTGTATTATCTGTCTGTATTCTTTTAAAATTTCAGGAACAAGAGTATACTCCCAAAAAAATATATATATAGGCTTATTTCTCCAATGGCGCAATGCCCAGCAAAGTCGTTTTTTTTTTTTCACTTTTCTTTTTCTAAGAATCTTTTAATCGTGGGATTTTGCTGTAGGTCATCTTCTGCGCGTGCCATGTTGACGTCATAGTTGAATAAACAGCATGTAAGCCGAGTCTGGGAAGGTGGGTAGAATCTTCTGTAACATACAACATATAACATACATGAAAATAACAGGTCTCGGACGTCAATTTTTTCCTTTAATTATTTCTCTTTTTTTTTTCATGTACAATTTTTTTTAAGACTGAGAGAGAGACAGAGAGAGAGGGAGAGGGAGAGGGAGAGAGAGAGATGCAAGTATTTCCATAGAAAAAAAGAGTAAAATTTAGAAGCATTTCTATAGTAAAAAATTTTTTTAAATTGGAGTTAGTCTATTTCTTTAGACAGAAAAAAAGTAACATTTTGGGCGCATTTTTTCTACAGAAAGAAAAGTAAAATTTGGAAGATTGCAGTAAACAGTAAACTTTATTGTCCAAATCTTCACAAAATGGAAAAATGGCTTCCAGCGCCCAAGAAACAACAGAGGCAAGAGTGAAAAATGCCGTCACCCCACACACAAACGAAACAAACCCACACACCCACACACACAGCCATCACAACATCCCCCAACACAACATCCACACAACTCAACGTCCTCCCACGTGAACGCGAGCACACGCCCACCCCTGCCACGCCGCACACACCCCTCCACACTGCAACACACCCAACAACAGCATCCGCACGCACACAAACAAACAACTCATGCTACAACCCATCACTATGACAGTAATATATTCCATTTATCCAGCTTCATCCACCCCACACCCCCCCCTCCAAATATTATATGTAATAGAAAGAAAAGTAAGATAAATATTATGTACATAGGCCTATAACCTTCGATCGTTTATTTGGTTGTGTTTGTTTTTTTTTCGGTTTGGTTTGGTCTGGATTGGAGTGGTTTATTTGGGTTGGGTTGGTTTGGTTGGTTGCTAGGCATAGGACACACGAAGAGAAAGCTGTGTAAATGTTCACATCTTTGTTGCACGTTTGTAGTTTGTCTCCACTCTCTCAAACCGCTGTCCGCAAATAGCTTTAGTCAGCATCACTTGAGCCAGTCAAAATCATTGTCTGTTGTGCCGAACAC
The DNA here is from genome assembly GCA_036898135.1 of Oncomelania hupensis. Classification (NCBI taxonomy): domain Eukaryota; kingdom Metazoa; phylum Mollusca; class Gastropoda; order Littorinimorpha; family Pomatiopsidae; genus Oncomelania; species Oncomelania hupensis. The sequence goes on from CM072524.1 coordinate 49,476,791, forward strand.
AAGCAAGGATGTGCAGAACGCGAGTTTGGATGTGCACAGAAACACAAGCAGGGATGTGCAGAAACACAAGCAGGGATGTGCACAGAAACACAAGCAGGGATGTGCACAGAAACACAAGCAATGATGTGCACAGAAACACAAGCGGGGATGTGCAGAACGCGAGTTTGGATGTGCACAGAAACACAAGCAGGGATGTGCAGAAACACAAGCAGGGATGTGCGCAGAAACACAAGCAGGGATGTGCACAGAAACACAAGCAGGGATGTGCACAGAAACACAAGCAGGGATGTGCAGAACGCGAGTTTGGATGTGCAGAACACGTGCAGAGACGTGCAGAACACAAACACGGATAATTTAAACCAATGCGAAGAGAAATGTGTGCAATTTAAAATCTCTGTAATAAATTTCCGTCATCTACCGAGCTTTTAAGTCTATATTTTCAGGTAAATCTTCCTTTCAGACAAGAATTTTGTTCTCATCCTTCCAACATAAAATAAAAATAAAATGAAAATAAAAAAACAATGTTAAAGAAATTAGATTACAATATTTTAAAAAATTACATTTAAATAAAAATTAAATAAATGCTTGCTTATACGACACCTTTTTTAACCAGTAACACAGTAACATTACTTTTGCTTATATAATTTCACTTTTTCGAGCATTTCAAATTAAATATTTTTATAACAAAAATGAACAAAATAAAACTTAAATTAAATTACTGCTTGCTTAAACTACACATTGTAAGAATAGCACAGTAATATAAAGTTTGGTTATATAAGTTTACATCTTCTAACTAAAGTTAAGAAACAGCTTTTCCGCAAATATTCTGCATTGTCTCATTTGAGCTGTCTTATTTATTGTCTGCTATATATTACAATTGACTACTAGCACAATACTATACAATTCCGTTATCTAATCATCATCATCATCATCATCATCATCATCATCATCATCATCATCATCATCATCATCATCATCATCATCATCATCATCATTCCAATAGAGCAGAAGAAACGGCTTCTCCAAAAATATCCTAGCATGCATATCCATTATGCTCACAGTGGTAAAAAAAAAAGGAAACTCCGATGGATATGGCCACGTCACCAGATCATCATGTCTTGCAAAGACCATACTGCAAGGCACAATGCAAGGAGGTAGAAGAAGAGGGAGACCGAAAAAAAAGGTGAGAGGACAACATTCAAGAATGGACTGGTTTGACACTTAGGTTTGCTGAGGACAGAGAAAGAATGAGTATACTGGTTAAACGATCATCTGTGGTGCCCCTACGATCTCCGAGTTACGGGATAGGATAGGATAGGATAGGATATCAAATTTTGCACATTTCTCAATTTGGAAAAAAAGCGAAAGGAAAAGTTAACCCACAAAATTTCAGTTTGAATCATTTATTAAGCACGGTTAGCTCTGCAGATAACAAATAAACAAACAAAATGTTAGACAAAGAGGCTTAAAAATGTGTACATGTATGTTGTTAGTTCTCTTTATTATCAATTTGCACTCATCTCAATGCTATATCCGATAGTGAGGAAAACAAATTCAAATAACCAATAATTTTATACTTTTTTTCTTGTCAAATTTGTATGTTATAACTTCCCCTTATTATCAATTTGCGTCTATTTGTGCTATAAGCGATAGGGCAAATAATTAAAAAAACCTACAATTTTAGACCCAATTTTTTTTTTCGAAATATTACCTTCCTTTATTTTTAGTTTGCACCAATTTCAATGCTATACGCGATAGAGCAAAACAGAAATCAAATAACAAACAAATTTAGACAACAAAATATTTCGAAATGCATATGTTATTACTTCCCTTTATTATCAACTTGCGCCGATCTCAATGCTATAGGCGATAGGGCAAAAAGAAAAAAAAAATTAAATAACTAACAATTTTAGACAAAAAATATTTAGAAATTGTATGGTTATGACTTCCCTTTATTATCAGTTTGCGCCAATCGAAATGCTATGTATCATATATTTCCCTTACCTAAATATTATGACGCCAATCCCAAACGCCGGAGAAGGGATAAAAGGAAAGAGCAGCTTTCCGACTATAGTTGGGTCTGCATGATTCAAGCACTCGTAATCTGTTGCCGTTTAGATAACAAACGGTGGGACAGTAAGACCCGGGAATCGAACCACTATAAACGTGTCTCGCTTCACTGATTTGTTGTTCAAGGTAGCTTTCACCATTATTGATCAGCAAAACGGCAGGTGAAAGAGGGGCCGGGTAGCTCAGTTGGTAAGAGCGTCTTGCTAGTAACCGAAAGGTCGCTGGTTCGAATCCCGGATTGGTCAACGTGTGATCATATTATTTTCCCCTTTACCAACAACTGGCCCGCTGGTGTCAGTATAAATCGGTCCAGTAGTCACCTATATGCGAAAGTGTCGTGTGACTATAATCTACAAACAACAACAACAACAACAGCAGGTGAAACAAAGAGTTTAACACAGTGTGGTCTTCCCTTTTTGTGGAGGGTTCCTTCCCCGCAATTGTCAGTTAAAAGAATGAATACAAAAGGAGTTTCGAGGGTTGAATAATGTATGCTCCCTCCGCCGAAACTGGCTCTAGCGGTGGCCTATGTGATGCTAGAAAGGTCCTGAACAGCATAGTCTTAGACAATAACATTGTATGCCCCTCGTTCAAAGCGCACAAGGGCTGGTCCCTATGTTTTTAGGCTCTGACTACTGGTGGTCCCATGCTAAGCATCGCAGTTGGGAATGAGAGAAATAAAAACAATTGTTGCAAAACATAAAAATGGTTCTGAATGCTCCGTTGTCACTGAGCTGTAAAGATTAGATAGAGACACGTGAGGTTTCACTGCGGTTTACTTGACTACGTTTTGTCCTCTTAATTTTTGTTTAATTATTTATTTAAAATTTGTGTTGGCATTTTGTATGCTTATTTATTGATGGTCATGATTCGTAATTCTTTTGTGCACTTTCTATATTAATCTCTTGTATAATATAGTTCTTTTTTATATATTAAAAAAACTGAAAAAAACTGGGAAACTCAAATAAATCTAATAATTTGGTTTGTTTTAATAATAGGTACCAAGCGTCATACGATACAACGACGGACTTGATCTTTCTTTCCTTTTGTTTTATGTTCTGTGCTTGTTAAAAAAATATTCCGCCTTCCCCTCCTCCCTCCATTTCCTTTCATTTTCTTTTCCATTTCAGTTTCTTTCTTTCTTTCTTTCTTTCTTTCTTTCTTTCTTTCTTTCTTTCTTTCTTTCTTTCTTTCTTTCTTTTTTTTGTCATTTTCATTTGTTTTCTTTTATTTATTTTCTGCCAGGTCACATTATTCTGACACCAGCGAACCAGTTGATGGTAAGGGGAAAATAATATGGTCACACATTGGCCAATCCGGGATTCGAACCAGGTACCTTTCGGTTACTAGTAAGACGCTCTACCAACTGAGCTACCCGGCCCCTCTTACTGAATGTAACTGTAGATTATAGTCACACGACACCGAAGCGTATAGGCGACTACTGGTCACATTATTCTGACACCAGCGAACCAGTTGATGGTAAGGGGAAAATAATATGGTCACACATTGGCCAATCCGGGATTCGAACCAGGTAAAAGAAAGACATCCCTCTCTTCTTCCATCCCTCCCCCGCCCCGCCCCGCCCCGCCTCTTCGCCTTAAATACTAGTGTTACAATAAGACGAAACACACCTTGTTACAAAAAGTGATGGTGATGTGGCCAATTGATGAAAATGACGACGACGACGATGATGATGATGATGATGATGATGATGATGATGATGATGATGATGATGATGATGATGAAGATGATGATGATGATGATGATAATGATGATGATGATGATGATGATGAAGATGATGAAGATGAGGATGAGGATGGCAACGATGAGGATGGCGATGAAAAAGATTTCAATTTTCCCCCCTTTTTTCCACTGCTGTTTCAGAACAAATATAACCCAGTCCCATCTACACTTTCACCAAGATAAAAGCTTTGCAACCTAGGTTTATTGCATAACCACACACTCAAAACTACATACATTCGGCATAATTATAAACACCCTTTTCCCATTCAAACATTGCCATTCAAACAACTTTTTGTTTTCATTTTCCTTGACACTACAGTGCAGATGTAGTGAACAAGATGCAGTATTTGGACTTTGTATTTCACTCTTCAATATCCTTTGTATTTCACTCTCCAATATCCTCCCTTAATTTCCTCTTTCTTTCGTTCTTTTCTGCTGTTCCTATTTGCTTTTCCAGGCTTTAGAATCCAGCGTGCGAAACTCAAATATGACGCGAGGTGAACAGGTTAGACCATATATGGAGTGAAAACGGTCATCAGTGAAACTATTGGAAACTATATAGGAGTTGGGCAACAGGAAAATGTTATTTTAAATATAACAGCAGGCCTGTCCAGTTCACAAAGCATCTCTAAAGGCTCAAATGATGCAAAGTAAATTGTCGTCGTCGCTGCCATCGTCATCATCCTCATCCTCATCATCATCTTTATCATCATTATCATCAACGGCCACATCACCACCTATACTCAAAAGAAAATTGTCAATAGGAAAATTGATAATGATGATGATGATGATAATAATGATGATGATGATGAATATGAGGATGATGGTGATGATGCTGAGGAGGATGAGGAAGAGGAGGATGAGGATGAAGATGAAGAGGGTGAAGAAGAAGAAGAAGAACGTTATTTTATATGTTTATTTGTATGTAGATTATAGTCACACGACACTTTCGCATATAGGTGACTACTGGACCGATTTATACTGACACCAGCGGGCCAGTTGTTGGTAAAGGGGAAAAAAATATGATGACCAATCCGGGATTCGAACCAGCGACCTTTCGGTTACTAGCAAGACGCTCTTACCAACTGAGCTACCCGGCCCCTTTTTATATGTATAAAGAGCTTTCCTTTTTAAAGGAGTACCCTTGGTTCAATACACAAAAAATGCTAAAATTATGGAAGTATATTATCTGAATAAGATTAGAAGCAACCTAGGTAGCTATAATGAACAATAATATCCGAAGCAGCAAACCCCATTGCTAAGATAATGCAGGTTACTTACTTATTTTATATCCTGTAAATAGCAAATTATTTTTTTTTCAATTATTTGAAAGAGGTTTCCTCGGGAATAAAACTGAAAAGAAATCTAAAAATGATGCGAACTAGTCCTTAAAGCAGATTTCCAATAACAGCAAACTATGTACTTCCCATTTTAATTTTTCTCGTATGCAAAAGAATAACTTTCCAATGACGCACACTGTGTAAGGTAAGAAGACAGTCTTTCTGAACTAAGCTTACTTTTCTCCACTCTTTGCTGTGGTCCTGATTCAGTTTTACGGTCCCCGCTGGGCCCTATAAACAATGACTAACACTCGTTGCTGTGGTCCTGATTCAGGTTTACGGTCCCCACTGGACCCTATAAACAATGACTAACACTCGTTGCTGTGGTCCTGATTCAGGTTTACGGTCCCCACTGGACCCTATAAACAATGACTAACACTCTTTGTTGTGGTCCTGATTCGGCTTTACGGTCCCCGCTAGGCCCTATAAACAATGACTAACACTCTTTGCTGTGGTCCTGATTCGGCTTTACGGTCCCCGCTGGGCCCTATAAACAATGACTAACACTCGTTGCTGTGGTCCTGATTCAGTTTTACGGTCCCCGCTGGGCCCTATAAACAATGACTAACACTCTTTGTTGTGGTCCTGATTCGGCTTTACGGTCCCCGCTGGGCCCTATAAACAATGACTAACACTCGTTGTTGTGGTCCTGATTCGGCTTTACGGTCCCCGCTGGGCCCTATAAACAATGACTAACACTCTTTGTTGTGGTCCTGATTCGGCTTTACGGTCCCCGCTGGGCCCTATAAACAATGACTAACACTCGTTGCTGTGGTCCTGATTCAGTTTTACGGTCCCCGCTAGACCTTGTAAACAATGACTAACTAACACTCTTTACTGTCAACAAAAAGTGGTGTTATATAAAGTAATAAATAACTTTAAAGTACTTAGCAAAAAGTAATTTTCCTATAACACCTATCCTATCCTATCCTATCCTATCCTATCCTATCCTATCCTATCCTATCTTATCCTATCCCGTAACTCGGAGGTCGTAGGGGCACCGCAGATGATCGTTTAACCAGCGTACTCCATCTTTCCCTGTCCTCAGCAACCCTGATTGTTTCGCTCAGTGTCAAACCAGTCCATTCTCGAATGGTGTCCTCCCACCTCTTTTTCGGTCTCCCTCTTCTTCTACCTCCTTGCACTGTGCCTTGCAGGATGGTCTTTGCAAGACCTGATGATCTGGTGGCGTGGCCATACCATCGGAGTTTCCGTTTTTTCACCACTGCGAGCAGGTCATCGTGTTGCCCAATGGCTTGTGTGATGGTCTGTCGGACTTCGTCGTTGGTGATGTGCTGGGTATAGGAAATGCCCAGAAGTCTTCTGTAGCACCTCATCTTCATGCTTTTTATTATTCGTTGGAGATCTGCTGTGAGGGTCCATGTTTCGCCAGCGTATAGGAAGATGGAGATGACAACACCGATAACACCATCTAAGCGCTAAACAAATTGACGCAAATTGCAACATACTATCAAGGTAAGCTTACTTGTAGCAAATTGCAACATGCTATCAAGGTAAGCGTACTTGTAGCAAATTGCAACATGCTATCAAGGTAAGCTTACTTGTAACAAAAAAGTAATTTTCCGATGACAGCAAGTCAGTAAGTCATAAACGAACTGACGCAAATTTGTTGTCTTCGCCAATCACAATTCCATTTACGCGAAATTGGCTAAATGTAGGGCTATAGGCAGAAACGAGAAGATTAAAAACAACCTCAAAATGTCGTCAGATAAAACCAAGCTTTCCCGAGTTTATTTTAAGCTTTCGCAAACAACGTGGGCCTATAATCCAAAGTGTACCACGCTGAGCTTTTCTCCTTTACAAAATTAAATATTATATTAATGACATTAATAGAACGGCAAGCTATTTCAAACGCTCAAACCGAACTCAAGGAGTTGTCTGGGCGTCAGACGATGTGCGCTCCCAAGAGGGGCCGGGTAGCTCAGTTGGTAAGAGCGTCTTGCTAGTAACCGAAAGGTCGCTGGTTCGAATCCCGGATTGGTCAACGTGTGATCATATTATTTTCCCCTTTACCAACAACTGGCCCGCTGGTGTCAGTATAAATCGGTCCAGTAGTCACCTATATGCGAAAGTGTCGTGTGACTATAATCTACAAACAAGGTGCGCTCCCAAAGGCTGTAAGCGGCGTGAGCTAGATCTTGTATAGGTCAGCGCCTTGAGTAGCACTTGAGCTGAAGAAGCGCTATTTAAGAACGATTGAATAAACAACAACAACAACAACAACAACAAAGGTGTATCTAAAATAAAAGGAGTCGAGTACTATTCAACGATAAAACCCACAGGTCTCCCCCCTCAAAGCGTATAATAGTTTCAAAGAAAAAGCAAACTGTGTCGTCGACGTTCAGCAACATCTTATATTTTAAAGGTCACTGAAAGGTAAGTGGCTTACACTTGGAGAATCACGCAGGCAGGTGCAAGGTAAAGCAGTACTGAAGTACAGCATACATGTACGTTTAAATAGAAAGCCTTTCTTGAAGTTCATCACCAGTTTACCTTAAAACCGAAGGCAAAGGCTGTTGTTGAAGCTAATATTCATACGCCTTGCTGTTTTAGCCTGTGAAAGTGTACATTTTGCGCAATGCCCCTTTAACGCCTTTGCATTATATATGTTTTTGGGGTGCACCCACCCATACACGCACGCACATCCACATCACATCCACACTCATACCCACACGCACACCCAAACATAATTATTCCACTCCCATCCATTGGGGCCCTCTCAACCTCCAACAGCCTTACTTGCTTTCTTGCGTTTCTGTGTTGATTTGTCATACACAGCGTAGCTGGGACTGGGCGAGTGTACCTCTTAGTGAAAAGCAAACTCTCAGGCACGCAGTCTGGATTTTGTCTGTGCCAGCGCTAGTAGTATTTTGCATCCATTTATTTTTCTTTCCTTTTCTTCTTTGTCTTTGTTCCTCCCTCCCTCCCTCACTCTCTCTCTCTCTCTCTCTCTCTCTCTCTCTCTCTCTCTCTCTCTCTCTCTCTCTCTCTCTCTCTCTCTCTCTCTCTCTCTCATATTCTTTCCTTGTTTTTGTTTGTTTGTTGCTTTTGTTTGTTTGTCTGTATTCCGCACTTGAACGTCGACATTTGCGGTTTGCTTCTTTTTGTGTGTGTGTACGTGTTGTTTATTTCGATTGGGAATATGTGTTTGCACAAGAGCGCACGCGCGTGTGTAACTGTGTGCTTGTGTGCTTCTTTGTATGTGTGTGTGTGTGTGCATCTGTGTATGTGTACCTGTGCGTGGCTACCGGTGAGAGTAAATGTGCATGTACATATTCGGGTGCGTGTGTGTCCATGCGTGCATGCTTGTGTGTGTGCATGAGTATTATGTGTGTGAATGTATGTTTGTGTATGTGTGTGCGTGTGTAGATGTGTGTGTGAGTGCGTGCGTATGTGTATGTCCGCGGGTTTGAGCGTGCTTTTAAGTCAACACTAGTTTACACTTGACAACACCTGCCTCGCTTCATTCATTAGTGTTCATTTCCTGTCACACCCCACCTGACGGAAGTGGGCGTCTGCGCATGCCCTAGAACTACTGTTCACGTGACTGTGCATGCGCAGTGGACCACTTCCGCCATTTGAAATGGTAGTACGACAGTTAACCCGGAAGTCTTCGCGTGCTACAGGATTTTTGGAAAGCAGATTCAATGGCCCGGTTAAAGAATTCAGGATTGTTCCAATGTTACTGAGGCAATCGAGGGTGGGTAAGGGGGGTCTTTGGAAGGTGGGGGGTGGGTGCGAGTACCATGGAAAACGAAAGGGTGATTTAAACAAACAGCATTAATAACAGCACAAAAATTAGGCGTGCCTCGCACTTTACTAACCATAAAATGTTTTTAAAATGTATTCAAATATTCAAATTTACTCACACACGCACACAACATACACACATATCTATCTATCTATCTATCTATCTATCTATCTATCTATCTATCTATCTATCTATCTATCTATCTATCTATCTATCTATCTATCTATCTATCTATCTATCTATCTATCTATCTATCTATCTATCTATCTATCTATCTATCTATCTATCTATCTATCTATCTATCTATCTATCTATCTATCTATCTATCTATCTATCTATCTATCTATCTATCTATCTATCTATCTATCTATCTATCTATCTATCTATCTATCTATCTATCTATCTATCTATCTATCTATCTATCTATCTATCTATCTATCTATCTATCTATCTATCTATCTATCTATCTATCTATCTATCTATCTATCTATCTATCTATCTATCTATCTATCTATCTATCTATCTATCTATCTATCTATCTATCTATCTATCTATCTATCTATCTATCTATCTATCTATCTATCTATCTATCTATCTATCTATCTATCTATCTATCTATCTATCTATCTATCTATCTATCTATCTATCTATCTATCTATCTATCTATCTATCTATCTATCTATCTATCTATCTATCTATCTATCTATCTATCTATCTATCTATCTATCTATCTATCTATCTATCTATCATACATGCATACATACATAACTACAAACATACATACATACATAGATACATACATACATACATACATACATAATGAAATCTCATTGAATCAGACAAAACGCAACATGTAAATGGGAAACGGAGAAGGAAAAGATGCTGATGGTAATATGTTAAGTTAGTGTACCAACCTCTAATAAATGAAAGATTAGCCTTCAGTCGTCAAAGCTTAGTGAGGAAGCGCACACAATATAAACGGTTACTCCACGGAAGAAAACACCTTAAATATTTTACAGGTATTAGCTTAGAAGATTCTTGTATATAAAAATTATATTAATGGAACACATATTACAATGATAAAGTAAACAAGTATATAAATTTCTTTAAAATTAGTAAATAAATAAAATAAACATTAATTCGCAAGCTCTAGAAGGCATCGGTCGTCCATTCAGTAACAGCGATAGAAGAAAATAGGCCTACATTAATAAAATTATCCTTTGGTCACACTATGCACGTACGTTCACTGCGGTCCCTGATGCACAACGAAAGAAAATGGAGGCTATTAGTAGTGATACTACTGATTCACTTCGAGGTACTGACATAGAAATTGAACAAGATGTCGAGTCTGCGAATTCTGTATTAATTCAAATAGATACTGAAATAAATTTTAACAGAAATGGCGTTTTTGATCACTCTATCGCTAGTTTACCTGTTCAGGATTTCCACGATGTTCTCGAGGAATATGTTAACAAGGGAAGGAGACAGCATTCATCCTTGACGACGAATCATGTAAGGGTGGAGAGGTTGTGGGGAAAGCAGAGACTTGGGTAAAGAGGTACTGAAGGGGTTTAGAAGAAATTCAACTGACGTCTGCATATTTTCATTTTAATGAAGGAGAGAATGCAGTACTAACACTTGTTTTCCCTCGAAAGTATACTCCATATAAAATGTAAACTATCTGTACAATTTAATGGTTATACAAATGGCTGCCATTGTTTGTTTTTTTTAAAGTAAAACTATTCGTACATGAGTTATCAAGATCACACACCCACTCACCCACTCACCCACCCACTCACACACACCCACACACACACACACCCACACACAACAAATCTACCGAACATTGAGGTTTAACGTCTACACCCACCATTGGCGATATGGCAGACTGGGATAACCATCCCAGGGAAAGAGGGGTAGGGACCTGAATCAACACTGAACCACCAAAGCAATCATACTGCTAAAATGGACAGTGAAAATGGCCACATTTTATATCGCCCACCACGGGATTCGAACTTGGGTCATCGGTGTGCCAGGCGAACGCTCTACCAATTGAGCTACGGCGGTGGGACACAAATCTACCCGTCTACGGGAGGCCTTTATAGCGCGCACATTTCTTTCAAAAAGACCAACATTCTACGAAATATAAAATGTACCCAGCAACAAAAATATACTTTAATTCACTGCATAATTTAAAGACCCAAATCCTTTCATAGGCATGCAGTTTAATTAGACTCCCATATTTAAATAGAGGCCTTTTTAACACGCCTTCCTGTTTACTTACATCATCGATGTCAGGTGCAAATGAAAAATGTTGGTACTCTCGACACGCATGAGCACTAACGATTAAAATTAAGCAACTTGTCTAATCGTCCCATAGGCTGCAGTGACAGCCTCTGAACACACATACACATACACACAAAATAACGATGCACTCACCTGTCGGAAAGGGACAAAAATCGATGAATCACCGGTTGATGAAAATGGATGATTCTTCCTCCGTGAATGATGCACTGTCAGTCTGACTGTTGTTCTGCCTTCTCAGACTCTTTCCTCTTCATCTGTTTTCCAGTTTGTCTGTTCCATGTATCAGTCTTTGCGGTGACGTCTGCTGCTCCTCAGCAGACGATCCTCCAGCTTCGCTCCACTGAAGCGCGCATCATCCGCTATTGATGTGGCCACGTGACAGCGTCTGATCACTAATGGCGGGAAGGAAGGGATGCGAACGTTTTGTCGGCATGAAGTCCCGGGTCTCTTCCAAGCCATTTCGTCCTCTCTCCGACAGACATTTTTGCCACATTCAATCGTGCCGGGACGGCGGAGGTTGGTGACGTTTCCACTCAGCCGTCCTGCGGGCTGAAATGGAAAGAGAAACGAGCTTCACTTGTCGATCAACGAACCGCGCACGACAGTGAAAGAAAAACTGTTGCAGTTTTTATTCAACACTCCATTACAAACTCTTTTCGGGGCTTTGTAGTCCTTCAATGGAGGAGCCATTTGTGCCTTTCAGGACTCCGATGTGAATGTTTGGGTTTTGAGGTTAGCCTCTGGGGGTTTTCACACGCATGTTTATCACAGGATTACTAATAATAAGCCTGCTAGATACAAAACAACCTTTCTTTTCATTCACGCGTAAGTGTTATGTAAGAGGAAGAGTTACTGAAGAAGAAGAAGAAGAAGAAGAAGAAGAAGAAGAAGAAGAAGAAGAAGAAGAAGAAGAAGAAGAAGAAGAAGACGAAGAAGAAGAAGAAGAAGAAGAAGAAGAAGAAGAAGAAGAAGAAGAAGAAGGGAGCAAGTACGAAGATTAATTTAAAACAAACAGTGAATAAAGCAACAACAAAATATCTCGAGCTGCAAAAAAAAAAAAACCAAAAAAAAAAAACAAACAAACAAACAAACAAACATATTTTTTTAAAATGAAGAAGAAAAACACACCAAGAAACTTGACAGCGATCAGGGTACAAATCTGTTTAGCCGAAAAGGAATTGCCTTTCATAAGAAATTATTAATGCTTGGACGAGAACCGAACCTGCTTTTTTTTCTTTGTCGCTTCAAGATTTCAAATATGAGACGTTCAAACATCGCTCCCTCCCTCCCTCTCTCCCTGTCTCTATCTCTCCTTCTTTCTCTCTCCCCCCCCACCTCCACGGCCTCCCATCCCCCACAACTCTTCCCATGCACAAAAAAAAATAAAGAAAAAAATAAATTAAAAAGAAAAGTACGTCACATCTATTTGCATTGGTTTAGAATCTGTAATTGCATGCCGTTGGTGACAGCCCTAAAAAGTATAAAGCTACTTGACTAAACTTTAACTCCAGGTCAAAATTAACTTCCCGTCAAACGAGTCGTCCCTGGCAGTTTCTCACAAGGCATCTGCGCTATGGTACATGCTTCCTTTTAATGCGGTTAATACAATTGAATATTCATTCAACTGTCGTTGGGTCGCCGAGTGGCGGTAAGGCATTGGAAGGAAGCGGAAGAAGGAGGAGAAGAAGAGGAGATGGGGTGGGGGGCTTAAAAGTGTCGTCTGCTCAGATTAAATAAATTCAATAATGTCGTCTGCTTCATTAATTGGACGGAATAATTGATGTTGACTTGTAAGGTTAAAATCAAAATGGGAGAAGGTAGCTATTATTGCTTTCTTTCTTTCGTTCCTTTCTTTTCTTCTTTTCTTTCTTTCCACAGGCAGACACAAATAAAAAAAAATAAAAAAAAGAAAGAGAGGCAGATGGAAACTGAGTAAGAAAAGAACAGAATGGACAAATTAATTAATTTAAAAGAAAGAAAGGACGGTCCAGGCCAGAACAAAACAGCAAAGAATAGAACTGAGGACACGATCGAATGAAACAAGAGAAGATACAAAGAAAGTAGCAAAATAAAGACAGAAAGAAAGAAAGAAGGAAGGAAAGTACAGAAAATAACAGATAAGATAATGTCAGATAAGATCAGGAGAACAGAACAAAATGGAGGACTAAATGAAGAAATGAAAGAAAATGGAGAAAACAGCGTCACAGCTGCTAACCCACGTTGATCTAGTCTTTGTGTCGATCACTGAACCACTACTTCCTTCCTGAATTCGTTTACTCGTGCCAGCCTGACAATGCCGTCATATTGTTCTGTGTACACTCAGTTCCTGCGGTTGCTAACGGAAGACCGTGCCGTTGCTAAGGACTCTTCCCGTGTTTCCGATTAGTATTTTGGCAGAACCGGCTAAAAATAACCGCCTGACCTCAACAATCAATACCGAAAGCTTTTGTTTCGTTTCGTTTTCCTTCCGGTAAATGGCTGTCGCGCACTAAATCAAAATGGCGTGGGTGGATGTTAGTTCTTTACATTCTCCGCCGACATTATAATACTCCCAAAGTCCATGTTTCAAGTTACTAATGCAAGTTTATTTGTCACCCGCTATTTTTTATAAATGTCTTTTAAATTTTATTGCGTTTTGTTTTGGATGTGGTGTATGCAGTCTTGTTCGTTTTCCAGCAATCTAATATGAAGTTTATTTCAAGAAAATAATTTTACATTTCCATGTTTCACGTTTGGTCGACACTGTGGAAGAGTAGACCTACTGAAATGGACTAGAACGCTCCTATAATTGCGGCCAAGTTACACCGGTCAACGTTGAAATGGCTGTTCACTGCTGATTCTTGTTGAAACGACGATAGGTGTAAGCCAAGCATTTGTTGTTTACATTAACCGTAAATTCTTCACAAAATATAATACAGTACCCCCGACCTAATGATTTCGATATAATGAGTGCAAATTAATGTGCATAAATGGAGCATTCAAATGATCATCAAGGCAGATTCAGGAATAGCAATATTTCCGTATCAAGTACAAGCTTTTTTTTTAAACGGTCACGACTTTTGGCGCCTCCATGATGCTAAATACCCTCATATGCTTTTCCAGTCTCTCCACCCACACTACTTCTTAAAAAAACTGTTTAAAAAATTCGTAACGGCGATAGATCAGCAGCTGTCGTTGTTTTTCAACATATTTTCAGACTTTGAAAATAAAAGAGTTGGGAGATGGGTTGGAGGGGGGTGGGGGGAGAGAGAAGGACAGAGCTTCAATCCGTACAGCCCTTTTAAATGCTTTTAGAAATACTGAATTCTGGTGGGCGGGGTTGGAGTATAAACTATAAACATACTAAATTAAAACAAATTAAAATAAAATAATAATAAAATAAAATAAAATAAAATAAAGTAAATATTAAAAAAAAACACACGTCTATTTCCGTTTATGATATCATAGTAATTATCATAAATTGTAAAATAATTTTCATGTGCGTTAATACCCCTCAATATTTAAATAATATTACAGTATATCAACACACCAAGATAAACACAATTCACTTGACTATTTACAACAGTAAAACAAATATGAAAATAATAGTGTTTTTTTCTAAGACTGTTGTCAGTTTTATGCTAAACAGTGCAGAATCATTATCGTCAATAACATTTGTACTAACATCTCAATACAGTTACGGCAACCAAACTAATTAATCAGGCTTAATATGTAATTAACGATAATAATATTTAATTGTTAACACAACAGAAAGTTCCGCCCACATTACAAATAGGAAGAAGGCAGCCAACACAATTTGATGTAATCACGGTGACGACATATTTCTGTTACCTTGTTATATACAATAATTTGCATGACACTCTCTCTCTCTAAATGTCAAATCTCTCTCTCTCTCTCTCTCTCTCTCTCTCTCTCTCTCTCTCATATCTCTCTCTCTCTCTCTCTCTCTCTCTCTCTCTCTCTCTCTCTCTCTCTCTCTCTCTCTCAACATAATGAAAACCACATTATTTTGATAGACTACATGTACATCACAAAATCCTGACGAACATTATGAGCAAATTGATCTTATGATCACCCGTCACTACTACCACAGCGGAAGGATAAGTATTTGAAAATAGCGCTTTATATTTCATTATTTAATTTCATTGTTCTTATGTAGCGATTTTCCAGCTCAAGAGCTCCTCAAGGCGTCGGGTCTAAAAGAAAAAAAACCTTACAACAGTGTTATATTTAGAACTGCTAATATAATTATGATAAATACAGGTTTGTAAATCGTTTGACTTGGCACATCTTTCAATTAAAACTATAAGAATAATTATATATATATATATATATATATATATATATATATATATATATATATATATATATATATATATATATATATATATATATATATATATATATATATATATATATATATATATATATATATATATATATATATATATATATATAGATAGATAGATAGATATAGATATAGATATAGATATAGATATAGATATAGATATATATAGATATATTATTTGCAACACCATGTAGTAACCATTGTTAATGATGACGGACCACTTAACTGCCTAACACATCATCATAACCCAACTGTTGGCGCTGTTAAAAAAAAAACAACTGTCATCACATAACAACATACTGTCATCGAATAACAAAATACTTTTATCAAATGACAAACACTGTATTAAACTAATAACATACTGTATTAAAATAACAAAATACTTATTAAAGTAACATAATACTTGTAAGAAAATAACAAAATACTGCAGTAATATTACAAAATAATTGTATAAAATAGCAAAAAATTGTTATAAAGTAACAAAATAAAAAAAAAATTGTTATAGAATAACAAATAATGTGATAAAATAATAAAAGGCTGTCATCAAATAAACAAAATACTGTAGCCGAACAATAAAATATTGTAATCAAATAGCAAAATACTAGCATAAAATAACAAAATACTGTCATAAAATACCGAAATACTGTTCTCAAATGACAAAATCATGTAACTCGCTTTATCTGGCTGATCTGTCAATTGAACAAGTAGCTAGATTAGTGCAAAACGTTGAAAACTTTATTAGAAAGTCAGTGACCTGCCCCTAGATTGCTGCTCAGTCGCCCATATTACAGAAGAAACGGTTAACAACACGGTATTGTTAACAGAATACTGTCATCATAACAACTAATGTTGTCTTGCTGATCTATCATTGGTTTGCTGGCAAACGCTACAATGTGGAAGCCCCATGAAATAAAGATCGGTCATGATTACATGCCATAAATATTACATATAGTATAGTCTACTGAAAACTGTTGCCACTGTCGCCCATATTACAGAATAACAAACTGTGGAACAACAATGGTATATTTAACGCTATCTTGCTGATCTATCATTGGATCATGGTTTGCTGGCAAACACTACTGTAACACTGTGGCAACGTCATTAAAATAATGACAAGATACTTTCCTTTCCTGGCATGCTCTAACCTGCTGCCGTAGAACAGAACGAGAACGACAAACTTGTTAAAAAAACATTGGCACTGCTATCTAAAGACTGCATGCAGCATCACGACGTACCTGATCATCAGTGGATCTGTCACAGCAGAAGCTGCATGCTGAGAAAAAAAACAACAAATATGGAAACTTCATCCCTCAACGATGAGGGTGCTGTGAGCTGCATGGCCTATTCCAAACTGCAAAGGCCTCGCTGAAAATCACCAAGAGATCTATCTGTCCCTGGATGGTTTGAAAGCTTGCTGTACAGTGTTGCACAATTGTCCCCCCAGGTTCGGTTCTCTTACCTGCAATACCTGTGTATTGCACGTGCATGTTCTCGGGGTAATTCCTTCGCCCCAGCCCACATGCAGACTTTCCTCTCGCCGATACCCCGCCCATCCCATTATCCTTTCTTTGATTTCTTCTTCTAACTGCCAAAAATAGTAGGGAAGGGATTTTGCACTAGAGCATCCTGCGGCTACCTGCGTGTGCTGTTTACAATCCAGAGCGTTTCGAATTGGTGATTGCTGTTATAAGTATTGGACACTGATGCAGAGGTGTGTTTTAAAAAAAATAGTCTGGGAGGTGGGAGAGGGGTAGGATGATGAGTGGCTCGGGTAAAAGGGGAGAAGGAGAAGGAGGTGCAGAGGGAAATTTCCAGTTAGTCCAGTTTTTCTGCACACAATTTTCCTCATACCACTAACCACTTCCATTTTTTATACCCCCCACCTCTCCCCTCCCACCTTCCAAATCCTATGCAACACAAGACAAACCTGCCTCTCGCGAAGCCACCCCCCCTCACCCACCCCAACTCCCGTTTCTGCCGCTCCACTATTTCACCTCTTTCCCCCTCCCCTTCTACTCTCAACACCTTCACACCAGCCCATGATAAACTTTGACATCTCTTTATCCATTTCTCTTTCCATCCAAATGCAAAAAAACGATCATTTCGCCCCACGCCCAACAAAAAACAAAATCATTGTTTGAAAATTCCCAGGGTGAGTTGCAATAGAAGACACAGCCTTACCTCATTCTTCTCACCCTCACCCTCGTCCAAACATATAAAATGTAGCTTAGTCGCGTCAATGCATGATTTGTCTTCGAGTCTCGCTTTCCAAGCCAGCAGACGACCAAATAACTAAGGGAGACAGAGGCAGGGGAAAAGTATCTATCGCATCCCCTTGTTCAAAAGCAAGTTCGACATTAATGCTTCCATCATCCTGCTGTACCCCTCTCCCCAACATCGCCTGTTTCCACCCCTGATGGGACGTTTTGTTTAATTCACACGATCGATCGCGTCGTTGTGAAACGACGTGTCTCTGTTTGCAACACGTTGCCGTGCGCCTAATCACGGTGTCGTCTGCTCGCCCCAACTTCGATCCGACTTTTTTGTTTAACCGCCTGTAAGCTCCTCCCTTGTGTGATCAGCAGGGCGTGGACGAACCAAAACGAAGGACAACGATAAAGCAGATGAAGGAGACTAAAGAAAATGGAAAACAGAGAGGGAGGAGATGAATAACGAACGAAAATAAAACTCAATGGTTATGGGGAAAAGAGAAAGTTCAAAAAAGTTTCTCAAAACTATTGTTTCGTTCCATCTTTTGATGATTTTCCCACATATAATCCATCTTTTTCATTTTTTTCAAACATAAAAGTTTGTTACCAAAATATAAAGAGTTGTGTAGTGTTTTGCATCGCCTTCGGGTATGTCACTATGTACCGAAGTACTTGTCTGTAGAAAAGACTGTTTGCTCTAGCTACGGCAATTATGTGTATTTTCCCACAGTGACGCAGACGATTTGAAAAGATCTCTCCGCCATCTTTATTTGGCTTCCTGGTCGCATCAATACCCGGATAAAAAGAATTTCATTTTTTTGGCCTGCAGCATCAAAGTGATGAAAAAACCACCATACATCAAATATTAATGGGAAACCAACAGACGCTAACGACTCTCAACCGACTGCAACAGCAGCAACTACCGCTAAATATTATGGAACAGACATTTCACACAGTTATATATCTTTTTTGTAAACGTAACCACAAATATCAGAATGAAAATAATATATATCTATAAAAAGCAAATGTTATTTTCTTAACCCTTTCTGAGGCATGTCCAGAAGAAACAAAATATTTGCATGATGGCAGCCACATCCAAATCGAATGAGAAATACCAAAGCAGTCACCGTTCGATTCGCCAACGTAACATAAATGTGCCTCATCTCGCTCACGCGTTGTGAAACCTGCACTATTGCAATTTATAGTGCTATACCATCCACTGCAGTACTAGCATTAGGCAATTGCCCAACGATGACATATTGCGCTGGTAGACCAAAGAAGAAGCCGTGGATCACACCTGAACTTTTGGATCTGTGTGATAAACGAAGAGAGTTAAAAAAAGAAAAAGAACACCTCACAGGGAGCTGATGTCTACCGAAAAATCAACAATGACATCCGAAAAGGCATGCGCACAGCAAAGGAGAACTGGATAGAAGATCAATGCCAGGAAATAGAGAACAATCTGAACAAGAACAACAGCAAGAAGGCCTACCAGACTGTGAAGCGGCTGACAAGTGTTAAACAGCCCAAAGTCTCCACTATCCAAAGCAAGTCTGGCATTTGCCTTACAGAAGAACAAGAAGTCTTGGACAGATGGACAGAGTACTGCTCTGACCTTTACAACCATACACCAAATGGAGACCCATCAGTTCTAGCATGTCCC
>CM072524.1:49498743-49501243 GCA_036898135.1 Oncomelania hupensis
GTCTTACGTCATACAAATTTCTTCATCATAGAAGAATCTCTCAGCTTCTATTGGATCTATCTAGATGCTTCGATCGATGGTACACAAGAAACCCTAGAAGATTCTCCAATAATATCGACCAACGAAAATTATCAACACAAGCTTCTTCTAACAACAACGCAAAATCAAATCAAAGGTAAATACACTCTGTTATTGAATGCTTTGCAAAATAAAACGATCGGATCTATCGTGCGCGTCTCACACGTACCATCGTGCGCGTCGCAAACGTAACACAATCAGACAATCTGGATGGCATTAAACCACAAATGAGAACCGTTGGCAGCAGATAAATGGAGGTAGCTCTTTTCTAGCAGTCCTTCATATCACGGAGGTTAGCAACTAATAACTGTTATGTCCAAGATGCTTCCAATAAGCTCCAATCCCATCTGTTTAAGCGAAACAACCTTTATCACTTTTGATTTATCAGGTTTTACACGAACCTTTGGTTATTTCCCCACAATCAGGCAATCTTGCAAAAAATGGAGCTACAAATACACATTTGATATCAAATTGTAATATGGCTTCAGTAGTAGAAAGACATTTTCACAGCTTGGCCATCAAAGTCCAAGGCCAATCCCTCAACACAGTGCATAGCTTCAAATATTTAGGAGCCATTGTGTCAGACAATGGGTCCCGACAGGAAGTCCTCTCCAGGATCGCACAAACAACGGCTACCTTGGCGAGGTTGAAGCCCATTTGGAAAGACAGGACCATCAGTCTACATTCCAAGGTAAGGCTGCTGCGCTCCCTTGTCATCTCCATCTTTCTATATGCTTGCGAAACATGGACCCTCACAGCAGATCTCCAACGAAGAATACAAAGCATGGAGATGAGGTGCTACAGAAGACTTCTGGGCATTTCCTATACCCAGCGCATCACCAACGACGAAGTCCGACAGACCATCACACAAGCCATTGGACAACACGATGATCTGCTCACAGTGGTGAAAAAAAGGGAAACTCCGATGGTATGGCCACGTCACCAAATCATCAGGTCTTGCAAAGACCATCCTGCTAGGCACAGTGCAAAGAGGTAGAAGAAGAGGGAGACCGAAAAAGAGGTGGGAGGATACCATTCGAGAATGGACTCGTTTGACACTGAGCGAAACAATCAGGGTTGCTGAGGACAGGGAAAGATGGAGTACGCTGGTTAAACGATCATCTGTGGTGCCCCTACGACCTCCGAGGTATGGGATAGGATAGGAAAGGAGGTAAACAAATAGTTATAACATCTTACGATGTACTAGAAATATTGCAAAAATCATTTATAAAAGGGTTTGAATTCATGGAGCACAAAATACGTAAATGATATTCATAGTATAGGCAAGCAAACAATGTATGCATAGCATTTATTATTAGAATGTGCATTAATATTACCTTTATGCACATCGAATGATGTTTTGATAATCGATACTGATAGTATCAATGATGGTTTGTACAATCATATGCTTACTTACAAAAATATTGCACACATACTGACAAAAGACATATAATAACATTTTATTTTATTAAGCGCGCACATGTGTGTGTGCGTGTGTGTGTGTGTGTGTGTGGGTGCGTTTGTGTGTGTGTATGTTTATGCATGCGTGTACATGTTTGCGAAAGTCTAAACTAATTTTTTCATCAATGAAAAGACTTTAAAAATAAAAAATATTAAATCTCCACAACAACAACAAAAATCAACAACAACAACAACAACAACAACAATCAACCCCCCCCCCCCCCAAAAAAAAAAAAAAAAACCAAAAAAAAAACCACTAGAAGATGAGACAGCTATAAGAGATGGCTGAAGATACAAGATACACAAAAACTGTATTATCTCACAAGGCCCAAAAGAGTTACAACACATCAGATTAAACGTGTCCCTATGCATGCATTTCGCTAAAAAAGCTTCTTCTGAAGTTACAACCCTACTGAAATCCAATTAAACTCGAGTTCGATCTCTCAAACGTTCTTACTTCTGTGCAGGCATTGCGGCCGTTGGAAGGCGTTTGAAATGAAAGATTAATTTGGCACTGGTGCTTAAAGCCAGGATTAGAACACCAGTACCCCGAAAAACAGACTTTTAGGCTTAAGCTAATGTACGTCTGGCTTGAAGGCCTAATTAAAGGACCCCCATTAGAAGGCCTTGCTTAACTTGGTTGAAAACGGGTTTGACCCTTACTTTGAGTGAAAACGGGTTTTACCCTAAAAATTCTCATTTTTATTACATAAAATAGCAACGAAGTGGGTATTCGTTGCTCAAAACAGCCGATAAAGTTTGAATTGTCCAGTTCTGTTCTGACAGGGAGTAATTTCCCCTGTTCAATGGTACAGCGATAGGCTGTATGTCCTACTAGATGATACTTATTAAGTGTATCGCTAGAAAAGCAGCTAGCGGTTGCTATTACTAGCCACAAAAAAACTGCGGAATGTATCTATCTATCTATCTATCTATCTATCTATCTATCTATCTATCTATC